>JAANHX010000241.1:1303885-1955828 GCA_011320135.1 Phytophthora betacei
GCTAGTGCATGCTGACTGGCTTTACCCATTGGACCGCAAAAAGCATACACGCTGTTGTCCGGCTCTCCTTAGGTGGGTTATCTACAACTGTATGCATGCAAATGTCTACTGCAAAAATTGTTTTTTGCGAAATTTGAATTTGTTTCTCGAAAGTGTCGCTCCGATTAATAAAAGTAAGCCACAGGCGACATACACCAATGTGATCAGATCTCATACGTTATTGTTTTTTTACAGTTAATTTTCTTGCGTATGTTATTAATACCGCTTGAAGATGTGCTATGAGCAGGGCTCCGTAAAATTGAAATCAAAAATTGATAGATTTAAAACGCAAAACACAATTAAATATTGAATTAATCGCGAGCATTCTCACCGAGCCGGTGTTTAATGCTTTTGACGGTGTTACACATCTCAGAGCCCCGCCCCCCCCCTCGACCCTGTCAATTGCCTATGACATCACCACATCTAGTCACTCAGGCTCCATGCTCTTGCGTAGGTCTGTGAGAACCAGTTTCACAGCAGAGAAGAACCGCTCGCATTCATTTGACGTTGGCAGAACGAAACCGACGTCCATATGGCGCTAATGTCGTGTGGACTTGCGGCGTTTGAACGCGCTTCGAACAGATGAGAAACGTTCCTCGGGTGTCTCGGTATGACCTTGATCGTCATCCGCCTGATCATTGCACATGACGAGCGCTCAGTAGTGCTAAGCGCCTCGTGCCGTTGCATCTTGACGATGCCCGACTCTAGTGGCTGGCTGTTGATGGCGGGCATCCAGCTGCGGGTACTCCGTCAGCACATGGTCAAATAGCTGGCGGACACCGGAAAAAGTCAGCGTCAATTTCGGCAGTGGTTGCGTGACGCTGATCATCTTCTCTACGTCACCACATAGTGTCGCTGCTCGTTCTTGCGTGGACTTAGAAGATAGCTATCGAGACCGTAGTCGGCGATTGAGCCATGACCTATCTTCGCTAAAAAGGGCGTCAGCTTTGTGTACCACTTGACATTGCATAAACGCTCGGTCATCGAGTGGTGTTTCTCATTACTGGAGCCAGATGGGAGACTTTTCGCAGCATCGCGCGGCACTTAATAGAAGTGAGCCGTTTTATCAGTCCGTGAACACGAGTCCGTAGTGATTTATCTGACGCAAGAAAGTCACTCCTCACCAAGCTTAATCGATGGCTAGCGCAGCCAATCAGTGGATTCGCTCCAATCTGACGTCCGATGTACTAATTTACGCTACAATTATCCCCAGCCATGAGCAACACCGACTCCCACGAGCGTTCGTTCCGAGACAACGTATCCGCAATCAAGTCGAAGAGGTATTGGGCGCCTAAGTCCTCTTCGTTATCGACTGGATAAAACTGTAACAGAAGGAAACGGTGAGAGGGGCAATACAAATCGTCTAAGTAGTCGTCGTCCGTACGTGCACTCGGCTGGTGGGAGGAATTGAGCAAAAACAGCATGTAAAGACATATATTGTCGACCATCACACGTTCATCCGTCGAGGACGATGCCAAACTTGAGTGGCAGTGCCTCAATAATGCGATCGACGACAAGCTGGTGCAGCAGCATGATGCAGCGAGTCAGGGTTTGCTCACTAATGTTGGCCATCTCGGTACTTTGGCGAACAAGCTGCCGCTCGCAAAAAGCGGAGGGGGCACTTCATGACCATCAAAACGATTCACCAAAGGATGTCGTTCGTTCGTGCATTTACGATTTGAAGACGAGGTGCATTCGTCTCACGAAGCGCTGTCTCAGCCTCCACCTCGTAGCTTGGATGGAAACGGCGGAGGTGGTTCATGAGGTTGGTATTCCTTGAGCGCTGCGGTGGGTACAGCTGCAGCTATACTTTTCCGGAGTTTCTTTTTGAACCAGGATAGCACAGATGGCTCGGTTTGAGAGCGGTATGGTGGGCAATAGAGGCTGGAGATGGCTTAAGCGTTGGTAGAGCTACTGAAAATGCAAAGTGATCTGCTCAAAATCTGCCATAAGGTCTTCTGGAACAGTTGATGCTCAGTGAAGCTTCAGTCCTGTCCACCAGCTCAATGGAAATTTTAAGAATTGACCAATTTTTAAACTTCGTAAAAAATGCGCGTTTAAATTTCCAGTAATTATTTATTACGGAGTTCTGGCCATGAGATGATTCCCGGTAAGCACCAAAAATTTAGCGGAAATCCTAAATCTATTTGAGGTTTATTAGATTTCGAGGTTATTGCGCATGCGCTTAGCTGTCTGCTATTTCTGCATTTTGTAGATTATACTGTGTAGGAGTGAATTGGGACCGCATATATACCGGTGCTCAGAAAAACAGTAAGTATCAAATGAGATGCTAACATTTCCTGCTACTACTAAATTAAAATATTGAAAATGTATCGTTAGTTTCAAATTATTAACCCCCCACACACACATTTACGGCTAATTTTGCCCCCTGACCACAGCCCCACATGTTGTTTATACAACACGTTAAATACAGTCTACACTTTAATTTTCTATTACCCCTTGTAAGTACGAAACAGTTTTCTGTACTGCGGGAAGATTGTGAGATTGATCATGCATTGATTGCGAGTGGCCCCCCAGCGCTATGTAGCAGCAATTTGGCAAAGGCACCCACGCTACAGGAAGAAGTTCTGACAGGGCGTATATTAGGCATGATCTGAGTGCCCCTTTTACAAGTTTTGAGCCAGCTACACCCAAAACTTTATTGACTATGCTTGAACACTGCGTTTTTTTTTTTTACAAAGGCCATTGAATTATGCACGACTAATTCGTGTATTTTTGTTTACTACTCCTCACTACCACTATTCTCTCCACCTTTTTCGCCGAGAACTTCTTCTCCTCCTTCCTCATCGCCGTTGTCGCCACTGTCACTGTTTTCTCGTTGCTGGAGCGGTGCCGACGTTTCTTTCCTAGACTACACATCTGAATGCCGCGCCCTACGCGAGGATGAGGTCGCTTCTCTCCATATTTTCACAGGACATGCCAGATTTGGTGGCATGTCATGGCGTTTCCTGGGTAATGACCTGGCCGAATACGATCACAGAGGTAGACACTGCATTTATATAACAAGTACAGTTAGTTAAGTCACCACTAATAATGATCGTCACCGATTTACCGTCTGTTACCATCGCTGCACGCCCCACAGTAGAACCTAGGTGCACTCCGTTGACCAACTTTCTGCTTCCGAATTGAGTAGACCTTGCATTGATGTTGAGGCCTCTTTCGAACACCCTCACGGACCTGTGTCCACTCGGGAAACGCTGCCAATTTGTGTTGAGCTGAATCGTTTGGGCTTTTCTCGGATGGCACTGGTGAGAATGTGTACACGATAATAAACTAAGTTAGCAAAATACAACATGTACAACATGTCAGTTACCAAACATGTAGGATATATCTCTTCAACGAAATCTGCGGACGTGACCTGCAACAGTTGCGCCTGCAATTCTGAGGGAAACTCCGCATAATCAGCAGCGGACTCACCTGCCTGCTTCTGTGCCTCACGATAGATGATTAATGCGCTCACAATAGCGATGTGGACAAGGCCCAAGCAGATCGTCTTATAGTACTTTCGGAAGCGAACGGACAGCTGAAGTGAGTAGCGCTGCAGTCTCAGCTGGTCGTGAATGTCTACCCCGCCCATCCAGCAGTGAAAGTCACGCATGATTGATGGGCGAGGCATAATGGATCTCCGGCCACCGGGCAAGTGCCGCCCTTTGACAGAAACAGAATAAGAGTTAGCATCCAATCGTCATTACAAATGCCAATACAACGTACCGCATGACTCGATTGTAGTGCTGTGTCCGGTGGAAAGAAGGTAAACGGGAAGACGGTCCCACCAGCGCATGACTTGTAAGGGATTGCAGCACTTCGCGGCAGCTACAGTGCTGGTACCACGTTCAATATGAGATGGACGAGTGGCATCCGAAGTGATTAGATTTGGCGGGAATCCTTTCTTGTTGGTCTGGATGGTTCTAACGGTGTATACATTCCAGGCCAGAAGCTGCATCGCTAGCTGGACCGACGTGTAACCACGGTAGGGTAGACATATTCTTTTTGACTGGAAGCACTGCTTCCAGATTCCTGATAACTGCAGCAGGACCAGCGTTTGGATCAGCAGAGATCGGGATATACGAGTCTCCTCCAAGCTCGTCAGGATGCTGATCTGTGCCACAGAACACTTCCAATCTGTTCATGTTGTAAAAACACCGTGCAAATTAATTTACAAGTGGTTGAATACAACATAAGATACTTAGCCTAAAAAGAACCAGCGCTTCATGTACCACAGGCAGTATGCAGTAGTGGCGCAGCAAGTCATGAACAGTTTCGTCCCCCATTTATGGGGCTTGTCCTTCATGAATTGTCTCGTTACATTGTGGCGACTTCTTGAAGGGATCATTGCTTCGTCAAATGAGAGCACCGGAGGAGCGTTGTAGCCATGTGCAAATATATGCTGAAGTGTATCTACGACAGAGCGAACCTTCCACGCGCGATCCGTCTCAGCTCGTGCGTCCGTGTTGTCAGTGAAATGGAGGTTCTGCATGATGAGCTCAAAGCGCGACTTCCCCTTATACGGCCCAAACGTGCCTTTGGGAACTGCGCCTACAGGCTTCGTAGCCAAATGATCAACAAACCGACGCTTGTGAGGACAAATCATCCTCACAATTAGCAGGCCGATGCAGTGGACAACGTCCTCAGGTGCTATCTTCTTGTGCTTCTTCGTCTCCTGGAGAAGCACTTGTTCTCTTGTTAGCCCCTCACTGCCTTCCACTCGGGTGCCAAAAATTCTATCCACTCGCTCATTGAGATGCTGATGATAATAGCGATTACTTTAAGTAGCAATCCGACGCCAAAGTCGACGAGGCATGAAGAAGAAAAACAGGCTCAAAGGTGACTCGGCAGCTTCCAACACTGCCTCAGTAGGTCCGTATCCACCACTGTAGAGTCTAGGATACGGATCCAGTCTTTCAGGGTGTTTCGTAGTGTCTAGGCATAACATACAACATGAAGACAATAAGTGGATGTTGTATATACACCATTTGACAAATACGCACCAAACTCCCAGCCATCAGCCCGCATCTTCTTCAGTGCTGCTTCGTCGTTCGCGAGGACTTGCATCTCTTCCTTGGTAAGTGAATCTCAATTTGGCGTCGTTGTTTTGAGAAAGATTGGCGATGGAAGGTATGGATGATCCCGCTGACGTTGTCTCTGCAATTGCTTCTTCTGGCGATTGAGTAGAGCAACGCTATCCACGAAGCCATCATCACTTTTACTTGATCGGCCATCATTCTCAGCCTCATCTCTCGCATCGCTGCCTTCGTCCTCGATGCTAGCATTTTCTGCAACCAGCCCCTCATCCTCGCTGTACCAGACATCGGAGCCCCTACCCTCTCCGTCCAAGGCTGGGTTGAGCGTGCCATCATCACGGTTTTAAATAGAAGCGCCCCTAGTTACTGCTGAGGTCTGGTCTGGGTCAGCTGTACCCATAGTCAATGACCTGTCAAGAATTAACCACATCAACAAGTGTTCCTTTACAACATGCTCAACTCTTCACAGGCTGTATATACACCATGGCACATACCTTGCTGGCTGACGTCTCGCTGCTGGCATTTCGGTGGATGAAGCAGGCGATCTGCACACACCATACAACATCGTTCGTATTATTACGTGATGTATATATAACATAAATATGCGTTTGCATCTTGTTGCGGACGCTACACTCTCATCGTCAGGGGCTTCATCCTCATCTGAGTCAACAACGTGAGGACTGGCCGTATATTGCTTCTTAGTAGCCAGCTTCTTGTTGCCTCTCGTTTTCTTCTTCTCTGCTGCTAAAACCAGGAGGGTTTCAGCGCGCGCTTCTACGCCACGTCTTTCCTCTTCCGCACGTCGAGCAACCACCACCGCAGTGGTGGTTGCTCGACGTGCGAATGAGAAGAATAAGACAAAGGCCGCGCATATCTATCGTATGCGCGGACTTTGTCTTATTCTCCTCTCGCGTCAAAGGAGTACGCTGTGTGTTGACAATTCTCCTTTTCCTTGGGCTCTTCTTTGTAGACGCCTCAGCTGCAGCCCCGTCTTTCATTTTCTTCTTGGCTGCTGTAAGGTAAGCAGCATTCTTACCCATTTGTGGGCGGCGTGGTAGTGCAGCACGATAGGGGGACGGGGGCGCTGTAGCTGCAGGTTCACTCAACGTCGGTGTTGGCGCTCTCGTGGAAGGCGTTGGCGCGCTGGTGACCGCCGGTGATGCCGCAATGGCCCCATCTCCGCCTTCAAAAACAGCATCCGTCGCTCGCTCCCCGTTCAAGTACGTCCTGTGCTCTACAGCCAAGCGGTGGCGGTCCTGTAGACTTCTGCTTTCCATCCGAGCAAGAAACGCCTCAGCGACCCGTCGCGTTTCGCGTCGTGCGGCCATCTTTCCACCAAACTTCTTTCTGAAGAATGATGCGAATGAGTGGCAGGCGGCTACGGCAAGGTCAGTATCCATGCGACCGTTTGTGTACCTTTTGTGCGGAAAAATGATGAGTTTACGTGCATTTTTACCACCTAGCCCTGTGCATTTCAGTATATTTAACATGTAGTATATACAACATGTGAGTAAAACGGACACACTGTACCTTTTTCTCACATGTTGTCAAAAACAACTTATAAGTGTGTGTGTGTGGGTTAAACTAGTATGATATTGGTTACTGTTACCGTTACAACACCAAACAAAGAAGCTTATTTTGCTTACGGGACAAGTGCGGTAAACGCTGCTACAATTTTACAGTACAGTATCGGATAGGACACAGTCACCAATCGTCGATTGATGACTCTCATTTACTGGTATGGCGCATCCATTGGATGCGATTGGACATGTGATAATCATCTATTGGATGCGATTGGACATGTGGAATCACAGTGATTCACAGGTCAAATCTCTGGTCTTCTCCGTAAAGTCGGTTTCAGACCCATCTGTGTACAGCTAGTCCTCTTTATAGTGATACCATCGGCAAGCCACTTTTATTACTAACCGGAGGGATATTTATCATCATCGCCTACATATTTGGCAAGGACTTCAATAAATTACGCCACGGCTGCAAAGCTTACAGCGTGAGTATGCGCCAAGGAGCGTGAATTTTTGAGAATCTATACTCGGACCCGTCTTCGTGAGCTGCTGAAGGCGCACAGGTACCATAGCTGTGGGCACGAGAGTCCTGAAGAGGAGAACACCATCAACGCCGTAAGGACGTCACGCTTGAACACAAAAGGCCATCGAATAGCTGCTGCACACGCCTGAAGAGAAGGTATTAATAGCTATAGACGAACTCACTGTTTGGGTACTACATGTAGTACTGTACAGCAAATGTCTATGCAGGACTTTTTCGGACGCTCACCAAACGAACATTATTTTAAGTTAGAACCCCTCTGTAGTAATAATCGTCGATTTTGAATCACCGTTTTAAAGCAATTTGAAGGTTTGAGATAAGCACAGTCCACTCCAGCCTCCTAAACTAGAGAGTATCACTGACACTTGAAAGAGGACTGGCGTGGAAAGGATATTGTTCACCTTTCAAAGTATTTTTTGGTGCACATGTACTGTAGTTCGTGAGATCACTGCGTTTAACATGATACTTAATCAGAGTTTTCGAGGTCAATTTCTGATGGCTTGCGTTCAGTATTGTAGAATTTGCTACTGTTTAGATTGTAAAAGGTTATTGATTAAAATAGAAAACGGTGGTAAATTCCCTTCGAATTGGTCAGTTGAAGCTCAGCTTCAAATATAATATTAGAATAGCTTCTGAGCTATAACTTCTGCTGAGCATGATGTCCAGGATGTCAACAAATCGTCATCAAGAGAGATGATCCCCTCGAAAGTCATAATGCGAGCTGTATTTGGGATGATGCAGTATTACGTAGCACAATTATAAAATGCTGCTTCGACCAATAGTTTTTGCGCGTTTAAAAGCACCTCTTTATTGTTGTAACAAATAAGAGTATTTCAGTTGAGAGAACACTGAATATGTACCGCCCACAAATATTGTACAAATCTCGTCCAGCATATGGACAATCGCAGATCTGGATGTTCAAGCCCCGCGAGCCTTTGCTCAAAGCTGGTCCTCAGTCTCCAATCCACCTGGGAACACGAAGAATGACGAAAATGATGCGTTTAGTTGCCATTGCAGCTGGGCTTCTCGCCTCCATCCATGCCGAGAAACTGGCCTATAACAGCGTCGTCCCGATGCCGGAAACAGAGGCCACCACCAGCGATTTTTCGCTTGCTCTAAGGTTCAAGCCTCAGCTCCACGTCGATAGCGGCTGTCATCCGTACCCTGCCGTCGATGAAGACGGTAACATCAACTCTGGTCTGGCACTCTACAGCTTCAAAAAGTGCGGTCCCCCTGCACTCGGCTCACAGATGTACGGTCGCGCAACAACCTACAAGGACTCGTACGCCATCATGTACTCCTGGTACTTCCCGAGAGAGCTCAGGGCTGCGTTTGGTCACCGGCACAGCTGGGAAAACATCATTGTGTGGGTCGAACGGAAGACAGGAGGCGCCTCCAAGGCGAAGATGTCTGCTGTATCATCATCAATCAACGACGGTCAGTACTTCACGATCATTCCTCCGACTGAAGACATGATGGACGACGACAGCGTCAAAATCCAATACAGAGCGAAGGCTTTCAGTCACTATGTGAATGTTACAACGGTGTCGGGCGACTTTCAGGATTTGGTCATGTGGAACGATATGCCATCCGCTGCACGCACAGCATTGGACCTCTACGATTTCGGGAAAGCTACAGTTCCTTTTAAAGAGGATACTTTCGTCGACAACCTCAAGGGAGCTTATCCGTGGTAGGTAGTTCCTAACGTAATACTACCAAACGGGATTATCTCACCGTAAAGCGCACAGCTTTTGCTAGTCCTTTTTCCTTTAATTGTATTGATAGTACTATTATTAAATTAGAAACTGCTAGACAACGATTGGTGTGATTTTGTGATATGGAAGTCAATTTATTACTAGTAGTATAATCTTATTAATACATGTAATGTTATAATACTAAAACGCCCACGTGTGAGTGTTTTTACAAGACCCAATTACACGTAAATTCCTTGACTTGAGGGGGGTCATCATTTGACATCAAAACATAGCCTCTGCGAACTGGCTACGGTTGATGTCAATTTATGGGTCTGAGTGCAAAATCCTTCTTGTAAAAACTCGTTTTAAAAAGTAGTATTAGCAATACAGTAGTTAATTGTAATAAAAAAATGACAGCACCGATACATGTAATGCCGCCACTGCAGTGGCAATTTTACGTGTTGTGCGTTCTACTGAAAAATTCCGTGCGCTGCTCTTTGAATGAACGCGCATAGAATAGCTCAAATCTGTTATTGACTTACCTTGAAAAAGAATCCACTTGGGTACGATGTACGACAACTTAAGTACGATCTGGGCCGCTTCGAAATAACAGGAATTTTGTGTTGTACACCGAATAGGACCAAAACGGCGACTATTGCCCCGGGTCAAGCGACCTACCCGATCTGTTATTGACATTTTGATGGAATTAAAAATATCGGCGTCGTTTGGTATATATTCAAGCAAAGTCAGGTCTTCAGCCAATCTACAGATATGAAAATCCGCGTCGTAGTTGTCGATAAAGGAAGTTCAAACCTTGACTTCTCGAATATAACAGATGAATATAACAGATCGGTCAACCGAGTCCACACAACCTCCAGCTGCTCTGGCCCCAACGTACTCTGGACGTCGTCGACTTCAACGACATTCACTCTTCCGACAGCCCAGCAGCATGAGTTCCGCATCGCCTCCACATTCGGGCGCTTCAGCTATGTCTCTTCATCGCGCTCCCTGGCCGCTTCAAGATGCGTCTGGTCGTGCTGAAAGTAGTAGCGACAGCGACCAGGACGAAGCCGCGTTCAGTGACGCCACTCACGACTATTTAGAACAAGAAGAGGCAGCATCAATCGACTCGGAAGCCGAGGACACCACACGCATCAGAAAACGTCGACAACGGATTCACTTCGACGTGGCCCAGCTCCAGACGGTCTACCATCTACCACTTAAGACGGTGAGCTCGGACGACTGAGTCGCTTAAGCTCGCGACGTCGTCCAAGCTGCATGTTGTCTACTATTAAGGCCTGTAAATGTAGCGATGATAATGACGGTGGAGGACGTTTGAGCTGTGTTCAGGCAGCAGAACGACTCGGCATCTGCGAGGCAGCACTTAAGCGGATCTGCAGACGTAACCACATCAGTAAGTGGCCCTATCGCCAGCTCTCTTCTGTACGCCGCCGCATCGCTGAGCTCAAGGACCGCCGAGCCGTGATGCTAGCTGGAGACAGCGATGGTACGAATCCGCTTCGCCTAAGGCTATATCGTTTTTGCTGACGTTTTTCCAGCTCGTAGCCCTGAGCAACGAGATTTCCAGGACCAACCAGACTCGGTGACACCGTTGCAGTTTGATGACAGACTCCGACGGTTAGAAGAAGAGCAGAACCAGATCATTATGTCCGCCCATCAGTCATATCGCCCGAGAAGAAGCGAGTTAACCAGCTCCGCGCTACCACCACCGTTTCGTGGTGAAACTTTGATGGCCCATCTCCATGGCTTCCAAAGCAGTACCGCGGGTCTCCCCCCGCTGGACCTGAATCGATTAGACCGAGACTTCCCCTTGCTATTTTTAGCAAACGTGTGCGAGTCGGTGCGAGCTATGAACAACCAACTCATTCACGTCAGCAAAAGCAATTTAAAAATTCTACTTCTTTTGTATCTAAACATACTATTCTTCAACATTTAGAGCTATTTATAATCAGCAATGAGGCAGTATGCCTTTTGTGTTTGGGAGTAGTCGGATAGTCGGTGATAATCCATTATAAAGAACTACGTGGGGCAAATTCCTAAACCGTCGCGCACAAATATCGTCTAGCCCGTTGTTTCGGGTGGTACAGATCGCGGCTAGATGAAATGGGGTTGGAATAACCTTAGTGAAAGCAAGATGCTTTATTTTTAGCCAGCCTAGAATTCTGTCGGGGGGAGGATGGGGGGGGGGGGGGGGGGGGGGGGTACACCCCCGACAAGACTTGTCGGGGCTGTATTATGGTCATTTAGCCGAAATCGGTCCGAAATCTAGGGCGACAGACTGCGGGAATCGGTCCACTACAAGTGGGCAGTTCTAAAGTACATTTTTGTAAGCAACGGGCAGATACTGCGGCTGCGATGCAGGCGTAGGATATGCACCAAAGCTCCAACACGGAGCATATACTTCGTATTGCATAATTACGAGAGAATTGGGCTGGTAGTGCGGTTGAATTTATATTTTATCTGTTCTAACGATCATTTACAGATAAGACACGCTACAACACTAAACTTCAGCACATCTAGAATTTTTAAATCTGTTTAAGAAGGTAATACGATTTGAGCGAGGTTATCATTTTCTATCACCGGAAAGATTGTTTCTGCCGGAGCATGTATTAGTAGGTCGAGCTCTGCTGTGAAGTGTATGTGGTGCACACTAACTGCGATTTGCTCAAGGCGTAAGACAAAAGGAGCTCGCAAAGAATTCTGGTTCAGTCGAGAATATACCTTATGTCCGTGAGGTGGCTTTTGCTGCCCCAATGTGCGTCTCTGTGTTCTTTGATTCCTTCTCTGCGTGTGGTGCTGGCAATATCAATCCGCTCAGGTTATGAGCCCAAAGTCCTGTGTGAGCATCTACGAGTCTACATAGAGCTACGCGTTAGAGGATGTCGAGCGGCACACCAACAACGAGTGCAAGTACTGGAGTTGTGGGCTCGTCGTCCACAATGTCGCACACAGCGTCAGCCATGACACGAGCTAGCACAGGAACTGCTGGGGTAACTGGGCCAGTGTCTGAAGCGTCTTCTGGAATACCTGGAGCTTTTCCACTTTCCCCACTGTGTCAGGAGTTAGTGGTAGTGGTTATGGAGCTGAGGACTTCAATTATGGTGCATTTTCGACTGACCAAGCTGGGTTAGGTCCTGAATTTGGCCCTACTAGCATTGGGCTTGGTAGGATGCCTGGATATGGTTTTCCTCGTACTGTACCAGTCAAGATGGATAATGTACCAAAAATGAAGGGCAGTTTTGATCTGTATGCAGTGCACCTTCGAACATTTTTGACTCGCATGGATTACTGGAGTGTTTTTGATGGCACATTTGATCGGAGAGATCCATTGCTGCAGCGAGTGGTTTAGGTCAAGGATAACTTGGCGCGTGAAGTAATTTTGTCAGATGTTCCTGCACTTGATGCTGAGATGATCTGCCAGGAGGAGACAGCTCTAGCGATGTGGAACCGCTTCGTAGATAAGCAGACAAAATGCGAATATTCCAACTATATTTTGCTCGTGCTGAGTTCTATTCCAACATGTACACCCCGGATAAGACCATGGATCAATGATTGCGTGAAATGGAGTCGCTGCGTCGTCAGCTTCTGCATTATGGCAAGAGCAAACGTGCTTTGGACTCGATGTGCACGTCTACAATCGGCAAGACTTGCTGTCGCAGTTGCAGCAGGATACTGCGCACGTATTTCAAGGATACGACGGCAAGGTGCCTGACAATGATCAAGTTGGACATGTGCAGCTTCGTGTGCGGAATAGTAAGCAGCCACACCAATATGTGACTTTTAATTTGTGTAGTGTGCTATTCAAGCCTTCGGCACCTGATAATTTGCTTAGTTTGGATGCACTGAAGAGCGATGGGTGGACATTGAAGTGTGGTCTCCGTGATTCAGATCGAGTTGCTTGGCTGTCCAAAGGACATTTGCAAGTAATGCTGATGAAGTCTCGCGGCAGGTACCGCTTGAAGACTACAGCAAACTCGGTGTACCATGTCCCGTCGGTATCGTCGGTGCAGCAACGTAGTGATACAGCATCGTTGACACTCTGGCATCTCCGATTCGCTCATTTGAATGGTTCTACACTAAAGCAAATGGCTCGTCAGCAAGTCGCAATTGGAATAGGTTCGGAGCTGACAGATGACAGTGATGTTCCATGCTGGAGTTGTAAGTCCGCGAAGATGACTCGAATGTCTAACAAGAAGACGAGGACTCGCCGTGCAACAAGACCTTTCCAGAAGCTCATGTCAGATATGTGCTACATGGGTATTATTACGTACGATGGGTGCTCACATTTCCAGCTTGTACAAGATGAAGCAAGCCGGTACTTGTGGGCTTCCTGATGAGAAGAAAGGAAGATGCCTCTGGCGTCGTGATAGCGCATGTGAAATGGTTGTTGGCCCAGGGACATAAAATCGAGGTCTTCAACTCTGACCAAGGCCGTGAACTTCTCAATAACCGAATTGATTACCTTTCTCACTGCTCATGGAGTTGAGTATACCAGGACGAACAGGTACAGTCCTGAGGAGAATGGGTTGGTGGAGAGGATGAATAGTATTGTAGCGGCTCAGGTGCGCTGCATCTTGACGACTGCAAACATGCCGGACCTTCTGTGGGGAGAGGCATTTGGATTTGCTGTCGAGGTCAGGGATATTTCTGCAACGAAGCCTTTGAACGGCGAGACGCCCTACTTCAGGCGCTTTGGTGAGCGGCCGGATGTCTCCAAGCTGTGGACTTGGGGCTGTGTGGTGCTCGTGCTCACGCCGAAGAAGCTTCGCAAAAACAAGCTGGAGAACCCAGGCAAGCCTGGTTTGGTTATGGGCTTTGCTAAGCATTCTGAGAGTTTTCGAGTGCTAAGTTTGCACACCGGCAACGTCCAAGAAGTACGCTCAGTGGATGGCACATAAAGTACACTACTTTGTACATACACATTACCATCTGACTGACCTTGCAGGAAGACTGGACTGTGGATCGCAGCTCCGTGGAGCGTCTACTCAATAATCCTTATGGACGAGGACGGCCCCGTACTTTGCCTACGTTGATTCCGTTTATCCATTTGCCTGTGACGTCTACAATGAGTGCTGATCGGGATGTCCCCTCTGATGGCTCTATTTACAAGCGCCGCCGTTGCGACGGTGATACTGCTACCACTACTTTTCACACAGAAAATCCTCCGGTTTGTTCAGGTGCGCCTGGTACATTTCCGTTAAGTGATGGCGAGGTGGCTCCTGCTACAGTGGGAAGCGAGCAGTTGTCAATGAGGCTTAATACACCTCGTGGCACATGGGCTCAAATGCATATCGGGCAAGGTGGGCACGACCTGCGGTTTTTGTCTGACAGCAATCCTGTGGTTGGTCAGCTACCTACGATATCACCTTCAGTGGAGGAAGTAGAGGTTGGCAGTGAAGGTCAACAGGAAGCTGATCTCGTAGCAGCTGATGAAGTAGATGATCTCGAAGAGAAAAGGCCGATTGGATCTGGCGATCCAGCTATTCCGATGAGGGACGTGGCTAGAGCTCTCAGTGACAGCGGGAGGGACGAGGATGAAGCTGAAGCAAGTGATACAGCTGAGTCGTTTCGAAGATCGACACGGGTTCGACACCCGAATCCTCGCTATAAAGACTATGAAGTTGGCATTCCTGCAAGTTTGATTGTGGAGGCCGTCAATATGGTGATGGAGCCACAAACTGTGCAAGAGGCGTTAAATTCGCCTGATGCCGACAAATGAATTGAAGCATTAGATAAGGCGTACCATGATCTTATGCGGAACAACACGTGGGAGTTGGTGGAAAGGCCCAAGAACAAGAAGGTGCTGACAAGCAAGTGGGTGTTTCTGAGGAAGCGTGATGCACATGGAAATCTAGTGCGTCATCGCACTCGAATCACTATCAAAGGGTGTCAGCAGAGCTATGGAGTTGACTTCTAGGAGACGTACTCTCCAGTGGTGGCTCAGGGGGCAGTGAAGTTTTGTCTTGCTGATAGCGCTGAACTTGGGACTTGAGGCTCGCCATGTAGACTTCGTGACTGCATTCTTGAACAGATCGATCGGTGAGGCTGAGATTTATATGTATATGCCTGAATATTTTGACCACGGTTCTGGTCGAGTTCTGGTCGAGTTTGTAAGTTGCTGCGGAATTTGTATAGGATAAAGCAAGCGCCGTTGATATGGTACCAGACGCTTGATAAGCACTTGAGGTCAAGTGGCTTTCGCCGGACGAAGATGGACGGGGTGTTTACGCTCGTTCAGTGGGAGGAAGCCCCGTATTTGTGACCGTGTACATCGATGATTTGATCATTGTGGGAACTCATGAGAACATTGAGCTGGTTCTGAGCGAGCTCCGAGCTAAGTTTAAAATCAAGAACTTGGGGTCTGTGAAGGATCTATTGTACATGGAGCTTTCCTATGTTCCTGACCATGTTATGTGGATGTCACAAAGTGGCTACATCGACTAAATTCTGAAACGCTTCGGAATGGAAGATTGTAGACCTGTAACTACACCGCAAGTTATAGGCAACTTGCCTGATCCGGTAGAAGACGGTCAACCTGGGGTGAATGACCCAAGCATACCGTACCGAGAATTGGTGGGTAGACTTCAATATTTGGTGCAAGGCACACGTCCGGGGATCGCGAACGCTGTGCGGACCCTCGGAAAGTACATGAGCAAGTACACTTATGGTCTTTTTGTGATGGCAAAGAGAGTGCTTCGCTAATTGAAAGACACTCACGACTATGGACTTTTGTGGAGAAAACCTGCTAGTCCGGATTTGCATTTCATTGCCTATGCTGATGCAGATCTCGGTAGTGAAAAGGATGATCGGAGATCGATCACTGGCTTTGTGCTTCAAATGAATGGGTGCACGTACGCCTACAAAAGCCACAAGCAGTCGATTACTCAGGACGATACTTGCAGCGTGGAGTTAATTGCTGCTGCTAAGTGTTCGGTCATGATTGTTTGGACTCACAATCTTTGCGAAGAGTTGAATCTCTGTCGTCGTTGCCCGACTGTACTGTATCAAGATAACCAGTCTACGATCAAGGTGATCAAGGCAACAAAAGGCAACTACAAGATCAAAAGTGTGGACTTGAAGTATCACAAAGTGAGGGACTTGTACGAGCGCGGAGACTTTGATGTCAAGTACAGTGCCACAACGGATATGCTCGCAGACATTTTTACGAAGCCGCTAGGATCAACGCAGTTTGCGAAACTGCGTG
Source organism: Phytophthora betacei (assembly GCA_011320135.1). NCBI lineage: Eukaryota > Oomycota > Peronosporomycetes > Peronosporales > Peronosporaceae > Phytophthora > Phytophthora betacei. The sequence goes on from JAANHX010000241.1 coordinate 1,319,947, forward strand.
AGCGACTGAATGTAGAGCCGATCCCAGTTCTTGAGAGCGGTGCTGAGGATTAGCCATACCGCTACAACGCGGACATTGGAGTGGGAGTGTCGGAGCATGTATTAGTAGGTCGAGCTCTGATGGGGTGCACATTAACTGCAATATGCTCAAGGCGTAAGACAAAAGGAGCTCGCAAAGAATTTTGGCTCAGTCGAGAATATACCTTCTGTCCGAGAGGTGGTTTTTGCTTCCCCAATGTGCGTGTCCGCGTCCTTTGATTCCTTCTCTGCGTGTGGTGCTGGCGGTGTCAATCCGCTCAGTTTCTTTCAAAAGCTCACAGCCACAATTTCTCAGCGAGCTCACCAGCTGCGGCCACCGCCCGAGGGCACTATACTTCGTTGCCGCGGCGTTGAGTAAGCTGCTGCGGTTATCTTTGCTCTACGTCTACTCGTCTGATCATCTACTTATCGATCCACTTATTTACTTATCTCCGCTCTGCTCGGAGAAATTTTGGGCCATTCGAGACCAACAATAGTGACGCCCGCGGCGGCTGGCCCGATACGGCCTAACGACACATACGAGCGGACTTATCACTTCGCGGAAAATACCGCATGATGAGGGAGAGCTCCGAAATCACCATGTCCGCGTCTCGATGATGCGTCAAGTGGCAGCAGCAAGGCATTAAAACCACGGCAGCTTCTACCGAACAAGGGCTAGATGTAGACGGATGATGCCGCTGTGGCGCTACGTGCGGCCTCGACAGAGTACTCGGACGAAAGTAGCGGCCGGAGGCGCATGGTACTCGTACTCGTACGAGGGCACCTCCTCCCCAGCTTAACCGGAACGGAGAATTCCACTACCACATGGAGCGGATTCTCCAGCAGCGACGGCGTTGCGGTAAGCGACAGCTCCTCGTGAAGTGGAGGGGTTTTGCCCACTCTGAGAATTCGTGGGGGCAGATTGATCGGCTCCTGATAGACTGCCCGAAGGCTGTCGTAATCTGGGAACAGTAGCGGCAGCAGCTTCGTAGCTAGTCCGGAGCTTCTTGTCCGAACGGGGCACGGACGTTGACGACACTCCGTGCCCGCGCTCATCGTGAGCGCTAGACGCCGCGCGCTTTTGAAGGTCCCTTGGCAGCATGCGCTTGCTAACCAAAAGGACACGAAGATCACGCTTGTCCAGGATGCGGGACATCAGCTGATCTTCAAGGAGTTCCCGTTAGCCCGAGGGTGAGTACTTGAGAGACTCAACCCACGCCCAGAACATGTCCTCACACGAGTTCCAGTTGGGACATTTCTCGGGAAGAACCCAGGGGTAGCCCCAGAGAGGGTTGAGACCACACCGTTTCTCGGGCTTCTTACGATAAGTCGTGAAATTCTTAAGAGGGATTCGGTGCGGCGTGAGAAGTACGCACCGGACCGCCTCCAAGCTGTCGTCGAACAACCGTTCCTTCTAGACCATGGCACGTTCGTAAAAGCCCTTAGAAGCGTGACCACCGACGAGCAGCGACAAGAATCTCCAGAAAGAGGTCAGTCCCAGAGCTCTCCTCTGGAGACCAATAACCTCTTGAGTTGATGGCAGCTTCCAGTTTGACGGGCGTCGCCACCGGACCCCCACGCATGCGCTAGGCAGCTTGAAAGTTTTCCTGCTGCTGGTCGAGATCGTTCGTGATCTCTCGGTGTTCATGGATGGCACCCTCCTCTTTCTCTTCATCCGAGGAGCCGAAGAGGCTCCGATAGGAGTACCCATTCTTCTTCTCCTCGCGGAGTGAAGACTTCGAAGCCGTGCGCTTCTTAGAGAGCTTGGCATCTACGGCTGTGCCTTTGGCAGATTTAGCACGCTCAAGGCCCTCGGCCAGCGAGAGATATTTGAGAGGTTTCGTTTCATCGTCGTCGCCAGCTTTAAGAGAGCCCTTAGCCATGGCGGCAGGACTCTCAGAACGCACAGACGTCATGGGATTGTGATCACTAGCGAGCGAGTGCGCGCTGTCGTCATCGTGCTCGCTGGGCACTGGAGTGTACCCTCCCACGGAGCTCCCGAGGCTCTAGCTGTAATGTGAGCCTCCGCCACGTTCGCGCAGCCAAGTCGATGTATTTCGACTTTGAGAATGAGAGTTTGTGGCGTACACTTCCTCAATCTGATTGGTCGGTAAACCGAATCTAAGTGGAAGAGAATGTAGCGGGGTACATGTCCCCAAGTGTACCCTGTTACATGAAGTGTGCCACATCTACACTTCGGGATACCTGGTACCTACACCAGGGTCGTCAGAGGCCAACCATTGGCTGATGACATAGCTTTACTATAGGTGACTTATACTTTGTATATTTAGCTCGACCTTAGCCTACCTATAAATACAATCGGCTAACAACTTACCTTATACTGGTCACTTCGCTCCCTTTGACAAAAGGGACCTGTGAACTACTGCTCACTGAGTTTGTATACCCCTGGAAGCCGGCTTCCTCTAGCGCAAGGTGCTGTGTGACCCTGTCTCATTAGTTCTTGTCAACTTGTTCTGCTTAACGGTTACCAGGATATTAGTTTTTGTGTGTTCCTTATTGCCGCTCTTTTCAGCATACTCAAAGTGCCTGTACCTGTCAATTTGGTTCAAATTATGTTTACAAGGATATTAGAGTTTCCTTATTGACGCATATCATCCTATAATATTACTGCAGTCCTGCATACCGTAGTAAATACGCGATCACACTGCGAGTCGCACTGCGATCACGAGAGGGCTACTGGCGGTATGATAATCATCTGCGCTGAGGTCTGTTCGGACAACATTCACGCGAAAACAAATACTTCGGCTAGTCGTAATTTACAGTGATGCCGCCACATGCAACATTCACCTGGGTGACACCACTGGTACAGAGGATACCAGATATAAATCACCATTCTACCTGATTAAAGTAAAGGTACTGTTTCTGATAAATGCTGAAACGACAGGTTATGCACGGTAAGAGAAGAAAACCCACATTATTGGGTACGACAATCCAATGTAGATCTTTTGATAACAAGCGTATCAAGTGCTGAAGTAAAGTTATTTAAGTTTTGAGCTCAAAACGTTTATTTGGTGTCTGAGTGTACAAAGTTAGAGTAGTTATTGGTCAGAATGACTCGCCTCCTCATATAAACTCCCACATGCGTACCAAATAGCCAATTATGTGTGTTTTTGGCTAAAAATAACGTAGGACCATAGCAAGCACAATTACAGATTTCGCCTCTGAGGTTTCAGTCGTTGCTCTCAAATTACCTCGTGAGACTAACTAAATCAAACTTATGGGGATATCGCTTTGTTGTGATTTAATGATCAAAGGATAAACGGGCTGCTCTGAGGCTCGAAGTATTGTACATACTGCACTACAGTCGCAGATTCTGTTAGTGTTACCACAAACGTAAGCGATTGCGATGGGTGAGTAATTTGGATGGTACACCCAGCCACAATCGCTGAGATGCACAGTAATCCATGCATGTAGCCAGAAATCGCCAACAAACTGTAATTTATCGAAAAGCTCACTATAAACGAATAAAAAGACTTCCGTTCGGGCTGGCATTACCAGACCAGTATCGGTAATATCGGTACTCAAGAGCGCTTAAGCTTGAGCAGACAGCCCAGCACCGAGCTCCAGAGCTAGCCGAACATTGCACTCTCCACACCAATCTTCTTCGACACCAGTGTTGCTCTTCTCAGCGGACACGTTAGACCTTGTGATATTAAGACTCAACATATTCGCTTGGTCATGTGGGATTAGAAACCTTCAGCATTCCGTGCTCTTTTCTTTAAAGTGAAAGGAACACGAAATGCCAAAGGTTTTGTAAAGGACGACCTTCGCGTCCGGGTTTTCCAGACAAAAAAATCAGAATTCTGATTCGCCATGTATTATCCAGGTTGTGTTTCAGGTTTCATACAGTTTCTCCGAATCAGAAGGCGTAATTTATTTTGGATAATTATATTTCACTACCAGGTTTTTACAGGTTAAAGTATCTGGACAATACGTATGTACGGTGCTAAACAAAAAATGGAAGTGAGCAGAGCTGAATGTCTCGCAGCCGACAAATATGGTCAAAGGTGGTCAGGGTATTGTCCAGGTATAACACCTGTTCAATTAGCATGTGTCCGACTTGTTAACGGTGTAGAGGTGTTGGAACGAAGCTTAAGGCTGAACGGAGTGACTTCTGCACTTGGTGGGGAGACCGGAGTGAAGACACCTGAGTGGAAGAAGGAAGATTCGAAAGTGATTGATTTATCGGGGCTTACACTGTTCTCACTACCTAGGTCATCCAATCATTCTGTACTCGAACAATCATCCTACTCGTCCAATCATGGGAGGCATAAACAACGTACCATAATCACAGCGGGATCGTATTGGACCGGTTCAGGTTGATCGGTTAATGGGTACAGCTGGTACACAGTACCAAGACCAGCAACCCTCACTACGACTTGGAAAAAAGATGGAATGAACACCACGACTGCAAGCTCAGCAGCACCATAAGCTCAGGGCCTCATCACACAAACACAGGTATTTCCAGGTTTTATCCAGGTATCAAACATGTATTGAAAATGTAGAGATCAAAGTCTCTTAACTAGCGCTCTTCATCTTCAAAATGGCTTGTAGCAGGGCCCAGCTGGTAGACCTCACACCCCATCATGACGACCCACGATCCATCCGACTTCTGTGTTAGCTGAGCAAGCATCTGGAGTGGACACGCCGTGCGTCGTAACGTGTGTGACGTTCGTTTTCCGGTAGACCTTTCACGCTCCGACCAACCGTGAGTACAAATATACTTGCACTGGAAGGGTTGCTCCAAAGAAACGAGGGGGATCTTTGGGTCCAGTCGTCCCTTGAATCGAACTTGAGAGCGTAGTGCAGCGTTGCGTCGAGCTGTGTGAATGACTTCCTTCATCACAATCTTTTGGTGTTCTTCACGTATTCGCGCGTTCAACTCGAGAATTGACCAGGTGTCATGTTGCTTCTTAGCCCTATTGCCGCTATTTTATTTTAAGTATTTGTATGATAATTGTTGACTATACAATACAAAAAATGCATAATTGCTTGGTTTTGCTCCGCCTTCCGCACTCAATCCACGCTATTTGAAAGGTCTTACACCTCGCCATCAAACGTAAAACATGCATATATGCAGGGTTTTACTCTATTTCCCGCACGATGTCTGAATCGCCAAAAAAATAAAGTTGGTTTTTTCTTCTTGCTTTTGAAGAGCCTCAAAGTTCAAACTTCACAGTCACGACTACTTGTATTTACGCATCATTTCTCTTTTCCGAACATTGATCAGAGCGCCGTCCAGGCGCAAGTTGGGAGCAGACAGAGCAAGTATGAAGAAGATCGAGCGCTTCAAAGCCCTAGTCGGCGCAGCTCCTGGCAACGTCGGGCTTCAGCGCGGTGGTGGATTCGTTAAGGGTGCTACTGGCCACGATGGCGACATGAATCCGAGTCCCAGGGGCCGTTGGTTTTGCTCCGGCGCTAGCGAAGCGGTGCGTATGGTACACGTTGTGGTGCTGATGTGCAAACGTAGCTAATTGGGTTGTGTTTGTGTGGATTTGAGTGCAGAGCGATATAGTGTGCGGGCTATAGACTACAACTTGTTGAGCATAGTGACAATTAGAAGGGTTGGTTTTTCTATAAGACGAACTCGTTTGTTCTTCTCAATATCCGTACGAACAATACTGACGGACGATTGTACTGTGGCTTTAAGCTGTACAGATCAGTGGCAGGCGAGCTTTGCTGTTTTTGGTATGGTGGGGCAAATTTCTCACTTATTGTATGCTGTGACGAGTTGCAGAGAGCTAGGCATTTCCCCCGCCACCAACATTGGAACCATTCATGATTGCCTTATTCGATCATTGGCGCTATCCTAAAAAGAATCTTGCCTCGAAGGCTAAAGAACACCAAACCAACGCTTGACACTGCATTATCGTCAGCCAGTCAGACCTCCTAACTTGTCGATCGTTTCCAGCGCGGGGATGGTATTGCAGCCCGCTCAAGTCGTTCATCGCGGATTTTGTCCCGAATAAGCGCAGGCACTGCGCAAAACGAAGATATCACTAATGTTTGTGAAGAAGACGGTGATTTCGAATACGAAGTAAAGACGATTGTAGAGGAGAACGACCGACAGTTTTTTGTGAAATGGTCGAGGTACAGCTTGGATGAAAACACAAGGGAACCAGAAACGAACCTGAAACCAGAAACAGTACAGCGTTTCCGTGAGCGTCTTCGTAATCAACGGGCCGATTCGTCCGCTGAGTTAGAAGGTGTGTCATCTGAAAGTGAATCTATTGAGCCACAACATGAAAATGCAAGCCGGGTAACATCCACAAGGACGAACGAGACAATTGATTACAAATGTTTGGTGCTGTGAGTCTTGTTGGTGCTAATGTCTGCTTTGCGCCCAAAAAGGAAGGCTGGCTGCCGCAAAGTGAGTATCGTGTCGTCGGCGAGGCATACTTGGCGGGAGTAGTGCCATGTGTGCAGAAGATAAAGGGAGGATGCGAGACCAAGTAATGACGTTCTGTATGAGCTGCGCTGGACAACGACTCAGTTTCAGCTTAAACGTCATATCCACTGTATCCCTCGCACAAAAGCCATTGAAGGCATCGCGGCTTCCAATCGCTTGAGTGGAAATGAACTGCCTGAGATATCCTATGTCGTCTCTACCACGATGAAAACGAAGTTGGAGACCTGTGGGATGACTTTGAGCAGGTGGATGAATGCTATGCTCCGTATGACTGCAACGAGGCCGCTCCAGAAGATGTTGAGGAAGTTGAAAAGGTGTAAGGCAAGGCATTGCAGCCATTAGGTATTATCGCTGAACCTGACAATCTATACACTCAAGAAGATTGAACCACAGCACCTCAAGTGAGAGACGAGTTCAAATCGATATTCTCCCACTCCGCGTCGTCAAGCTTTCTAGCTTATCTTCCGCTTGCCTTTTGGAGAAAGGTAGTTGACAATACGAATGTGTATGCCGGATTAACCCAATTAACGCGGGGAAATAATCTGTATTAGACAGAACAAGGGAATTACTTGATTAAACTAAGGTTGGAAGATCGCAACAAGTTATCTGTTCCAAGCCCTTAATGTGATAGACGTTGCGAACAGACGCAAAAATGCTGCGCATGTGAACAAAGTATCTACAATGTATCCATCACGTGGAAAATCTTACGCTCGCAATTGGGCAAGTTTGCATATGGCGCGATGCGCAACCCCCTCTGTGTTGATCTCCTGCTCAAAGTGATAAGAGTTCTCCAAATGCGTCGCGGCATCACCGTGGTTTTAGTGGTGGTGGTGAGCACAAGGTGATGGAGCGCGCTCACCAAACTTTCGACCAGTTCTAGACTTAGCAGGAAGTAGTAGGATGATACCGTTCGAAATTTGGTGAGCGCAAGAAGAGAGGAAAAAGTCGGCGTGTGTCAGACCTCATTCTTTCAACACCACACCAGGTTTGCTATTAGTGTAGATGCTACTCGTTATCGCTGTCTTCCTCACTAAGTTCCTCCAGCTTTCGCTTCCGTAGGCGAATTCGCCCCCGCAGATGTGCCGGAGTAGCAGCCCCACTACCCCACGATCCGTGCCATATTTGGCTGCATGTCAGTGTATTCCCCGTTTCCGAGCGCCGAACCGTGTTACACAAAGGAATATATCCTTCAAGAGCCTCCGAGCATTCACGACAGTAGAACCTGCTCTCGAAGCTTTTCACATTGGGTGGGCTCATCGCCGAGCATGCCTTGCAGATATGCTGTCAGCTTTTTCTCTTCCCTTTGCTCTTGTCGGATTTAGCCTTGTATAGTTCATCAGTGGTGCGCAGCACGTGGTCAAGATTTCCGGTCGGCACAATCGCCGGATCTTCTGCGTGTCGGTTGGTACGGAAACTTATAGCTGTAACTGCAAGTAACTCCACGTGAAGCCGCGGCATGTACTCCGCGTGCGTGGGCGCACGCTTACCTTTCCGCTTCATTACCATCTTGTGAGGAATGAAGCCATTGACGAGTGCCATATTTATGAAGGCGAGAAATAGTTGGCGGTAGTATTTCTTGAATGCCACGCAACGCTGTATCGAATACCGCTGAAGGCGGATCTGGTCGTGGGTGTTCACGCCACCCATTCCAGAATGGTAGTCTGCGATCAGTTGCGGGCACGGAACCTGTGTGAGAGCTCCTGTCTTCTTGTCCTTCCTCGTCACGTGGGTCTGCGTGGTGGAGCACCCCGTGGCGATCAGATACACAGGACTGGAGTCCATCCAGGCCGTGGCAACAAGTGCTGGGTACTGTCTTCACTGCGCGATCCCGTACGTCCCCCTCGGCATGTACTTCGCCCTTTTCTTCTGTGGGAACATGAGATCTGACGGCCACCCAAGTCTGTCCGAACGCTGAGTACCGACGTAGTAGAACCCCACAGTCAGCAACGCGAGTGCCAACGCAGGCGAGCTGTAGAAGTTATCCACTACAATCAATCTTTGCCTCGCCTGTCCGTCAAACGTTTTTGTGATATTGCGAATGACGGCTCTCTGTGACGAGCCTTGCTTCTTTTTCTTGTCTGGCTCAGCTCCTAGATAAACTTCAACGCTGCATCATACAGAATACCATTACGGTTGTAGCTAGTTGCTTGATGCCGCAGCTATACAAAACTAGATTGCCTACAGCTTTCGTTATTCTGTCGTACGCAGAATTATTAGCTCACCTTGCGCAGTAACCCGTCTCGGCGCGTCCCTAGAAATCATGTACACTTAGTACACACATTTACCAATAGAATATACCAATCATCGTACAACAAAAATAGTCCGCATTGACGCGATCCTTGCGAAACTTGCCCTTCACACCAGCCTTTACGTACGTGTGCCCGACGCTCAGCCCCGTCGGCGGCCTTGCCTTCCAGCCGTCCTTTACGAGCTGACTCCACAGCTTCTTGAACTTCTTCGTATCCACACCGTCCAGCACGTCCATCGTTTTAAGAATGAGTGGCAGCTAGGTGGGGGGATAAAATGGTTGGGAACTGAATTTTCATACTTCTTCACCGCTTATACTGTATTTTCAATGGATGCCTGAAAATACCCGTCTATCTCACCAGCGCTGATCCTCAGTGATACCCCCCCCCCCCCCCCACCCAAAGCCCTTCAAAACTGTATATGCGGGGAATTTACGTCATCCTATCCGCGTATAAGCTCTCGGAATATTTACACCTGCAATATCACTTAATCTGTCGAATACAGAATCCCGCGTTAATTGGGTTAATGCGACCTAAAGTAACACTTGATGAGATGATGGAGTTCCTGGGTATATTGTTTTACATGGCGCTCATTGACAAGGGTGAGTACGCCAACTACTGGGGTGACCAAGTATAGGATACAATATTTGAATCAGATAGCGTGCAGTTGGACCCGTTACTGTGCTTGACGCGGTTTGAGTTTATCCATCAAAATCTTGGACCCCAGCCAAATACTCATCTTCCACATCCGAAAGTAATCATTTCTTTCCTTTCCTTTACTCCAGAAGCCTTTACCTCAATGTCCTCTTCGTCTTCTTCTTCAGCTTCTTCTTCTTAATCACCTTCTTTTTCTCTTACTTCTTCTGCAGCTCCTTCTTCGGCTTCTTGCTCTTCTATTCCCTCTTTTTTCTTCTGTGTAGGCCTCTTCCTCTGCGTTCTTAGTTCCTGTAGTAAGAGGTATAACGGGATCGTCGCTCTGGCGCTCGCTCGCGCGGCCGAACGCGGCAGCTTTATCAGAGCGCGGTCGCGCGCTTTCAAGGTCTGCAACCCAAGTCTCGTTTCGCCGGCGTGTTTCTTCTTCTTCGAGGCGAACCTCCTCGACCATCTGTGCCTTGATCATGACAGTCTTGTGGGTCCGTGTCATGGCGAGGGAGGAAGAGGGACCGCACTCATGGGGTCAGGGAGCTGCCGCGTGACTTGTTCTCCCAATCGGTGGTTGTGAGGAAAAATGATTTTTTCAAAAAAAAAAAAAAATCCATTCCTGGACAAAACTTGTTTAGAAATCTGGATAATACCTGTTTAGAAATACTTGGACGCCAATCATGCCTTTTTTAAATTATAATTATACTATCTTCGAAAAAATCGGTTACAAGAACCCCGCCGATTCAATAAAGAATAACAAAACTATGAGAGCTCTCGTTTTTATGTGGCAAACATGAGCAAATTATGCATTTTATTAGGATAAAACAAGTGTTCTTGGAGAGAGTACTACTGCTGAAGTTCTACACACGGGAAAACATGGGTCTTAAAGCCCATCAAGACTTTGAATAGGTTTTACAGGTGGAGATGCTCTTACCGAGGACTCTCACATCATAGAGTATCACACACACGAAGAACAGGTCATTTACTCTGGTGTCTACGTGTCCGTCAAAATAAATTAAGGGCTCACAGACAGAGTAAACATGTTGTATTTGAAACACCTCCAATTTTTTCTGAAGCGCTACCGTAACAACACTGTCGTGTAGCTGATAATCCGCTCAGAGTTCACAATACTCTAAGTTGGCTATGCAACAGTAGTTACTGTAATTGCTGTTGCGTCGAAGCTGTGTCATGTCTATGCATGTAAATATGTAAGCACTCCGTACTGACGAGGATTTAAAATTGCTGAAAAAACTCGGTCTATTTCTGTGCTGAAGAACACAAGCATCAGTGTTTCGTCCAGTCTACAGTCTCCTTGACCACATTAGCAGTGTTTTCTGGCACGTTGCGCAGGCAATCAGTAGGGCAAGGAGCAGCTTAGATGACAGAAAGCAACTAGAGAACGTCTTCCCACGGAGCACTTTGGGATTAAGGAGGAAACCTCGAAGGTGACAACCCCCTTTGTTAACACTATACACTAACGGGCGTATACTTCCATCTGCAACTGTACAGTCCCAGCTGTATACACAGCTACAATAGGTATGCACAGTAACACGACCTTCGTCGCACTCCCACTTCGTGTTCCTGGCGACTGATACAGCTTGTCAATTTTCATCACTTGCATCTGGAGAAGGAGGTATCGGCATAACATTCAAAAGCTGTCGTAGCTTTCGAAACTGGGTCGGACCGAGGGGTTTGCTCAGGATGTCCGCCAACATGTCCTCGGAAGGGCAGTACTCCAAAACGAACTCTTTCTGCTCAACGTAATCACGAATCTTGTGATACTTGAGATCAATTCCTTTCAGTTTGTAGTCCCCAGTATTTGCTTCGATCACCTTAATCACCGCTTGGTTATCATCGTAGAGAATCGTCATCTTGCGACGAAGTCCTAACTCCTTGCAAAGATTGTGTGTCCAGATTATCATCGTACAGCACTCAGCAGCTGCAACAAACTCTGAACAGCATGTATCGTCCGTTATTAGGCGTTGTTTGTGGCTTGTGTACGCGTACGTACATCCCTCTACTTGAAGCACGAACCCAGTCACAGATCGACGATCATCTTTTTCATTTCCTAGATCTGCGTCTGCATATGCCACAACCTGCACTTCTTTCTTTGGAGGTCTCCATGCGTCTACATACGCCACAAACTGCAGATCCGGCTTTTCAGATCTTGTCCATATGAGACCATAGTCGGACGTTCCTCTCAGGTAACGTAACACCCGTTTTGCCAGCACGTAATGCTCTCTTGTAAAGCAATTTAGAAACTTTCCTAGCGTCCGCACAGCGTTGGCTATATCCGGGCGTGTACACTGCACCAGATATTGCAACGAGCCAACAATCTGTCGGTAATCCACATCCGGGTCTGGGTTCACACACACCGATTCCACATCCGGGTTGCCAGGCACAGGGAAGTTTCCTTTCACTTGAGGCGTAGGGACAGGCTTGCACTTATTTATCTTACAACGCACTAGAATCTTCTCTGTGTAGCTCTTCTGAGAAATCGTCAGCATGCACCCGGGCACGTACGTTATCTCCATCCCTAACAAGTGCTTCACTTCACCCAAGTCCTTAATTTTAAACTCACTCTTGAGCTCTGCCACCACCATCTCAATGTCGGACTCAGTTCCAACGATCAAAAGATCGTCGACGTATACCGTCACGTATACTTTGTTTTCTCCCACTGTTCTCACATACACACCGGCATCCATTTTGGTACGTTCAAAGCCACACTTTCGTAAATATTTATCAAGTGTTCTGTACCAAATGCGAGGCGCTTGGCGCAAACCGTAGAGACTTTGTTGCAATTTCCAGACACGACCAGTATCGTCGTCAAAGTATTCGGGCTGCTCCATATAAATGTCCACACCATCGAATGGTCCATTAAGAAAAGCCGTGACAAAGTCCACTTGACGACATAGTAGACCTAGGAACAGCGCCAGCAGCAGGATAAATCTCACTGACTCAGCTTTAGCCACAGGAGCGTAGGTTTCCCAGAAGTTGATACCGAGTTCTTGCTGGCATCCTTTGATAGTGATCCGTGCTCGGTATCTACACACTTCGCCTAGTGCGTTCCTCTTCTTGACGAAAACCCACTTATTCTTCTGGATTTTCACCCCGGCTGGACGATCCACTAATTCCCAAACATGATTTCGTATCTGTTCTTTGTATTCAGTCTCTAGTGCTTCAATCCATTTCTTCGCATCTGGAGCACTCAGTGCTTCGGCTACCGACGTAGGCTCCAGCACCTCGTTCACCGCCTGTATGACTAGGCTTGCTGGAATGTCCAGCTCAAAGTCAGATAGTCGAGCATTCGGTCTTCGAACACGTGTCGATCTCCGAAAGGATGTACTCGGATCATTTTTCGCTTCATCTTCTGCTTCTCTATCTCCCCCCACTAAGCGGGAAATATCTTCCATCGGTTCGCCATTCGCAATTACAGCATACTCACCAGAGTGTCTCCCACTAGAATCCACACATTCATCATCCAGATCACTGAGAGCTAGTGACGCCTTCGAAGGCATAGAATTACTGCGGTTAGACAGGTTTTTCTCACCTTCTACATCACCTCCTCCATCAGAGACCGAACAATCTTCAGTAGGATTCCATTCGCGTAGCCCGCGTGCACGCGACGATCGAGCCTCAGCCTCTGCTGATCTCGTCGGATTCGCACTCGACATACCACTTGAAGGTACGGTAGCCAACGTTGGCCCACCCAGAGTGGTTGGAGTCTCAACTAAGGTACTTGTGCGGAGATCTACTAGCTCATGGCGACACTGCCGTTTATCACGATGTTTTTCATTATCTAGCGTTCCGAGAGTCGTAGAAGAACTCGGCGATGTTAAATTATCCAGTCGAATATAGGGAATCTTGATCGGAAGTTGATAATTGCTGTGGGAGTTTCGGTTGTGCAGAAGCTTCTCGACATAACCGACTCCACTGTCCAATCTTCAGCAAACTCAACCGTTCTGCATTCCTCAACATTACCCGTCTTCAAGTCTAACACGCGGTAGCTGATTGTATTCGTTGCATATCCAAGAAACAGGCATGGTTTCCCCGGATTCTCCAATTTATCCTTTCTCAATACTTTCTGTGTGAACGAATACGCCAGACAGCCCCACATTCTCAAAGAAGAGATATCTGGTCGCTCACCAAAGCGTCGAGTATATGGAGTCTCACCCGCTAATGCACTAGTTGGACTAATGTTCAACAACTCCACAGCAAACGTAAATGCCTCTCCCCACAGCAATTTCGGCATGTTCACCGTAGTTAATAAGCTGCGGACTCGAGACAGCACTAGCCCATTCATATGCTCTACTAATCCATTCTCTTCAGGACTGTAGGCGTTTGTGGTCACAAGCATAATCCCTCGAGCTCTCAGAAACATTTTCAAAGTGTTGTTCACAAGTTCCCGCCCTTGATCAGAACCGAACACCTCAATTTTGTGATTTTGCGCTAGAAGCCAGGCAATATGCTTCATTACCACGTCACATGCTTCTTGCTTCCTCTTCAAGAGGAATCCCCACACGTAACGTGTAGCTTCATCTTCCACAAGCTGGAAATGCTCGTATCCGTTGTAGGTAGCCACACCCACATAGCACATGTCAGACATAAGCTTCTGGTAAGATACAATTGATCTAGCAGTATCCAGGTTCTTGTAGGACATTCGCTTCATTCGCGATTATACGCACGTTCAGCATCGATCGCTAGGTGCACACACACTGCCAGACAAATCTAAACCACCAACAGTTTCGTTTCTCACCATTTCCTGCAAGGCTCCATAATTCAGAAGTCCGAGGCGGGTGTGCCATCGCGCGAGAGCTTGCTCGTTTTCACGTGTAATGGACTTTACTTGCTGCGAAGAAATGGCCGTGGAGCGAAGTCGATATCGTCCACTTGTCTTCACTAACTTCAATAATATTTTGTCTTTTCGGAGCCACGCGCATTTCGTTCTCTTCACTTTTATGAAGTCCCATCCGTCTTGCTCCAGCTTATCTAAGCTTAGCAAATTATTAGTTCCGCTGGGGGTGTAGAGCACCTTAGACAGTTGCAGCGATGCACTTGCGTGCGGTTCACTCTCGTTCTTCACACGGACTTCCACGTCCCCAACCTGCCCAGAATTGCTTGATGCCTTGCCTTCCCAGTCAAATACTAATGGACCATCATCTTGGCGAAAACTCGACAGTATATCTTTGCTAGTGCACACATGACAATCGCTTGCAGAATCCAAGATCCACTCCACAACCACATTGATGGCTTGCTGTGCAGCAACAGGCTTTGGTTTACACTCCTGTCGTGAAAGCATGGCAATTTGTCTCTGGTTACTGTTGCTACCTCCAGATTTTTTCTTATTTTCCCAGCGTTTGCGCTCTGGAAGTTGCGATTTTGACTCGTCGTTATCGGGTTTTGAGCGGGGGCAATTTCTCTGGATGTGACCGGTCTCGTGGCAATTCCAACATTCACGAGTGTCCTCCTTTTCCTTCTTGTTACCAGTTTGAACTCCAGGAGAACCACCAGAATTCTGATTCTGATTACTCTTGGCTTTGTATCTACCGCGACCACGCTTTTTAGCTCTTTCTTGGCCCTGCTGCTGGTTCTGAAGTTTGCCTTGCTTCTTGCCAGCTTGCGCGGACGAGATATTTGGTCCTAGTGAAGGCTCATCACTCCGTGCGTCAAGCTCTGGCTCAGCCCGGAGAGCGCTCATCACTTGAGCTGAAGATGGGGACGAATGCTGATAACCAGGGTCGTAATGTTTTGAGAATTGACGAACAACTTCACGATGTGTCTGCAACACATTACTTAGGATAATTTCTGCAAACTCCTCGTCAGAAATCACCTTCTTGTAATGGAGTAACTCATTACGCTGGAGCTGCATCTCACGCAGCCACTCGTTCATATTCCTCTCATGAGTATACTTATTTGCATACAACTGTTGTCGCGCGAAGATATAGTTCGCATATTCTCTTTTTGTTTGCTTGTTGACAAAACGAACCCACATCGCGTGAGCGTTTGTCTCATGACAGATTAGCTCAGCGTCCGCAGTTGGTACTCCATGTAGAATAGCACCGCGAGCTATATTATCCATTAGAGCAAACTGTGCATCATTTGTAGAAGATCGAGTTCCACTTGGATCTTCAATCACACTCCAAACATTCATGCGCCTTAGGAAAGTCTCCAACTCAACTGCATATAAGTCGAAGCTTCCATGCATTACCGGCGGTTTGTTATCAAGCTTCATTCCAAGTGGACCTCCGGAAAACTGCGACGTCATCATCGGTGATGCTGCAAATCCTCCAGCACAAGACATTGCCGACGCAAATCCTGTCGATCTCATCGATGGGACCGTTGGCCACGCTGAGGTTGCGAACATCGGTGGAATCCCGGCAGACGGAGTCGAAGCCACCGCACCTGCACCGTTAGCAGCGTTTACCCCACTATTCACCACTCCCCCACTTCCAGTTGACCCTAGAAACGTAAATCTACCGCCAGTATACCCATTCGTACTGTTCGAGGCCCCAAGAGGAGCGACAGAGATCTCATTCACTGCACTCACTCCACCAGATGAAATCACAGCACCTGGAGTTACCATACTCACTTCAGAAGATGTAACAAGGTCTACACTAGCCGTCATGGCAGCCGAACTGCCCGCAGCTGACGCCGCCCTACTTGACGTAGCCATTGTATACCCACGAAACTCAAAGATTGTACTCTGTAAAGCTTCAAAGCCTTGGGCTCATAACCTGGCACGTTGCGCAGGCAATCAGTAGGGCAAGGAGCAGCTTAGATGACAGAAAGCAACTAGAGAACGTCTTCCCACGGAGCACTTTGGGATTAAGGAGGAAACCTCGAAGGTGACAACCTCCTTTGTTAACACTATACACTAACGGGCGTATACTTCCATCTGCAACTGTACAGTCCCAGCTGTATACACAGCTACAATAGGTATGCACAGTAACACGACCTTCGTCGCATTTTCGACCAATCTTTAAGTGTGGACGGCTGCCCTATGTCTTCGAGCTCCCCCTCAATGCTTGGGGAACCATTTGCTTTGGAGCACCTTCTTTAGTCCGTAAGCAGACGCATTTAAAAGGCCACATCAACTGCGGAGGAAGTTCGAAGAAAGATATTTGAGTCTCGATCAAAGTGGTGAACGAATTTGGTGTACACTCCACTAACCACATACGCCAAGCACCGAGTCATAACAAAATACCTCGGTCCTACTTACGCAATAATAGTTCAAACCTTCCAATTGGACCTACGCGAACATAAAAACTATACTTTATTTGATCTCCACTGAAAGTCCGGAGAGATTAAAGCCTTCTCAAATACGTAAGATGTGTCTTCTAAATCCCCTAGCAGACGCAACACAGGTCCTAAAACGTCCGACTGACTCATTACGCTCGCCATCCGGCAGTACACGGGATCCCACTCGAATCTCACCGAGCCTCGCATAACAAGTCGTTGATTTAGCAGCTTGTTACCCAGAGCACGGCCTTTCTTACTTCCCGAGAGATGTGGGAACACATTCCGCAGTGTCCTCGCTGTAATGGTGACCCTAGTGGTCGTCTCAGCGACTATGGAATGCCTAGTCTTTACCAGTCTTTCCGGCTCGAGTTCCACGTCCTGGAGCCACATGGACAAACATTTCCATCTCCGCAGCATCGCTTCTGGGCCACGACCAGCATTATACGCCACGTCCGGGGCCATAGCGTTGCGTAGCAAGTCTTGCTGGGCTGACGACTCAGTAGCACCAGTCGTCTTTAGACCGTAGCGGAACAGTCGAAAGTACTCAGTCGTGACGTTCCACACATCCTCCTTGGCTGGGATCCCTGAGGATACAGAGCGTCGACGCTTCTCGAGTGTGTTGATCTCATCTTGCAGCTGGTGGGTCTCCTTTTCGAGGGCATTAGCGTAGTCGTCTTTCTTCTTCCGGTATCTAATCTGCCGTAAGCGACGAAGTTCTCGAAGTCTCTTTTGATCGCCAAGAATTTGGTCCACAATTTGGACGTGTTCAGAAGGAAAGGACTTTCTCTTCTGAGCTACGGAAGCATCATCGACGGTATTGACTGGTTCCGTTTTCAAAAGACGACGTGGAGGGAGAGGGGGGCCGCTACCGTCTTGCCAACGAAAGTCTTCACTGGTGCTTATGTATTGCTTGGTCTGCTTGGCTCGCAACGAGACGCCACCGATGACGTCGTCGCTGAGAAGTTTACGCTTAGGCGGTTGAAGGAGGCAGCTATTCATTCTGAGTGGACAATGGGCACGTTTAAAGTGAGTCGATCGGAGTGAACAGTGAAAATGAGAAATGATGGTCACAGCGCTTACGGTTCAGTACATGTGCGAATCCAGCCGTCGAGAGTCCGGCTGGATTCGACTCGAAACTCTCGAGACTAGAGAGCGCACAGCTGCCCGCGCAATCAATGATGCGAAATATCGATGTGCCATCCACTGGGTGTCTACTGTATTTGTATTCGCTCTTTTATCGGATTTCAGGAATGGCAATCGAAGTATTTCCGTAAACCAGTACAATAGCAAGTACTGAGATGTTGTAAATAGATTGCGGATATTCAACCCGAATTGAATAATAAATGTCAGAAGAATGTAGTCGTTAGAAAAAGTAAGCTATGTTAGCGCCGCAAAATCGACTATAGTCTTTAAATTTTGCACGTAATTTCAGTAGAAAGGCCCTTTTCTTGGAGGTACATGGTACTGCTGAGTTGGTAAGGCGATTTTATAGGCTAGGTTTTGTATGTATTTGGCATTACATTGAGGAGCAAAGTAGCTTTTTTGCTGAAAAGCGTAACATTACTGATAAACTCTTCCGTGCCCAACCTCTTAAAATAAACGATAAAAAATTCGGCCAATCAGTTCAAAGGCAGACTCTGATTCTGCTTTGAATGCCAAAATCTATATTAAATATGGAGATTTTGGACAATCAAACCGGTCTTGCATTTATTATGCTCCGTTGCATAAATATTTGGCCCGATCGAAACATCGGAAGATCGAGCCGTCCGACAGGAAGCTGGCACATTCTTAGCGATTAAAAGCATTCAGATCGATATTCATGGTCATCAGGCCTGCGTGGCCCACGTGGCGCGGAGATCGGTGCTGTTCGAAGTACAACCAGAACTTCTAACCTTTTTAGCGTATGTCCTCTTACTATTATGAAACTACTGATTTCAGTCGCAAAAATACTGATTTATGGAAAAGCATGCCCATCCTAGTTCCTGCTCCGTCACCGGGTTGCGTTCTGCAGCACAAAACAACGTTACGACAGCAACATACCGGTACCGTATGCACTGGACATGGAATGGTACCCCTAGTTCCGGTAGGCATAGTACAGTACTGCACCTCGGTTTCGCGGGAGTGGCGATTATAGGATTTGCAAGACTATAAGATTTACAACTACAATCCATAGTTCATTTGAATGCAGGAGCATCACATCTGGAAGTTTATCGAAGTTTCAAGGGCGTGAAAACGGGGTGTAGTACTGTACAGTATAACAATTAATAGAGGGTACAGACAATCCCCTCGGCACTTGGAAAGATGGCCAGAGTCTGGCCGCCAGACTTCCTGGAAAGAGTGGCAGTCCGGCAGCGAGCGACTACTGCAGAACAGATCAGAAAGACAATCACATTGATTGATCGTCTCAATACATATCAGGAAAAAAAGATTAACAAAATAGAAGGCCAACTTACCACAATCCCCTCGGTAGTAATACCAAGACCCTTAATACCGCCCCCTTTCACCCCTCAGTTGTAAAAGAAATTAAAAAAGGCACGTATTCTTATTGTGGGAGGATTAACTATGGGAAAGTCTGATTGTACAGGACGCCAAAAAGGCTTGCATAGCATAGCAGCGGTTCCAAACTATACTTCACAAACGTTTCTGGTCGTTATCCCACAGATCTCCTCAAAATAGATTCCTTACACCCGTCGACGACATCCAGTAGCAGCACCACAAACGATAAACTTTAACAACAAAACCCCCTGATAGCCGTGGATACATCAACCCGTTCGTTAGATCAAATGTGGTGGCTGCTACGACGGCAAGCAAGTGAGAGCCAGATTGTCGGTAGCTAACGGTATGTAGAACCATTTGTTTAAGGTTTGACAGTGTTTATAGTCTTATTTACTGCTGGTTCGACTGGTGAGCTAATGGAAAACAATGATCCATTTTTATGGTATAATACATCCCAAGATAGTAATCCCCTTAAATAGGATATAGCAGCGGTCTCCTGACGCAATGACTACCGACGGTATTATTGTTGGAGCCCGAGCCCAACTCAAAATTACCTCTAACATACCAGATTGTACATACTGATACAGAATCCATGATTATGAGTAGATAGGAGTCCTTAACTAAACACAATGATTATTTGGTGAGTTACATCCAAAAATGTCCAGCAACGACATTCGCTTCTTCCAACACCCATTTCAGTAAGTTCATCTACGACAACGTACTCCCCCTGGCAGGTTTACTAATAGCAGCTATTCGATGGCCGTCAGATTTTGTGTGCAAGCGCAACATCATCACGGCAAATTCGTCGGTGACTTCAGGACTCTCAAATTCGCAATTATGGTAGTCCTGGAAACCCGTGTGGTTCCTGTAGTTCACAAAGACGGGTGGGGGTATGATTCCAGAGCTGCACGCTCCATATTAGGGCCTTGCGCCCGCTCACGCTGTACAACATTGCAGACATGGCATACATGTAATCCATAAACATAAAGGCGATGTAATCGTCTAGTGGTCCCTCTAAATAGTGATAAAAGGTGGTATTTAAAAAATCTGTGCTATATCACTACATAAAGGAATATCAAAAAGTACAAACTGAAGACAAACACTATTTACAGAACCGAGCAGAATGTATTAAAACGCTCTGACATTTATTTGAGAGGTTTCCTCCTGAGTCCTATGTCTTCATGTCTCACTGTGGTCACCCCATCTGGAATCCAGACTCTGGCACCGAGAGTACACTTCGAATTAAGGCTTTATTGAGTAAAAGCTAATTCAGATGCTCTTACTGTTAAAAAAGTAAGAATGAAGTTTGGAAACTATTTCATGGAGAAGGGAAAAAGTCAGTCTGAAGCGTAGGTGGAGTCTGGTTCATGACACGTGTAAATACCTTTTCAGCTAAGACTGCACGCTCTGCATGAAGTAACTTGAATGAGGATGCCCCGTACCCATTTACGATGCAGTGGATACTTAAGTATTGTACATAGTTCACTGAGCTGCATTAGATTGGCAGCGGCTTCCTGAATGAGTCTCACGCGATCAGGTCAAACACCGTCTGTTCTGAGCAGTGTTCAGTCCGGTTACGCTCTCCAAATAGTGCGAATCCTTTCAAAATCTCTCCCAGCCTCAAGTCATATGTTAAGGACAGCGTTTCATGCTGTGTTTACGCGTCTCGTGCCACCTTTCACAATTCATAATCTTAT
This sequence comes from Phytophthora betacei, assembly GCA_011320135.1. Lineage (NCBI taxonomy): Eukaryota > Oomycota > Peronosporomycetes > Peronosporales > Peronosporaceae > Phytophthora > Phytophthora betacei. The sequence continues at coordinate 1,340,714 of JAANHX010000241.1, forward strand.
GTAGTACTGTGCAAAGAATAGAGACTGTATCTGTGTGGTCCACCGAACTGCCGATCGTCGTCCCCATTCTACGATTCGAAGCCCAGACAGGAAGACTCATTCGAGTCTATCCTTCTCTTATGGACACTTGCGTTCTCCACCCGCCAACCAACCGCGTCCTTAGCGATGCAGTGATCGGTGGAGTGGCGCAGCGCTCTAAAAGGAACAATACACGTAGTGGGGAACCACTGTATTGGTCCCGGTATTCCGAGCAAGAGGCGATGACACAAAACGCCCCTCCATCTGTGCGATACGACGGCATCTCGGACACTCAACCGCTGCCCGTGGACCGGAAAAGGAAACGTCAGGAGCCCATTAGTCCCACTACCTCCAAGCTCATGCTACTGGCCGAGTCCAGCAGCGAGATCTCCTCCCACGACTCCCTAGCCGAATTCGTCAAACAGGACTGGTTCATCGAACAACAGAACCAGCTTCGAGAGATCCGTCGGGTCCGTCAGATCCGATACCGAAAGAAACAGCAGGACTACATGGAGACTATGGAGGAGAACAACCGCCACCTCCAGCAAGAAATCGACAAGCTAGAAGAACGACGTAGAGCGGTCGCTGCTGCCGTGCCCTCTGAAAAGACGCTGTGGAACGTGGCCGTCGAGTACTTCCGTCTGTTCCGGTACGGTCTACGCGCCTCCGACTTGTCTGATAGGTCGCGTGAGTCCACTGCCAGTGCTCAACTCGATTTCTTGCGCTCTACGATGGCTCCCGACGTCATGTACAACGCTGGACGAGGAGTCGAAGCGATTATGAGGAACTGGACCTACTTCTCTCTGTGGTTTCAAGACGTCGAGGTAGAGCTCGATGGCTTACAGAAGAGTGGGACCGAGTCGCTTATCGCTCGAACTACTACCACGTTTACCATAACACAGCATACTTTAATTAAGGTATTCCCGCACCTGTGCGGTAGAGACGCTGATGCAACAGGACGTCTGCTTGCGTCCAAGCTTCTGGACCAGTCCATCGCTATTCAAGGCTCGACGCGTTTTGATTGGGATATCGGATACGGTCGCGTGACGAGTGTCATCAGCGAGTCAGATATGCTGACACCGATGCTGCAAGTTCTAGGGAGATTGGAGTACGTGTCTCGGGTGTTTGAGAAGTCTCTGATATCTCTGACGCCGTACCGTGGGCAGTCAGGATCAACTTGTAGGAAGTAGAGGAGATAGGTAGCTGTATTATAAGTCACAATTTGACAACTATGGTCTTGATCCCTAATGTCCATTTAATCACGCACATTATCCAAAATCACAAATGTTATATTTTATATAGGTTTTTGTATTGGACCGGCTAAAAATTGTGACCACCTTGGCAAAACTCTATTTTTGTAAATGAGCCTTCCTAAAAAGTTCAATAAAACGCGTGTTATGCAACTTTTGTTAAAACCGCAACGTCAAATTTAAAAAAACTGACCTAGTTACCATAGTATTGGCAGGTGGCGGTAGAATTGTGTGGGCCTTTGACCCGTTTATTTTAGTGTCATTATTTAATAAATAAGGAAAACGGTAAGGAAAAACATAGATGTCTATCTTCGTTTCATTTGCCCAGTCTAAGATGTTAATTTCTTAAATTTCGCGAAGATCTTTGAGCTTTTCTTCAAGCAGTAATTCAGTAGAGGCTCCTAAGGGCCGGAGTGAAGCAGTTATATTGTAGTATATACATGAGCAACATTTTTTGGGAAATATTGATGGTACAAGATTGTAGTCACGTTAGTACAACGCTAAATAACTTCGTAACAACGTCTCGACAAGTTTTTATAGCAAAACTTTCAGTGAGCTGTGAGATTACCTGCGTGTCGAGCACCAGTGCAATGCAGTCTGCCTGTGTCCAGTGCCCCTGTCTACGAGCAACCATCCACTGCCATGTCTGCAAGACACATCCCAAGGACACTCATGTGTGCAATGACAAAGGATTCTACCAAGGACTGTATGCGCAAGGACATCGTTGGCTGTGCGCTGCCAAGATGGTGTACTCAACCAGAGTGCATTTATCTAGACTTTAGTATTGACTGATTTGCTACTTGTATACTAATCTACCTTTTGCGAAACAGCGGTGTTCTGGCCGAGGCTGCTCCCCACTTTGCGTTTTGACGCCTGCCGCTCACCCGAGAGCAGCAGAGAAGAGCAGCCTCACCAGACACCGCGGTCATGTCGCGGCCTTTTGCACGGCACATACGTGCTTACACATTTCCTTGATTACTTCTCTAAATTTGTTCCTTAAGTGTATTTACATTTAAATGGCACCTACGCTTAGAAGCGATCGACACCTGGAGAACAGTCCCCTAGCGATGAACCCTACGTCACCACTGTTTATGATCCCAATCAGGGGGCAGTCTGCGACTGACGTGGCTACTGGTGTTCCAGACACGAGTTTTGGAATTTCGACCAATCAAGATCACGCTTCGACCCCATTGGCAGGCAATTCAAGCTTGAACAGTGACGCAACACTCTCGCACAGTGATGCAGAGCGACTAATTCGCTCATTGTCTGAAATTCCGGGTGGCCGCCCGTTATTCCAAATGTTACTCGAAAGTATGCATAAACTTTCATCAACGAACACGAAAGAATCCGCCAGCTGACAATCATCCCCAGTCGTCGCAAAACCAACCAAACGGCGACCGAAACCCCGACGATCCGTGGCGCCCTCTAGATAACATAAACCCTACTGGCCGCTACAACGATGGTGAGCTTGCTGAGTACACCAAGGTCCTCATCAACTCGCCCCCGATCAAGCTGCCCATGCTCCATCGGAAGGGTGACTACAAGGCCTGGAAGCGCGAGGTGCCGCTGCACTTCGAGCCGAAGATGTTGGGTGACATCGCCTACGGCCCTGCGCGTTGTGATGCAGTGGAAGACATGCGTCGTGACAAATACCGCGTGTGCTACAAGTCGCGTAAAAACAAGGCGTTCTCAGCGCTTGCGTTGTCGCTGTCTGTTGACCTACGTACGACATTCAAGATCGACGATATCCACGACAATATGGACGCGGCCGCTATGCTCTACGGTGCGATCACGCAGCACTTTGAGGCTGGAGATGACATTAATCCTAATTACCTACTACAAGAGCTAGTGACGCGCTGGCACAAGCCAAACGAGTCGGTGTCGCAGTACGTTGGCGACATCGCGAAGAAGGCAACACTTCTACATCAAGTTAATGGTGACTTCGCTGAGTGGCAACTTGCAAGCCTACTACTGTCGAACAGCGTGGAAGCGTTTAAAGATCTCGCCCGTGAACATGGTGATTGGCTTTAAAATCATGATCGCAAGACTCTTACACTCACTGAAGCTCTACAGCGACTGCGCGCTGCTGAGCACCAGCGTGACCAGCTGCATGTGCAGACCAGGCAACCCGTCGCGCACTCAATGCAAGTCGCTCACGTCGGAGCGGATCAAGGGCAAGGTCAAGCACGAGGACGCTAGCGCAACAAGCAACAGCGCAAGCGGTCCAAGGGCGCAGCAGACAAGAAGCAGCGTACAGCTGCGCGAGCTGCCAAGGAGAAGGACACTGGTACGCCGAGTGTACGGCTGTCACTGGTCAGCAACTGAAGCCAGAGCTTGACAGGAAAACTGCAAGAGAGAAGCCCCAGGGCTTCTGTGTCGTTGGTATACTCTGTACGTCGTGTGGACACTGTGGATTTGGACGAAGATGGCCAAGGGCTGTTTGCTGGCCTATCCCTATGCGATGCGAATGCAATTGATCTTACGGACGGTGCTGAGCTATTGCCTACGGCTACGCATCACCTGTATGGTCATTGACGTTCTCTGCGGAAAGTGAAGAAGGAGGAGAGCATCGAGTCGTTGAAGGTGCGCATGCAAGTACGCAGCGCACTCAATCGACGGTTGCGCAAGCAACGCAGCGACTGCAGCTGCAGGTTGCGGTTCCTGTTCGACACATACAAGTTGGAGGGCAAGGACCACGGCAACGGCGACAATAAACCTCACTGTCTACACTGCAAGCACCGGTAGCTGTGTAAACCGCCACCCAATCTGCGGTACAACCCGAGGTGCAACCTACTGGACAACCTGCTGTTCAACAGGATGTACAAACTACTGTACAGCGAGGTATGCAGCCTACTGTATCTAGCACTGCGTATAATCAGGGGGAGGGCGGCTGGTCTACAGCTGGACTAGGACCTACGTGGGAATCAGTAATCTACTACTTGGGACAAGGACTGTCGAGTAACTCGCAAGGACCTACACTTGGCAATCAAGCTGAGCCACAAGGGGGTTCGGCTGTGCCGGGGGATAGTAATCGAGGTCCTGACGCCGGGTTTAACAGACGTCAAGAACCAGGGATGCGCAATGATTACAGACCTAACGTGGAAATCGCGTACGTGAGAGGACTTTGGAGCCAAGATTTTGGACACTTTGACCTACCTATCCAAGGACGAGGACGAAGTCGTTCACCACCCCGATACTTCAATCGAGAACGATCTCCACGGAGAGGAAGAGGCCGCTCTCCGTCGCTGCGAGGGCGTGAACCAAGAGGATCTCCAAGGCGTTACCGATCCCCACCGCGTCAGCAGCAGTGGCGTAACGAGAGACCGAGTCGCTATGGACCACCTCCCCATCGCGATGATCGACTGAGTCGCTTTGGACCGTCGTCTCCGCAGCAGCAGTGATGTGATAATCCTCTGAGAGGCAGAGGACCTTCACCTCGACGTGACAACTACCAAGGGCGGAACATGTCTCCACGTCGATTTGAAGACCGTCGTGGCAACAGACCTTCTGACTCTCGTCAAATCAACGCTGTGAGCCAGTACCAAGGTATGCAATCGGCTCAGTCTGAGTTTGTGGAGTGGATACTTGACTCAGGATCCCAGGTAAATGTCTGTGGTGACCTGTCATTGTTAACTACCATAAGGGAAGACCAAGCCAGTCGACTTGACCTTGCGAATGGCACAACTGAACACACTTCTGTCTGTGGGTCTGTGCTATTGCGAGTTGTTAATCAGGCAACTGACCAGCTCGAGGACCGTCTCCTGGACGACGTGGTGTACACACCGAACGCGAAGGTGAACATCATTTGTCTGGGCTACCTACAGACGAAGGGCAGCTTCAAGTTGACATGCTCAGATGATCAACAGACCGCTTGAATCTCCAAGCCAAGCACAATACTCAAGTTCATGATGCGTGACAGTATTTACCGACTACGTGCAGAGCGAGTGACTGGAGTGATGGTGATGGCAGCTCTAAAAGAGGACATGGACAGCAAGAAATCCATGGAGCTGCTTCATCAACGATTTGGTCATATGAGCATGGAGACGGTGAAAGTGTTGGCAAACAAACTCGATGTTGGAGTTAAGATGAATCAAAAGGTCTGACTTCGTACGAGTGCGTTGATTGTGCTGCCAGTAAGGCGGAAAGAATGTCTTATAAACGGATTCCATCACGGAGGTCCGAACCTTGGGACTCTCATGATGGACATTTGCTCTGTGAACGAACAGTCTGTGGATGGAGCTACTATGAATCTCTTCATCATAGACGAGTCTACAAGATAAAAGTGACCGTTCCTACTTAGGAAGAAGAGTGAAGCAGCGCTTCACATCAAACTCCTATTGAACAGCCTGCAAACTCGCTTTTCTGAGCAGAAGGTGCGACGACTTCACTCTGACCAAGGAGGCGAATTTGCAAGCAAGGAGCTAAGTGACTACTGCATTGACCAAGGGATTGAGCAGCAGTTTACGAACGCCTACTCTCCTCGAGAGAACGGCATTGTATAACGTGGTAACGGCGTGGTTTTACCAAGGATTAGAGCAATGCTGATGGCCACACACATGCCCAGCTCCTTGTGGGAAAAAGCCTTTCTGCATGTGGTGACGACGTTGAACTGGTTGCGCACCAAGCTCTTAGGTTTGGTGTCCCCGCACCAGAAACTGTACGAATTGGAGCCTATGCTGGATGACTGGCGTACTTGAAGTTGTCTAGCACACGTGCGTGTTCCTATTGAGTCAAGACAAACGAAAGAAAAGCTGAAGGCAAGGACAAGACTATGTCTATAACTGGGTTACAGTGAGTCAACACTTGGCTACAAGATCATTGACCTGGTGCCAGCTCTAGTGGTGACAGCTCGTAGTGGCAAAGTGAAGTTTCATGAGGAGCTCACGACTGATGGCATCTATATGAAGCACCTGTTAAAGAATGCATTCTTTGGTGATGATCATACTCTACTCGAGCCTGTACCTGTGGTGTGCATCAAGACCAACATGGCGACGTACCTCCAGGTTGGTGTGCCGGCATCTCTAGTGCAGAGAAGTCACTTGAGGCGGTATCACTTGCTGACGAACCTGCAGAAACTGAGTTGCGTTCGAGTGGGAGTTTGTCAATCGTTAGCGCACCGGTGAGCAAGGTCACTGCGGAGACTGCCGGTGTGGCAGCAGCAGCCGTGTTGCAGGATCCTGCTAAGAAGCCAAGGGAGGCTCGGGAGCAAGGAAGCGCAAGAGACGCAAAACAAAGAAGAAGCCTGCAACGATGGAGAAGGAGATAAGTGGCTTCGGGACCCAACCTCCACCAAGAGAGTCCTGCCTAAAGCGACCGAGAAGAAAGCAGAAGGCGAACGCTCGATTGTCGGATTACGTGGCAGAGCTAGTGCAGGCTACGACGACGGATGTACAAATTCCGATGACGAACAAACAAGCACGTGCAAGCAAGTACTGGAGAGCTGCAATGTTGGTGGAACTTCAATCGTTGAAAGGTCACAAGACCTGGAAACTTGTACCCCGCAAAGATGCCAAGAGAGTGATAGCGTGTAGGTGGGTCTTTGCTGTGAAGCGAGACGAGCGTGGACGGACCAAGCGATTCAAAGCGCGACTAGTAATCCACGGATTCAAACAACAACTTGGGATTAACTACTCTGAGACCTATGCACCTGTGATCTGGCTCAAAACTATACGTGCGGCTATCTACTACGCTGCATAAAGAGGTTGGGAGGTGCTGCAATTTGACGTGAAGACGGCTTTTCTGTATGGAGACTTGGACGATATTATCTCAGGAGCAGCCTCCTGGCTTCCAGGTGGATGGACCTGGATCCATTTGCAGATTGTTGAAGAGCCTGTACGGACTGAAGCAAGCACCGAACGTGTGGAATCGCACGCTTCATGCGAAGCTTGTTGCGATGGGCTTTACTAGGACGGACTCTGACAATGGCCTCTATGCATCGAGGAAAGATGGTGAAGTCAAGTTGCGACTGACTGTTTACGTGGACGATCTACTGCTGCTGAGACCACGTGACCTGTGTGCCACGATCGCTGTCTCACTGCAAAAGACATTTGAGCTTACGACGATGGGCACAGTCAAATATCTATTAGGCGTCGAGATCCTGATTGACCGGCCGCGCCGGCAAATTGTGTACTGCCAGAAGCAGTACGTAATGGAGGTGTTGAAGCGTTTTCATAAGGATAACTGTAACGGCTGTACTACACCAGAAGCTACAACGCCCTCGAAGACAGACGTGCCTGCTTCAAAGAAGTATCTTTCCTACAGAGAGCTAGTGGGTGCTCTCCAGCACCTCGTGAGTGCATCGAGACCTGACATAGCTCATGCTACCCGACACCTGGGCAAGTATCGTGCGAGCTACGATCGTATGGATTATGCACAAGCCAAGAGGGTGCTGCGCTACCTGAAGGCTACGTGTGACTTTGGACTAGTGATGCATGTGAAGTTACAGACTGATGTGCAAGTTAGTGGCTACTCCGATGCTGATTATGCGAACGACCCTGTGGATCGACGGAGTATCAGTGGCTACATCACTATGCTTGACGACAACGTCATCTCCAATGCATCTCGTAAGCAAGCGATCAACGCACTCACTACCTGTCAAGCACAGTACGTTGCGATGGCAGAGGCGACCAAGGACTTGCTCTGGCTTGCTGGCCTATGTAAGGAGCTGGGCTGGAAGCACCCGGTACCTCAACTACTTGAAGCCAATCAAGAAGCCATTGCCTTAAATGCGAAACCTGGCAAACATTCGAAAATCAAAACATATCGACAACAAGTACCACATGATCCGACGCCATGTGGAGTTGAAGCAACTTACAGCACAACACATCGGCACTGATGATACTAGCCGAGTGCCGCCGCTACGCGGCGGGTAAGAATGAATGCCGTTCCTTGTGTTTTGCCTCCGCTCCGCTCGCGACGGGCTCGCTTCACTACTCGCATGGTAGGTTGGCAGATTGTGGCTCAGGCTGGCCCATAGGCCCGCAGGGCTGCAGAAGGTGCCGATTTGGCCCGCCTCGCTGCGCTCGGCAGCCAGTAGAAATATTATAATTATTTTATCCAATGATTTGTCCGGAAAGCGTGACAGGCACGACAATTTAGTGTGACGGACAGACAGGTTGCTGCAGGTGATGTTTGAGATGGTGGCCGATATCATGACAAAAGCGCGTGCAGTGGTGAAATTCACACACACGCAAGGCTATGAAGATCTTACCGATTGTGTCGAGCGACGACAACGTATCCAATGCATGGCTACAGCTACGACTTCTGCTACTGCGTTGACTACTGCTGTTGATGCGGAGGCTGACATTGAAGAAGACGAGGGCAATCGAGTGGGAGTGCTGCTACTGTGTGGACTGCTATTGTCTGTGTGCTTTTGGCTATGCTACTGCTAGGACTATGGCGGCAACGAGGATGCGCGTGTGTGATCGCATCGACTTCCACGGGCGTCGCCGAGATCAAGTGGGAGTGGGAGCTGTGAGCTTACCTGCGTGTCGAGCGCCAGTGCAATGCAGTCTGCCAGTGTCCAGTGCCCCTGTCTATGAGCCACCGTCCAGTGCCAGTGTCTGCAAGACACATCCCAAGGACACTCATGCGCCTGGCAGTGCAGCTTGCGGCTGCACTACAACCGGCTACACTGAGTACACATGCGTGCAATTGCGAAGGACTCTACCAAGGATTGTATGCGCAAGGACATCGTTGGCTGTGCGCTGCCAAGATGGTGTACTCAACCAGAGTGCATTTATCTAGACTTTAGTATTGACTGATTTGCTACTTGCATACTAATCTACATTTTGTGAAACAGCGGTGTTCTGGCCAAGGCTGCTCCCCACTTTGCGTTTTGACGCCTGCCGCTCACCCGAGAGCAGCAGAGAAGAGCAGCCTCACCAGACACCGCGGTCATGTCGCGGCCTTTTGCACGGCACATACGTGCTTACACATTTCCTTGATTACTTCTCTAAATTTGTTCCTTAAGTGTATTTACATTTAAATGGCACCTACGCTTAGAAGCGATCGACACCTGGGGAACAATCCCCCAGTAACGAACCCTATGTCACCACTCTATCGACGTTAATGTGATTTCTTCTGGTTTATCGGTGACTGAATTATAACGCTAAAACTAATTTTGACTTTCGCAAAGATTTGGGACACTCTGAATACGGGACATAATCACGATTATAATTGCCCCTAATTATCTCTCTCGACGGACATAGGGGCGATAAAGGATGGCGCAGTTGCTGGCTCCAGTGCGAGTGACGAGCGAGCGCCCGGACGATCGTCGGCATCACGTCTGGAACAACTGCTGGCTTATTCGCGAGTTTAAGATCTCGCAATGATTCAGGAAAGCCTTCTCGAGATGGAGGGGCACATGAGCAAGCTGGCGGTAGCTCAAGGCGAGCTTAAAGATATGGACCAAGAAAACGAGTCGTCTAGCGAACTGACCTCCATGCTGTCCGACTACACGTTGAAGGGCAGCAAGTATGTGCTCACGATGTCGGTGTTTTTGGCCTGAATGCTGCAAGATGTTGCAGGTGAAGTAAACCCCTCCCTCCTACCGTAGCTCTGGTAACACTGTTCTAAGGAAGCGTTGCTTTTATGACGATGCTCATTGTTAGCGTCGCCAATATAACGTAGCCTATCGAATTCGTTTGTTGTTTAATCATAATTGACAATACATAGCACTACAGTGTTGTGTAGCACCGGGTGCGTCCTGTAAAAACGCCGACGACAGGCATTGATTACTGACTGCGTACGGTACAAAGTCCGATAGGGCATATACCAAGATGTTCTCTTGGGACGTTCCGAGACACAATGCCAATGTTAAGCAATGTCGAGCTTGTCGGATGCTGTCGCAGCATTCAAAGCGTTCGCAAGCCTCAAGAATCCCAAATTCAATCCCGTCCGTCTCAAAATCAGTCAATGTCGATAACCTTATGCATGAGGGCATCCTAGATTTGGCAAACACAACGGATGCAAATTGATATTCCAAACCAATGATAACGCAAGGTTGAAGTTGAATACAAGTGTAACCACCATTGTATTCACTTATATCCAGTTTTTTCAACTTCCTTTCGCGAAACACTTGACGCCAATCTGCATACGTTCTTCTATATCGGCTGGCCCTATAGGTACGACGCGTGAGCTCCATACTGTTATCCACAGTAACTTTAGCCGCGTCAGTTCAACAGTGTATCTCGTTACAGCATCGGCGGCGAAGCAGCGCTCAACATAGATGAAAGCGTATGTCAAAGCAGCAACTATGACACCGCAGCTGTATCCGTCCAACTGGGCGAAATACTTTAGATATTTAATGGTCACGTGTATTCTTCTCGCCGTATCCACAGTGAATGTCATGCACGGAGATATGGCAGCTAAGGATTAATCCATATTTTCTTCGTATCACATCTGTACGAAGCAGTCCATATAGGATCGTACATGAGCATCGTCATCGTGCCGTGGTGGTGCACGGCTATCTCAATGAGTGCTCAGTGGCATACGTAACTCGATGTTGGTGGACAGCTAGATTGATTTCATTAAGAAAAGCTACGATCTTGGAGAAAACGGGATCTTCACGTCATCGGCTACAGACAACGCTCGCCTATTTGATTGCCCTACCATTTCCTCGAAGTGTACATTATTTTGTGTTAAGCTTGTGTTCGCACCTTGTGCGGAGGCACACTGTCTCAAACACTACACTAACCGGAGAGGACATGAACTAGCCTCCACTTTTTTAAGGTGCTGTCTACCTAGCTAAGCCGGTCCCGCCAGCGTCAACAACCACCGGGCCCCCTGTGATCCTCATCAAGTCCTTGTTTATCTTATTCATGTCTCTTGATCACCGAACTAAGGGCTGTAAGACGTCGTTATGGTAAATATGCGCACGACTGTTGCATTTAACAAAATCGACCGTTACTCGCATCGAACGTTGGTAAGGAAACAATACTTTTGCTAAAGAAACTTTATTTTCTGCATGTGACTCTTATTGCACAACGTTATCTTGAAAAGGACTCGCACACTACTAGTGCCTAATAAACGCAGAGCTCATTTCGCGACATTCATCACGTTTACCGTCAGCCCTATTTGATATTTAATTACAGCGTAGTGAGATTTCGGGTCAGTTTTGCCGTTGCTGCTTTTGCGGTTTGATTGACGGTGGATGTGTATATTAAGTGTAGCTCTCTCTTCATTTTGCTAGGATAGTTTCAAGAATAAGCTCAGATCTGATCCATTCTTCTTCCTCGCTTTCTCTCTTGCGATTACTATATCTAATCGTTTTCTTACCGTTTCGCTCAAGCGCATAACCACCCGCAGCTTGTGACATTGAGCTGAATGGATTCAAATCATCTGATCAAGATCGCTACAGGTTGCAGTACGCGTCTCGCCATCGCTCTGCGCTTAGAAAAATATGGCACGCGAAGCACAGTGCCCTGTCCACGGCTGGTCGTGGACTATGGGCTTGATATGGGTGGCGTGGACGACCACGACCAGCTCCGTCCCAAGCATTACAGCATACAGAAGTGTATATCACTGCGAAAGTACTACAAGCAATTGCTCCTGTGCATAGTAGGCACGGCTGCCGTCAATGGATATATCGTTCATTGCCTAACGCTCTAGAAAAAAAGGGGAAGAAGCACCACCCCATGCTAAGTACTTGCGTCGTCTGCACAAACAGCTTCTTGCACTGCGGACTGTCAACTTCGAGATGTACCTCATCACCGAGGACGTGCTGTCTGTGCCAATACTATGCCACCAGCGCGCGTTAGTGAGCACCGACGCATTCTACTCCGGCAAGCAGCACAAACGGAGACAGTACATTTGCAAAGTCTGCTCCGCCTTTACAGACTCCAAATCAAAGTCGCTCGAAACGAGCTTCTACGGCCAGCAGTGCGGCGATTCCTTTGGTGGGCGTGTACCGCTCTGCCGCCACATTCGCCGCGTCATAGCGCTCGCTTGTCTTTCTGGCTTACTAATCCTTGCAGCTCCAAGTGTATCCGCTGTGGGTGCACCTGCAAGAGGTCCGATTGGGAAGCAAGCCTCATACACAGCTATTGAACAACAACCACCTAGCGTCTCAGTACCAGTTAAAGCAGCTTCGAGACCATCTTCTCCATTACCGGTTGTGATAGCTAGACCAGAGCCATTTTAGTGTAGTACCGCGGCTCCAAGTCTTCACGAAAAGACAAATGTGACAACTGAGGCGGCTGTGAGCGCTTCAAAGATGGTGCAAGCTTCTACAACGGATGATACAGAGCAAGTTGACGTGGGCGGTACCGCTATTCCGGATGATACGGAGCTACCACGCGGAACAATGAGGTCCATGGAGATGAAGGGAAGAGCGACTGCGAGGAGGTGCAAGATCGTGTTGATTTCGACGTAGTTTGATAGCGACAGCTTCGTGGAAGGTCTCAAGTAGGAACGCTCGTTAAGCCCGGCAGCTGAAGACGACGTGAATATGGGGTCGACGAAGATTTCAGTGATTCAGAGTCGAATGCGGATGATGAAGACGTAATGGAAGACAGCGAAGGCGTTGAAGATCTTGATGACGTGGAAATCAATGAAGCTGATCCCGACGAAGAGCCTTTTGACTCGACAGATGCTTGTCTCCGCGACTTCGCTAAGAATGAATGGAAGGTGTACGATGAAGCTCATAGCGGTAAGTCTGGATGATACAGAATATTATGCATTGTAGATACTAATTATGTATGATCCGGTATGGTGACATTGTAGGCAACCTCCAGCTCGACGCTGCGACTGCGATGACTGGCAGTTTGACCCCACGATATCAGCTGTTGCCTATGCAAACTCACCATTGGGCATGTTTTTCCCTTCTTACCAAAAGAACGGTGGATACGTATTGCCAAGGAGACGGATCGCTACCGTGATCTGAATACCCAAGCCGTCGCTACTTCTCGACGAAACAAGTTGCTTGCTCGACAAACCAATGATTCTCGCAGCAGTGTACCCAACGTGACGGATCTTGATGAAGCTTTGCAGACGTTCAATCGTATTCAATCTCATGAGATTGTGCATATTGCTGCGCTGCTCTTGGCTTGAGCTGTAGCTCCAATTCGATACGAGCTTTCGATACATTAATGTACCGACGAGGAATGTGGTATCCCACATGGAAGGCTCTCGCGCTTTATGAAGCGCGATTGCTTCCGGAGCATCATGAAATTTCTTTAATTCAGCGACAACAAGGACGGGGGGGGGGACAAGGCGTGGGAGAAAACCGGCCGGTACTGCAAGCAGTTGAGAAAACATTTCGGCGTGGGCATCGTCTTGGGGATGCCATATCGTTTGATGAAGGCATGATGCCAAACCGCAGCAAGTACAAACCGATGCGCGTCTTTATGCCACACAAGATCAGGTACGGCACCAAGTTTTACATGCTATGATGTGCGGATACAGCATACTGCTCCATGTTTGACTTGTTATTACGTATGTCACTAAATTTACTATTCTGGAGTATACAGAACTAACTAATATGTACGTATGGTATTCTGTACTTGAACAACTTACGGTGAAAACTTATTGTAGAGTGGAGGCGAAAAGGAAGCAGACGTTGATAGACTAGCCAATGAAACGACTGTTTGTGACGGACAGCCTTTAGTCGACTGTATCGTTGAGCTTGAAGCTTCTTGTTATGGGGCTGTATCAGGTGGGAGCAGCGCATCTTGACCGCTTGGGCAAGTGTCCTCTGCACTTCACGCACAAAAAGCGACCGAAGCAAATGCCGAGAGGGACTTGAAAACCAAATCTATGTTAGCATCAAAGTTATTTTGTTAGGTCCCATGTGCTAATTCACCTTCAAAGAAGTCGATGCCACACCTTGACTTATCAAGACGACTTTGATGCCGAGCTTCACATAGCGATGATCCATACCCATTCCCAAGGGCTTGCGCGCTTTCCAGCCTTCCTTACATAGGTCACGCCACAGCTGCTTAAATGTCTTCTCTCCAGGCCTGTTCATCATTTCTAGAAATGAGGGGGGGGGGGGGGGGTCACATGCGGCCACGGTGGGCTTGATTTTCGAACCTGTACGGGTATATACTGTATTTTTAACCAAGCGAAAGAGCCCCCATCTATATATCCTTCGTCAATCCAAGCGGAATAATATGCATACCACCACCAATAGAAACATCCATATGCGAGAATAGGATCGCAGCTAAGTCTGCTGGATACTAAATAATGTCAAAATGTTTATTCTGTAGAATACAGAATACCGGGTTACAGGTATATATATGATATTTAACCTGAAATGACCGCCCTTCTTTGTAAACAATGCAAAAGATGGCCCAGAAACAGATTCTAAAACGAAGACAAATAAGCCACAATCTGATTTTTCAGCATATTTTTGCACGTGTGACAAAATTTGACGATTTACCGGTTATCCCAATGTCATTTCTGACTATAATGGACATAGGCATTATTGCTATCATTCATAAAAGAGTTTTATTCCATTTGAGAGGAAATATTTATAATAATTTAAAGAGTTTTTTAAATTGCTGGCGTTTTGGTACTGTTAAACGACTCTTTGCGGGCATTTACCATAGATCTAAGCAACTTTTAGTATATCTTACTCTGAAGAAGATGTGAAGATCTAGTAGCATAGCTACATGTATTGGTTCAAAGTCTTATTTTACTGGGAGCATGGGATTTCAAGAATCAGTTATTCCGACAATACAATTCTGAGATTTTCTTGATACCCCAGTCATCCGATGTAGCACAGCTCACATCCAAGACTGTGATCCAAGGACATGTTTGGAGCATTGACGCCAGCATAACTGACTGGGTCATCATGCTTGACACTGAAATACGCTGTCCTTGAAATTTCTCTGTCAGTCTTAGAACGGATTGCGTCCTCGCTGTGTGGGTGTTGCACACGCGACGGAATGTGAGCTAAGCTGATCGTGACCGTAGTTCTCGCGACAGCAACGAGCGAGTGAATGCGTTCCCGGACCCAGACTCGACTCGCCAAATTTAGGAATTGCTGCAAAGTTCTCTTAGTAAAGGGCTCCAAAAAAGATATAATAATTTAATCATTTCATCAGGTCAATGTGACCTGCGTTCACCGAAGTCAGTGGCAGCATGCATTCACAACGTTGGGGTAAGGTGTCCAACTTGGATACCTTGGATTCCAAGGCGTCAGGACGCGTAGGGAGTATGTCGTCTTGTTGGTATTGCCGTTCCAAGATCACCCCACAATCGCATCCGAAATACCTCAAATCAGCGTTTGCAGAGCATTAATTGACCGAGAAGCGACAACAAACAGATTGCACCGATGGATAGAGAAGCATATCTTCGGGCTCAAAAGGTCGATTGATACCGGTACTGTACATGTCTCTGGTGATTAAAAGTTAGATTACTGAGAGCTTGCGCCATAGTTTAGCATAGATTGGTCCCAAGTGTCGTTTGGTGACTACGGGCGGATTGCTTACAATAGTAACACATGCGATGCGTGGCAACTGCTTTCAAAAATGTACATTGTACAGTACCGGTTTGAAGCTGGACTTGAATTGACACTTCAAGTACTTACGGCTATCCTCCGCTATGTAGTACAGGCTCTGCTCCAATATTTTACATTTACTGTGCTGGTACAATACAGTATACAGTGTACAGTACCGTACCGTAAACCACGGCCTCATTGAGGTCTGTGCAACAGCGTACAGTAAATACATGTACCATAAAATCGGAAAACGATTCTAAAAAACAAAGAGACGACACCTAAGCTACTAACATTTGTAAGAAAAACTCAACAGAATTTTTTGAAATGGTGGTTGATTCCTGGGAGGAAGGCTTGTAGCGTGTGCACTTTTCATTGGAAGGAATGCGGTGCAGATCGACTCAAGTTGATTGCGTTTGAAGCTTCTTTCCAGCCACACTGGACAAAAACTACGCAAAGACATCACGCTGCGTGGGTCCATAGACAGAAAATGCACTACAGCAAAGCCCAAAAGTGCTCATTCGCCTCGACTACACGCTTTCCTAACCGCAAGCTTCAAATCTGATACAGTCGTGCACCTCCAATTCGACAGGGCGGACCATATCAACAGTGCCAGGGCATAAGTGCACAACGTACAGCAAAAAACAAACGCAAATCCAGTGCACTGCTATTTTATTTGTTAATTCAGTACAAAATTTACGCCAATCTTCTGCATAATCTTGGCGTCAGACGCGCGAATCGCGGGCGCGCAACAGCGCTTCCGGTCGCGATAGGCCTCCGGCAAGGCGGCAACTTCTGCGGACCGCTTAAGAATACTCTGGACGGTAGTGCGCTTTACTGCTCGGGGGGTCTTAAAGCGCTCCGTTGCCCAACGAGCAAGTTCGGAGTGAGAGCATGCAGGATCTGACTTGTGCTTCTCGCACAAAGACTGCTTTTGTGGGACATGTAGGATGAAGGGCGATGTCCCATTGTCTTTGGCGGTAAAAATCAAAGTGTGTGTTTGTATGAAGGCGTCCGATCCAAAATTTAAAATCAGATCGATGCGGCGTGTCATCCCTCGGCGAGGAGGGGAAAACCGCTGTAGTTAATTGCTAGGGTGGTGATGGGCAAAGGTAATTGCGCATCCGATTCGCGTAATCATCAAATCTGGCAGGGTATCGACTGATACCGGTGTCGAATTGGAGGTGCACGACTGTAAAGCCTAAACCACGGCGATAGTGCGACAGTTCTTTAAAGTGTCGTTGCTATGTAAAATGCCTAGACTTGCCCGTTTTACGTTGTAAAAAGATGGGGTTGCATTGCAACTTGCAAACATACCAGGGTATGCACGTTGGTTGTTCACGCTACATGTATCCATTACAGAACGGTAAAGGCAAGAGTCTTCTCGCAATTTACCATGAGCCGCTCGCACATCAGTCTCACCAGTGTACACTTTGCATTTGACACAAAAGAGATCTTCAGCAGAAGAACTTCAAGTCCTAACAATGAACAATGTGAGTCTTCGCTCGCTCAACAGCCACGCACTAAATAATGCTGTAATCTACAGTGAGCTTGAACCCAAGAGGCCTGCCAGAAACACTGAGATCTTCAAGGTCAATACTGCTACTGCAAGCGTATCTTTTCGGCTTTCTCGAGCGCCAGAGTACAAGAATCCCAACTCCCCGTCGATTGCAATGAACAGCAGCGTTCTTTGTCCCCCAAACAGCCACACTCTAAGCGAAACTGTAATTTACGGTGTCGTTGAAACCAAGAGATCAGCGAGGAATATCGAGACCACCAGGGTCCAGTACCCTCAGCAGTGCCGAACTTCCGACCACATTCTCTCGGCCGAGTTAGAAAGAGCTCGTAAGGGGGAAGATAGCGTCGGGTTTGCTATTACTACATGTAGTAGCCGTCCAATAGACACCAGCTCTGAGGAAACAGCAACTTCCACCCGCAGGCTATTAGC
Source organism: Phytophthora betacei (assembly GCA_011320135.1). Taxonomy (NCBI): domain Eukaryota; phylum Oomycota; class Peronosporomycetes; order Peronosporales; family Peronosporaceae; genus Phytophthora; species Phytophthora betacei. The sequence goes on from JAANHX010000241.1 coordinate 1,358,370, forward strand.
ACACGAGACTCGTATCCATACAATGACTGGAAGTAAGCCCGAAGCAACGAGAGATCTGACCGCTTACGAGGTTACGGCACGACAAGCTATCGAGGAGCGGAGTCAAATGCGAGCGCTTCGACGTGAGCGTCAGATTCGGTACAGGAAGAAGAAACACGACTATATGCTCCGTCTTGAGGCTGAAACAAGGATACTCCGAGAGCAAATTAAGAATCTAACGCAGCGAAGGGGTTCTCTATGTAAAGTCGACTCTACAAAAGATAATGTGTGGAACGTTGCCGTCGACTACTTCAAGCACTTCTGCTTCGGTCTTCAAGCTGCCGGACAATTCACTACCAGCTCAACAATCGTCAGCAGTGTTCAGTTGAGTTTCCTTCGCACTGCGTTGTCACCCGATGTCATTTTTAACACGCAACAAGGCTTTGAGACGATAATTACACACTGGCGATATATTACTTACGCGTTTCAGGCCTTGGAGATGGAGGTGGGCAGCTTGGTCAGAAGCGTTGACGGGTCGCTGATCGCCATCACAAGGACCAGTATTTCCATCAGCGAACATACACTTCGTAGCGTATTCCCCCACCTCTGTGATGACGGAGATGAAGATTTGAATCGACTTGGTGGGAAGCTTGTAGGCCGTCGATTCCACATGCTCGGCGTGACTCGTTTCGAGTGGAGTGCAGCATCTCAACGAGTCTCCTCGGTGACAGCTCAATCAGATATGCTGACTCCAATGCTTCGTCTTCTGGGCAATTTGGAAGACGTCTCTCGCGTGTTTCACAAGTCCCGTGTTTCGTCAGCTTTCCAGTGGAATGGTACCAACCCTTGTATGCCCGTTAGCTATTAAATGAAAAGTCTAGACTCCTTTTTCAACTTTACACCTGAAACGCTTCTGGTACGATACAATATATCCTGAATATGAGAACTTTTATAGATCTATTAGCGTGCCCTATACCACGTAATAGTTCTAAAACTCAGCCGTGCAGATGAACCCTTCGGTGGTGGGTATTTCATGAGTAGGGATTACTGACAGGAAAAATATATCGGGTTCCAAAGGCAATATTCTACTACCTTTGTTACAGTATGGCATTCGGGCGAAATTGGTACAGTAAGCTCTGAGGAGTTGCACACTTGAGCTGTGTAAAGAAAGTATTTCATACGTGTTAGACAGAATACTGAAAAGTCGACTCTTTATTATAGTGATTGCCATAAACACGGGAAATTCGGTACCATGTTGAGTTTTACAGCTTAGGGAGCTAAAATATTGACTTTGAGCGTACCCGGAGAAATGCCGGCAAAGTGCGACGACTAGCTACTACCAGCAAATTTCAAGAGTAAGAGTGGCTGCTTCTCGTGGTTGTGCACAAGTCGCTCTCGATGTCATCGGTTGGATTGATCGGCGTTATGTGCCACAGGTGAGCAAACGTACAATGCTGGTTGGACAAGGTTATGTATTGACGTCTACATGAAACTTAAATGTAAGTTTTTTTGCGGCAGCCGCCTTCGATGAGAGCGTTAGAAGTATCATATTATGATGGACCTGCGCCTTCCTTGAGCCAAAATCGTGGCATCTTTGCAGCTGGCGATCTAGAATTGATACGAAGCTCAAAGCCTATAGATGAATTATGCGTCTTAACATCTACTTGCCTAGTAAGTTTCACAGCGATACAATAAGTCCATGACTTTTTCTTGAGTAAAGAAGCTGCGGGCTCTTACGGGCAGTGCGAGTTTAAGAATTAGGTACTCAGGATACCCGAAGATGCTAATACCTATAGACTCTACGCTAGAACGCTAAGCTTTGACGAATACTTGCTGTCTATTATGCACTAGCGACCCTACTAGTTGTACTTTTTAAAAATAATGAGGTGGACACTAGGGTTCGAGAGCTCAAAGTAGTTGCATGGGGGTGTACATAATAGTATTATATGTAACGTGTTGCACTCGCACTCGATATTAATCACCCACAGAAACTCAGCCCATACAAATTTCTAGTCAGCCAAAATGACACATGTTTTATTTTATATAGGTTTTTGTAGTGGGCCGATGGTGGCCGTAAATTGTGTCCAGCTTGACATACCTCTTTTTTGTATGTGAGCCTCCCTATAAAGTGCGCGTTAGCACATCCTTGCTATTATGAAGCATGTTTCGCAACTTGTGTGAAAACCGCACCGTCAAATAATAAAAAGTGACAGAGTTATGGGCATGGCCGTATAATTGTGTCCAGGAGTGTAGTAGATCAAAGATATACAATATTATAATAATAGATGTGTTCTCCTTAAAGCAAGCCTGCTTAGGTAACAATCCATGAGATGGTGACAGCATTCAGTTTTATCAAACCGAATGTAATTAAAGAACAAGAAGTCCCCTGAATAAGGGTAGCTTAATCTTCGTATACCCTTTTATATCGGATCAAATGAGTTTGGTGAACATTTGACAAATCACAACGTTGATGGAATTTCCTTTTGGAAGTTGATCAGACGATCATCTACACTTATTGAGAGGAACTTCTGTACCCCTACAGTATAAACGGATTGCACCTGAGGGGGGTGTAGCCCTTTTCTGTAGCCCTATACATTGTAGGAGATGTTACACTTACCTTTGCAGAAAGTTCATAAGGTCACCTTGGTCGATTTTGAGGCTGCACTTGTCCATGAACCGACCGGTTTTCTACACCGGATCAAACAACAGATTTGCTCTTATGTACCAGTGGTATTAGATGGTTAATTACATACCGGTATTTAATTTAATACACTTCTATGCATGTGTGCGAGTCGATGGCAGTGAGTCCAGCACGGCGTGCAGCAATATCGAAGCTGTTCCTATGTATGGAAGAATGGTTAGATAGGCTCACCGCAACGCAAGCTACACTCTGACGTAAAGCTTGTCGCTGTAGGTTTCTTCGCTCTTTTAAAATCATGATAAATGTTCTGTGCACACAGGATGAACATCAATTTCCCGCTGTTATTTGAGCTTTCCCTATGTCGACCAAGCCCTAAAATAGGTGGATGCATCTGTCTGTGAGCTATGTACTACAGTATGCTGTTTTCATTGTGGTGCTTTCGTAGTAAAAATGGGCAAAAAAATGAACGGTGGCACATTAAAAGCAGGCAAATTTCATCTCGATAATTCAATAATACTGGTCACATGTCAATGCAACATCACGCACATACAATACGGCACAAATACTTATTATTATTATAGTGTTTCCAGCTCCAGACATTAACCATCTCCTCGCTCGAAATCTACGAAATATAGAGAAGAACGTAAATACATGAACTGTACTACTATTAATTAATAGCGTTTGTTACGGTAATTGTACGAGGTTAAAGATGAAATCGTTTTTCTAGCGGTCGCTCTCTGCATAGACAACACCACACGACGAATACCAAACATAACCCTGGGTTACGACAACAAAATCAAAGAATTTTGTGTGTCGCCTTTCAATGCTGGCTATTATAAATAACACGTGTGTACTGTATTACGTGCGACACGAATCGGGAACGGACGATTTTGTCACTCAGAAAAAGGACACTCTAAAGCAGTTCTTCGAAAGCCGCACTGACAGCCAGTGGGTACATTGTGCGGCCTAGCAATATGGAATGATTGAGTATTGTTAGACAGTAATAGCGAATGTTCTCGCAACTTAGTCGATGCAGAAAATCACTTTCCATCGCAGAGCCACAAGCCGCATCTTCATGCAACGATCTGTAGATGTACCATACAGTATCACTAGCAAGTAATTTGGCCTATTAAAAGGTAGGGAGAGTTGTGCTGTCGTTGTACAAGAACTGTATGGGTTTTGCTTACAGTACCGTACATGTATCTTCCGGTATCCGTACATATTGAGCTTGCAAAACTTGCAAACATTATTTGTGTAAACGCAAATTAATAATACTGGACATTCTGTATACGTTGTCAACGCCTCTACTGCCATGGTTAATAAGAACCAGTTTTCAAGTTGGGGACGCAATCGGAACTTTCAAGTGGTCTGTCGCTGATCGACCAGAAAGTTCTGGCTGTACACTTGCTTATCACGCTGAGCATGTACGAACGCTACCCTTCCAGAAGTCATACCCGAAAACGTCGAGCTAAAGATGCCGATGCAGTCGTCCGCTTTAAAAATTTGGTATCCTCTCGATGAAGTAAGTTATGATTGTTGCCAAGCACTCTTTTTATGCGAGCATTTCCATACTATTCATACAATGAACGGACCGTGCACTGCAATCCGAGAAACGGAGGGAATGTAGCAATTCCGATTGGTTTGTGCTGTCTGTTATACAAGCTTTCAATCTTGTAGCTCAATATTTTGCGATCTTGTTTGCATGTATTAATAGTGGCTGCTTCCTGTCCGTATTATCTCGAAAGGTTTCGCACAATATCCACCACGACAGGGGAAAACGGCTCCCTATTTGTGTTGCCTTTTCACAACATTCACGCGTGCGTGTGGTGCCATCGGACTATAGATAGCGTCGATTGCACATAAAATCTGCCAGCACCAAACGGGCAGAGCTTGAAGAACTATTAATTACCGCATAATAGTTTCTATTGGACTCACGAGGCTTAGTCTGAGATTCAAAACTTTACAAGTCGTGAAGTATCATTCGTAATGTCCATGATGCCGTCCTCCTCTTACAAAATTTGTAAAACAACCAATCTCATTCGGTTTTATTATTGTTTAGAGGGCTAGCGCTTTACAGTACCGTAATACAGACGGGTGCTCCTTTTACCTATCCTTTCCGATTATCGCAGATTGTTCAAGAGTCCGAACGTCATTTCGCAGTCCAGACAGCAGAGCTCGAGTAATTTTTTTATTGATTCGGATGAACTTCAGCACTCTTCGTCCACCAAACTACCGATTCCTCAGTGACAGAGTCATCGGTAATGTCGAACAGCGCAGAAGACCCAGCAGGGACCTCCCAACCGATGATTACATAAACGCTCAGGCCTACGCAGGCTATTATCAGCCGCGACAATCGTCGTGGTCTTCTGAGCGTGCACGTGTGCCGAGGGCAGTAGACAGAACGAGCTCTACATCTGCTCCAGCGGTCATCCCCGAGCGCGATGCCGTTGCCGTGCTCGGCCTGCTCTCGTTGACGAGCGGGACGAAGCGGAAGAGAGTTGAGTCGCCAGTCGTGTCGAGCCGAAAGCTCCAGTGCGCACCTGTGGAGCCGAGTATGCCACAGCCAGAAACAGACACAGAGTCGTTGAACAGCGAGAAGCTCGAATCCACTGCGAAGTGGCACGAGGAGCAGCAAGTGCGTAGAGAGAAACAGGTTGACTTTATGCAGGACGACCGTATCAGTCACCTTCAAAAACAGACGCTTAAGTTGCGCCAAGAGATTGAGACGGTTGAGTATCGACGACGTGAGATCGCAGCGCTGCCAGCTCGTCAGAATGGCTGGGATGTGGCTGTCGAGTACTTTAAGCTCTTCCGCCACGGTCTCCAGTCGAGAGGACGATCTAGCGTCATCAAACACAGTGACGAACAGTTGGATTTCCTACGTAGAACGATGAGCCCAGACTTGTTACTTAATACCGGACAGGCCACAACGCCATGCTGAGAAGCTGGAAGTGCATGTCCCTGTGGTTCCAAGACGTCGAAGTGACTCTCGAAGGCTTGGACAGGAGTGCGGCAGGGTCTCTAGAAGCCATCATAAAGACCAGCGTCACGATCACAGAGCGAACACTTCGCAACGCCTTCCCTCGCTTGGTCATCAAGGATGGCCCACACTCCGAGCTCGCCCAGCAGCTTCTAGGGCGACGAATCGTCATGCGCGGCTTGACACACTTCGAGTGGGATAGTGGGCGTCGCTGCTTCACCAGTGTCATGACTCACTCGGATCTGCTAGCTCCAATGTTGCATCTATTGGGCAACGTGGAGGACGTGGCGCAAGTATTCGAGAGGTCTACAATCACTCCGGACTTCCAATGGAGGTCAATGGTATAAAAGCTGTAGTAAACATGTATGAAAATTATGTACTGTATAAGTAATTTGCTAGACAAACTTGATTTTTGTGGAGACATGTAATCGTTTAAAAAAACTTAATCACGGGAAGTGTGTTTTCAGTCCCTCAGCAGCCATTTCGAGGCGCTTCATCTTCTTCGTCAGCTTCTTGCGTTTGTCAGCTGTCGAGTCGTGGAAAATGTGGGTCGTACAAGCCGCAACTTTCGGAAAGGGAGTCGAAATACCTTAAATTTTAAGTTAAGTGTTGATTTACTTACGCTTAACGGAGTTGTTTCTTATGTGCTAGGAAGGTGTCGCGCTTGATCATGACTGCCCTGATCCAACGCTAATAAAAGCGGGATCTTGTCGACCTTAGTTTCTACAGTGATAGAAGAAAATGTTTTAATCTCAGCTTCCTGAATGGACGTTTCAGATATGACACTTTATTGGTACACATCAAATTAAAAGGCAAATATTAAATAAAGGGGATTAATCGCATTTAAATTTTCGAGGCTCCCATACATTGTGCATTTGAATCTGAGAAACCCGTCCATGCATAATGGCCATTATTAATCATGGAAACCACATTTGTAATGGCCTTTACATACAAAAAATTGTATATAAGTGTGGAGGTATACATTTTCTTCCCATACATTATGCATTTTCAACCGCTCGATTAAAATAATGTACATTAATTAATGTACTTATGCATTAATCGGGGGCCCTGCAGCCACGTATTTGGATGCAGAGCAGCTGGTCGGGAAGACCAGCACTTTTCTTTCTCCTCCCGAGCCCCAAGCACCTCTTCCGCATCCTCCTCATCTACCAAGAAACGATTTTGATATACTGGTAGCAATTGTTGGTCTGACTCGATGACCATGCCCCCACCGACACGCAGTACCGTTCACGACACGACAGCCGAGGGGGGAGGAACCAAAACCATCCTGCAAGCGCAACGAGCTTGCCATTCTCCGCTCCAATAACAAAGCGCAACGCTCCGTTCCGACACAAGCCAATCCCCGAATTTCGAGCGGTATCAAGGGCAGAAGACGTACGCCAGTGGCTCTTTCAGGTGAAGACACCGTGCCGCATTAATGACTACGTCGCGGCGGGCAACAAAGCAACGCTGCTTTCATTCGCCGGAGCTGCGATGCAGGAACCTGCGTCGGGATGATTTCTCGTCTGGGCTTCAAGCACTCCAGCGCGCGGGGGGGGGGGCTCATAGGGAGACACGTTACTCACGACAGCGATGCGGATTTTAAGCATCAGATTACCAGGCCTTACTGCGTCACAAACCCGCCGGCTCCGTCATGTCAATGGCATCGAGGAGTGCAATATGAAGTATTTTTCGTTAATTTTTCGTGTCGACAGCATGAGCGAAGTCGACAAAATCAGCTACTACTACTACGGTCTCAAGCGAGCGTCCCATGCTTACGTCAAGATTCACGACCCAGGGACACTAAAAGAGGGACCTGACACGGAGAGCGCTAGCGAAGATGTAAGCATAAAAAGTAATACGTTGAGTCTACTTTGCCAAAACCTCTTTGCCGGCTGCTGGTTTTGGTTGAAGGAATTGTGGGACAGCTTGAGCACAAACCCGGTGTGAGCTTACAGCAGCACTGTAGCGGTGCGGCTCGAGCTGTCACTAAGACACTTACAATGAAGTCTCGGAAAGACACTAATGAAGCGAGCAAGATGGAAATGGTTAACATGTGGGTCGATCCAACTTGCAAATTGGCGACGGCACACGCTCATCTATTTTCCGGGGTGTCAGAGAAGCCATGCGGCATGATGAATACCGCGGTGAGCGGGCTGTCGTTCTCGTGCTGCATGATCTGGTAGTATTCGTCTACCAAATCTAGCGCACTGTACAGTACGCATTCGGCCATGCTGTTCATAACACATCCGTCGTGGGATTGGTGTCTGGGCCGGCACCATCGCGCTATTGAGCTTGTTATAAGTGTGATCCAGACGCCACTTCCCGTTGGCCGTTAGAGTGCAGAAATTTGGCGTCGAGTGCGGGGACTTTGACTCCCACACCATGCCTGCCTTCGCTTTCGCAGCAAAGAAGGCACCAATGACATCGCACTGTTCATGTGGGAGAGGTCACTGTCTCGTGACACAGTACTTGGTGCCGGGCACGAGATCAATGGCATGCTGGACACCTCGGTTAGGTGGGAGTTGGGTCGGTGGGTTCTTATTCATTACATCCGCATACTTCGTCACCAAAGTATACATCGGATCCTTGGGGTTCTTAAGGATCTCAGAGCCCAAGCGCGCTTGACGCGGCTTGTTCAACCTCTCTAGGAGGCCTCGGCCAAGACTGAGGATGCGTTCAACTCTTCCCAAGTGGCCTCTGGTGTTATGAGCACCATCTCGGCAAGCCTTCCAGCCTTGAGGTTGACCAGGAAAGACTTAGCCGCCATTTTCTCGAGATTCAGTATCTCTACACCCTCTGGAAATGGTTCCAAGTGGACATAAGATACCTTGGCGGATAAGCAGGTCTCACCATCAAAGATGTGATAACACGCTCCCATCGGTCGCGTCGGAGGAGCCCGGACCCTGAACTCCGAGTGGCTTGAAGCGACGGCGAAGTGAACGAGGTTCAGATCCGACTTGCGGCGACGAATGGAGTGCTGATGCCACCTGCTCTGCAGAGCGTCCATCCGAAGATGCCAGCCATCTTCATAACAGATTCGAACGGTGCGTCGTTCGGATAGGAGAAGTCGTTTATGTAGCCTGTAGTATTCGCAAATGCGACTGACAGCAAAGTTTGAAGCTCTAGGCTTCGAGATACGTACTTAAGTAATACGAGACGCAGACGTTAAACGGGCTACCAAGAAGGTATTGTAGATTGCCTATGCTTTAAGATCAATTAAACTTTTGTGAGTTAATGCGTTTTCGTATGTCTTTTGTGCTATAAGAGATCAGCCTACAATATGAAAAATGGTACTACAGTACGTAGCCAGTTGTTAGGTTTTCCTGCTAGATTTAATAATTTTTGGTGCGTGGAGTTCATAAATCTTGAACCGTCGATTCGAAATGATTTGAAATTTGTATGTGTTACAATGAAGTAGCATACACGATAGACGCCCCGAACTATCAATCTCGATTGGGCTGTCCGTACCACGTGACCGTAGCACTACACTTGTTGTGACGGGGTCACACAGCACCTTGCGCTTGAGGAAGTTATCTTCCGAGAGTATACAAACTCTCAGTGAACGGCAGTTCACAGGTCCCCTCTTTATTTAAAGAGAGCGAAGTGACCTAAATAAGGTAGATTGTAAACTGAGTATATTTATAGGTAGGTTAAGTTTGGGTTTAATACAAACTATAAGTTACCTATAGAAATGCACATGTCGTTTGACCAATGGTTGGCTTTGAACGACCTTGGTACCTTGTACCAAATATCCCGGAGTATGACGTGTCATACACATGAAGTGTGAAGTGTCACACTTCATGTAACCAGGGTACACTTAGGGCTACGTACCCCGTTACATCCTCCCCCACTTAGGTTCGGTTTACCGACCAATCAGAATGAAGAGGTGTTCGTCCCAAACTCTCATTCTCAAAGTCGAAAACCATCGACTTGGCCGCGCGAGCGCGGCGAAGGCTCACTTCACAGTTAGAGCCTCGAGCAGCAGTCTGTGCGCTCTTCTTCCAGGTATTCCACTTCGACCGTTACCATGCCTAGTGGCACTCCAAAGAGCGGTGCGAAGACACGCTCCAAGGCTGCTGCCGGGAAGGCGCAAGCCAAGAGCACTAAGCCTCACGGCAAAGGCTCGGCACTTAAGGAGACTACTCAGGGGGCCTCAGAGGCGATCGGTTCTTCGGGTGACGCGGCTGTGAGCAAGCGAGCAAGCAAGCGCCGCAGCCCGTCGCCCTCGGCCTCTCCAGACAATCGTCCGAGCTCTCGGTTCGTAGAACGTGAGTTCAACTCTGGCAGTGAGGACGAAGCCGAGTCTGAGAGCACGCACGATGCTCCTGCGGGCTCTGCTGGAGGGCACAGCCCAGTGCCCAGCGAGCACAAGGATGGCAGCATGCAGTCGCTCGCTATTGATCAAGGTGATCACAGTCCCAGGACGTCTGTGCGCTCTGAGAGTCCGGCCGTCAAGGCTAAGGGCGCCCCCAAAGCTGGTGGCGATGAGATAGAGAATCCTCGCAAACGTCTCTCGCTTGCCGAGGGTCTTGCGCGTGCTAAGGCCTCTAAAGCCGAAGGAGCCAAGCCCTCAAAGAAGCGTGCAGCCTCTAAGTCTCCACTCCGCGAGGAGGAGGAGACTCGGCACTCCCATCGGGTGCCTCTTCGACTCCTCGAATGAAGAGGAGGAGAAGGAGGAAGAAGAGGAGGAGGAGGGTGCTATCTCTGAGCCCCGGGAGGTCACGAATGACCTCGACCAGCAGCAGGAGGACTTCCAAGCTGCCCAACGAGTTCGTGGGGGTTCGGTGGTGGTGGCACCCGTCAGCCAGGGAGCTGCCATCAACTCAAGAAAAATATTGGCCTCCCGAGGAGAGCTCTGGGGCTGACCTCTTTTTAGAGGCTCTCGTCGCTCCTCGTGGCCTTGTGGGCGGCCACACTTCTGGGGGCATCTATGAACGTGCCCTTGATCAGAAAGAACAGTTGTTCGTTGACAACTTGAAGGCTGCTCGGTGTGTGCTTCTCGCGCCACACCGCATCCCTCTCAAGGACTTCGCGACTTGTCGTAAGAAGCCCGAGACCCGGGGTGGTCTCTATCCTCTTTGTGGATACCCCTGGGTTATGCCCGAGAACTGTCCCACGTGGAGTACTTGTGAGGACATGTTCTCGGCATGGGTGGAGTCTCTTAAATACTCACCCACGGAGTTACGGGAACTCCATGAAGATCACCTGCTGTCCCGCATTCTGGACCAGCGTGATCTTCGTGTGAGGTTTGCCCACTTGGTCAGCATACGTATGCTGCCAAGGGACATTCTGAAGCGCGCGGCTTCTAGCGCTCACGATGAGCGCGGGTACGGAATGTATTCATCGTCCGTACCCCGTTCGGGCAAGAAGCCTCGGACTACTTATGAAGCTGCCGCCGCTTCTGTTCCCAGATTGCGACAGCCTTCGGGCAGTCAATCAGGAGCCGTTCAATCGGCTCCCACGAGTTCTCGGAGTGGGCATAACCCCTCCACTTCACGAGGAGCTGTCGCTTACCGCGACGCCGTTGCTCCTGGAGGATCCGCCCCACGTGGAAGTGGACCTCTCCATTCCGGTCAAACAGAGGCGGAGGTGCCCTCGTACGAGTACGAGTACTCGGCGCCTCCCGAAAGCCACTCTCGTCCGAGTGCTCCGACGGCGGGTCCGACACAGGACCCTGAGGTTGACCGCCTCCGTCAACGTGTCCTCGTGCTTGAGATTGCACTTGGTCTTGGGACTGGCGGTGATGCTGCCGCCCAGGCCGGGAATCAGGGCGAGCTCGCTCGTCTTGCGGGCCGCCTGGACCGTTGGAGCGAGAGGTCGCGAGCCTGCACCTGCGGGTGGATCGCCGGGCCTCTTCGTCCGATCTGGACGAGGCCTTTCGCATGATCCGACGAATCGAGGCTTTGTTGCCACGTCCGAAGCCGCCTGCGGCACACTCTTAGACGTACGCGTATGGTGCGTAGCCGGCGTACTCAGCGTACTCGGCGTATGGCGCCGGGGTCCGTTCGTATGGAGCCCTCCGGCGTACGGTCTTGACCGCAGCCTTGCCGTCCCGACCGAGGCTTGGGTGCCTGCTCCGATGCCCTCGTCGACGACTGTGACCGGCCCTCGCTTCGAGGAGCTGGGTCAAGGGGGTCTGCGAGTCAGCAACCCCCTGTGGGTCAAAGTGCCGCTTAAGACGTCCAACATAGAACGTCGGGTGCGTCGTTATTGACTTTGGCAGGTCGATGGTGTACGACGCACCATGTCTGGCCAGGACTGCAAATGGTCCGATGAAGCGGTGCTTCAGCTTGTTGCTGCCGACAGAGCTGAAAGTGTCAATAGGTAGGTTCCTCGTGTCTAGCAACACTAAGTCCCCAACCTCAAATGTACTTAAGTTTCCTCTTCCATGTTTGTCTGAGTACGCCTTTTGTTTATCTTGGGCCGCTGCCATGGCATCGCAGACCCTGCTGACAATGCTCAGCTTGGTATCCATAAAGGATTCCACCTGTTTCCGCAGCAAAACTGGTCTCACATCCGAGACCTGGGAGGAAAGGGCTTTCCGAGCCTCTCCCCCACTTAGAATAGAGGAGTCAGTGTCTCCTCGAAGAGTGAGGAGCACTCTGGGGTGACGGAAGCCGTTCAAGTAGAACGGCGTGAACCCCGTGGACGCGTGCACCGCGTTGCTGAGCGCAAACTCAACAACTGGAAGCTGCGTCGACCACGTACGTGGTGCTGCCGCGCACACACTGCGCAGAGTGTCCTCGAGTACTCGATTGACGCGCTCTGTTTGGCCGTCTGTCTGCGGATGGTCCGCAGTGGACATCTGCAGACGAGTTCCCAGTAAAGGGAACAGCGTTTTCCAAAACGCAGCAGTGAACCGCGGGTCTCGGTCCGAGACAATCGTCTCCGGGAGACCGTGATAGCGGAGCACGCCATCGACGAGCAACCTTGCGGTTTGTTCGCCCGTAACAGTGACGGGAACTGGAGCAAGATGTACCATCTTGCTCAGCCAACACACGAACACCAAAATTCCGGTGCTGCCGTGTCCGTCGGCGGGAAGCCCAAAGAAGAAGTCAAGACTCATCGACTTCCAACAGTCAGCCGGTACGGGCAGGCTCTGTAGTGGAGCCGAAGCGTGCCCTGCGGGTTTGACCCGCTGACATGTTTCGCATGTCTTAACGTACCGGGCGACCCACTTGTACATGTGGGTCCACCAGAAGGACTGAGAGACCGACAGAAAGGTTTTCTCGCGGCCCAAGTGGCCGCTGGAGGGCGCGTCGTGCGCCTCCGCGAGGATATCGAACTTCAGATCCTCGTCGTTGGGTACGACCATCCGTGGAGAATCATTGGGCTCCACCCGGTAATAGAGGAGTCCATCCTTCAACTCATATCGGTGGAGCCGTGAGCACTGTCGCGACGAGAGCCAGTCGGACTTCGCGCTCGTTCCTGCCATAAGGAACTTGACGATAGGCGCGATAGCCTCATCGTCCCGATACGCCATGCGTATCCGATCATATAGATCCGTTGTCACCCGCGTGATGTGGGCCAACTCATAGTCAGGACGCCGAGAGAGGGCGTCCGCAAGCACGTTGAGCTTGCCCGGCTTGTATTCGACGCGGAAGTTGTATTCCGCGAAGAAGAACAGCCACCTTGTCATCCTTTGGGAGAGGTGAGGCGAGTTAGTCGCCGTCCTCAAGGACGCGTGGTCTGTGTAGATCACAAAGGGCCTAGAGCCCAGAAGGTGAACACGAAACTTCACAAGGGCATATTTCATTGCCAGGAGCTCTTGTCGTGGACAGGGTAGTTCCGCTCGGCGGCTTTGAGCTGCCTGGACTGGAACGAGATGACTCGTTCGTGTCCAGCCGTGTCGGCCTGCAGCAATGCACATCCGATGGCGTAATCGGAGGCATCGCAGACGACGCTAAACGGCTTCGTCTCGTCCGGCAGGGCCAGTACAGTGGCCTCTTGGAGACTGGCCTTGATGCTGGCAAAAGCATCCTGGTGCTCTTGCTCCCAGCGCCAGTCGACGTCCTTCTGAAGGAGGCTCGACAAGGGCTTAGCGAATCCCGCGTACCCTGCGCTGTACTTGTGAAGGTAGTTGGCCAAGCCCAACCACTTTCGAAGATCCTTCTGGGATCGGGGTGTCGGCCATGCTGCTATGGCCTTGACCTTGTCTGGGTCAGCCCGAACGCCCACGTTACTTACGAAGCAACCGAGAACTTTAATCTCTGGTGACGCGAAAACGCACGTGTCGATGTTGGCGTAGAGCTTGTTCGCTCGCATTACGTCCAACACTCGACGGAGGTGTCCTAGATGCACCTCCATGGCCGTCTTGCCTCCTTCGGCACGGCTATGGACGAATATGTCGTCGAAGTATGTCTGTACGAAGGTACGCAAAGGGCGGAACAGTTGCGTCACCAGGCGATTGAACGTCGCCGGGGCGTTAGACAAGCCCTGCGGCATGACGAGCCACTCCCAAAGCATGCCGCTTGGAGTGCTTACCGCGGTGAGCGGGATGTCGCTATCTCGCATCAGGATTTGGTAGTATCCGTCTACCAAATCCAGCGCACTGTACAGTACGCTCCCGGCCATGTTGTTCAACAACACATCCTTTCGTGGGATTGGTGTTTGGGCCGGCACCGTTGCGTTGTTCAGCTTGTTATAGGCGTGAACCGGACGCCACTTTCCGTTCGGCTTCCGAACGCAGAAAGTCGGCGTCGAGTGCGGGGATTTCGACTCCCGCACCATGCCTGCCTTCGCTTTCGCGGCGAAGAAGGCATCAATGACCTCGCACTGCTCGCACGGGAGAGGCCATTGCCTTGTGACACAGTACTTTGTGCCGGGCAGGAGATTAATCTCGTGCCGTACGCCTCGATCCGGTGGGAGTTGGGTCGGGGGGGGGGGGGGGAGGGGGGCTGTTCACCACGTCCGCCTACTCCGTCACCAAAGGATACACCGGATCCTTGGGGTTCTTAAGGATCTCAGAACCCAAGCGCGTCTGACGCTGCTTGTTCAGGTCGTCCAGGTCGTTCTCGTCCAAGACAGAGGAGGAATTCAGCTCCTCCCGAGTGGTCTCAGGTCTCATGAGTACCATCTCAGCAATCTCTCCAGCCTTGAGGTCGGTCAGGAAAAACTCAGCCGTCATTCCCCCGAGGTTCAGTATCTCTGCAACTTCTGGCAACGGCTCCAAGTGGACAACAGATGCCTTGACGGGCATACCGGTCTCGCCATCGAAGATGTGATAACACTCTTCCACCGGCCTTGTCGGAGGAGCCCGGGCCCTGGACTCCGAGTCGCTTGAAGCGACGTCGATCGGAACGAAGTTCGGATTCGACTTGAGGCGGTGGCGGGGTCGTCGACGACGGCGACCGTGACGTCGAGCTTTGCTGCCCACGTCTAGGGATGTCGGCGCTATGACATCCGAGGCACTCGTGGCCTCGTGTGGTACCGTGGTACCCACACAGGAAGCGTGTTCTACACCTTCCTCTTCAGTTAAGGTCTGGGCGACCGCGTGTGGCACTGTGTTACCCACACAGGAATCGTATCCTACGTCTTCCTCTTCAGTTAAGGTCTGGGCGACCGTGAATGGAACTCTGTTACCCACTCTGAACACGCTGTTCTCAGTGTTCGTGACAGCTGCAGCTGTCTGCGGAACTAAGTTACCCGCTTGTGGACCTAAGTTACCCACTTGGCCAGCGCCTCTTCTGGGAGCTGCCACCATCAAAGCATCCTCGGAGTCGTCATATACGTCGACGACTCCCAAGCATCTGCCGAATGCTTTGGTACCCTGGCAGCCCTTGCGAGCGCCCCGGGTCCTGACAGAGGTGGGAACATGACTCACCAATGCTCTGTCGGACTGCGCAGGGCGGCTGGCACCGTTTGCCTTGCCTCGCCAGTCGATCCAGGGCTCGTGCTTCTCAAGCCAGGGCATGCCCAGGATCATATCATATGGATCCATATCGAGAACAGTGAGCTGTTCGAGGCTGTCAAAGTCTTCCAACTTGACGGCCAGATCCACTTGGACGTTAGGGACAGTGACGACCTTCCCGTCGACCAGTCGCACTGCCACCGTCCCGTTGCCCTTGCTTTCTCTCAAAGCATCGGACAACTTGTTGCTGTTGCGAGCAACCGTCTGGCGGCGTGCGAAATTCTTCGACGCCCCAGAATCGATCCAGATTCTAAAGGGATGCTCGTATCCCCGTACACATCCGTGTACTACGAGCAACCCGCCGCTGCTCTTCGCCGATTCGAGAGTGCGAAGACTCTCAGGGGCTAAGTCCCCGTGGTACGCGCCACCCGCGCACCCATCACGAAGACTTAGTTCTTCCCCAGTAGGGCGCCCCGCCCCTACTGGTTCCCGGCGTCCCCCTGTCCCCGGGATCCTGGCTTCTGCCAGCGACCCTTGAGGACGGGCTTGGGGAAGGACCGTCTGCGGAGTCTTTCCGCGGGGCAGTCGCGCTTGAAGTGGCCCATCTTCCCACAGTCGAAGCAGCGGATGTCACGCTGTTTGGCGGACCCGAGTTCCATGGGGACTGGTCCGTTGGGGCTTGTTCGACCGGGAGCCGACAAGGAACTCCCAGGCCACGCTGAGGCCGGCGTACGCGTCTGGCGATGGCTGTACTCTTCTTGAAGAGCCACTTGAATCGCCTCTTCAAGGGTGCTTGACTGCACCCGGAACAGCTGAGTGCTTGCGGGGCCCACTCGAAGGCCGTCCATGAACACAGTCATCTTGATGTGTTCGTTGAGTGGGTTTCCCACTAGGGACGCCGTGAGCTCCCGTATCTCTTGCACATACTCATGCAGTTCGCGCCTCCCTTGTTTACACGAGAGGAAGCGCGAACGCTGGCGGTACTCGTAGTTCGCCGGGAGGAACGCGGCTCGGAGCTGCTCACACAGCTGAGCCCAGGATGTGAAACATCCAGGGGATGTTGCTTTCCGTGTGTACACCCAACTCTTAGCACGGTCGCTAAGGTTGGAGAGTGCAAAGGCAACATGCAGTTGCTTGGTCGAGATCAGAGCCGCGTCCATCGCGAGCTCTACTTCTCGGACCCAGAGGTGAAGGTTCTCGCCTTCCTTCCCTTCATACGGCTTAACCTTCAGCCGTATTGGCTTCGGGTGAGGCGGATTTGCTTCCGCCGCCGGAGCCTGCAGGTTCTCCCGCACATGCGCGATGAGGCCCTGCTCGTATGAGTCGAATGCATTGACGCGCTCGAGCTGCTCAGCCGGTGTTGACACCACCAGGCTCTGCAGGGCCTCCATCCCGAAGATGCCTGCCATCTTCCGAACCGACTAGAACTGAGAGTCGTTCATATGGGAGAAGTCGTTCCTATCCATGGCAACGAACTTCGGAGAGGTTCAGGTAGTCTACCCGCGGTGGCGTGGATTGACTACGAGTGCTACCAAGTGTGATGGGGTCACACAGCACCTTGAGCTTGAGGAAGTTATCTTCCGAGAGTATACAAACTCTCAGTAAACGGCAGTTCACAGGTCCCCTCTTTATTTAAAGAGAGCGAAGTGACCTAAATAAGGTAGATTGTAAACTGAGTATATTTATAGGTAGGTTAAGTTTGGGTTTAATACAAACTATAAGTTACCTATAGAAATGCAATGTCGTTTGACCAATGGTTGGCTTTGAACGACCTTGGTACCTTGTACCAAATATCCCGGAGTATGACGTGTCATACACCTGAAGTGTGAAGTCACACTTCATGTAACTAGGGTACACTTAGGGCTACGTACCCCGTTACACTTGTCCTTAAATGTGTAGAAATAGAATGTGTAGAAATAGATCTTGCGATACTTTTTATAGTGTCCAAGGATACTAAGTATATAAGTATCTCAAAGGGGCGTCTCCTCAAATGTGTCGAAATAGATCTTGAGATAGTCCAAGGACAGGTCATAGTACTAAGTATCTCAAGATCTATTTCTTAGCGGCTGATAGGAAAACAGCTATTGGAAGTTATTTAAAACTTGTTTCCTTTAGATTGATTATCCATGACTTACCCGCTGGCTTTCGCACATACATAAACTCAATACCCTCCTGCAAAACCAAAGGCGTAATTGCTTGGAAAATCACGTTATAGAATCAACAAGCAAATTGATGTAGAATTATTAAAAGTGTCCCGCATAAGTAAATAAGATCATTACATTACTTTCTTAATCTGCCGAAGATCTCCACTGGAAATTGGGAGAAATAATCGATTTCTCGAACACCCGTGACACATTCTCCAAGCTACCGACAAGGCCAAGCATCGGTCTCAACAAGTCTGACTGGGCTATCACACTACTGACACGTCGTTGGGTCGAGTCCCAGTTAAACTGAATGGCGCCACGCATGACGATTCGCTGGCCAAGAAGTTTCTCGGCCAGTTCTTTGTAGCTGCCGCTTTGGACCCACAAATGGGGGAACACATTCCGCAGACTGCGTTCTGTGATGGTGATTCGGGTAATTGTAATGGCCACAATTGATCCGGTAGACCCTTTTTCCATCCCCTCAAGCTCCAACTCGACGTCTTGAAACCACAGAGAAATACATTTCCAGGTCTTCACCATGGCTTCAGGCCCACGTCCGGTGTTAAAAACCATGTCTGGGGCCATGGCTGTCCTCAAAAACTCAAACTGGCTTCGAGAGGGTTTCGATCCGGTCTGTAGACCATTGCGGAAGACTTGGAAGTACTCGAGAGCCACGTTCCACACGTTCTCTATCGCTGGTCGAACGGTGGAGACCAGACGACGTCGACGCTGTAAGTTCTCGATCTGCCCCCTCAGTCGCTGTGTCGCTTTCTCCAAAGTGTTATTATGATCTTCCTGTATCGTATTGTACTGGATGGGGCTCAGTTCTCGCTGTTGCTTGTCCTGCACGACAGCCCAGTTCCCTACAGCTTTCTGTTCACTCTTCAATGACTCTGTATCAGTGGCTGGCGTCCGTGCTTCACTGCCGACTGGAGATATCGGAAGTTGACGCTTAGAAGACACAAACGTTGTCGGTATCTCTCTTGTTCTCTTCCCGCTCGTGAGGGAGAGCAAGCCATCCACTGTGGCGCCTTTCCTAGGCCTGATCTGAAATGTGAGGGGTGTCTCGCACGCTACGGCCTTGTGCACGTACGTGTCTTCGATCTTCCGGGCTTGAAAGTGCGACTGACGCATAGCAAAGGAAATGTTCCGAGTGCCGGTGCTGCCAGCTCGAGCCTCCGTTGCCCGGACCGTACGTGTGTCCATGATCTACTGATAGGTAGTCCAAGCAAACGGAGGGACTGACGCCTCCTTTTCTCGACTCGAGAATCTCGAGAGTGCTAGATGAGAAATGGTGCATGAACCCCTGGGCAGCCGATAACAGGAACGATTGGCAGCCATTTCTGCAAACAACTGCCTGCAATTTGAAGTTAATGTGTGGATGCAACGCCTGCGAGTTTCTTAAATTTGTAGTCTCAGCGTGATTTTTAGGGTTCGGCAATAACAGCTGGGGTTGTGCCCATCAAAAACACTTGCAGATCACTCACAACTGCTGATTGCGCTCATTTTTTTTATATTGAAAATATTAAAGAGCTTGCAGCAAATCCAACAAATGAATCTTGAATTGTACAACGCCACAAACAATAAAGGAGGATCCCGTATACGTACCGGTACAGTACATGTATGATTTTCATGTACTTTAATGTTTGTATTAATAATATATTTTGACGTAGTTCTCAGTACTTATTAAGTATTAGTAGCTCAAGTTTTTTCTTAGCTACAATAGCTTGCACAATTTTGTTTATTAATTTGTGCATTCAACGGGCTACTCTAGTAGAATTCTCCGAGGATATATTTTATGCATACTTGTTGCGCATCTTTGGTAATTATCCATGCAATTGAACGTGGTCAAGGTTCGAATAGAAGCGTAAAAAAGACACTCACTAAGACTTCGAGACACCAAATCGAAGGAAGGTTACAGTGCTTCTCGTACCCGTAATTGCGACCTGAAGAGATTGGTACGGCAGACATTCGCTTGTTCGGTCAGCTATTTCACAAAGGCAGTTAGTGTTAGTTTCTTTACTCTTGGACAAGGGCCTAATTAGGCGTTTTTGGACAATCTGGAGCTGGAGAAAACACTGAATAGATGCATCGTCATTAACACCATGGCTTCCTATTTTTGTCTGCTACTAACAATCCTCCTTGTAGTGATACCGTCGGGAAGCCACATTAAATCACTATCTGGAGGAAGCACTATCCAAAGCTGTACCATTACAAGGGTACCGCCGCATTTATAGCTGTACAGCGTGAGCGTACGCAAAGTCCTAATACGAATCGTGGAGCTTGGGGGTTCTACACCTGCACCCTTCTTTGTGAGCTGCTGGAAGCATACGGGTCTTCTGGACTACTGCACCAAAGTTGTGAGTTTGAAGAGGAGGACACGATCGCCTATGAGCTTGCCGTTATGCTGTCGCGCTTGCACATAAAATGATTAATGCCAATCGAAATGTTGCTCAACGCACCAGAAGATAAGGTTCCAGCTGGTTTGGGTAAAACCAGAGCCGGAAAAGACAAATGTCGCTACTCGACTTATTCGGACGTAGCTCACCAAACCGACATTATCTTCAGTTCCATAACTTTAGATAGTAATAACCCGTCGATTTTGAATCACTTAGTACACTCTGGAGGTTTAGATTGTTGATATATCACTGTTTGGAAGATCACCCCAAAGAGGATTGTCTGTATCGGGAGCTACCGGGGACGTTCTCTGCTTCAGTTTATCTTAGCATGATTGGCTCAAAATTTAAACACAATTGACAGCAACATTTGGTACCGGTACGTTCATGTACAGTTCTCACATGTCAAACGAAACTAATGACCACAAAAGAGCCGTTGAATCAAGAGACTTGAAGACTGCCAGTCATCTCAAGTATTTTTTAGAGTAATACATGTACATTTAGTAGAATAGACACGATGCATGCATCAATGCAGCAGTAGTCTATACATATTAGCCTCTTCGGGTATCCTGAGTAACAAAGGTACCAAATATTGAAACACGCACTGTCTGCAAGAGCCCGCAGAGTATTTTACGGGGGTATATTTCAAGGACTTACGAAACTTGGTAGGCAAGTAGTTAACGGGCAGCAGATCTACATACTTGGAGCTTCGTATCAGTTGTAGATCTTCTCAGCGCAGACAGCAGAGCGCAGCGGGAGACGACCAAGTAGACATGGCCAAGGAGCGGAAAAGGATATGGTCGGTTAGGAGAAGGAATAGATTTGCTCTTTCGTAAGAACAACACAAAAAAACAAAAAGGTATATCTTACAGTGGCTTATGGATCTTGACTCAAGCACTGCTGCACATATAGGGAGCACAGACAATCCTCTCGGCTGTGATAGCTTCGGGAATATAATAAACTGGGGTTACCGATATTACAATCCAGAGTGTACCTATTCAATGGTACAATCAAAACATGCTCCGACACATTAAATCCATCCATAACATAAAATCTCCGACCTCCGACAACCTCCGACCTGTACATAAATGGCGGCACATCTAAGTCAGTAACTCTTAAAACAAATATCTTAAGTTTTCTTTTTTTAACTGTGGGCCACATTGAAAATGTATTCACAAATAAAAAGGAGGGGGGCGGTCTCAGGGCGGTAGCAGTGCAGCGGTGGCAGGGTGGTCTCAGTGCGGTGGGAGAGCGGCGGCAGAGCGGTGGCAGAGCGATGGCAGTCAGTGCGGCGGCAGAGCGGTGACAGAGCGATGACAGTCAGTGCGGCGGCAGAGCGGTGACAGGGTGGTGGTAGGGGCGGCATCAGAGCGGTGGGAGTGCGGCGGCAGGGCGGTGGCAGAGCGGCGGCAGAGCGATGGCAGTGCGGCGGCAGAGCGATGGCAGTGCGGCAGGGCGGTGGCAGGGTGGTCTCAGTGCGGTGGGAGTGCGGCGGCAGGGCGGTCTCAGTGCGGCGGCAGGGCGGTCTCAGTGCGGTGGCAGGGCGGTCTCAGGGCGGTCTCAGTGCGGTGGGAGAGCGTCGGCAGAGCGGTGGCAGAGCGATGGCAGTCAGTGCGGCGGCAGAGCGGTGACAGGGTGGTGGTAGGGCGGCATCAGAGCGGTGGGAGTGCGGCGGCAGGGCGGTGGCAGAGCGGCGGCAGAGCGATGGCAGTGCGGCAGGGCGGTGGCAGGGTGGTCTCAGTGCGGTGGGAGTGCGGCGGCAGGGCGGTCTCAGTGCGGCGGCAGGGCGGTCTCAGTGCGGTGGCAGGGCGGTCTCAGGGCGGTCTCAGTGCGGTGGGAGAGCGGCGGCAGAGTGGTGACAGAGCGATGACAGTCAGTGCGGCGGCAGAGCGGTGACAGGGTGGTGGTAGGGCGGCATCAGAGCGGTGGGAGTGCGGCGGCAGGGCGGTGGCAGGGCAGTCTCAGTGCGGTCTCAGAGCGGTGGCAGGGCGGTGGCAGGGCAGTCTCAGTGCGAGCTCAGAGCGGTGGCAGTGCGGCAGGGCGGTGCACAGGAGCCAGCGAGCCGGAGTGCTCAAGAATTAATACTACGTAGTAAGGCAATACATGTACATTTAATTGACGCTTGCTACATATTGCACTACGTAATACGAAAATAATAAATCACCACGCAGGGGTTGTTGCATGTATTGCTCCTAATGGCGAGCAAGCTCCCTGCGGCGCTGCTTCCTACCTCTTCTAACCTTACTACTACACCTTTGTGCACTCAAATTCGTTCTAAACGGCAATCAAATCCGTGATGAACAATTCAATTACGTAAATTTCTGAGTTTCAATTACCAAATCTGCAAACAAATTCGTTTTTACTGCACACAAATCCGTACATTACGTGCCGTACTCCATAGCCTTCCCATCCGCAGCTGCATTTACCGCTTTACTGCAATGCAGTTCCATTCGGGAGACCAACACAGGCGTTATCCATTTCATGTTGTGTTTCGCAGTCCTTTCCAGAAGACGCATCTGCCGCTCAGCAATGGAGAGGACCTCTTGGTTTTGGTCCGGATCCCGGGTGCGGTCGCATACCTCATCTCGGAATATCGCCAATTCCGTCTTGATATAAGCCTTCAAAACGCTGAAGCACGCTTCGATGGGGTTGCACATTGGGGAGTACGGCCCCAAGCGCAGCAACACCATGTCAGCGTGCTTAGTGACGCGAACCTCGGTCTGACGATGCGCAGGAGCATTGTCCATGACGATCACGACCATTTTGCCCTCATAGTACATCCTAAACTCCTCAGACGCCTTGACAGCCGCGTAAATCTCCTCCACAAAAGCAGCATTCTTGTCCATACGAATGCTGCCTCGTTGAAGTCGGTAGGTGACGAGTCCAATGCTGGACGACACAGCACACTGCACCTGCAGGTTCGCGCCTTTCGAAGGCGGCAGCTTCAGGACAGCACGCTTTCCTCGCTTAGCGCGTCCTTTTTGACGCTTCAAGTGCACATTAAAATTGGTTTCGTCATAATACACAATACAGTTACCTTGTTCTTGGTGTTCTTTGAGATGTTTAGCAAAGGCTTGGCGCTTTAACAGGTTGACTTCACTGTTGCAGGTTGTAGGCCCGACACGCACTTGCTTCACAGTGTACAGCATGCCGATGAGGTGACGGCTGATGGTGGCTGTGCTAACCTTCACGCCACAATCGAGAAACAGCATTGTACGCAAGGTTTCGAGGCTGTACGTACAATTTTCGTTAAGGTACTGCTCCAGACACGTTTTAGCCTCCTCCGGCATCTTGGACGCCACCACGGGGAAGATTTTCAGCTCGCCCTCGAGCAATCAAGTCTCGAGCAGCTGAGGGGGCAAAACCATTCTTCGCAGCCACTTGGAGCCAATCTGGGAGTCCGGACCGGTACGCTTTCAGGACACGCTGCTTTTCAGCAACAGTATGATGTTTGTAGGGGGGCATCTGCGTAGTTGAGAGTGAAACGAGAAGTGAGAGTACGTCGGCTGACATTGTCTTGGACGCGCTGTTTTGGCGCGAGCGCAGCACAGCCTTTAATTTTGGCGCGCACGAGTTTGTGTGCAGTAAAAACGAATTTGTTTGCAGATTTGGTAATTGAAACTCAGAAATTTACGTAATTGAATTGTTCATCACGGATTTGATTGCCGTTTAGAACGAATTTGAGTGCACAAAGGTGTAGTAGCATGATAAGTCGAAAGATTTACTACATAGTAGTATAATTAGTGTGTGGTAATGATTGCACGGGTCGGAGAAAGTCGGAGAAATGACTTTAAGCATGTGATATGCCTACATTTTGAAATTTGTAAGAGCATATCGATATTTCCTGAGTCCTCTCCGACCCGATATGTCGGAGCCAGCTCCAACGAGGTTCAACCTAACCCTTAACCCTTGGATTGGTTGAATCATTTGTCAAGACCGTACGATTGGCTGTCTAATAAATAAAATGGATGATTGGTGACTAATACCAATACTAAAATTAAGTAGGGTCGGAGAATTGATGGTATTCTTCCATATCTACAGTACCATGGATAGCGGAGCTTGATACGCGGAGGGGGCTTGTCAAGTTGACAGTACCAACCAGCTCAACACAAGGCCACATTGACGATTATGCGTAACTCAACATAACGTTTTCCATAAGAAATTGCTGAGACGCTTGCCTTACGTCATAGAAACGATGTTTGAGCGAAGTTATGCCTCAACAACTGCTTATTTACCAACCTATTAATAGAAGCCACCACCAATATATGCGAGATCGTAGGTGGGTATGCCTCTTGTCAGTTTTGCACTTTGGGGGGGGGGGGGGGGGGGGGGGAACCGGCGTTACTGTAGCCAAAATTAAAAATGATGAGGCATACAACCTGAAATTAGCTATCCCACGGACGGACCGTTTGCACCGTGGTTGGGACGCATGTAGTTGGCAACTTGATTGGGAAAGGGTGTAACTCACCAGAATAGGTATTGCGCCTTTCATTTTTTGGGGGGACTGGATAAAGTCACAACCAAACCGCGAAATAAAAACTAGTTTGCACTTGAAATATAAAACTCTCTAAATTCGCACTTTGCAGAAATCTCTAAAAACACCCCTTCATCCCGCTCTCCTCCGTCCTAAAAGCCACCCCGTCGCCCCCTTTTCGCCCGTCCCCAAAAGATTTTGAGCCTTTCATTTTGAAAACACGGACGGACGCCATGTCGAGCGAGGCTAGCGAGGATAGCGCGGCGAGTGTTGCGAGCGAGATAAGCGACGTGTCGCGGCTTGGAAACGGTTTACAGGAGGCAGAATCACCCGAGGCCCACGTTCATGTCGCTCGAGCGTCTCATACGTCGGCGCCTCCTTTGCAAGACCGCTACTTTGACACGTGGAACGACTTTTTCGATTGCCTGGCCACTTATCAAGACGGGACCCACCAAGTCTTCAAGAAGCGGACTTCCACAACTACTGCTGCGAGAAAAAAGGATCTCGTCGAGCGCGGAAACGCCTCCAAGATGACTACGATCCCGCCCTGTTTTGATAAGTACTACCGGCGATTCGTTTGCACGCACGGTTGGAGCCGTCCAAGCCGTTCGAAGGGCAAGCGCAAGAGCTATTTCGCTAAATCTACGGGCTGCGAGGCTCAGCTATCGGTCACTGTGATTTGGGCCAGCGGAAAAGGCTTTCAAGTGAAAGTAACTCAGCAAGTTACGACCCACAACCACGCTCTGGGGCCGGTTTCGTATTCCAACCACCCGGACAACCGACGCGTCGAAGACCCTGATGTTATCGACTTCGTCGACGAGCTACAAGCTGCGGTGGCCAAGAAGAAGATGATCATGCAGTTTATACGACGACGAACCGGTATGCTTCTACATTGTACGTTTATTTATGTAATTGGGCTGCTAAGCATTGAATGCCTGTAGGCGAGAACGTAACGCTGCGCGACGTTCACAACCTCGTGGCGAAACTGAAGGAAGGACGGCGGTGGACGACAACGGTTGAAGCGAGGCTGGAGGGTGTGCTGCGTAACGTTTGTCAAGGGAAGGGGAATACTGCTACTGTGTACGTGGATGATGATAAGCTGGCTCAGACTATCACGTTCCAAACACATCAGATGCGGCGTTTTTTTAAGCATTCCCTGAAATGCCGATGGTGGATGCTACTCACAACACCAACGACGCCCGCTACAAGCTATTCAGCTTTATGATCCACGACGTGTTTGGCCATGTACGTCGATGTGTCTATATTGTACCGGTTTGGGACTTGACTAACGTTGTGTGACTTTATTGGACTCTGTGTGACTTTTGTGATATTGTGTGCCGCGTGTGGATTTTGGATGCGTTTTGTGACTTTTGTGTATCATTGGCTCGATTGGGTGACTTCTTATCGAAGGGCCAGTATGTTCAACACGCGCTGATGGAGAATGAAAGTGCTGAGTGCTTGGGCGACGTCGTGAAGTCCTTTAAGACTTTCAGCTCTACATGGGACCAAGTTCGCGTCATTATCGTGGACAAAGATTTTGGAGAAATAGCACTTCTTCCAGAAGCTTATCCGGGTGCTAGGGTGTTACTTTGTGGATTTCATGTGGTAAAATACCTTCGTGGCGAGGTTGGAAAACGCGACTACGGGGTTCTCGACAGAGAGAAGGTGGAGGATGCTGTTGACATGATGTTGAGGGCGCAAACAGAGGTGGAATACGATACTGCGCGAAAATATCTCTATTACATCGTCGATGGGAGGCAGATCACACTGGAAGACGAAGTGCCTGATCCACAGCATCTGTTTTGGATGAATTTTCACTCGAACTGGCACATGTGTCGTGAAATGTGGAGCGGATACGGTCGGATCGACGTTCCTCACTTGGGAAATTCTACTAACAACCGGTTGGAAGCGGCTTGGGGGCATTTAAAGGAAGTTCTCAAGCCAACGATGATGCTGGATGAATGCGTCGATACTCTGCTGTTCCTCCAGTCTATCGCCGAGCTGGAGTATGAGAAGAAGATCACGGATGTGGGTCAAATGCGTTATCAAGGTGCAGACTCCGAACTCCAGAAGCTGGCAAAGGAGGTCAGTCAGCACGATTACGAGCTGGTTGAAAAGCAGTATCGTGTTGCCAATGACCGGAAGACGAATTATGTGGTTCGGGAACTACAGCCCCACATGTTCGAGCTCACGTCTTTGGTGGAAAGCTCTTCGACTTATCATGTTGATACAAGGGTACGTCTCTTTAAACATGTATGAGTAATGTTTTTGGAGTAATGCGTTATTATCCATGTTGTTTCTAGACGTATCGATGTTCGTGTACATTTATGCGAACGGAGTTGTTGCCTTGTCGCCACGTGATTTATTGGCGCTTGATCTCGAACAAGAGCCCCATCCCGATCAAGTACATCCACCCGCGGTGGAGCCTGACGTGTCCGTTGAACATTCCGGTTCCCGACGACGAACCGCTCGAAGATAGCCGTGTGTGTCACTTCTTCCGAGGCCGAGATTCCGCATTGAATGCCTCGCGACATAAGGTACTCAATGGTACATCGAAGTTTCTGACTGCGCGCGATATTAGTATCCGTATTGCGGATATTGTTAGTCGAAATGCGACTCCGACGTTCAAGAAAATGTAGGCAGCACTGAAGAGGTTCGACGATGTGGTGACTGATGGCGTGGCTCCGACCATTCTGGCTAGAGGATTGGAGTTGGAGTTGGAGTCCAAACATTACAAGACATCGATATCCGCTAAAATCACGCCGTCCGCTGAGACCACGTGTCCCCCCACTGTGAAAGCCGACAAAGCGGAAGATCAAAACAGCAACGAGGGTGAACAGGAGCCCGAACAACCATGCAGACCCTCAGTCAGAATGCCGCAACCACCCCGTCCCTCCGTCGAAGTGACTGAACCACCCAGTCCACCAGTCGTAGTGCCGCGAGATTCGAGTCACACCGACACAGTAACGGAAGATTTACCGAAAGAGGAAGGATCTGTGGCTGGCAGCACGTCTACACCTGAAAGCTCTCCACAGAGCGACCAAGTAGTCATTTCGAAAAGCCCAACAGTGAGGTGGCAGCTTCGAGCTCTAGCGACGAGGCTTCGTTTTTCCTGAGCAAGAGCACCAAGACAAGGGGTAGACCCAAAATACACAAGAAGCAAATGCAAGAAGCGAAACGACAGCGCATGGATGGAGCCCAAAAAAGAAGCAAAACAGCTCGTACAAGGTACTCTGATGCCAGTCTTCACTTTAAATGACGTAACCAGAGTGTTGAAGTCGTCGTACAGCTACGAATCAGCGTATGATTTTCTCAAGAGCGTTCCGGTGAAGGAAGTTGGTCCTCGTAAGCAGGCAATTGCGAGGGAGGTGAACAGTAGTGAATGCATGAAGAGCGTACAATTTGTATTCACGCCGGAGTTTTCGAGAAAGTGTTCTCGAGCCGTGGAAGATTTCAAGAAGACTACTGGCCAGAACAAGAAGACCACGGAGAAGCAAGCAGCAGTGGGGGTTTGCGTTCCTAAAATTGGCATCTTTCGCGATAATCAGATAGCGGTCATGGTTGATTCTCGCTGTTTTATAGGAAATATCTTGCCATTTGTATTCAATCGTAGGAAAGATTGCCTCTCATCTATCCGCAATCCAAATATTTGCACACTGGAATATCTGATCATTTGTATGCACACGACACAGCGAAGAGTGGCGGCATTTTTAGTGGCGATTTTTCCTACGGGTGACCAGTGGCGTGTAATTCACCAAAATCTATCAAGTCAGAGAGCAACAAAGCCGCCCTTCCTTCTCCTACCAGTATGACCACGGCTAGTCCCACTCCAAGACCAACAAGACCAGCAAGACCATCGTAGCTGCAGCAAGGGCCGGCGTCAATGCTCATAATACGTGCGAGGCTGGATCAGAGTGCCTTAGAGCAGTCGTAACAGGGTGTGTGGTGCTAAATGTCGCTGTTGTATGCGGCTCATAAGATGCTAATGAATGTTAACTATGTAGCGATGCGACGGCGCTCGAACGTACTGCTCGGCCATCCGTGACGGACTCTACTGGAGAGGATATGAGCAGTGATGAACCTGAATGTTAACGTGTGCCAGTAAATGGAGTTGATGGGTCGAATGAAGTGTCTGGGTTACCTGCAGATGGTGTCGCCGTGGGCGATGATAACGTGACAGCGCGAGATGTTCGTGAGGCGTGCATCTCGGGTAGAACGCAGCAGGCTTATCGTGGCAGCCTCAGATCGATATCAAAATGGATTGTTGAGACGAAAAAGAACGAAATGGCAGCATACTTTGACTCGACTGGACAAATTGAGCTGACACAGTTTACGCCAGCAGACTTTGAGGCGTTCCTGTTGGAAAAACGTAAAACGGTGACGATTCGTACTCTTAATAGTTATCGAAGCGCAATAGAGGATCTTTACCGCCGGAAAGAAGTCCCTCTTCCGGATGCCTACGACAAGCAAATGGCTACATTTTTCCCCGGGCTTAAGCGTCTGCAAGCAGCTAGATTTCAATCTGGAGCACCTAAAGAATCGGAAAAGGATCCACTGCCGTACTCGCTGTATCAA
Source organism: Phytophthora betacei (assembly GCA_011320135.1). NCBI lineage: Eukaryota > Oomycota > Peronosporomycetes > Peronosporales > Peronosporaceae > Phytophthora > Phytophthora betacei. Next base: position 1,387,412 of record JAANHX010000241.1, read on the forward strand.
CAGCTTTGCAAGGCGACACTGGAAAGGCAAGACGCAGGGTTTGCACATTTCTTTCTGACAACACAATGGAACCTAATGTGCCGTTCGGAGTCAGTGCAAGCATTATGCACGCAGCACTTGAGCGCTCATGACGACAGCGTGGGGTGTACTATGCATCAATCCAAGACTAATCAGGAAGGATCTGGACCCAAAAATCCGCGCCACGTGTACGCGAATCCCCGTAGCCCTGCAACGTGCTGGGTCACTGCACTTGCTATCTATTTAGCATGTCGACCAACACAACAGTCAGGGTCACTATTCCCAGGTTCCCGTCAAAAAATTCGGTTCGGTAATACGCTTCGTCAAATGATCACACAAATATCTGGGCTCAATCATTATGGAACCCACTCGATAAGGAAGGGCGTTGCAACATTTTCGTGCAGTGGAACAACAGGAGGTCCGTCAATCGCCAGTGTTTGTTTGCGCGTCGGATGGTCGCTTGGTGGTGTCCAGGATAGATACATCCGCTACGAATCGGCTGGTGATCAATATCTAGGTCGTGTGGTGGCAGGATTTCCCCTAAATAAAGTCGAGTTCGCGGCACTACCACCTCATTTTAGTGATAATAATGCGCAATGTGTGGAGTCATGTGTCGAAGAAATGTTTCCAAGCCTGCAAAATACCAGTGCACTGCAAGATATTCTCAAGCTCTGCATAGCTTCGCTCATGCAGCATCATGACTATTTGAAAGAGGTTCTACCAGCATCCCACCCGCTACTTTCGTCTACTTATTTCGTCACCCCGAAGTTGAGACACAACTTCGATCAAAGCTGGTTTGTGAGGCAGCTTCCTGGATGAAACCAACGGGGATCCCGCCACATGGGGAGCTTTACAAACAGTTGCAGTGCATGCAATCCTCAATCGACAAGTTGCCGCCATTACTTTTAGATGGAGTTTCAAATCTTATCGAGCAGAAAGGCGTTGCCGCTAGCAATATAACCAAGGATTTGCTAGAGAGCACCATCAATGCATTGCTGAAGTGTCGGTATAGCGCAACCTAGCAGCTCCTCGCCTCATTAGACAATGGAGACTGGCGAAAGTAAAACCGCGTACTTTTATAACGGCAAATTTCATTTACTGCCCGAGTCGTTTGAATTTTCTCGTGGAGGACCTTACGCTGCCTGGATGCTCTGGTGGTTTGGCGATAAAGCACGAAATTATCCACCCCTCCGAAAATTCGCCCTCACGACTTACCGAAGAGCAGTATGTGCAAGCGTTTCTCAGATTGAACTAGATTAATCCGACATATTTGCACAGCCATTACGACTGCAGGAAAAACTATCCCGGATGATATGACCGAGCACCAAGCTTCAGACCTCTTTCGTGTGGGCATCAGTAATTTAGAGATGACCCCTTCAACCAGAAAGCGACGTCTGGAGGAGCTTTCGCTAACCACTATCCTACGACTTGTCAGAGAGCAGGCAAAGAGACAAAAACAAATTAGCCAATCAGAACAGCTCATAATAAGTAGGATTGCATTCAAACGAATTATACAGATAAGCGATTATTACAGGGCGATGGATAAGCTGGCTGTAGCCGCAGAGACAGTGGAAGGGATTGAAGCAACGTCCCTTAATCGACTGCACGTACCTGAAGGCCTCGACGAATTTGTGAATTTGGACAAAACGAAGGCTGCCGCTGCTATCCAGCGTTTAGTCTTGCCAATGTCGCGGCAGTCGCCCTTCGGAAGAATTGCAAACGAGTCGCTGTTGCTGTTTCGCAAAAACTTGTGGCTCAATGACGACAGTATCATGCATACTATGACTACTTTAAGTGAAGAGATGAATGAACTTGGAGTCATATCGCCAGGATTTAATGCAACGAGGGACATGTCAGCCACAGGCAGTGTTATCGCCGGCTCAGAACCATTTGCAAAGAAAAACAAATTCACGCTGCTCCCGATATGTATCCATGGCAACCACTGGTGCGGTGCGGTGTTCAACTTTGTGGACAAACTAAACAGCATCACCCTTTACGACCCCCAGCAGCGAAGCGAACAAATCGAGAAATGCGAGAACATCGTCCAGAATATTTTCCAGATAAAGTCGGCGCTTTTTGAGATAAAGCATGAAACTCGCCTGAAGCAGACGGACGGTGTGAACTGTGGTCCACTGGTGCTTCTGTTCTTTGAGTGCGCTATTCGAGGAATCCTATTGCCCAAGAGCTTGTCGGAGCCTCTGCTGCGGTACCTCAGATTGCGATTTTTGATGAAGTCGTTACATGTGTAGACCGCATCTTGGTAGTAGTAACATGAACCAATACATGCTTCTTTATGATGAAACACAAACCTATAGCACTACAACTGCTTTTAGGAGGCATGTTGCGCTACTTTCCGACCTCAGTTGGGCTAGGACAGGATAACGAATGGGGAGGCAGAGACAAGACTTGGAGAAACGTTTTCAACGGATCCCGCCAAGCATGTGGCTGCTCCTATGTGATGAAAATGTTCCGGTAGTAGTTACGAGCGATACAGTGTCCACGCTCACCATGTTCATTTGCAAAACTCACAAGTTATTTTTACATTCATACAACATAATCTCCTCGAGCCGTTACATTCACACGACAGGCGCATTGCGCAACCGCTCAGAAGCTCCCCACCATCCATACACCTGAGTCTAAATATAGTGAAATGTTTTAATCTGACGCGGTAATTTATTGGTAATATACGCCTTAGTGTGTCTCCATTGTGCCTTTGTGACTTTGTCATTGGCATCCTCGTTCACAGTGCCTGATCTGTGGTGCCAATACGCACTTAAGTACGAAGTCACAATCACATTGTGTGACTCTAACATCGACCTTTTGGTTTTGCTAAACGGGCCAAAACAGCGATCTGTAAACTGGAGGGTTAGGTTTCGCTCGCAAATGTTTGGCAGTTGCCAAAATCCGATGTTTTATAAAATTGACCAATCAACGAGCTGACACGAAAATGAGCCTTTGTTTTGAGAAACAGGGTATCCTTGGAGAGAAAACTGACTTTATCCAGCCGGTGTCCGGTTCAATTGTCCGTCATTCGATAGACTGGAGAAAATGAAACGATAGTCAGTGAAGAACATAGCAAAGCAAGAGAACACAATGCATTCTGTCGATCTCAAGTGGAGGGTGGTCGATTTACTCTACGTCTACAACATCGACATCGCTACGGTTGGCTCTGTGCTAGAAGTCTCGGAACCCGCTGATATTTTGACTTTAAACGGACGGGCACTGTACTGACCGAAGAAACGAGAAACAGGTCGTCGCGCAGACCTGACACTGTTAGCGCTTTCGTATGCGAGTATGTAAGCGCCCACCCTTGTTTCTGCTTTGAAGAACTTAGAAAAGAGCTACAAGGACAGCTCAGCAAGGCCATCAGCTTGGCCGATTCAACAATCCGCCGCGCACTTTGATTTGACTTGGGCCTAATACGTAAGGTTCTGACAAAAAGAGCAAGAGAGAGCGTACCAAAGAGAGCGTCAAGAATACGTCGATCACTTACTGCCGTTCAATAGCGGGCTGGAACAGCTAGTTTTTGTCGATGAGACATCGAAAGATGGGCGGTAAGCTACGGATGATAACATGCCTATTTATTTTAAGGTGTATGATGGATAGTGTTCCTCTTTATTTGCTTTGTTTTTTTTGTTAGATCTGTGCTACGAAGATACAAGTGGTCGGCAAGGAACACATCGGAACACGCTACGCTTCCGTTCAGATAAGGAAATCAATTCCCAATGCCGGCAGCCGTGGACATCAACGGATGTTTTGGCTGTGCGGAGGGGGGGGGGGGCACTGATGAGGCCTTTACACGGGTCTCATTCCACGAGATATTCAAAACTAAGATTGCTCCGTTCTTGAATCCATGTCCATTCCCGAGGTTGACAGTGGTCAAGGATAATGCGAAAATTCACATGTATGAAGAACTTCAGGCGTTAGTTCATGCGACAGGAGCATTGATGTTTCTACCGCCTTATTCGCCAGATTTAAACCCCATTGAGGTTTTTTTCTCTAATCCGAAGAGGTTGTCGCGAGACCCGGGGTTTTCTTCCGATGAGGAAAGTTTATTAATGAAAGAAAAGCAAACAAACAAACTCGCTGACCTGAACTAACTCTCCTTGTGTCTTCATCCAGGCTCAACGATTATGCAATCGATGACACGTGCCCGTGCCCACTCGTCATTCATGCAGCGTGCTCCAAGTCCAATGCAGCGCAGTAGCGTAAGCCTTCTTTTCATCGAAAGGCACTATGACGCGTGCCTTACAGCTTTCCTTCTCGCCATTGGTTCATGCCAGCACGCTGTCGTGGCCATAGCTTGATCAACGGCCGTAATCCGGCTGACAGTGCCTCTCAATGCTTGGACACGATAGGAACATTTAACTAGTCGAGTTGTCCGTGGATTTCATCATCTTCAGCCGTAGTGGCGACGTAGTTGCGCACTTTAACAGGTACATCCTGAACAAGCGTAGCGAGCGGCTCCCACGAGTTTTCAATCGCCTGAAGTCCGACCCAGGCCACCATCAGCTCCCATCGCCCGTATTCGTGATTGAAACGATGATCCACGATTCGTTCGACACCCAGCATCATACCTTGACTCGAAACGAGTTCTAGTAGCTCCTCCGTAGTGTTTAGGGCCGAATCAGCATAAAACCTTAGTCTCGAAGCATGCACGTCATAGACACGTCCCGTCACTAAGTGCTTGACTTCGAACGAGTGAGGCAGCGCCTTCACAACCTCAAACGGGCCAACCCATTGGCCTACAAGCTTGTGATTGGGGAGTCGTTGGTCGATTCTTGACCAAAGCACGAAGTCGCCCACATCAAAGTTCACCGACGTACCTTTGTGAGCCCTCATGTCCTGCAGCCGCTTGCGCTCTTTAGTGTCGTTCACCTCGCGATGTAGGTCCTGAAGCGAAACGCGTAGACTGTCCAGTTTGTCGCTCATATCACCAAGTTCCACGACTCGCTCAACGGAAGTTTCAGTGGCTGGAACAACCAATACATCCAACGCTGATGAGGCCGGCAGTCCGGTGAACACTTCGACTGGCGAATGACCTGCAAGTGATCTCACAGGCGTATGATTTAAGTTGGCCTGAATCACCGGCCGTAAGTACGGCCACTCATGGCTATCCAGCGAGTATTCCATCAGGAGTGTTCGTACAACTTGGAGGACATCTTTGTTCAGTCTTTCTACTGTTCCGTTTAACCAGGGGCAGTACACAGGCGTAAAGTACAACTCCATTTTCAATCGGGTGGCCAAGTGCTGCACCATTTCATTACGGAAATGCGTGCCTTGATCTGATAGCAGCGTCTGAGGCAGGCCATACCGGGAATACCACATCAGCAGCGCCTCCGCAGCCACGTATGCCGACGGCGTAGCACACGGAATTAGCTCACAGAAATGCGAAAGTCCGTCCTTGACCACTAGAAGGTAGGCTGAGTCTCCATAGCCATCACCAAGGAAAAGGAAGTCCCAGTGGACGAGCTCGTTTCGTTCCGTAGGTGTAAGTAGCGGTCCATACGGTCGTGGAATAAGTCGAGGTCCTTTAAAATGCTTGCACAGCAGGCACCCCCGGACGAACTTTGCCACCTTATCCTCTAACTACGTAATGTAGAATCGAGACTTCAGTACGATGATCATTGCTTCTTGACCACGATGCCCCTGCGCACCACAGTGCGCAACCACGAGAATTCTGGCTAATAAATCTTGAGCTCCAGTTGGGATCCATGGACGTTCATCGACAAGCAGTACACCATTCTCCTCGGAAAAATCGACTCGCAGTCGAGCCTTCTCTCGTCCAGCTACAGACTGCGCAGCTGCGATGTCCGTCCAGGTAGGAAAAACAAAATCAGCGTCCATCAGAGGGCGAAGCACCGATAGATCTTCAACAGGAACGTTCCGTCGACCTCGTGTTTGGACAGCCGCAACCAAAACTTGCTCTTCACCGCGGACGTGCCACCGAGACACAATATCTGCCCACACATTAGCATCACCAGAAATGTGCTCAATGCGGTAGTGGAGACCACACAGCCGCATCGCCCACCGCTGCAAACGGTCTCGCACATGTTTTTTCAAGTCGGCATGCGGAGCAAATAGGTAGATCAAATTCGCGTGATCACAAAATAACCGGAAACCTCCCGGTCGCAGCAGTAAGTATTCAAGATCGTTGCAGGCCTTCACGATCGGATACGCCTCCTTTTCCACCACCGTCCAATTAAGTTGTGAGTGCTTGAACGTACCGCCTTTGCAAATGATCAACTGGTGGTTCTGGCGCTCAACTGGAATGCCTGGTTGCCACTGCATGACTTGTGTTACCACGATTCCGAGCCCGGAAAACGACGCATCTGTGAAGACGCACAGTTCAGCGTCCGGATCGTGGTGCGCTATCAGCGCAGAGTCTCTCACCAACGAAAGTACATTCTCATAGGCAGCCTTTTCGTCACTATCCCATGATGTAGCCACTTGTAATGCATTTCGATTCCGTCTTCCGATCCGCTTTTCGGCCTCCAACTTGTCATGAAGCGGAGCCACAGTGCGTGCGTAGTCCGGAAGCGAGTCATGCAACCAGTTCGTTGCAAATACAAACCGCTGCAGATCTGCCACAGTTGCAGGGAGCGGAAGTTCCACCAAAGCGTCCACGCGCGCAGGATCATGGCGAATTCCGTCGCTCGAAACTAGTTTGCCACACCACTTGATCTCGAGCTCGAACAACGACGACTTGAGCATGTTGAGCTTGAAGTTGGTTGCACTGACGATCTCGAAGAACTTTCGAAGCGTCTGTAGGAAGTCATGTATTGTTGGAGCGAATAAAATCACGTCGTCGACCCACACAAGGGCCGAATGTGGTATTAGCGAGACTAGTTCGGTCTGGACTTGGCTCTGGAAATGCAAGGCGGAGTCCATCGCTCCTTAGGGGACTCGATCAGGTGTAAATACACCATCGGGCGTAATAAAAGAAAATATCTCTCGACTTTCTTCATGTAGAGGTAATTGCCAGAATCCCTTAGTGAAGTCAAAACGTCCGAAGAACTTCTTACCGTTGAAGGCGTCGGTCGTAGTGGCGACACTAGGCATCGTACCAGCAATGGGGACTGTCATACTGTTGACGACCCTATAGTCAATGGTCAGCCGGAACTCGTCCTTGGTCCCCGGCTTGCGCACTGGCACTACAGCACTTGCCCTAGCGAGATGCGTTATTCTGCTCTACCAGCCCATTATCAACCAAATAGTGCACATAGCCACGGATGAACTGGACTTGCAATGGCGCATACTTGCGTGCAGGGCTCCTGTAGGGCGTTGCGTCCACCTTCAGCGACACGCGTAGAGGCTCCACATTGGCAGGGGGATCAGGACCAACTGCATCACGCCAGACGTCTGGAAACTCATCCAGCAAGTCACTAACAGTACCGACATGTTCACTCGGCAGCCCATTGGCCACCGCTCGGTCGAGAAGAGATTCCGGCGAGTCGATTGGCCTATTTAGGTCCGAAAACTCAGCACCTACAGGAAATTCGTCAAGCTCTGCCTCCGGCAGTGGGGATCCAGCCAGTTGAGCGAGTTGTTGCTCCACGTCGATGCCGAGCCCCTTTAGGACATCCCGGCCCAATAGAAACTCATCACCTTCACCAGATAGAACCCAGCACGGTACTGAGCGCAGTGATACCATCCCGGCCACTGTAGTTAGCTCGAGATCCAATTTCACCTCTTGTTGAACAATTGGACCCTGCCATCAGCCATAACAGCTTCAACAGGCGTACTCAGTGGAGTAGTCTCTAGCGTAGGTTGCACTGCCAGGAGTGAGGCCATTATTTTCTCGGAACCACGCTCTTGTCGGGTGTATAGGGAACATCTAGGAGCTCGTTGATGCGTACAGAACCGGCAGGCGTCGCATAACGGGCAGCCTTTGACCGCACCGGCCCCGAACGCCGCTCTTTAGCCGCGCGAAACTTCTTCACGGCCTCTTCGCGCTGTGCGTCCGTGGCTATGGGGCAGTCATTGAGCCAGCGTTCTTCCTTGCAGAACAGACAGCCATCACGAGGAGGAGAGCGCGTTGGGCGAGGTCCCGTCGCAGTAGTTGTCGTCGTGGGCGCCGGCGAGGACGTGGGCTTGGTCGGAGCACCACGTTGTGGTTTCTTTTCTGGCTTGATAGTTTTAGAATCCTGCTTTCCTGCATAATCCTGTGAAATTCGATGAAATCGCTGTTGTACCTTTGCATGCTCCAGAATCAGGTCGAAAAGAGCGACATCATCAGATTTGCAGTCACGCCTCTCTAAATCGATAAGGCGACCGATCTGAGCCTTGAGGACTGGGGGCTGCAAGTTTTCAACCAATAGTCGGCAACGGGCCTTCATTCTACTCCTGTAGCCTGCGTCCGCTTCATTCTCGTTCCCAATCAGCCCTTGTAGCCCATTGTCCTCCACAATCCCGTTAAAATCTTCATAGTAGCGGAAGATGCGTGCGTCGCAGTCATCAATTGTCATGTTCATCCTTAGGTTCGCACGGAACAGCGACGAGACGTCAGGAACGAACTCGTTTTTGAGTGTACGACAGCGTGCTTCGACAACACTCATGATGTCCGCGTCGGTTACCGACGCAATAGGCTTCTTGAGCACGTACTTAGCCAGGTTATTAAGCGACTGCCGTCTCACCGAGCCCTTGACAGTTGCAACAACATTGTCGTACGTCTCACCCGTGGTGGAGCATCGGTGGCGAATCCTTTCCACGTAACGCTCCCACGCACGATGCCACTCAATCAGAGCAGCGTGCTCCCAGCTGGTCATCTCTGGAGCCTTAATGACCTCAAAGATCGGTTGAGGGATTGACATCTCTACGTCTCCGTCAGCGTCAACAGGGAAGCCCATCATCTTGAAGTTGTTCGAACTTAACACTTCAACCGAACTTAAGTCGAACTTATGTCAGACGCCCAAAACCGCACTTAGTCAAAGCTGATCGGACTTTGGCGCGCAATATCCAGTAGCGCGTGGAGATGACGATCTGGACGGTAGACTGCGTCCAGGAAGGTTGATCAACAAACTCACACTTCAGAGAGCGCAAAGCTAGCTTTGTCGCGAGACCCGGGGTTTTCTTCCGATGAGGAAAGTTTATTAATGAAAGAAAAGCAAACAAACAAACTCGCTGACCTGAACTAACTCTCCTTGTGTCTTCATCCAGGCTCAACGATTATGCAATCGAGGACACGTGCCCGTGCCCACTCGTCATTCATGCAGCGTGCTCCAAGTCCAATGCAGCGCAGTAGCGTAAGCCTTCTTTTCATCGAAAGGCACTATGACGCGTGCCTTACAGCTTTCCTTCTCGCCATTGGTTCATGCCAGCACGCTGTCGTGGCCATAGCTTGATCAACGGCCGTAATCCGGCTGACAGAGGTGGATCTAAAGGCATACGAATATGGATTTTCAAGCTAATCTGGATGCGGTAATGAGAGTCTCCCTGTACTACCAGACACAGCAATATTAATCTGTAGGATTAAGGTTTTAGACACCTTGTGGATACTATTCCAATAAGCCTGAAGTACAGATTGTCTAGCCTTCTATTTCTGCTTGCTCATTTGCGGTCGGAGACATGTGATCCGTATCAGGAACGCTCTGCATAGGATCCTTTAAAACGGAGGCGTTAGGCTATAAGCAGATGATTGGGGTATATGCCGGAGGTCAGTGACATTCACTTTCATTGGAGCAGGTATGCCTTGAATCCGCACCCGAACAAGTATATACACAGCTTCAGACCGTACTTAGCAGCTGTCATCTCCTCGTTCATGATCCTTTCTTGCAGATCAATGTGTTGTAATTTTCGGAATGTCATTCCCCGTCGATTTTCAATAGCGCTACCTTCTGGAAGCCTCGCCTGAGTTATTGCCAAGTCGTTCTGGGAATCCGGTCCGTGAAATCCACCTTCCTGCTGTAGGAATACAGCAACCCATGACATATGACCACATCCTAGACTGACTCGACCGAGGTGGCACTGATCTACCTGTGGGTGTTTATGGCAAGAGCACCACACAGCGCCGTATCATACAGCTGAGCGTCCTTGTGAGCTTGGGCTTGTTGGTCACCGGTACATACAGCTAACGCGCCTGCCGTGCTCCCCTCGCTGCACTCCAGTTTGTATTGAAGGGATCCCCCTTCAGCACCTTCGCCAAACTGCCGCGGCAATACGGCACAAACAGGAGTCGCCGCCATCACTTGCTTCTTTGCGATGATTATGTATGTCCTTTTTCTTCATAGCACTAGCGTTAGTTTATTATGAATGTAATACCATAGCCTGCATCGGTTACCGGGACTGCATTGGCCTGCACATGGTTCACGTGTCGTGGGCGCCAAGCACGACATCATGACGCCAGCCTCCCTTGTACTGCTGCTTTACCCGGTCTTTGTAGACTCGGGAGCTGTCTTTATTCACCGTGAGGTTGCTGCGCTTCATTTTACATCGGGCGTTTTCTTTACGTATGCCAAACTCGTAGGATGTTGGTGGTACGGTACAGTGCTCCAGAATTAATTGGCAGTCAGGCTGTATTTACACATCGAAAATCGGAATACTGAAGTCTCATTTTGGGGAGAAACGGAGCGGCAACTTAAATGAGAAGAACTATTCAAGTAAACTATTTCGGAAATGATCAACCGTATCGTATCTGAAATGGTTTCCAGCACTCATTTAATCTAATGAATTGTATTCTTATCGATACATTAACTTCAACGTGCACCGCAACCACCTCCCTTACATGCGACTAGATAGTGCTCGATAGTATTTACATCACCCCGCATCGCTCTAAGCGTACGTACAAGATATAGCTAGTGCACTGGCACACGACGGTGTGCAATCGTGCTGTCGGGTGCTACACCGAGTCGACAAGCTCACAGAAAGGTACAAATGCAGCTTCTACTTTTGACGTGCAACATACATGTTCTATGGTCACCGACTCAAATATACACCTACAGTTGTGCACCTCGTTTTCGGCCCCGGTATAATTGTATATCCTGCCAAATGCTATGATAACATCTAAATAATGCGCAGCCACCGTGCCCATCCCCCTCAGCTAGTTTAACCTCGATGGTATTCCCCTCCTGTAGGAGGAATGACACGCCGCAGACCTCCGCCCTTCAATCTTCGCGCCAACAATTTTATACAAAACCTCAGCTTCTATTTTTTCCGCCTTAACCATGGAACGTCGCCCATCTTCTTACACAACGCTGACTCTCGCTAAAAAAAACGCTTATGCTCAAAATCTGCCTCCGATCCGTCTTTGACCCTCGCCCAGATCATGCACAGCAGTTCCAAATTCCTGTCGAGCGCTTCACACTCCAAGATATCCTGAAGCGCAAGCGAGACTACAACAATCTCCCCGAGCCGCTCTCAACACGGAAACGCCACTGTCCTTCCCACCAACGTGCATTAGACGACAAACTACTCCACAAGATCGACGGGTACAAGGCCTGGCATGCTCACGCTACAATTACGGATGCTACTGTAATTGCCATTGCGGTAAGGGAAGACATACAGCTCCCCAGCGGAGAATCACCAAGCCGCGGGTGGCTTTATCTCTTTCAGAAGCTGGACGGGGTTGTGGTTTTCGCTGCGGCACGGAGAAGGTGGATCTCTGAACAACGTGGTCGTGGAGGAAGGGGCGAAGGAGCTTCGGCTCATTGTGTCCAAGTACAACCCGCGCGACGTGTACAACATGGACGAGACCTCGTTCTTTTACAGACGAAAACCTAAGGGAGCACTGGCGGTGGATATAACCGAGAAGGGCAAAATGCAGAGCAAGGAGAGGATTACTGTGTGCGTAGCCACCAACGCAGATGGAACTGACCGACTTCCTCTTCATTTCATTGGCAAATCCAAGGTGCCGCGGCCGTTGAAGAGCCGAGATGTTTTCTCGGAGCTAGGTGTTACGTACACGTACACAGCGAATGCATGAATGAACACATTTAGGTACTGCGAGTGGCTAAAGCAGTTAAACGAGAGCATGCGTGAGCACCAGCGGCATGTGCTGTTGCTGAAGGATAATGTGTCGTCCCACAACGACGAGCCGGTTGAGCTGTCCAATGTTGTAGTACACAAGCTTCCGCCGTCCACTACCGCCGCCCTCCAGCCAATGGACCAGGGCATCATCACGACCCTCAAGGACCATTACCGGTCCAAGTAGAAAGAGGCGGAGTTGGACATGTTTTAAAGCGGTGTGCCGTACTCACGAGTTGATATATACACCGCAATGAGGTGGTGCTATGAGGGCTGGTGCGATGTATCGCCTAAAACTATCCAAAACTGATGGCTTCATACGGGCATTGTCAAAGATGAGTCTAGATTTTATACTGAATTAGAAAAATCCATTACATTGCGACTGGCGCCACATCACTGTTATCCTTACACAACTTTGGTGTTTGCAAATTTGATATGGTCCGCCCTACCGAAAATGAGGTGCACAACTGTACAAACGCTGTGAGAAAACATGTAGAAGTGACCTCGGCAAATCTTCATGCTTTACAAAAGTACGAAGCACCGTTCGCACGTGCACAGCGTCTCCCGCTGACCCTCACAAATTCATGTAGCGAGTCGTCTACGAAGAAAAATAAATGAAAATAGTCATCCATTTCAATTCTGACCGGTGCGAAATGTTTGGGAAATGTCTGACCATGTTATTGGCGTCCAAAGGGTGATCATTCGTACCATTTCTTAATTATGACTCCCCCAATTAACCACCAACGAGAGGATAGAGGGGGCTTGTATGTCGTTAGCCATGTTCTACAATGCACCACAAAAGTATATGGACACTAACTGTTTTGTCAAATCTCAATGACTACCAAGCAATAGTGGATGCAGTTTCGACAAGAGTAATCGATGTGGCCACGAGGGTACACCCGCAAGCAGCACCTGATGTTCGCATTGGTAAATCCATCCTTGTTTAATTGTACAGCTACGGAACGACATGCAGCATATGTGCCAGAATTGCAGTTTCAAAAGCAATTCTGGTCACTTTACAGTAAATGATCGTGGATCACGGTTTCAAATTCTAGCACTATCATAAATCCACCACCCGCTACCTATAAATCCAGCAAAGCTAATCTCGTCTTGCCAAAATCGCTGCAAAGCACAATAGTACTTACATATGTCGTTAGCTTACTGTGACAAAGGGAATTTGGTAATTATTGTGTGTTGCTATTCATGAATTTGACCCTTGTACAAAAGATAAACATTTTGCCAACTAGGATCAAATTCAGGTGCAACAATATATTTACCGTGTTTGAGTTTTACAACTATTTAGTACATGCAAATCAAAATCTAAACTACCTGACACGTTTCAGGTTTTAAAGCTGAAAAAGGGGTCTACACTTTTTATTTAATAGCTAACGGGTATACAAGGGTTGATACCACTCCACTGGAAATCTGACGAAACACGGGACCTGTGAAACACGCGAGAGACGTCTTCCAAATTGCCCAGAAGACGAAGCATTGGAGTCAGCATATCTGACTGAGCTGTCACCGAGGAGACTCGTTGAGACGCTGCACTCCACTCGAAACGAGTCACGCCGAGCATGTGGAATCGACGGCCTACAAGCTTCCCACCAAGTCGATTCAAATCTTCATCTCCGTCATGACAGAGGTATGGGAATACGCTACCAAGTGTATGTTCGCTGATGGAAATACTGGTCCTTGTGATGGCGATCAGCGACCCGTCAACGCTTCTGACCAAGCCGTCCAACGTCATCTCCAAGGCTTGAAATGCGTAAGTAATATATCGCCAGTGCGTAATTATCGTCTCGATGCCTTGGTGCGTGTTGAAAATGACATCGGGTGACAACGCAGTGCGAAGGAAACTCAACTGAACACTGCTGACGATTGTTGAGCTGGAAGTGAATTGTCCGGCAGCTTGAAGACCGAAGCAGAAGTGCTTGAAGTAGTCGACGGCAACGTTCCACACGTTATCTTTTGTAGAGTCGACAGTACATAGAGAACCCCTTCGCTGCGTGAGACTCTTAATTTGCTCTCGAAGTATCCTTGTTTCAGCCTCAAGACGGAGCATGTAGTCGTGTTTCTTCTTCCTGTATCGAATCTGACGCTCACGTCGAAGCGCTCGCATACGCTCCCGCTCCTCGATAACTTGTCGTACCGTAACCTCGTAGGGGCTCAAATGTCTCGTTGCTTCTACAGCCATTGTACCAGTCTTGTGTGCTAGTGGCCTGCGCGATGTCTCCTGATCACAATTGGTCGTTGGTGGACGATGTACAGCGATTCTAGCACCATTTTCTACCAAATGAGTTCGTGTTAAGTCTGTTGAGATATTGTGCTCAGAAGTGCGGCTTTTTTCGGGATAGTGGGCCCTGAACGTCTCGATATTCCTCGCGGATCTCTTGGCTTCCACGGCAACGAAGACAACAGTGTCGTTCGGTGTGTGGCTGTTAGGGGGGCGAAGATTATTGCTATTGCTGGCGTTCTTGTACTCTGGTACTCGAGGGCTCTGTGAGTACTGGAGAGAAGCACTAGTGCTGGCAGCAGCGGAGATCTCAGTATTTATCGCAGGCCTCTTGATCTCATGCTCACCGTAAATTACAGCATCATTCAGGGCGTAGCTGATAGGTGAGCGGACTCCACTGCGGAGATTATCATCATCCATTGCGAGGAGTTGGAAGTACCTCTGCACAAGATCGCTTTTGTATCAAAGGCAAAGTGTAGACTGATGTGTAAGGGGATCATGTCAATTGAGGAACTTGCGGCAAGACTCTTGTTGTGGGCAGGATACATTGGTGGCATGAAATAAGCAATATACATGTACCTGGTAAAAGGTGGATGCTTCCAAGCCAAGATTCCTTTGCGGAAGTACTGTACAAGTTGTGCATGTATTAAATAGCGTGTGCACTTTTCATGGGAAGGAAAACGGTGCAGATCAATTACTGTACTCGACTGGAGTTACATGTAACCCTTGCTTCGTAGGGCTAAAAAACTAAGTCAAGACATCACGCTGCGTGGGCCCAGACACAGAAAATGCGCTACAGCAAAGCCCAAAAGTGCTCATTCGCCTCGACTCCAACCCTTCCCGCAAGCTTCAAATCTGACAAATTCTGCTTTGAGCATAATTTGGACATGTAAAGGCACAACGCCGCGGTGGATAGCCGTAAGGGCCGTTCTTAACGGGATCATGATTGGGGCATGATCCGAAATTCTGCGTTCTGATTGGATACCAAAAATACATATGGTGACTAGACTGTGAGTCGGTGATCCCGGCCAAGGGTCACAACCCATTCTCGGATCACGGAGCACAGCTTGCTACAATCAAGATGAAGGTTGAAATAATTGTATTGCTCGTGGCTAGTATCATCACTTCCCAAACACATAAATCTCGCCGAAAAAGGGTTGTTTCGAGGGAACGACTGGAGTGGATTCCCCACCGTGAACGCTTACTACTCGAAGGTCAGTTCAAGCGTTATTACCGAATGAGTGCTGGCGCTTTCGATGGCCTACTACATCTAGTAACCCCCTACTTGCAGCGGGTTGTCTATAAATCAACTAACAGAACTGGTATAAAGGCGATTGAGGTAGTTAACATGCTTCAAATGACCATTTCCTGGCTTGCCGGTGGGTCTTACCACTCTATTCGCGTTTTGGCTGGTGTTAGTACACCCGCATTCTACACAATAGTTGTTGACGTCATGAAAGCAATTTGTGATCACCCAAAATTTCAGATCGTTGCTCCAATATATGACGCGCGAGCTATCGAGGCGGTGGCTTCATCATTTGCAGAGATCAGTTCAAACAATATTCTCACAGGTTGTGTAGGCTGTATCGACGGTTGGTTATGTACAATCAGAGCGCCGAGTGCAAAAGAAGTCCCTGATGTCTCCGCCTTTTTCTCTGGTCACTATCTTACATACGGAATTAACGTTCAAGCGATGTGTGATGCCTCGTGCAGATTCACGGGTTATTCCTTTAATTCTCCTGGTAAAGTTTCTGACAGTGTCGCACTAAACAAATGGAGAATTTGTACTAATTTCGAGAAACTTCCTTTTGGCTATTACATAATTGGAGACAATGCGTATATTCTCGCTCCGTCAATGTTGGTTCCTTTCACGAAGCCCGAAATTAAAAGTCCTGAGCATTCAGCTTACAATTTCTATTTGTCTCAACTAAGGATAAGAATCGAAATGGCATTCGGTCTGCTTGTCAACAAGTGGCGAATATTTCAGAGAGCATTGGTGGTAGACTATGTCCACACAGGCCTTGTGATCAAAACATGCATGAAGTTGCATAAATATTGTATTGACGATCGGTTGGAAGCTACGGTGAGCGCTGGAAGTAGCTAAATTATACTGCAGGAGTTTAACGCCATGGAAGATTGCAGTTATCAGCACACAGTTAATGACGATGCGTCTAATTCTTGTATCAAAGTGAAAAATGGTCATATCCTACGACAAGTAGTCTTAGAACACATTCAAAGTTACAACATGGCTCGGCCATAATACATTTTTTTTCAGACTCTTTTTTATACTTTTGATTTTATATCTTGTTCTTCCCTACTATCTGTAGTTTGTTCGAATACTCCTGATATTAGTTAGCTGTCTATAATCAGGTCTTCAAGCTTGCTTGCCTTGTCCTGAAGAGATTTAATACGGAGTTCAATCTGTTCCTTGTCATTTCGAAGAGAGGATGTTGGCATTCCTTTGATGTTTTGCTGATGAATAAGTGCATCGATTTCTTGGAGGTTGTGGCGGTGACGGCTCAATATCGATTCGATTGCAGCTAACTTGTCTGTTTTCGCAGTCAATTCCATGCGTTCACGCTGCAACCGAATCAGAGCGGCTTTCTCAGTTTTATTATTCGTCTCCACATCAATCAGAGTCTTTATAATAGCAGTAAGCTTTGACATCGAATCATCCGTCTTTTGTCGCTTTCTATTGCTTTTATTTGAAGTGGTTTTAGATTCCACCTCTTTGGTTGAATCATCTTCGTTTTCCTCATACACACAAGCGGAACAAAATTCGCGTCCAGATCCGCGTAAATCACACCATAGGCTGAGGTACATGACGGCTTTATCTCCACGACAAAAATCCCAAAATTCTGCGTGCTCGCCGGATATTTTAGATTTAGCTTCAGCCTGGGAGAATGCGGCGTGGACATCTTTCCACATCGATTTCAACTTGGCGGCGGAATGTACCGTAATTTGGTCTGGAGAAATGCCATCAAAAAGAGAATCGTCAGATACAAGTCGATCGTAGATCTCGTTTGAAGTGTTAAATGCTGCGGCAACAGACTCCCAAAAGTTTCTCCCTCCTTCATCTAACTCCTTTCTCGTTAGCTGATTCCCAGATGTAACAAATTTGCCAAAGAATTCATCTGAAAAAGCACATTAACCAAGCGAAATAAACAATGTTTGGTTCTGCGAGCATCGGTTGTCTCTGAAGATGATTTTGTTTTTTTACCAAGTCTCTGCCTCTCCAAAAGCAGTGCTACACCGCCTTTGGATTGGTCGTAAGCATTGAGGATTGAGACACGATCTTCTTTCTTGGTGTTCTTGGCTACTGACAGCTTACGAGCTGTGCATTCAAGTTTTAGCTGGTCAACGGTCCATTCGCTGTAGTCATCGGATGTGGGAGGAAGCACAGCGCGCTTACTATCTGTTTTTTGCTTTGCGGTCCATTTGGTTGTAGTCATAACCGTGTTAGTGTCTGTCGCTGAGTCCATTACGCTCTAGAATACTCCAGAAATGGTGTCGCTCCGCGCAATCGAACACCTCACAAAGTGATGCCTTAATATAGAATTGAATGGGATCATGAGCTTGTTAAGAACCAATATGGGATCACACAACAAACTAACCTAAACCACTTTTGAATCATAACCCCATGATCCTTGTTAAGAACGGCCTTTTAAAAAGAAATATTTTCATCTAATAGAATCCACTACCGTAATTTTTTATCTGAAAATCGATCTGAAAGCAACTCTGACTATTTCTAATCCTCCTCGACAAAGTAGCTCTTCACCGTTTAGATGCCCATCTGAATTCCGCGTGGTTCACACAAACACTTCCTCGTCCAGACGACAGCACCGAAAAAGAAGAAGATCCTGTGGGATTGCGCCGGAGTAGATGGCGGGCCGAGCTCAATGCAAATTCCGTTAGATTAGCTGAAAACCGAGGGCAATTACGCTAGGTGGAAGGGCGGTGATCGCTCATCTGGTTTGACTAGAGAGGCGCTGTGCGGGATAGCTATCGGCAAGCTCATTGACGTCAGCAAAAAGCACAGGAAGCCGACAGACGTTCGTGATAAGATTCAGAGCCTTGAATAGAAATACCGCTACCACGGACTGGATGGTAAAAACAGGGCAAGGAGTAACGGACGAGGCGTTCATTCGCTCAGCTATTCTTCAGTGATGTCTACTACTACGAACTCTCGCCCGTGATGGCAGTGTGTTGTCACCAGTTAGCAAAAGAAAGTAAAATGTATTGTGCGGTGTAGCTGAGCCTCTAACCTAGATATTATTGTTCGTAGCGGCGAGCCACGAACTCCTACGGCTTCTGGAACCCGCTTCTAGAAATTCATGCACGAGTGTAAGCTTTGCCTTGTGCGACAGAGACGGGATCCAACAGTCCACACTGCCTCCTTAGGATCTGCCGCGCTTCAACATGATAAAATGGTTGTTAAGTAGGGCTTGCAGGTCGGTGGCTTCTTGCTGCTCGACGTACTCCTCAACTAGAGCGAGTATGTCACGTGTCATGTTTGCAAACGGCTCCCAGGAGTCTTTGATCTCTTGCAGACCACACCAAGAAACTAAAAGTTCCCATTGCTTGATTACCGTGCTGTAACGGTGCTCACGAATCCGCTCAACACCTAGGACAATGCCTTGTCTGCCCATATGCTCCAGTATTTCTTCAGTAACATTCGTACTCGCGTCCTAAAAAAACTTGAGCCTTGAGCCATGCACCTTGAATACATCATCTGTAATGAGGTGCTCGATCATGAATGAATACTCGAGAGCTTCGATAGCTCTGTACGGCCCGACCCAGCGAGCCGCTAACTTGTTTTCACGAAGGCGTTTATCGATTTGAGACCACAGCACAAAGTCTCCATCGCTAAAGTTCTCCAACTTGCCCTTCTTAGCCATCATCTGATACAACCGTGTTCGCTCTTTGCAATCAGCTACCTCTTCATGCATCACACGCAAGCTGCTTCGCAGCGTCTCCAATTCTTTATCGACCGTCGCCAAGTCGATCTGCATCAATTTATCCTTCACTTGAGTATTCCGAGGAAGCAACACCGTGTCTAGCTGAGTAGGCACTAGCAACCCCGTAAACAGCTCAATCGGAGCTTTGCCACCCAATGATTCTACTGGGGTTTGGCTCAAAATGATCAAGCGGTAGCAGGTGTTCCCAACTCTTCGTGTCAAGTTGGTGCTAAAGAAGAAGGCATCCCATGACCTGAAGAATGTCTCGGTTAAGTCGCTCCACGGTCCCATTTACACAAGGCGTGTACACGGGTACGAAAGTGTGCAATGCCTTCATGCGGTCGCGCATATACGCTATCAGCGCGTTCTTGAAATGGCGGCCGTTATTCGAGACCCACATTGACGGCAGGCTAAACCATTTTGCCCAGTCGAGGATGGCAACCACCATCACGATGCTACTTGGGAAATCGCAAGGCACTAACTCACAATAGTGAGCTAATTCATCTTAAAGCACTAGCAAGTAGCGCGTAGTTCCGTATGAATTGCCCATATACAAGAAGTCAAAATGCAGCACTTCATTGCGTGCTGCGGGTTCGCGATGCTCGATCCACGGACGTTGAATGAGCTAGGCGCCTTTGACATGATAGCAGATCAAGCACGCTATGCAAAAGTCTTTCACCAATTTTCCCATGGCCTTCAGATAGTACTTCTTCTGCAGCTGTCGTAACATGACGTCTGCGCCACGGTGTGCGTTCACGTCACAGCGGGCAATAATGAGTATGCGCGTGATGAGTTCTTTAGCTTGCGTGGGTATCCACACCTTGCCCTCCACTAAAAGAAGCCCAGCTTCGCTAAGTCTAGCTGTCGTAGGGGCGGACCGGCGGTATAGCTGCTGAGTTGCCACCAACTCATCGACTGAGGGCCATACGAAATCCGGATCACGTAGTGGGCGAAAGTGTGACAGTTCTTGTCCTCACGGCTTTCACTGCAACTGGACCATTGTCATCGTGGGGCAACCATCGCGAAACCGAATCAGCCCAGACGTTATCAGATCCCTTCACATGCTCGATCTCGTATCGATAGTCCGAGAGCATTAATGCCATCGCTGTAATTTCCCACGGACGTGCTTCCTGATTTTTGTGTGCGGACATAAAATCTGGATCAGATTTGCATGGTCGCAGAGCAGCTTAAACCCCGTCAAACAGTGCAGTAGATACTCCAAGTCCTTGGCTGCTTTCATGATGGGGTACGCCGCCTTCTCTGCAATCGACCAGTGAAGTTTGGCGCTCTTGAATATGCCTCCGTTGCACAAGAGCAGTTAATGGGCTTGGTCTGTTAAAATCCTTGTATCATCCCACTTGTTCACTTGCGTGACAATAAGAGACCGACCACGGTCACTGGCGTCCGTCGTCAAGCACACAGTCTCCGTATCGGACGGGAATGAGAGCTTTGTCGTATTTGCCACACAATCCAGAAATCCACGGTACTGTTGCGCTCGTCAGGCGTCCATGTTAAAGTGAGACATTCTGCATAGCGTTGTTTTCGACTGTGACCATCAAATGCCGCCTCCAGTTTCAGTTGCACTGGAGCTGCATGCTGTGCAAAATTAATGATCGACTCCAGAGGCCAATTAGCTGCACACAACGGTTTCTGCAAGGCCTGCAGCCGTAGCAGGTGGAGGTAGGGAACACAGCGCAGAGACTCGCTCGGGATCGTGGCGAACACCTTCCCCGGCAATAAGGCGACCGCACCAAGAGATCTCACGCGCGAACAAGCAGCTCGTATTTGCGTTCAGCTTGAGTCCATATTCGCGTAAACGCGTGGAAGCGTTACGCAGCACGGCGATGAATTCCTCAGCAGTCTTCGTAAAGACCACGATATCGTCAATGCAGATCAAAACGCTTTCGTACAGCATGTCCCGAAACACTTCTTGCATCTGATTCTAGAAAGGAATGGGAGAATCCGTAGCTCCTTGAGGGACTCGCGTAGGAGTCTACACAGTGTCGCTCGTAATGAAAATAAAGATTTTGTGACAGGCTGGGTGCAACGAAAGCTGCCAAAACCCCTTGAGCAAGTCAAACGTTGCGATAAACAAAGCACCACGGACCTTCGCGATTACCACCAGTAGGTTTGGCATCGCACCAGCAATCGGAATAGTGCGCTTGTTGGTTGGACGGCAGTCATTCGTGCAGCGATATTCTTCAGCAGGTCCCTTCTTGCAAACAGGAACGGCTGCACAAGCCTAGCGACTCTGATTTTTGCGAAATACCAGGTCGAACCCCTCAAGCTGTTTGCAGTAGTCGGCGAGAAACTTCGTTTTTACTGGAGAGTATTGCTGAGGTTTCGTTCGGTGTGGTACCTCATCATCAACTAGCAGCACTCGAGCTTCGCCGGCGGATCGACTCCTAGGTTAGTTCGCCACAGGTCCACCTCATGCTGCGTAGCTTCGCGTAATCCTTTCATCATATGTTGCGGAAATCCCGAAGCTTCGGCAGCTTCTAGCATTGCCTCCAAACACTCTGCGATCTCCTCCGGATTCGCCACCCCAACGATATCATCATCGGGAATATTGTCTTCGTCGTCACCCGGTGCAGCCTTTGCTGCAAGCTGCTCCAATAGTTGATCTACATCAATACCCAATGAATTGAAGGTGGTATTTCCCACAAGAAATTCGTCTGCGTCTCCATTAATAATCACACACTGCACCTGTCGTAAATGAACAGGACCAGCGACTGTACGGAGCTGAACATCCACTTCACACTGTTCGTGGCACTCAACTAGCCTACCGTCGGCCACCTCCACTTCAGCTGAAGTAGACAGCTTCTCTATAGCAACAGCAGGTATCTAGCTTCTCCAGCTCACGGAGGACCCGGTGGGTAAGTACGTTGCAGTCGGCACCGGTGTCTGCTCGAAATGGTACTTCGAGCATGCCATTGAGAATAACAACTCGCCGTGGCGGCGAACCCAGCGAACGGACAGCCTTTGCTCGTAGCCGCTGGTTGTTCATTTCGTTCGCTCGCTTCAAAGCCGCTTCCTTGTCGGCATCACTAGCTATTGGGAAATCCTTTACCGATTGAGCTTCATTGCATACGAGGCAGCCGTCGCCCGGCGGTGCGCAAGGTCTTTTTGTCTCCTTCTTTGGGGGCTTAGTCGAAAGTTGGTCGTATGAAGTCGTCTGCTGGTTGTCGCGCGGTTTCTTAGTAGAGGCTGCCCTCTTACCGATACTGCTGGTCTTAGCATGACCACGCGTCTTGTTTACCGTCCTGGGCTCCTGCGCGTATGATAGTGCTGCTGCTCTCTAGCATGCTCCACTAAAGCTTCGTACAGCGCAATGTCATCTTTCTTGAGCACCGGTTTCGCAATGACCAAGCGCTCGATTTCTAGGCACAGCATCTCAGGCGCAAGGTACTTCAGAAACATCTTGCAGCGCAGCTTCATGCGCTCTGTCTACTGCCCCAAATACCAGTTAATCCGTGGTCCTACACAATCTTGTCGAAAGGCACAAAGTAGGTTAGGATACGCGCTTCAGTATCTGCAATCTTCAAGTCCATCTTGAGGTGGTCGTGGAAGAGTTGATCCATGTCCGGAATGCGACTATTTTGTAGTGATGAGCAACGTCGCGTAATCGCCAGCCCAAGATCTTCATCTGTCACCGAGTCCGCTGTTTCTTCAACACGAAACGCGCGAGATGACCGAGAATGCGTGGCTCAATCGAGTTGCGAATGGAGGTCACAACGTGGTCGTACTTCTCGCCCGTGACGGCACATCGGTTGCAAATCTTGACTTCATCCTGACGGCGCTGTCGCACCCACGATACTGTGGTGAAGTGCTTTCTCAAAAATAAGAGAATGGACCTAACAAGGGGTCACTATCCCGAATCAGTGACAGTTTCAGGTGATTAGATAGGATTTGGATCGCCAGGCACGGATTCACGTTGCCCGAGGTGGATTGGCCATGATAACGTATGAACCGACGATGGATCTGGTATGGATAACGTATGGAACGGCAGGATTTACCAAGGAAAGACTCGGATCCACCCTCACCTGAGTTCACTTAGGGGGATATGGGATATACTATGTACAGGTGGATCGAGTGGGGATCCTAGGAAGGAAGGATGGTAGGTGTCATTTGGAGGTAGATCTGATATCAACAACTAGCGAGAAGGCAAGATCCACCGCAATATGTCCCAGATCCCATACTTCCGAGTTCGGATATAAGGAGGTGAGGATCCCACACTGAGTGACCTGTGTCCAAGATATGGGGATGGTGGATACAGTGGATCTCGAACTTTTGTGGAGTGATGAAGACCACAACCCGTCGTAAGACAATGTTGGGAGATTGAAGGGCTCAGATCCATGACAAGTGTACACTTGCAGTGAGGTGGATTAGGGTGGCCTGGATCTGGACAAGTGTACCCATAATGTGACGACCATAATGATTACGCCATGGATCTGGTGGATCTGATGATAACACAGCTGGGATGATGGGTCAAGGAGAGAAAGGGCATGCAGCCGAGTCTGGCAAGGGATTAAGCAGGTAAAAGACATAGAAGGTAGAAATCCAGGCATGGTATAGGCATAAGTATCAATACAGACCTCTATTTGCACAGTATCACGCAAGTGCCTTCCTCCCATCAAGAATCGGAACTACATTGGCCGTACGAGCTCCGTGAAGGTTGGGAATTGCGAATCTAGTGTTGGTAGTGATAGCTGGATAATACATTGGCCAGACCCTACAACCTAGTAAGCTTTCCTTTACATTTGCAGATCCGACAGGTTGACCGGATTTACTACTTGGCCTGCTACACCCTAAAGGCTCTCAACTCTCAAGATCCCGTCACAGGAGGCGGCAAGTACAACGCAAAGGCAAGGGAACACACCCGCAAGGCAACCCTAAGACCAGATCCACGATCTAGGCCCTGGGTCCACTTAAGCTCGAATATTCGCTTAGGATCCAGAACCAACCACGGAAGCAGAGTGAAGATTTGACCACCCCATCCCCACGTCTCGCCAAGACACTCAAGCTTTACCACTTGAACCTTTCGGAAGTTACCGAAAGAGCAAGATCCCGCCCAACCGACGGGTACACAAGGTGAGGAAAGTTCAGCAGAACACGGATCATCGGGGGACCTCCTCCGTTAGTCGGTGTCTGGGCGCTGTTGGTAAGTTGGATCCAGCAATCCCGCAGATTTTGCTGACCCCGCTACACCACAATGGTGCGCGTGCCCGGATCTTTTGATGACTCGGGATTACACCGTGAGTCCCAAGAAGATGCTTAAGTGAAGATTGAGCTGGGGGAAGAGGCGTCATCGGAGGTCGGATCGACGAAGACGCTGCTGAATGAAGCAAGATCCACGGATCGATGGAGTCCTGGGAGGAACTCTGTCAACGGAAGGGGGGTGGATCCGGATCAGGATCTAGAAGAGAAACCTCTCTATCCCCCCCAGGTCCCCTCGGGGACCCCTGCGGATCTTGACTTGCGTCAAGATCCGCTAATAAAACAAGGGAAAGTGAAGGCGAAACGGTATGCATTTGCAGATTTACCGGTTAAGCCAGGAACGTACCTAAACCTAAGCCCGCTAGTCGAAAAAACGAGAAAGAAGACGAACACGAGTAAGACTACGCGAAAGAAGATGCAAGCTCCAGAGACGGAAGGAGACCAAGCTGCATCCGGATCAAGCTGGTCCGACAAGGATCTCGGGCTTGTGTATCGCCACCAAGCTTTACGCGACTTTCTGCATCAAGATCCTGT
The DNA here is from genome assembly GCA_011320135.1 of Phytophthora betacei. NCBI lineage: Eukaryota > Oomycota > Peronosporomycetes > Peronosporales > Peronosporaceae > Phytophthora > Phytophthora betacei. The sequence continues at coordinate 1,412,333 of JAANHX010000241.1, forward strand.
CATGCAGATCCTGAATCCACGACAGATCGAAGATCCAAGGGAACCGGTGAGAGCACCAACAAAAACGGCGAGCAAGTTGGTGGCAGTCAAAGGATCTATTACGTTTGCTTACGGAGTCAGGCATCGTAGCTGGTGTGTTCGACGCAGAGGATATCTTCGAGCTAGACCTGGATCTCATAGTATCCGCGACGCGGGACCTCGTTGTCAAAGTTAAGTCCATCACCGGAGAAAGGTCGCGCACTATGGATCCGGTGTCGTCGCCGAGGATCAGCCAAGCTGCGTCCTCGAACTACGAATCCGCGGCTGAGGATGGATCAGACACGTCGTCCGAACCCCGACGCATGCCTTTGGGACCCTCTGGGGCATCCATGCTGGAAGCGCGAGCGAGGATCTGGGGACAGGAAGCGCCCTCGAGTGTGAAGGACTCGGGATCCAGTACGCCCTACTCGTGATCTGATACAATCCAACCAGGGTCGAGCCAGATCCAGCAAGAAGCCAGTGGGATTATTGTCATATCGGGTTAAAGGTAATCGCCTCACAGATCCTGTCTCGCCAGTGAACCGGACGGCCACAGGCTCTTCCGACACTTCCTCGGGAACCCTGCAGCGACACTTCGAAGCTGCGATGAGTCGGTTTCTGGCCGAACAGGGCATGAGAGCGCCCGTGCCACAAGCGCAAGTGTTCCACGAACATGGATCACGAGACGTGGAGATGGAGTCAGTGAAGGGAGACAACTCCCATGATGAGCTCGACCCAGATGATCTGGATGGCCCATCCCCTTCGTCGGTGGTGGTAGCAACAGCCGCAGCCGAGACGGGTGGATCGTCTATGATCCAGAAGGTACGGATCTCAGCCATATCGGATCTGAAGAAGTTCACGGGCAAGGATCAAGACGAAGACCGAGCGCGAACATGGATCAGCAAAGTCAAGTCGGCCCTCATAAGAGATCAAGCGTTGGATGCTGAGAAGTGTTTGACCTTTGCGGATCTGCTAGCGGGGCCAGCCAGGAAATGGTATCGGCAGCTGGGCAGATCCCCCAGGAACAAGTGGCCGGATTGCTGCGCAGTTTCCAAACCCAGTACTGTGGATTGGGGGTGTCGGTGGCACGACAATACTACCACGCTCGCCACAGATCGGATGAATCCCCGCTGGAATATCTGCATCGACTAAATGTGGCCGGTCTATGGGCCAAGTTGAAGATCAAGGATGGGGGATCCAAGGTACTACGGGAACACGTGGATCATTTCATCGAGACGTTGGGAGATGTGGATCTGGCCGACAGGCTGACCCTGTTACGTCTTCCAGACGCCGATGAGTTTGAAGAAGTATTGCGGGCTGTGGATCGCGCGAAACACCGCCAGAAGAAGGCGGCAGTCGGATCCGGCAAGTATCGCCGAAAGGCTCCGACGCAGCTCGACGCGTCCAGCAAGTCGCGGCGGCCGACGCAGGAGCTGAATCGGGATCCGATGGTTCGGACTCCGTTACAGTGGATTGCCGCCGAGTCTGTCTCACTGCGCCCAACGATCGTATGACGAAGACTGGATACAACTCTCGCACTGGGGATACCGTACCGGGGGACCGTGGGATGTGCAGATCCTGAGATCTCATGGACGGGACAGGGCAAATCAGGTGCTCGCAGTGTGGATCCCGGAAGCACCCAGAGTCTGGATGCTGGAAACATCTGGTTTGTGAGAAGTGTGGCAAGAAATGTCATACCGGAGATCATTGCTTCTACGTGTGTCGTGGTTGTGGCGAGATTCACGACGTCGGCAAGTGTCCGATGGAGGAATTCTACAACCAGATCCGCCAATGGTTTGATCCAGCCCAGCACAGAGGAATGTTGCCAGAAGTGGCAGAGAAGATGTTAAACTAGGACGCTCGCCGGGTTTGAATCCGGTACGAGCCGAGCGTTCTAGGTATTGCATTTATGCATTTGTGAACAAGACATCGCTAGATCCAGATAGCAGGACCCTAGATCCAGTCGATAATACACGTTATCTACATAAAGAGTCAGTTACCAACATTTCTAGTTTGCGCCAAGTGGATGAATTTGCCAGATCCGAAGTCTCTTCAACCCTGGATTTACAAAGGGGAGAAGCGCGCGGTTACTGGGAGACGCGACAACATGGTCGATGGTTTGAGCCTACCAAGGGTGAGGTCACTACAGATCCACCCAAGGTTTGTCAGGTTACGGGATCCCGGGGATCTGAAGATGATGGATCCATGGATCTGCTGACGGGGGAGTCCCGTGGATACTGGAAGTACCATGCCCCAGGAAAATGGTTCAGACAAGCCAAGGTAGGGGGCAAGATCAACAATGAAAAAGCAATCCTACTCCTAGATAGTGGTGCCGAGGTGTCTATACTAGATACCGCCTTTGCTCGTAAGGTTGGGGGCCAAGTGGATGGGAGTCAGGGCCAAGATTGTGTTGGGATTGGTGAAGGCATGTACCGTACGAATGGGAGAACGCGGATCAAGATCACGCTGGCAGGTTGTTTGGTATACTGGTTCGATATTTGGGTTGGAGATCTCGCTGATCAAGACGCCATCCTCGGGATGGATTTCATGGTACCAGCCGAAGTAAGGTTGGATCTGGCGGATGGGACACTGTGTTTCCCGGACGAGATGCGGATCCAGCTCGGCGGACGGCGACCGTTGTACGGTGCGAAGATGAGGATCATAAGGGCGGATAAGACGACCTGGATCGAACCCGGAGAAACCTGGGAACTGCCAGATCGGTTGAAGTGGGTGGAACATGAGAAACTGTGGGTCCCTCGGGGTGAGAAGTGGGTGCCTACAGTAATCCAAGGACCAGGTCGATCACAATACCTCCAGGTCACGAATGTCAGCGACAAGAGACTATTACTGGACCATTATGAGGAGATTGGGCGATGGTTGGCGAAGGATGGTATCCCTAGGCGACCTGGATATGTGTCAGTGGGATCCCGTCGCTACAGAGAATGGCAGAATCTGGCGTACGAGGCGACTACCGAGATCGAATCCCTCGCGGAGGTGGAGCTCCCGGCGGAACCAACTGGCCCCTGGGTGGATCGGCCTTCATACCCAACTCCGCGAAAGATCCTACAGAGGGATCGTCGGATTGGGATCCAAGTGGTAGATATTGGATCCAAGACCGCTGGCGATACCCAGAGCCGGTCCCTCCATAGCCCAGGGTCGGTGGATGGGGGATCGCAGAGAATTGAAACCGGCTCGCTGGATCCTGCTGACCCATAGTTGGATCCGAGCTTTCCATTGGACAGAGTGCCTGGATCCTTGTCGAGAGTGGCAACAACAGGAACCGTCGTGTGTAAGCTCACCAGAGGTTCAAGTCGATCCAAAAGGTAGTTTCCCTGGTACCAGGATACCCGATCCCATAAAGACAGAAGGGATAACGTAAGAAGGGGGGTCGCGGTGCATGGATCCAGTGGTGGATCTGACAAAGCCTGAAGCCGAACAAGTATGCTACCATGAAGGCGGGGATTTACACGCCGAGGATCTTGGAGAAGGTATGGTGGTGATCCCGGAGGTACCACTGACCACAGAGGAGGTCACGATTGATGATATCAAAGTGGATCCGGGGGCGAACGAACCCGCTGAAGTGGATCGGTTACGTCAGAAGATCTGGGAAAGCCGACATCTGCTAATTGGCAAAGGGAATGCATTACCACCAGCCGCACGCGGAGTCAAATGTGACATCGATGTCGGTGACGCGAAGCCGATCGCTCAAAAGGTGTAGAAGGTGGCGCCTCAGCTCCGAGAAAAGCTATCGGATCTGATTAAGGGTCTGCTGGAAGCCAAAATCATCAGTTTCTCAACGTCTCTGTGGGCGTCTCCTGTGGTGATCATCGTTAAGAAGAACGGAGTGGATATACGTCTGTGTATTGATTACCGGATGGTTAACGGCCTGACCCGACCGATGGTGTATCCGATGCCTCTAATCAATGAGCTACTGGAAGACTTGGATAAAGTACTCTGGTACTGTTCTCTAGATATGGCAAGTGGTTTTTGGGTGGTGACTATGCCGGATCGAGCCCGCGCAATATCCGCATTCATCACACCATTTGGACTGTTCGAATGGAACCGGATGCCGTTTGGATTGAAGAATGCACCCCAGATCTATCAACGCCCGATCGATAATGCCCTCTTTGGATTTACCCAAATACCGGAACCCGAAAGGGATAAATCCGGGGAAGGTGATGCGGAAGTGGATCCATTCGAAGCAGGGGAGCCAGGAGATTTGGGGACACCATCCGTGTTAGGGCACATATCCTATATCGACGACATTCTAATCCCGGCGGAATCGTGGGATCAGCTGTGCGAGAGAGTGACATCCCTACTGAAGGCGTGTACTAAGTGGAATATCTCTATCGGCGTGGTGAAGAGCTATTGGGGGATGCGCAAGGTGGATTACTTAGGTCATCGAGTCTCAAAGGAGGGATTGGAGGCGAATCCTAACGACCTGTCCTCGTTGGCAGACTTGTCCTTCCCACAGTCTCTACGGGCGATGCAATCCTTCTTGGGTAGTTTAAACTACTACAGTCGGTTCACCGAGGATTACGCACTTTTTGCTTCAGTACTCTATGAATTGAGGAAGGTGGATTTTGCTGCGATGGCCACTTCGGCTGTCCGGACCAAGGTATAACAAGCTCTGGTCCTAAGGATCCCAGATCCACGAGGGGATTCACGTAGTACGACGCCGGAAGACGACCTAAAACAGGAAATGGATCCATCCCGGGACAACATGGAGAGGATCCAATCTGGACGGAGCTGACGGAGGAAAGCTCGGAAGAGGTGGAGCATCGGTGGATCCGAGCTCAGCACGCGTTTGTGGAGCTAAGAAATAGGATCGCGACAACGTCCATCCTCCGCCATTTCGATCCGGAACGTCAACCTACAGTAATAGTCTATGCTAGTGATTGGGCAGTCTCAGCGGTTTTGGTACAAGAACATGAGGGGATCTGTCATCCGGTCACCTTCGTTAGCCGAACGCCAAAGCCGAATGAGATGAATTACGGGGCGGTGGAGAAGGAGATACTAGCACTCCTGCGGGTGTTGGATCTCAATTATAACCTGCAGGTGGGAAGATATATCCGGATCTTGACTCGACACTCCACGCTCGCCTGGTTGTTCAAGTCGGCCGGTCTACAAGGACGGTTGGGACAATGTGCAGCTTTGCTTTCACCATTGGACACTGGAAATCATAAAATGTTCCAAAGGAGAAGACGAGATGCAGGGAGTTTTGGCCGCGAGCATCACCCCCAGAGCCAAGATGGACGAAGCACTGACTAGGATCGCTCATAAGAAAGAACTTAAACGCCGGATCCAGATCCCGATCCCGACGGTACAAGTTGATGAAGATCTGTACGTCCTGAGTTTCGATGGATCTGCTCGCGTGCGGCGCGGAGGAGGGGCATACAGCGCAATTCTGTAAAACTGCCCGGATGGGAAGTGGTAAGGGCCAGATCCACCTACGCGGAAGGCCTCACCGTAAATGAAGAGGAGTATAACGGACTCCTGCTGAGGTTGGATCTACTAAAGGAAGAGAATCCGAAAAGGCTAGTGATAAATGGAGATTCGAATTTGGTGATCAGACAGGTGCGAGGCGAAATTGACTGCAAGGCCCTGGCTCTAACGCTGCTACGACAGAAGGTGATGGTCCACTTACGTGGTTGGATGAATCACGAGCTGGTACATGTCAAGCGAGATTGGAATGCCAGTGCGGACAGCTTGGCAAGTGCCGCTTTACGAAATCAATGTGGTGTTGAGGTGGAGAGAGAGGCCGAGCGTCAGGATCTCATCACCCTAAAGCGACTAGACGAAGTGGTGGTGTTTGGATCCGTGGAGAGGACGGTCCAGGTTATGGCTGTCACTAGATCCAGAGGACGGGTTGGATCCAGCCCCCATATCCTAGATGAAGCGTTTGTGAAGGGAGTCCGTATTGAGCGGATTCTCAAAGCACAGAACGAAGAAGCGTGGATCATGGGACTAAAGAAGTATCTGATGGGGGATGTACGAGACCTGAGTCGGGAGGACGCCAAATCCTACACTATTATCGCTACGGATTATGCCGTGGATCTGAATGATTTGCTCTTCTATTGTCCCTCTACGAAACGAGTCAGCGGGGATCGAGACGGATTGATGAGATTGGTGATACCGGAAACCTTGCAACAGGATGTCCTACATCACTATCACGCTAGCTTAGAAGGTGGACACCAGGGAATCGGTCGGACCTACCAACGGGTCCGAGAATGTTTCCACTGGAGGAGACTATTCAAGTGTGTACAGCGATACGTCGGTGAATGCGTGGATTGTGAGACAAGCAAGGGCAGACCCACAATCGAAGGGTAGTCGCCAGGGAGCACCCAGGCGACTTACCCGTTCCAAATCATAGCCATGGATCACATCCCCTCGCTACCCGAGTCATTCAAAGGAAACACAAAATTGTTGATCTGGGTCGATCTGTTTACTGGATATGTGATAGCCAAAGCTAGCGCGTCCCGAACTGCACAGACCATCGCCGAATCGTACGAGGAATGTGTCTTTCGGAGATTCGGGGCTAGTGAGATGATTCGTCATGATCGAGAGCCAGGCTTCATGTCTGATTCCTTTCGAGCCTTCAACCGGATCCTGGGAAAGAGACAGCGGGTGACTATGGCATATCGTCCCCAAGCCAATGGATCGGCCGAACGTATGGTACAGACGATCACAAGGGCGCTCAAGATGTATGTTCAGGATTTGGATCAGAGGGACTGGGATGAGTATGCAGAACGACTCACCTTCGCGATGAACACCGCCCAAGACAGGGTCCGGGGTGACACCCCATTTTACTTGGTACATGGGTGGAATCCTAAATCCACCCTAGAAGCGGCCATTCCGGTATGTAGCACCAAGAAGAGGAACTGAGATCCAAGACGATGGCGATACCAAGTCCAGAAATACTATCGGCAAGCCAGATCCCAAGTGAACGAACGGTTACGAAGTGCGATTCAGGATCGAGCGGATCGACACAACGAAGACGCCCGTCCACCTCAAATCCAAGTTGGATCGCAGGTGTGGCTGTACTTGGATCGAGGGAAGGAAGGTTATGCCCGTAAACTGGCCCATCTCTGACATGGACCGTTCCGAGTAGGTGAGGAGATAGGGGAGCACGCGGTGAAGTTGGAAACGGCAGGTACTAAATATCGCCTGTTCCCCGTGGTACACGTATCCAAGCTGAAGCTGGTCAAGGAATATCCGGACGCAAATCCGTCTCTCGGTGGATGAGTCCAACCGGGTAGATTTCGACGAAGCCCTGCTACCGGAAGATAGTTGGAATGTGGATCTCGAAGCCGACGAGTTCGAAGTCGAGAAGATCTCCGACATGAGGTCAGGGAAGCGAAACATATATGGACGAATTTACCGCGAATTTCTGGTGTATTGGCGTGGATATGACGAGCCCAGTTGGGTAGACGAGGCAGATCTGAACTGTGGAGCATTACTCTATGATTTCTTGCGGGATCGTACGAACTGGAACCGATTCGGCGTGATACAGTCTCATGAAGAAGAGTAGGGAGAGGATACATGGGTGTGAGTCGGTCATATCGATGGGAGAATGAAGAAGGACCTACAGGAAGGGTGTGTGCCAGGAGGAGGAGGATCACTGATGTGAGCTGGTCATATTAGAAAGAAAGAGAAGAAGAATCCACAGGAATGATGTGGATCAGGAGGAAGAGGTGAATGTTTATGCATAAAGAGTGACGTTTTTACGTGCAAAGCGTCCCGAACCAAACGCGAGTTTTTCGGGGGCTCGGACCATACTGGTCTAGCTGAGACTCGGCCGTAAAAAGTAGATTCGGCCTAAATCCGAGCGCGGATCCAACCCGGATTCAGAAATTGGTACGGATCCAGGTGTATGCTGGAAGGGTGGATCTAGCCCAGCTCCAGGCGTACGCTGAAAGGGTGGATCCAGCCCAGATCCAGGCACACGCTGAAAGGGTGGATCTAGCCCAGATCCAGGCGTACGCTGAAAGGGTGGATCCAGACCAGATCCAGATGTACGCTGAAAGGGTGGATCCAGCCCGGATCCAGGTGTACGTCGGAAGGTTCTGACATAGCTCCTCAATCAACAAGAGAATGTTAAAGACATAATCAAGTAACGAAGAGTGGATTAGGATAGCTTATGCAAAAAGGCTAGCTCGACCTAGCTTCCAGCCGCTAGTTACTACTACAAAGCGGATCCATGGAGGCTGAAACTGGTGGCGTGGCGCGAAGGAACGATAGGGATCAAGTGGTCTTGGGCTGAACATTGAAGAACTTGCCCACCAGACGCCGGATCTGGTGTCCTGGGTGTTGGCTCGGATCCCCCCGAAACTGGATGCGCCAAGGCTCGGCTTCATCCATCTCTTGCAGAGCCTCAAATAAGCTCGCAGGCTCTGGGCGGTGGCGGTTGGAATCCTCCAAGTTGGCTTGACGGAATACGGATCCTGGAAACCACGTTACCTTATCCCCGCGTCGGGGAAGGTGCAAGAAGGATGAATCCAACAAGATATACACGTCACACCAACCGTCTTGGATCGCCAGCACGAGGATCACGAGAACTTTCTTCCAAGGCCGACCGGCGTGACTGCGTCTGTTGCCGCGCTGCTTGTTGAAGTTCGACAGCCATGTCGAACTCCGCAGTTGAGTGCGAGAAACAGGGAGCCGATGGGAGCCTTCCCATATGGCAATTCGGGGATTGGAAACGAAATCCCGGAAGGCACGAACAAACAACCCGAGACGTTCACTAACGTCACTTCGGAAGCTTACGGGATCCACCAGCGTGGTCGTCGGCGTATCCCATGGGGCAACGTTATGCAATTCTTCCGCGTGAGATCTTGTAACGAGCGAATCCACGTACCCGGACGTCGGGATGACATCCTCTTCGCGAGGTAATATCCATTTAGCACGGAGCGGCAGCTCAGTGAACAGGACGGTGATCTTCATCGTGACGATGGCGACCCGGTTCAGTTTCTTGGCGGACCAAGGCTCAATGTCTCTTGTAGCGAAAACCACTGGGGCGCGCCGACCAGGAATGACGACAGCATCCGGACCAAACGGAGCCACGGGGAGCATATCTGGCAAAGAAGAGTTAGGAGGAGCGGGGATCCAGACAGATCCAGGGGATCCGCCACCATGAGGTGACCCCCCCCCCCCACCATCGCTACCCGATCCATCGTCACTGTCGACCTGGATCGCGAATCCCGCAGTGCCGGCCCCCGATCCGGCCGTGCCGTGGGGCGTGTCGAGAGAGATCTCCGCCAGGCTTCGGATATGGATTGGGACAAGGCCCGCCGCGTGTCTTCTTCCAAAGCATCATCGACGACTTGGACTTCCTGGGAATCCTCATGACTTTCGTCGTCATCGTCGTCATCATCGTCTGGGCTGAAGGAATAATGGCCGGTAGAAAGTGTACGCTTCGAGGGCAATCGGATAGGAGGTCCCGAGCCGTCGGACCAATCCGATCCCTCGTCGTCATCGTCTTCCGAGCTGCCGAGTCCACAACCGGTGGGATAACACGTTTGGCTTTCCCCTTACCGGATCCAGTTCCGACAGTTGGATAACCGGTAGAAGCTGGTCGGGGAACGGTAGGCACCGTCACGGAAGAGCCAGCAGTGGATCCCGACTAAGACGAGTTGGACTTGGCCGTGGATGTGGCTAGCCCCGTCGTAGAAGGGGCAATTACCGTGGATCGAGTCGAAGCCACTGCCTGGGACGACGTCGCGATAGTGGATCTAGCCTTTGCCACAGAACTAGTCTTCGACGCCATAGCAGCGGATCCAGTCTTGGATCCAGATGACGTCGCGAGGGTGGATCCAGCCTTGGAGCTGGAGCCAGTGCTTGCCAACTCAGCTGTGGATCCAATCTTGGCGGTCGATCCAGACTTGGGTGCCGTGGATCCCGTCTTGGATACAGCCGTGGATCCAGCTTTGGGTCCAGATCCCGACTTAGGCGCGGCTGTGGATCCAGGCTTGGCAGTCGATTCAGACTTGGACGCTGTGGATCCCGTCTTGGATGTAGCAGCCGATCCGGTCTTGGACGCCGATCCCTACTTGGATGCAGCGACGGCTCCAGTCTTGGATCCGGTACCGGACTTCGAAGACGACATCGAGGGCTTGGGCGTGGGTGTGGATCCAGTTTTGGGCATTGCCTTAGAGGCAGAGCCGGTTTTGGGCTTGGTCTGGGAGAAGCTCGGGTCTTCTTGTGAGGCCGGGGGGGCGGGGGGGGGGGGGTCCAGTACCAGGAGCAGGGGATTAACTACGCGGTCGTTTCGCAGTCGACGGACTCGCCCCACTTGGAGACTGCTGAGCAGCTGAGACGCTACTGGCAGGGGCGATCCAGCCAGGGGGGAGAGTGGATCGAAGATCCAGGGGGAGGAGAAAGGGGATCCGAGATAGCAGCAGCCACCAAAGTCAGTCGTCGACGCGCCATGTCCCGATCGGACAACCTGCGATCGCGCTCCAGAACCAGCTGCTGGCGCTGAGTACGAACAGTAGCGAGCTGATCCCGTAGCTGCGTCAAAATTGCCTCGACATCTTTCAATTTGTCACCTGGATCAACATAACGAGTGAATATGGGATTACAAGAGGGAAACAAAAGGGGATCCACGTACTCATGCGACTGATCTTGGATTCCAGCTCCGTTTGCGTTCGGTTGGCATCTGCCCACTCGGTGGCTGACTTGTCACGCTGTAGCTCGGTATCCGTCAGCTTGTACTGGATCTCGTCGCGGGCTTGAGTCATGCGCACGAACTCCTCAAGCGCGTAGTCTCGCCCAGCCGATGCTTTCTCGATCGACGCTTTGGCGTCTTTCAGCTCCTCGGATAGAAGGGCCAGAGCCACGTTTGGCGACGAGGGAGGTGGATTTGGTACGGGGGATTCTCCGCGCGCCGACCCTAATGCGGATCCGCCCTGGGTGGATTCCACATAATCGTTGGTCACTACCCCTTCCTGGGTCAGGCGCAACTCGTCACGGAGCCGATCCAAGCTCTCGTCAGCAGCCGCGCTAGCAGCTTGAGAGTCTTCCAAATCCCGCTCGAGACCGTGGATCCGGGATTGGGGCTGTCGTCTCGCAAGCCATCCCGTTGACGGGTGGCGCGATCCAGTCGTCCTGTCAAGTCACGGATCTTGACCGCTTGATCGGCCAATAGGAGTCGCAGATCCTGCGAGTGATAGGCCGCGCGGTGTTCCCATCCTTGTATCTCGATGGCCTGATCATGAACCTGAGCTTGCAAGGTTTGGAGCCGGGTGGCGTACGAAGACGTGGATAACGACTTGTATGCTTGCTGAGCCGCCACCTCTGCGCGTTGAGCTCGGTCCCGAGCATCATGAGCTGTCTGGAGCTCTGCCGTCAAGGTTCGTACCTGATCGGAAAGAGCTTGGGCTAAAGCCCGCAAATCCGTAGGCGACATAGAGGGGCTGACCGGCGGAGCGATGGATAGGGCCTTGCCCGGCGATGTGTTAGTGCGCTTGGTGGGAGACATGCGTCACGTAGAGGAGGAAGCTGTTGGAAGAGCAGGGACGCTGGGTGTGTACGTCGTGCAGCGCCGACCACGTACAGGAGGCGATTGTGGTGAAGTGCTTTCTCAAAAATAAGAGAATGGACCTAACAAGGGGTCACTATCCCGAATCAGTGACAGTTTCAGGTGATTAGAGAGGATTTGGATCGCCAGGAACGGATTTACGTTGCCCGATGTGTGAGCCGACGATGGATCTGGTATGGATAACGTATGGAACGGCAGGATCCACCAAGGAAAGACTCGGACCCACCCTCACCTGAGTTCGCTTAGGGGGATATGGGATATACTATGTACAGGTGGATCGAGTGGGGATCCTAGGAAGGAAGGATGGTAGGTGTCATCTGACTGTGAATCTGATATCAACAACTAGCGAGAAGGCAAGATCCACCGCAATATGTCCCAGATCCCATACTTCCGAGTTCGGATATAAGGAGGTGAGGATCCCACACTGAGTGACCTGTGTCCAAGATATGGGGATGGTGGATACAGTGGATCTCGAACTTTTGTGGAGTGATGAAGACCACAACCCGTCGTAAGACAATGTTGGGAGATTGAAGGGCTCAGATCCATGACAAGTGTACACTTGCAGTGAGGTGGATTAGGGTGGCCTGGATCTGGACAAGTGTACCCATAATGTGACGACCATAATGATTACGCCATGGATCTGGTGGATCTGATGATAACACAGCTGGGATGATGGGTCAAGGAGAGAAAGGGCATGCAGCCGAGTCTGGCAAGGGATTAAGCAGGTAAAAGACATAGAAGGTAGAAATCCAGGCTGGTATAGGCATAAGTATCAATACAGACCTCTATTTGCACAGTATCACGCAAGTGCCTTCCTCCCATCAAGAATCGGAACTACATTGGCCGTACGAGCTCGGTGAAGGTTGGGAATTGCGAATCTAGTGTTGGTAGTGATAGCTGGATAATACATTGGCCAGACCCTACAACCTAGTGAGCTTTCCTTTACATTTGCAGATCCGACAGGTTGACCGGATTTACTACTTGGCCGGCTACACCCTAAAGGCTCTCAACACTCAAGATCCCGTCACAGGAGGCGGCAAGTACAACGCAAAGGCAAGGGAACACACCCGCAAGGCAACCCTAAGACCAGATCCACGATCTAGGCCCTGGATCCACTTAAGCTCGAATATTCGCTTAGGATCCAGAACCAACCACGGAAGCAGAGTGAAGATTTGACCACCCCATCCCCACGTCTCGCCAAGACACTCAAGCTTTACCACTTGAACCCTTCGGAAGTTACCGAAAGAGCAAGATCCCGCCCTACCGACGGGTACACAAGGTGAGGAAAGTTCAGCAGAACACGGATCATCGGGGGACCCCCTCCGTTAGTCGGTGTCTGGGCGCTGTTGGTAAGTTGGATCCAGCAATCTCGCAGATTTTGCTGATCCCGCTACACCACAATACCAGTGACGCCTGGTCCCACTCGTTGAGACTCGGCCGTTGAACCACTTCAAAAACAGAATGAGGTACTGTCATGTCAACATCACCATCTGAATCGACCGCCATTGCGTTCTTTAGCTTAGATCGATTTGCGCTTTGGCTCCACGCCGTGCAGGTCGACTTGTCTTGCAGAGGTCGTCCCGCCCACTTCTTTCTTGCCGCGGCTTCTGGTACGTCCAAAACGTATACTTTGTGGTCACCAGTTAGCTACAGAAAGCAACATGTATTGTGTGGTGTAGCTGATCCTCTAACCTAGCTAGTGTTGTTTGTAGCGGTGAGCCACGAACTCCTGCGGCTTCTGGAACCTGCCTTCTAGAAACTCATGCACTAGTGTAAGCTTTGCCTTGTGCGACAGAGACGGGATTCAACAGTCCACACAGTGAGGTAAATGGAAAGCGTCCACTTAGTAATACTGAGGGCTCAAGCAATAAGACGCAGCACGGGGACACGCTGTGGGGTATTTCGAAGATACGAGAGGCAAGCCAGCAAGCGCGTGATAAAACCAACGCAAAGCGGATGGATCTTGAGGAGAGAGACTGCAGATCGAGCTTAAAAAAGAGGCTCGTGAGGAAACACATTGTAAGGCATATCTAGAGCTTTCTAGTGTTCAAACATCTTCAGCAGAAACGATTATATATCACTTTTCTTAAAGATCCGAGGCTTGATCGGGGTATTACCTGTGGCGGCAAGTGCCGTAGCCAATTCATGGCGTAGGCGCTCACGATGAGCGATTCGCGGCATCTGGGGCTTACTGATAATCTGAAATGACAATCTAAACGGGAGAGTTGGAGGTCCCCGATAGGCCAATAATTTTGATTTGAAAACTGTACCCCTATTAAATACTCTCAAGGATTAGACCCTTAATCGGCAGTAGTAGTTGGCGTAGACAGCAGTTTTTAGCGCCTCGACATGGATTCGTGTGGTGGCTAGCAGATCTTCTTCCACTATCTCTCTCTTCTTTTACCACATACCATAAGTATTGTCAAACCCATTTCTTATGTCCCTCGTTGAGGTCGACCATTTGCTTTTGTTCTCTTTTCGACATCAACTTGGTATCATCAATAGTTGTTGTCTGTATATCATTCAAAATGCATAAACAGTTCAGCTCTATCAGGAATCGACGTCTCATGCCACTCACCTTATCTATCTTATCAATTTCCATGCAAGTGGTATTCCCACCAAGCCTTTGCTGCCAATCACTCAAGCCATTTGAGTGATACTCAGAGCCTATTCGGTTTCCACATTGCTGGGGCTCTCTTCTCAAGGCAAAGTAGGATTCCCCGACGGTCCATTTAGCTGACATGCACAGTCATGGACTCGTCTGCTTGAAGGTGGCTGTCATCCCTAACTCTTCTCTCCACTCTTCACTGGTGCAGTACTGGCGCGTGCATTGCCTTCGCGCTTATTCTCGCGGTGTAAGCTCCCATATTTTCTCTGTGGCCTTGAAATGCTTCCATCGGACGTGGTTCCGTCATCATATGGGCTACGTTCACATCTGTGGTACATGGCGTGTTCTCGCTTACTTAAGTAGAGATTCCGGTAGTCAGCAAATATCCGCATACAGCGATTTCGTACGAACATCGACGAAATGAATTAAATGCAACAAGATCTACCTTATTCATTGACGTTTTCTTTGGCTAAGAGCCGTATTTGTTTTTTAGCCACGTATTAGCTTTATTAACACGGTAGCATACTGATGGATGCATTTCAGAAAGATATTGTTTTTATCAAACCATTTCCGACCCATTTACGGTGACCTGCTAATGGTTGTGCCGTTTGGAATTCGTCACTACGAGCAACTAGCGTAAAGTATATTTGCATTACATCCTCCTGGCCTGCAAGTCTGGTGTAACGGCGGCTTGCTGAAACACTCGTGCCACTTCTTCCAGACCTCCAAGGAAATGCAGCATCGGTGTCAGCATGTCCGACAGACTCGTGACTCTAGTGATCCGATGACATGAGTCGTCCCACTCGAAATGCATTGAGCCCTGCATAGTAAGAGTTTGGTCGAGCAGTGTATCAGCTAGCGTGTCGCGGGGATATAAAAGATGAGGGAAAACCGAGCCAAGTGTTTGCTCTGAGATGGAGATCGTAGTAGTCGTTGTAGCAACCAGAGACCCCGCTGGGCCCTTGTCGAGTCCTTCCAGCTCCACCTCAATACTTGGAAACCATCGTGACGTCTGCTGCCAGTTTTCTATCATCTTGACGACACCGTAGGAAGCGTTAAACGCCACGTCGGCGGTAAACGACGTCCTCATAAACTCGAGTTGAGCCTCGGACTGTGATTCCGACTGAGCTTCGAACAGAGGCTCAGGCATACCGTAGCGGAAAAGTCGAAAGAACTCGGCTACTACACTCCACACATTCATTTCCGTCGGGACTCCAGTAGCTAGAGAGCGTCTGCGCTGTTCGAGCTTCTCGATCTCCTGACGCAGTTGAGCGGCCTCCTCGTCCATCCTGGTCACATAGTTTTCCTTCTTCTTCCGATATCGAACCTGCCGCATCCGCCGGAGCTCTCGTAGCCGTATTTTCTCCGAAATCGCGACCTTAGCGAAGGCAAGATATTGGTCTTCAATGGTCAGGAGGTTTGGCACCGATTTGAGTGATGATGTCGTGTCTCGGTGTGTCTCCCAAGGTCCTCTCGATGTTCTTTTCAAGGAGAATTCTCTTTCTCCCTGCACACCTGGACGCGGGCTTCGGTAAACCGAAGTCCCAGGTCTGATTTCCGCCGAGATCTGGGGCGCGATGGATCTCTGTGAAGACCAGGAGCGCTCTACGACGCCTCCGATCACACGGTCGCTGAGGAGCTGGCTATTAGGAGGCTGAAGAGCGTAGTCGTTCATTGGTGTCGAGTGCTCGGTACCTTGTTCTTTGAGTGATGATGAAGAAGTGAAAAATCTCGAATCGGTCATAACGAGTGAGTGTACGTTGGGTCAGTCTGACGGGGATGGAGCCAAAGAGGCTCCTTGGCATCTGTGATTGTGAGCCCCGTCGCTACAAACGCACAGACGAGTCCAACGACAGATAATAACTCTTAACGGATTGCGTACGCGGTTGTGGCCTTTCACGCAATTTCTGTATGCACTGCCGATTGGATAGCCCCGAGGTTACGGCTCATTTGCTCGTACAGTACATTCGCTACTATTATAGTACGTCATTAAGAGGGCTACAGTAGTGTAGACGCCTGGATATTGAAGGTCAAGGTACTGTAGTAATTACAGGTACAATATTACCTGGGCGCCTTATTTTGCGCTCAGAGTGGGTATCGACTTGGTTCTGTGAAGCACCAATCGTGCCTTCCATCTGTTTGATTGTGCACAACTAAGTTGTGCACAATGGAGGTCAACGAGGCATTGGTGGAAAACAAACAGGTAAACTTCATAATCAACAGCTCAAAGTTTACATGCACAGGGATCTGTATTATGATACGTGCCCATGTATGCCTCTACTGAGTACATGTAGGACATGTATTAATGGTACTCGAGTTTTACAGACTGTAAAAATTTACCGTAAATTCAACACAGTATGACACTGAAGTGTCCAACTGTTTGATTATGATACGTTACTGTTTTTGGTACGTACCGTGTTACCAGAATCTGGTAGCCAGATACAGTACCGGTACGGAAGCTCCAGTAAAAGTCGACCGTCGGGTAATCAATGGTCCAATATTTTATTATTCATGTAGTACATGTACATGTACTACATGAATAATAAAATATTAGGCCAATGAATGAGAAGCCGAAGTTCCTTGAGTGTGTGAGGATTCGTGACTGCACTTGGACGCGTTACAGCCTCGTTCCGTCAGCACCAATCATTGGTACAGCTGCCTATTCTTAAGGCTATGGCCAATCATAATGCTACAAAACAAACTGAATGTCCCGACAGGACTGTGTTTTGTAAAACTGTTAAAAAATAATAAGAAACTCGTCCTAGCTAATCTGTAGCCCCCCTCCCCTCTAAGTCTTTCCTGTTACGGGGCGTTTACGTTAAATGAGGGTGACACATCGTGAACCCGAGTTCACCCGTCATCAATTCGTGGAGCATGCTGCCATTCAGTCATTCATGTTCGATGCCCCTAGATGTCGTCGTTGCCGTTTCCATGTTTCACATCCTTTGTTGCACTGCAAGTCGCAGCGTGTGACAGGTTGGCAGCGTACGTCCACGGTGCAATCTTTCTCGGCCAGTATCTTGTCTTTATGTAGTCCTCGAGATGATCGAAGCTTTCCGTACAGCAGGCTAACTAGCTGTAGCTGAGGCTCTCAGCTTGCGTCGCGTGCCTGTGTGTCCTTTGTCGGTATCATTAATGCCGACGCTGCGTAGAGACTAAATCATTTGTACTAATAGCATGCATGGCTGACAGACCAACGGATGCCACTGCTGTCTTTGTCGTGGAGAAAAGTGCCGTCGTGTCTAAAAGTCATCAAGCTTGTGGCTTCTGCGGCGTCATTGAAAAAGACCAAGTGTACGTTGTCGTGGGTTGTATGGAATCATGTAGACTTCATGCGAATGCCTGGTGGACGGAGGCAGCAGCGACATCAGTTGGGAGAAAACCGTCGAGGCGAACGTGATCACTGTATGAAGATCGTGGCCGTACCCTGAGTCATCGTGTTCGTACACCGTAGTCACTGACTACTAGTCAGACGGTGAAATCAGCATCGGCAAAGCAGCTGTGGCCGTAGTAACCATGGACAAAGTTTTTGTATCCTTTGTCATACGTAGACCCTAGTGGGATGAATGCGGGGTCGTCGTATTCTTCCGTAGCTAGGATAGTCATGGCTGAGTTCATCATGGTGGTAGGCGTCGTATCCACAGAGTTGTCGTGACTGGAGCCGTCATGAACGTTGTCGTAAGCGCAGGAATCGTAACCAGAGTCATCGACGTATCAGAAGCCATTGTAGCCGTAGTATTCTTGGTCGTCGTACTCGTAGTCGCCGTGCCTATCGTAACCAGAGCCATCGTGGTCATGGTCATCCGTAGCTGTTGTATCCGCTGCCATCGAAGTCATTGTTCCCGTATCCGCATCCTTCTACGCGCACAGTGGAGTTGAGCCGAGGCATCCTCTCGCAAAACTGCAACGTGAAAGTTGCAGGCTTGGCGCTGAGTTCGCGCTAACTGACTGATCCGAAATTTGTCCATCATAGATTCGCGTATCTCCGGAGCAGAAATCTGCCTGAATAAGGAACGCCTGATATAAATTAAGAAAGAGATTGCATAAGCTGACAATACCTCGCTAAAAACAGACTTATTGGATCTTGTGCATGTATTGAATTAAGTTAAGATAAAGTGAAGATTCGACTTTTGAAAGAGACCAGAGCGATGTCAGCAGTGCTGAATCGTGGAAGTGCTAACTTTAGACCATGCAGCCTCGCACCAGAGCAGTGCAGTTAGCTGGTCGACGTTGACGAGGCCTTCGCCTAGGCGATCCAATGCGAACATCATTTTTTGCGATAAGATGTAGCGTTTAATGCTATTGGTGATCCCCTGATCCAGCGGCTGGATCTTGGCGGTGGTGTTCATATTGTCGCTTTGCCAGGGGCTGTTGGAAGCCCAAACCCTTCAACCGCCCACTCAGCTAGCTCATTATACGACAGACTACAGTAGGTGAGCGAGCAGCCTTCTCGAGGATGGCTACCTTCTCGGACCAGGTGAGGCGGAGGATATGGGGGTGCTGAGGACGCAGTCGGCTAGTGAGCTTGAATGTAAATAAAGGAATGAAGTTCGGCTCGTAGGGCTTGAAGCGAAGGAGGATCACCTACTGCGCGCCATTTTTTTCAAAGTCAGTGCCTGGATTGTTTTGTCAGTACCTTGCCCATCACTATCCCATCTCCCTAAATCTTTCCCGACTATAAAAATTGCGAGGTTATTAGCTGAAACCCCGTTCCTTATTCAGGCAGATTTCTGTACAGTACACCGTTCATCATACAGTAGTGTATACCAGTGTGCAGATCGAAGCCCAACATATTGCTGTCGATTTTGTAAGCTTTCGTATACGGCTCGCGTTAAAGCAACTTCAGTTTGAGCACCTTGAGCACCTTTGGGCACCTTCCAGCACGTTTGAGCACCTTCTGTTTGGAACACTTAAGCAACATTAACCACCCCAGCCCGGATGCCTTTATACAGAAGTGTCCCACGGGACACGATAAGGATTACATTTAAATTCAGTATGAATTTTTCAACTTTAAAGTCAACTAGGGGAAGGTTAGGGTACCACTCCAGGCATATAGTCTATGTGTAGTTAGTCTATGATAGACCAACTTCGTGAATTAAAGACGGGACTAGCTTGGAATTTCCAAATGTAAAAATCGAGCGACTATCTTCATGTTGTAGATCTGATCGTATAAGAAATTAGAGTCGCAAATCCAGTCCACAGA
This sequence comes from Phytophthora betacei, assembly GCA_011320135.1. Taxonomy (NCBI): domain Eukaryota; phylum Oomycota; class Peronosporomycetes; order Peronosporales; family Peronosporaceae; genus Phytophthora; species Phytophthora betacei. The sequence continues at coordinate 1,431,701 of JAANHX010000241.1, forward strand.
TTCTCCCTCATTTTAAGATTCGCCAGAAGCTGTGAAAAAGGCTTTCTGTGCCCGCTGGGCTGAACTCAAGAAGTTTGGCTGGATATCTAAGCGTCCAACCGGACTATCCAATTTCCACACCTAAATCCAGCCAGGCAAGACGAGGAATGGCGTGCGAGGCGAGGTTTACCTTTTCGATGAGGAGGAGCTTATGAAGATCTTAATTGTCAAGGTCTCGGTACGCTTGCGATGTGCTACGTGTTATTGTTCTCTCCTCACACTGTTTGTTTCCTAGCGTAGCTACCTCGCCAACAGGAGAGGCAAAAAGACCGACTGGGGCGATGGTACCATGTCCTGCGATCTCGTCAGACGAAGACGGTTGGTAATTCCCTTCATGTATTTCTAATCGTGTCCTGATCAAAAATCATGTCTATTACAACGTATTATTTCTGTTTATGCAAATCTGGTTGAGCAGACGAGACATCTGCAGCTCCCATGGTCGTAGCTACGACGGAGACTGTTGGTGGGCCTGTGACCTCTGCGGTTGAACTGGAAGGGACTGTACCTGCGACTGCGCAGAGTGCGTCAGATGCGTCTGAGGATACAGGCATTGGGGAAACCGCTCAGCGAATCCATAGTGACGTGAGTGATTTTGCGACTGTTCACGCTGCTGGGGTAGAGACGGCAACTGCTGCGAGTGTCGGAAATGCTACTGAGAGCGTTCCCAAGCATCCTAACTTGCATGTCGCTAAATCTTCGAATGGTGACATCTCAAGGCAATTGTGTGGAATAAGGCATACTTATGCTGACTGCGTATTATGCGCGTGCGTTAGATATTGGCATTGAATATAATACGCATAATTTGACAGCCACGTTTGATGATATTGATTCGGAAGAAGAAGACGATGGTACGGGTAAGTCTGCGCTGGACCAATGTGGGTTGTGTAACCATGATGTAGAAATCAATATCACGGACGTGTACGAAGAGTATTTCGAGCTGGTTATCCTCGATTCCGAAGGTGAGAACGACGACGGACGCCGTTCGGAGCGTTCTTTTTCTTCATGACGTCACAACGTTGGGACGATATTGCGTTGGCCAGTAATAGCTACTTCGTGGCGAAGTTGGATGAACGTGTAGAAGGTCAACCCCAAAACCAAATTACCCGAGAGAGGAAAAATCCTGGATACAAAAGCGAGACGAACGAAGATATTCAAAAAAAGGTCGAGAAACTACCTGCCATTCCTGCGAGAGATCTATGCGTCTTTATAGGACTATTGATTGCTCGAAACAGATCTCCTACCAAGGAAAAATTGCATCATCACTGGAAGATGCCAGAGCTAGGTGCAATTCCGCGCGGATGCGTTGAGAGATTTATGTCGAGAAATCGATTCTCACACGTCTCACGCCACCTGCACGTTTGCAGCAACGCCGGTCCACGTGCCACCACCGACTAAGCGTGGAAACTCCGACCCGTGATCCAAGTTTGGCAAGAACGTTTGCAAGCCGGATACGTACCCCTTTCGATCATGTCTTTTGACGAGGCCATGCTTCCGGCGCGGTCAATGTTCAGCCGGATGAGCGTTTATATGAAGGATAAACATCATAAATGGGGTACAAAACTGTTTATGCTGAACGGCTCCTACATGGCCTACTGTATCATGTAAGTGTCGAGCACACCTTCGGATGCGTTCGCTTGCTTTTGACTCCAAAGTTATCTTATTACGTATGATACAACTAACATCCATTGTTATCATGTCTGACACGTTTTGAAACTTATCTGGGCAAAAGCACTTATATTCAAGGACAAAATCGCTGGATCCCAAACCGGGGCCTACCACAGTAGCACGCAGCCTAACGCATGTCTTCGGCGATTCTGACCCTCAAGCAATGCGTATTATAGTTATGGATCGCTACTATACGTCCGCGTCTTTGGACATGCATCTCCTACCCCAAGGGTTTCTACATTATTGGCACTGTGGTAACTAAGCGCTTAGCTAAGCTGGGAATTATGCAACGAAAAATAAGCGGCGGCCAGCCCATATTGACTAAGGTACGTTCACATACAAAGGGTTCATCCAGGTAGCTGAACTCAAAATGCTGCAGTGGTGGGACAGCAGACCGGTGCACATGTTGTGCACTGGAGGGAGCGTAGAGCTGGACCGAGCTATCGTCGCAAAAACCGGCGAGCAGACCGAAGTGACATGCCCGCGAGAACTGAAAAACTTGTAAATGTTCATGGACGATGTCGACGTTCACGACCAGCTGCGCCTACAAAGGTTACTTTTATTATCGTGTACAAGGCATGTTAACATCAATTAATATCGTGTTTTGTATGTATTATGTACCCTCTTCAGTTAGCTGTGCGCTACCAAATTATTTTAGAAGCTTGTTTCTCGGTTTCGTGGATCTCGCCATCACGAACGCGTTTATCGTGCTCAACCAAGCATGCAAAGCTGTAGTTAAACCCACATTGGTTTCTGAAACAACTGCATCTCGAGCTGTACCAGCTCAAAGAATCCGACTGGGGTACTGTGTGCAGCACCCAAGGCCTCCAGCGAACTCCAACTAATCGAAAAGGCACAACGGCCGCTATGCCGCATACTCCTGTTCTTACCGAGGAAATGCGGAAAGGCAATACGGATGGCAATACGAATGACGCCAACGAGCTTGTAAAGTATGCTCGGTCTTGAAGGAATATAATAGTGGCTGCAATACGGCTTTCTACTACTCTCCTTGCGCGCTGGCGAGCTGCCGGGGCAAGTCGCCCAGGGTCTTCTTATGCGACAAGTTCAAGCACACATACGACAGCAATACACGCGCCTGCTTCGATATATGCATTAGTGCTGGAGGAACGGCACCGTGATTCCTTCAGTGGACGGCAAGCGAAGCATTCGAGCTCGGTTGCAGAAGGGGTCAGCACTGACAGTGCTGAGCCACTCAGCCGTCCCATTAAGTCACGTCGCGTGCAGTGATGTCGTAATGGCAGCAGCTACTTCGAGCAATATTGTCTTAGTATAAGTACAGTCAATTTACAGCTGGTTTCACTTCATTTTTTAAAAGAAAAAGCGATGTTATTACACTGGTGCCCGCGTCCATAGCACTTGAGTGCTCTGTCACTACGCAACCAATACATGGTAAAGGCTAGTATCATGTACGAAAGCCAAAACTATCGTGTCTTTCTATACTTCAATACGAGGACGTATTGTTTACACCAATAATATAAACAAAAACACCAAAACTATACTATCAGCACCGCTAAAGCACGGCTAGCACAGTAATATTACTAGGATCACCAGCTTTTAAAGACTGACCACCGCAATAGAACGTCCTGCACCAGCCATAATTCACTCGCTAATTTTGCCCAATCCGCAACCTGATCGTCACAGAAATATCGTCCAACCAGCGAGGGGGGGGGGGGCAAAATCATTTTCTAGCCAGCCGCCTGAAGTTCATTCTCCCAGCTCCTTCCTTTTGAAATGACCATTCGACATCCCTGGTAGCTTCTCGCCTCAACAATGACATGCGTCCACGCAGCGAACCTTCTGGATGGTTTCAAGCAGACTAGGGTGGTGAAGAGCGAGCTGGCCCCGTGCTCCGTATGCACGACCCCAGCCCCGCATTCCATGAGAATTCAGCACCTGCATTGCGTGTGCAAGGCTTGCGCAGATGTAACGTCGGTACAAGAGGTTGTGGCGTTGGCAATGCTTCCATACACCGATTGGTTTTGCGACATCGAGCAATCCATGCGAGACGTACAATGCAGCGATCAAAAGTGATGTCACACTCCGCAGAAAACTGAAGGTCGGCGCCCTACTGTCCCAGCTACTTACTCTGGTTCATAGTGAAGCTGTCACCGCCAGGCAATTTGCCATGTCCCCGGAGCCATATTCTCGGTTGGTTCGTCGATGTCGCGGGCGGGATTGCTTGAGCTACACCTCCAGTCTCGGGACAGTATCCAAATTTTGCTAGCTACCACGGCTGAGACCGACCCTTTGGATACAGCCCGTGTTATTGGCAAGCAGAGCCCGCGTGTACAGGATGAGATTCGCCGACGCAACGTTGAGGACGTACCCGCTACATCCCGTCTGCAAATTGATTGCTGCAATGGAAACGCTTGGTACGCCTTCGCAGGGGTGGCTGATTGACATCAATTAGGGTAAGTGCAATTGTCACCTTTCAACATAGCACGGCTCTTGTGTGCACACACTCTACGCGATGGAATACTGTGGAGCTAAGGATCTAAATGGACGTCAGACTCTTGTCAATCGAGGAACCTCCGTCCGCAAAAAGGTAGAGAGCCTCCGCGGGCACCCCCGCAAAAATGATGCGGCACTAGAGATGGAGTAAGATCTGCATTTAAAAAGAGGTTAAACAATCTTAAGTCTTTAGTCTACAAATATCAACGGTTCTTAAGTCATTTACATTTTATTATATCATTCACATTCACTTATTTCCTTAATTATTGTGTGCGTTAACAACTTTCCGTTAGCCTTGCCCCCAAATACCACTTGTGAGAACAATCCTTCATCTACATTCTCTACCTAATGCCCCTTCTTACATACATTCCGGGGTGTTAACGGCTCAGTATATTTAGGCTTTGTGGTGGTATGAGCTCCCGTGCACCCCCAATCATCTTTAACGGTTTAACTTAGTCAGGGATGCGGAATAACTTATCAAATGGCACTACCGCGAATTAAATACCTAAAACCGGCCATTTCGTGGACCCACCTCAGCTTTCACCTGTTTTATTTTAAAACATACAGCTAAACATTCCGTCAAATACATGCATCCTTTGCAGAACGCTAGACGTATCATACGTCATTGGGGCTACAAGCTCAATAAAAGTTCAAGTGATAACATTAACGCTAAATGCGAGCTACGCAAGGACTTCTTTTACTCTTTCTGCATTTTTTCTCTGTACAAAACCCACTTTAACGTACCTACGAAGTAGTCCAGTACGTGCATCACATCAATGATAACATTACTTGTTGGGGCTGCTAGATACGTGTATATATTCATGAAGGAAATTAATTGGACACGTTACGAAATGTAAAGATGACTCTAATGTCTTACATGAAGGTGTCTTATGTTTCGTGGAAAAGAAACTTACATATATTAAAACACATCTATATGCAGCGGATTCGTGATTGTTTTGACGGGGCTGCCACGTCAAGAAATAAAGACGTTGAAGTTGCATACTTTACCACTTAAACGATCTCCCAAAATAATAGAACACCAAAAGTCCACACCTAAATTTTATATAGTCTAGTATTTTCTTTTCCCATAGGCTCTCAACACATCGCTGAACTTAGGCACGCATATCCTTCACGCGCAGTAAATCATTCAAGCGAGTTGGAGCTTTGGGAAGTCGTTCTTGTTTGCGAAAGCGTGCCACAACGTTAGAGATTTCCCGAAAGACAAACGCAGGAGCCTCGCTGCTGACCGCATCGCTCCATGAAAACCCACCGTCAACGTAGTGGTCAGCGTTAACAGATATCTTGGCCACGATCTGTGGAATCTAAACTCAGCTGTCTCTATTTTCTCCATAATTTGCAAGATCGCACAGCTCGTTGATAAATCCAGCATTTTATTACCAAAACACCACACACTATCGTAGCCTAGAAGAGCGTGGACTAGGTATTCAGCAATCGCCACCTCCGGGCGTGTCGATGCGCGCTCTGCAGCCCCGAAGGTCCTTTTGCTTGGGCGGTCTTGTTCTGAGAGTAAAATTTGGGACATAACTTAATACAGTCGTCTACACAACACTTTACATTATTTTATCTCAAACGGTTATTCGAGATGTGTGTGGCAGGAAAGCAACGGAAGTCGATAGGAAGAATATCGTTCATGTTTTGCAATGGTGCTCCTGCTGATTATGAAGTGCTGACAAAACGAATGCTGGTGTTTCTGGTATTTCCTCCTTCAATACATGATTATATTTCTGGCCTACAATGGGCGGCGAAAGAGAGGAAATCACCGAAACGGGAACAAGAACGGGCATAGTGACGCAGAGAGAGAGCGGATTGCAAACTTCGTGGCGGCAAAAAAAAAAGCGTCGACTTCGTCAATGGAGAGGATGCACTTCTCGCGAATGTTAAAGCGGACAAAGCGATGGGTAGACTACTTCGGCTTGCAGATACCATGGGGCGCCCCCCACCGTACCTGCAGGTATAGGCTATTTTAGTTATTGATGGGTCAACAGTTGCTAACGTTTCTATCTGACATATTTGAAGTAGAACAGTTGGAACCGTCGCCAATCAGCGCACCGGCAGGTGCTGAGAGCCCTACGGCTGCATGTGGAACCCAATGCAAAGAGGTCTAAACTTGCAAACGCTCCAAAGAGACCTGATAAGAAGATAGCAGCAAAGCCAAAGAAGAAGAGCAAGAAGCAGCGAGATCTGGAAGCTACAGAACGGCGACGGATCCTGTCTTGGCTTACGAAAGTATGGGGAGCCGAAAACGCTTACGGTATGTGTATCCCTCTGTTTTGCAATTGAAGAAATTACTAACAATCTTTCAACAGCAAGTGATCGACGAAGCGCTTAAGCTCCAGACGACCACGTAGGAGCTGAGAAGGGAGGCAACGCGAATGATGACACGGAAGGTATAAGGGTTTTGTATTATGCTGAATTGTGAGATCTCAAATGATACGCTGACTGGGATGGCATAATGCTTAGGAATTGCTGACATGGACACCGTATCGGCTGCTGTTGTGGAGGGTACTACTTATGAAATTTATGTTGACTTTGGTTTTTGTGCTGACTAAGGTTTGTAATGTAGACGGTGATAACGATAACAACGTCAGCCCCTGGGGAACGTATCGAAGATTTGAGACGAAATCTTGGGAGGTTGACCTGATCGAACGTTGCTACATTCAAATGTGGCGTTGAATTGGGCGGTTCAACTCACGGTTGAATCGCTTCGGCGGATTGTTTGTCCTTGACAAAAGACAGCTGTCGAGCCCGTGGATATTTCACCCTTCACTACTGTAGCGTTCCAACGAAGTCTTGCGGAAAAAGCTCTAGAAGCGTTTCCATTGAGAACGCGTATGCCCAACACCGGCAATAGCACACTGAGCTCGAATTATGCGCTTGACCCACCGAATACCTGGTCGGGGCACTCACTAATTCCGGGTCGATGACGGTGAACGCATCATGCACACACTTTTTAATTCCATGCAGATCTCTACCTCAGCAATGTGGCATGCTCACCTCATTCGTCGCCGAACTGCCAGCCCAAATGAATAATGCAAATGAGTACTTCGGCTTTCGGGAATTAATTCTCGATCGCGTTGATTAACGGAAACCCAAAGTCACAGACGACGTCGAACAATGCCGGCTTACTTGAAGTGTCGCTGTAGACATGCTCAAAAATATCGAAATACGTGTCCTTAGACTTCAAGCTATACCGTGCGAGCTAGACGGGTACGAATAGATTACTTGCCTGGTCGTGCATCAGCCAAACCATGCACGGCTTGATCTCGGACGTAGCACCTCTAAGAGTTCCATCAAAGAATAGTGACATGCCACTGTATATCAGCAACTGGCTTAATTCAGGGTGTGCCCAACCTATGATTCGGTCTGGATTTGTTGTAGGGTCGGTCTTCGGTCTCGAAATGTGAAACTGGAAGAAGCTCGCCGCCTTGACCTCGGCCATAGAGAGAAGCGACTTCGATGCGTCTAAGTAGATAAACGCCGTAGTGGATTTAATGAACGCGATATACACGGTTTGCAACTTGTTCCTCGGTCAATCCTTTCCGAATTACATCGTCGTCCGAGTTGAGCTCGGCGCGAGCTGGCTTCTAAGTATCGTGCACACGTCTTCTAGGCCAAGGACGGAGAGACTGTCGACGCGATTTTTTCATCGCCGTTGAGCAGTCGTCGATCTCAGAGCTGGATGAGACTGGCTGTACACAGGTGTACAAGCTCAATAATTCGTATTCTGTCACATGCGCTCGAATGGTCAGACGGGCTTTGCAGCGTATGCTACGGTAGCCACTACACCGAAGAACGATCTTATCTCCACGCACGTGTGTAGTTGAAGCTTTTGTGGTTGATCTTTGCTGTTGGCTCTCACTTCTTGTGAGCTGTTTTACAAGCTTTGCGGTCCTGGACGTGTCTTTACCAGTGACCTGTATTGTCATTTTGCCGGCAATGAGAAATACGAATGTGAAGACGAGCTGCTTTGAAAAAGGTTGTATGAAATAGCAGCGTGAACAAGATGTAATATTAAGGTCATACGGTGTGTTGCCAATGTAGAAATTCAATTACACCGCGCTCAGATTCGAAGCCTCTGGCAGGCATAATATAGCCTTGTAAGAACTTCGTGCGACCATTTATAAGCCCCGGTGGTCTTGGAGAATCTGAAACATTGTAGTGAATATTAATGACGAACTAGTAATAAACTCCGTATTTGTGTGGTCACTAAAGTGCGAAGGTGTGACTAATTGCGAAGAACGCCTAATAAGCGAACTTTGATTATGGCCAATAACAGCGCTGTATTCAAAACAGATGGCTGCCCACTTTTCGCGAGCTAATTATAGGTAGCAGTCTGACCGGGGCTGATAACGATGCAAAAGGGAGAACGACAGCGTACAAATAGCCAGACGTGCTCGACCGAAAAACTATTTGCGAAACGTGAACAGACCAAGCGTTTGATCGTGGGAGACAGCTCTCACCAGCGTACGACTTTGGAATTAATGGAGGCAGGTCTTTCACGAACGGAACATTCAACTGGATCAGTCTCGGATAATTTTTACTTTTTAGCACTAATTATGAGATGCAAGTAATCTTACCCGTAAACGTCGAACATGGGCGTTCGCTTAGGACAGGGGCGATGCGGTAGTCTAAATGATGTACATGTACCCATTTCTGGACAGTCGGTCACAATTGGCTTCCGTTACACACACTCATATACGCAATACAACATGAAGCACTACAATTCGAGCGCTAAGATAGCGCAGTTTATCTTCAAATTCCGATGCACTAGCGAAAAACACGTAATCGAACTAACGAATCGGCATACATGTAAAATCAAGTCTAAACTATACATAAAAAGACAAACTTAATCGGCTGAAGGATGACTATGGTGGAGGGATATTTTCTCAATTGGCTAAGGCGAAGATTGCTAAGTGTACTTTCGTCAAATGTAGGCTGACTTTGAAGTCATGTCAGGTGATATATTTTATGACCTAGGACGAAGATGACGTGACAAAGTGGCCAGCATTAGCCTTAAACATTAGTATTCTGCGGCAGGCGTAATCATGGACGTATTTTACCTAATATAACTAGTTTATCCGTCTAGGCACGATCCTTGTAATACCCCACTCGACATTTTGAAGTGGGCCAGAGAAGTAGTACCTGGCGGGTTTCAGCACACGATTTGTTTTCCGGTTAGGCTTACCCAAAACCTACAATTATTGCTTTGTGGGGAAAACTAATGACCTATACTATAATAGGTTATTTTTGCAACCAGGTATGCAACAAACTCCTGATTGGTTAATAATCAGAAGACAGCTCTTGTCGTATTACATGGATAAGCCTCTGGAAAATTCTACACACATGCTGCACACCCAATTTGATTTCCCCTGTTACATACCATATATATTTTATCCTACCACATTGCTGATTGTATTATGCATCACACTAAGGTCTTGAGTGTCAACGTTACTCGATCGTTACAAATGCGAATAAACAATTTTCAACATGCGCTACTTTACTTAGGGATATTAAATTTACTGGGGAGTTATGGACAAACACAGATTACTCAGAAGTATTCGAAGTCAACTTGAAAGTAAATATCACCCCTCTGTATTGATCCTTATTCCGTTGGATCCGGACTCGGGACAGTGTGATCTTGGCCATTTAGTGGTGGATATTTCCTTCTCGTCCGTCATCCATGCCAGATCCACTTTCATCCTCTTAGCAACTCTAATCCTCGAGGTCCATCATTTTTAGTCCCTTTTTCAAGGTCTACCCAGTCAGCACGCATAGGATCAGGATCCAGGTACTCCACCACGGGATCTCTACTCATCGGTATTATTCCACGTTATCCGCGCCATCTTGAGCTTCCTCATGGTAGCCTCGACCTCGGACCCACTTCATACAGACCCAACCCACTCTTGAACACCATATTTGCCAGGTTATGTCACTAATCTCCAAAAATGGCTGTTTATCACATCCCATATCGTTTTCTGAGAAAACACTTCACCACAGTCGGCCTTGTACGGCATTGCGGTTGCTGCCACCCGGTGGCGTTCGGGACGTCGGCGCCCAGTAGCACACGTTCGCAAATACTTCTTTGTACGCACGACACATGGTGCCTACGCAACGTACTAGCAAGAGGCCAGAAAAGGCTCCTACCGTAGCCTCCCCACCCACTCCTCCTGGGTTTCCACCCGCCTCCACTTCGGACCTCCGGGCCCTGGTTCTGGTCTTATCCGACCAAGTTGATTCGCTGACGACGGATCCGAAGGCTGCTCAGGCTGCGCCAGTTACAGCTCAGCGTGCACACGTCACTCGGCAAGCTCTGCAATTCGTCTCCTCTACTTCTTTCGCCTCTCCCATCCAGACACTTTGGATGCAGATACACGATCAAACCATGGGTATCCAAGGCTGGGAGCACCGCGCAGATTTCCACCCTCGGGCTCTGCGGCGTTTACTTGCGGGCCAGACTGTAGAGGTCCGCGACCAGGAGCAGCAACTGGATCGATTCTCCCATCGGCGGGATCGCCTTCAGGATACCAGTAACCGCCTGCTTTGGGGATATGCAACTTGCCAGATCCGGGATCCTGGAGCTCTAATCCCACATCCACGATTTGGTGCGGGGTGTCGAAAACGCCAACGTTGCCAATGCATCCGCCGACGAGAGCCGCGACGAACTGCGTCTGACGCAAGAGGAAGTGGTGACCTACGACTATGTGGGATGGGGGATCTGCAATGAGATTGACCCGCAGTGGCCTTCGATACCGGGGCCGCCCACTTGGTCACCGGGTCCCGCTTTTGGCCAGTTATTCAACAAGCCTAAGGCGTCTCAGGAGCCGGTTGCTAGTGGACAGCGGGACGCAACGAGAGTCATGAGGGGCTCGTACTTATGACTACGCGGACTCGTGGTGAGTTACAGGACAAGATGACCAAGCTCGAGCTTCAGCATAACAAGGCGGCCACTAAATAGGCGGATGCTACTCTAACGCATACCGTGATGGAGACGAAGATACATTGTCTGCGTACGTGGATTCACTTTCAGCTCATCTCTGCCAATCTTGCACTTACTTGTTTTGTGGTTTCACAAACGGAATACTGCTGAGAAGGCATCTATCCAATTGCGGGACCAAGTTACGGTTGCTTACGAACGGCACAAGTAGCCAGCTCTGGAACGCGATCAAGGTCTTGCCCAACGTGATACGACACTCCAGAAGCCGGCAGTAGTGGCTGCGGCGATCTCGGGTCCTATTTCGATCGCCTTCGGATCGTCCCTAAATCGGTGTCTTTGGCGCCGCTGCGACGGTTACGCGTCACGCTTTGGGTGTGGTGGATCATCAGCGAAACTCCCTCGTATTCGATCCACGACGTCTGGTAAATGATCTCCCCGACTCCACAAGCAGGCCCGGATCTCGCCCCTGGTGATGCCAGAAAACCCGAGGATGATTTTGGAGCGAGGGGTGGGTCGACATGTGTGACGGCATGGGGGATGTTTTGGTTTTGCGAACCATATGATAACTACACCTGTAGTCTAGCACCACTTGACATCGTCTTCATACAAATCGGGATCTAAATCCAGATTCACGGCTACGGCTCTGTCCAAAGCGGTATCCGCAACTGAATCTCTTACTGCATTATCATTCATGTCTGGCTCAACCGCGAAAGCACCGTCCATAATTGGATCCAAGACTGGCCCCGCCGCAAAGGTGACATCTCAGACGGGAGCTACTACTAAGACGGGAGCTACTACTAAGACGGGATCTACGACGTCCAGGTCCGGATCCAATACCGGGTCTATGGTCGCTAATGTTGGACCTACTGCCCGGTCGCCGGAAAGATCCAAAACAGGGCTGCAGCGTCCGCTAACTTCCGGGTCTACAGCGTCAACAACTGTATCCACGGTCAAGATACCTCTAATGCGGGATTCAGCCCAGGTCATCCCCGAAGGCGGCGCCCACGGTGGGATCCACTACTGTGTCGTACTCCAAGACGGGGTCTGCGAGGTCTAAGGCTGGATCTACCATCGAATCCACCGCTGTGATACCGGCGGTCACAACTGGATCCGCCACGACTGTGCCTAAACCTGTGGAGTCGGGATCCGGTAAGGCTCAAGCTAAGTGACCTATTCCCAAGGGAGGCGGACCTGGCAGGATAACGATGACGACAAATCAGAATGGTCAGATGGCTGCCATTTTATCCGGGCCTTGGTCAAGGGTACTCTTCCGATGACTCCTAGCCCGTTCAGTGCAGATGGTGAGCGCGATGACTACAAGGATGGCGACGATTCAAAAGTAGCCCAGGTCGCATAGGACGCGTTGGAAGAGGCCATTTGACGAGTATTATCGCAACCCCGATCTGAGGCTCGACGTAAGTCCCAATCTGCGCCGAGGAATCATGCCGACCAAGCACGGTACCGCTCGATCTGCGATCGAGATTGGTAGCGAAGAGGAGTCCGAGAGTGATGGCGACGCTGGATCCGCACCGATGGGGGGTCCGCTGAATTCGCCTCTGTGACAGGTCCATCCATCGTCGCCTTGTCAGGTAAGCTCCCCATGGACCCGTTCGGCCCGAATGACGCATTCATCCCAGATCGTATGCCGTCCAATACATTACGACGGATACCATCGAGCCTTGGTCCGCTAAAAAGTTCAACTAAGTAGATATCGCCGCCATGAAGGTCCCCAGCTTGTTATCGGAATTATTGTGGATCTTCCCGCGTGAAGCGTATAACGTCGCGGTCGGATTATGTGGCTCCCTGGTTACCCGATCCAACGTTAAAGAGCGGCAGAAGACCGCACCGTTGGATACCATGACAACCCCTGTGGATCCGACCAGCTTCCACGGATATGACGGCGGTTGAATTGTTTGTTGGCGCCCTCCAGCAGTCCTGTACCAAGCATCGGATCGCGTTAGGGGAAGACTCGCACAAGTTCCTAATCCCTCGGATCCAGTTGCGGGATTCTGCATGGACTTCCAATTTCAACAAGAAACTTGGTAACCGACGCATTCACGCTGGCAGGGCTTAGAAGAAAGGTCTGGTCCAGATAAGAACCTTGATCTCTCCAAGCCGGCGCCTCTGTTGAACGCTTAACAGGAGAGCGACGAAACAGGGCTCTGGCGCAAATAGTTCCGTAGCGATCGAACCCAGCGTCCAGTCCATCTGACCTCGCGCCTGGCGGGCAAGTCCTTGAGCTACCAAGCCCATATTGCCTGAACATAGTCATCTCTCTATCGGGATTACAGATTCCACCTTCAATTTGTCTTTCGATGTCGCGCCGCCAGACAAGTTCTTCGGACATCCATTCTCCTAGCAGTACTTAGTGAACTGAATCCATTAGGTTTATGTTATGTTATTTTTCGTAATCCACTTTTTAATTTGTCTGCCCTTGACTCCATTGCCCTTATATGACTGAATCCGAAACGAATCTGACGCGTACACCCGGGGTTTAGCCGGATACCGCTAAGTCGTACAACTGGATCTCAGTCAGATCATTTCAAACAACAGGACCTTAGTCTGATCCACCTTCTATTTCCACATACCGTTGTCTTGCAGTCGATAACTTCTCAGAACGCCTTGCTCACACAAACGGCACTCCTTATGCATAAATATTAGTTCCATCCTCCTGATCTGCGGCCATCTTGTAGATCTTTCTTCCCCTTTCCACCGATATGACCACCTCACATCAGTGTATCCTCATTCCGCTTCTCTTCATGAGACTGCATCATGCCGAACCGATTTCGGCTCCTACGATACCACAGAAACGCACACAGAATCACTCCGCAATTCATACCTGCTTCGTCCACCCAACTGGGCTCGTCATCGTCCCATCCAGTGTACCAAACATTCGTGGTAGATCCGTTCGCATCGAGATTGTTTCCTGACCACATGTCCGTCATCTTCTCGACTTCGAACGTGTTAGCCTCCAGGTCCGGGGCCAACTATATTCTGATAGGAGGATCGCATAGAAATCCACTCAATCTTGGTCCTCCATCACGAGATGACGATCCGGGTACTTCTTCAACAGTTTCAGCTTGGATGCATGTACGACAAGCAATAATCGATACCCCGGTCTCCAACTTCGCTGCGTGTTCACCTATCGTTTTCTCCACTCACCCCAGATGACCCGCTTGCGCATATACCTGTCTTTCTCTTGATCCAAATAAAGCCATACCTGGAATCCAACCTGGATTGGGTGTGGACGGGCGTCTTCGTTGTGTTGGCCCGCCCGATCCCGGATCGCGTTCCGCAGTCAGATCCTCCGCAGCGACTAAAGAGAAACGGGATGGTCTCCAGTAGGAAAGTACTTTGTCGTACTGAATCGTGAGCTAAAGGCTCTTAACCCCCGAGAGCGAAGGCCAGTATTAGACACGATTGCACGGAAAGTTTATCCGGTATCAGACATGATAAGGAATAGACTTATAATTAGTATTGAAGTATACAAACCTTCTGTCAACTAGGGAAAAGTGTTGTGAAGGCTGACACACAAAAACATGACAGCGGCGGTTCATGGACGTGTCCAATTTTAATTTTCTAATATCAATTGACAGAGTATTTGAAAGAGCGCCAGTTCTTGCCATTAGGTACTATAGGTCACTCTCGTAAACCACTCGTTTGCTGGCATTCTAGAATTTGGCACAAACGGAAAAGATGGCGACAGCATTTAGAGCTGTGTGATCCAAGCTACTAAAGGAGGGGTGGAAATCCAGCAGGCCACGGGGGTTGGAGAGCGACTACACATACATTCGTCCCGGCAAGACGAAGGCAGATGTACGGGGCGTCGATTACTTTGCAGGCGGCGAGGAACTGCTAAAGTATTTGGACAGGCTAGCCCTCGGTATGCTTATAAAACCGTGTCTAATTCTAACCTGCTAGTGATTACAGAAAAGCTGAAACAGAAGAAGGCAACAGCCCACGCTCTCCTACCAGCATCGTCTTCTACCGGCGGAGGAGCTGGTACGTATTTCGCTTGCTAGTCATGTATAATACCTTCTAAGCGACTGTCGCTATTATGTACAATACAGGAGGAGATGGGGAAACCGCAAGTATGTCTGCTGACGATCAAGCTGCCAGCCTTACCAGTGCCGAGCAAGATTAAAGCGCGGTGCCAAGGATCTCTGGTGGTACGTTGAAGATGTGAGCTCTACCTTGTATTGTACATTTGTAACTCAGTCTATCAAAACGGTACTACCAGGTACTAATATGTACGTCGATCTACCACTCTATTAATAGCTAGACAATGAGAAATTATTCATACGTGCTGTTATGATATGAGACGGCGCGAAACGAACTGACCCTTACGAACCATTTAGAGTTATCGAGATAAACGGCTTTAAAGATTGACCACTCAAAAACGTAATTAAACGAATTTTTCAGTAGAGGCGTTTTTCCAAACGGACCCATTTTTTTATGGTGTATCTTTTAGAACGAGCACGATGAACACCAGCACAAACTCTTCCAGCACGTCGGTTGTGGCCAGCGACGCCAGTACCAGGACAAACACTGCGCTTCGGCAACATGACAGGAATCTACTGGGCTCTCTTCTACCTGACCCGGACGCAACCGGCGGTGAAGGATCAGATGACAGTGTGTGGGAGCCAATATCAGGCGAATCAAGTGGCGTATCGAGTGCTGAAGACGTTGAAGATGCCTTGGAGGACGCCTTACAGGATCATTCAGACGTAGAGTCTGTTGAGGACTTCTCTGTGGAGGGTAGGATCTTTCGGTCTGATGACCAACTTCGGGAGCAAGTTACGAGTTTGGTTCAGCAGGATCATTGCACGGAGAAGTGCCTTCAAGGCAAGGCAGGTGACCTTGAAAACTTCCTGTGCTCTTTGGGGCAAATGACTACGCATGAAAAGAAACAGAGCATCCTGACCTCGCTGGCGATGTTGATAAAGACAGACACCGCAGTACGCCGTCGTGGGAGTGGTGAACGGCAAGCCTTCTCGTTTTATTAACCGCTAATAGGGCGTGTGTGTCGGGATTCATGGTGCACCGTGTATGGGATCTGCACGGCAACAATCACGCGCTACCGACGACAGATACAGAGAGGTGCTTTCTCCGTCAACACACACCGGGGCCAGCTCAACATTAACGCCGCTAAGATAGACATCCGTTGGTTGTCGAACTGGTTTCGAATGTTCGCCAATACTCTGGGAGACGTCGTCCCGGTTAGAGTTCGAACGCAGAAGACGGTTGACGGAGCGGTCCGCAAGCAATATACTGACGAGAACTATACGCTGCTCCCTGCCTACTTCACTTGGGACCAACTATACAATGAGATGCACAACTACGTCGTGGAGAACGACTTGGAGGTGAGGGAACCTCGACCATCAACTTTCCGACAGCTTTTACAGAAACATTGTCCCCTCATTCGAATCCGATCTCCACGCAGCAACGTGTGTGACTTCTGTTCTATATTGTACGTACGTATGTGCTCTCAGGTCACTGCAGAACTCACCGAAGAGCTTGGTGTTCACACTGCCGCAGCTAAAGCTATGAGGTTTGTACACAAGAATCATTCTGCTTCACCAAGGATTTTAAGATCATTCTGATGTACTATGAGCTTTTATATAGGTTAGTGTACCAGAAAGACTTGCAAGCAGTTTCCGATGAGCATGCTGTGATCGTGATGGACTTCAGTCAAAATTTGACACTGCCAAGTGTGACTTCTACGCCTTCCCAATGGTATTTCCTGTCTTTGATCAACGTGAACGTGTTTGGCATCTATTATGCCAACAAAGGCATTCAATACGATTACGTCTACGACGAGTCGGTGGCGGGTAAAGGCAGTGACGAGGTGAACAGCATGCTGTATCCCTTTATTCACCGAATTGTGCTTGGCAATGGACACCGAAACGTTACAATTTACGCCGACAACTGTGGAGGCCAGAACAAAAACAGCTTAGTCATCAAGATGCTGCTAGCACTAACTTAAATTGGTAATCTGGAGACAAGGACACACCAAAATGCTGTCGATCGCGGCTTCGGGCACATGAGAAAGAAATTTGCGAAGGAGGACGTTTGGACTACGGATCAGTTGTTGGAAGTGATCAATGCATCTTCCGTAAGCGCAGCTATCGTCCATGTTCGCAAGGAAAACTCGATGATGAAGGCGTTTCGTACAGTGGTGTTAGAAGCTTACAAAAATCTCGCAAACGTGCAGCGGTATCAGCTTTTTGCGATGCGTACCGCCAGCCCTGGAGTTGTGACGTGTCGTGTAGAACCGGATGATGTGGGTGTTGATGAAGACCTAAGAAAAACGTTTGATGGGATTAAGGCCGACAATACGAAGGTGTGCAACCTTCTGGGCAACTATCTTGAGCCCTTACAGCCTCCAGCCCCCAATTTTGAAAAGAAGCAGCAAATGCACAACAAAGTGAAGCCGTACGTGCCCGTCGAGTATGCATCGGACCCAATATACGCAGCTCCAACCGACGAAGAGGAACGACTCGCAAACGAAGATAAGCAGTCGCGTCGTGAAGCAAGCACGCAGAAGAAGAAGAAAAGCGCTAGCTGTCTGGAAGGCCAAGCAATGACGAACCCCGTCAGTATGGATGTAGCTACGGATAGCACAGCCCAGCCTAAAACCTGCAAACTAACACGCAAGTGTGCCAGGAAAGAAACGTAGGCCCACAAAGGCACTAAATGCTAGCAGCAAAATGATATGACCCTTCTAGCCCGTACCCATTTGTTTTTAAAATAGGCTGTAAGTACCCAAAACAAATAAAAAATATCCCATCAAATTTGGGCCCCAACAGGTAAAGACCTTCATTTGAAGCAGAAAGTAGTCGAATTAGGACGCGGGAATAGGCTCAAACCATGCGGATCACAAGAAGAGTAAAACATTTTTTTTCTTATGTTTGTCTTTCTGGGAGGCAACGTTTTTGGTGGACTCGAGCTCTTTCTCTTTTTAACTTTTTAGAAGTCTGAAGGCATCATTTGAAAGAGGAGATCCTCCTCTTTCGAATGGTGTGCCTAAAACGCGATTCGTACTTAGGTTTGTAAGCGTCTTTTCGTTTCGCGCCGCCTCATATGTACATCAAGCGGCGCTCTTGACGTTGTCCACGGTACGGAGTTAGCGATATCAGGGACTTCTCAAACACTTTGATTACGCTTTCCAGGTTTCCGAGAACTTGAAGCATCGGTGTTAGCATGTCGGATTCACTAATGATACTCGTGACGCGGTCGTGTTCTGCATCCCAGTCGAACCGCGTTGATCCTCGTGCTTCGATCCGCCGACCAAGCAATTTGTCGGCAAGAGGACAGCGCGTATTCCCTCCTTTCTGACCGCATAAATGCGGAAACACCTTCATTAACGTGCGTTCCGTAATGGTAAAGCGGGTTGTGACGGAGGCGACTATAGAGCCCACACCACTTCTCTTGAGACGACGGAGCACCACCTCGACGTCTTGAAACCAGAGCGTAAAGTACTTCCAATTCCTCATGATTGACTCGACACCTCGGCCAGCGTTGAATCTTGCGTCGGAAGTCATGGACTGTCGGAGAAAATCCAGTTGGGTACGTTGCTTGGTGTCTTCTCTACTGCCCAATTCGAACAGTTGAAAGTACTGCACGACAACATTCCACAGTGTCTTCTTTGACGGAGCGGTAGTGACGATGACACGACGACGCTCCTCAAGCGTTTTAATTTGCTCTCGTAGCTGCTGATTCTCCTCCGAAATCCGATTCGTGTAGTCTTCCTTCTTCTTGCGATAGCGAATCTGCCTCAGTCGACGAATTTCTCGTTGGTGCTTTTTCTCTGATTCGGCCCACTGCATCATCATCGCTGTCTGCTCTTCTTCGAAAAGAGACTCCGGTCCGACAAGCAGAGATTCGCTCGGCACAGCCAGTAGCGTCAGTTTTGAAGCGGGAGTCTCATGCGGATCTTGTCGCTTCCTCTTTCGATCTATCGGCGATAATTGATTGCCTATCGTTGCAGCGTTGCATTGCTCTGACGCGTTAGTTGAGCTCATTGCTGCTGGTGGACACTGTCTAGCGGAGAAGGAGCCACCTCGCTGCTTGATGCCGCCAGCTACACGGTCACTTAAGAATCGTTCCAAATATGGACGCAGGAGGCAGGACTTCATCGTGAGACGGATAGTCTTGGTTTTTGACGAGTTACGCTAGTAAAGCTGATCAAGAAATGGAAATGATTTGTCGCGTTTGTGGTCGCTGTGGTTGTTTTCGTACAGTGGTAATCACCCAGATGCTGTGGGAATACAGCGCAGTGATGGGAAGTGATAGACTTCATACTACAGCTATACCACGTATTAATACAAATTAAGCTGTATCGGTAGCATACTACAGCTATATCACGTATTAATACAATCTAAGCTGTATCGATAAGTATCATGTGCGACTGTGAAGCAAAGTGCGCTACTGCAAGTACACAATGCATTTCTCCATAGTTATGGATAGTGCAGTCGATCGCAAAGTCTAGTGGCCACTGTAAGTATTAATACCGGTGTAATTTACTGAGCTAATCGCCACTTTTTGACTCGAGTGTTTAGTCCTGTTTTCAGGTACCCGCTTCTCTACACCAGCGATGAATCATTCTCCAAAGCGACTGCAACTATTGAAACAATTTACTTCTATTAATAAGTACGACACGTGCCCATCTTGACGTCATGCTTTGTCACTCCGGCCACCAGTGTGGTCGCCTACTACGGCTACAGTAGCCTTTTCCACACAGCCAGCAAATGAGAGACACAAGGCAACCGACCGCCTTAGGCTTAACTATGCATGAAATTTCGATCGACGTACAGCATACTCCATACCCAGTCTCATGTTAGCGAGAATCATGCTGTGCGTTTTTGGTCATGTTGTTTCAAAACTAAAATCTAACTCGTTATTATAATTTCAATCCTTTGCAGCTTCAAGTAGCCTAGATGGGTAGGTAGGTACCCAAAAGAAAACCTGTTCCCGTGGCTGCTCAAACAAATACCGAATTCTCTTTGTTACGATAAACTATGTGCTATGGCATTCAGGCGAAATTGGCCAATCGGAAAGCTCCGGGGAAGCAGGGGGAAATGACAAAACCTTGGTGATTCGAAAAGTAATGGCAAAAGCAACATTCCCCAGGCTTTGTCACAATATTATTGTGACAAAGCCTGGGGTGATACTAAATATAAATGATATACAATCACACCTCCACAAATGACGCCCGATTGGTTCGGGAAAAAATGTATTTTCATTTATAGAATTGGTCACATAGAGAAGTGGCTACATGTAGCCATCTTGCTGAAAGTAACTATCGAGTGTCCGCTGTCGTCTACGCTTCACCACTTGCGTTCGCACTAGCTTTGTCAAAGATTGCAGCATGCTCTGCTGGTCTTTAGTGTCACCCTCGCACTGAAACAGAAATGTTGAAAGCTCCACGCAATAAGCAAGGGCTGTCGATGCAGGTACAGGTGGGTCATCTTCTTGGTTGTACTGTAACTACACAGATTCATATACTCACCCTGATCCAAAGGCTGGACAGACGACGTTAGATTAGGAGGAAGAAAGCGTACCTCGATGTTTGAATATGACCGGGTAATCTTGTGACTCGAGGCATTGTCAATCAACAGCAGGACCTTGCGATTTTAAACAGCCATCTTTAAGTTGAAACTTTGTACCCACTCGGAGAATTTTCGGGCTGTCATCCATGCTTTTTTGCTATCGTAGTATTGAACAGCCTTGCCTTTTAGCGCACGAGCACCCCCGCCAGTAAACAACGTGGGTTTTCTACTGTGCCAATCACGACCGGGTCTAACTTGTGCGTACCCGTTGCATTACAACAGAATGCTATTGTGATACGAGCTTTATCGCGTTTCTTTCCTTTTCTGCTCATAGTTGCCAATGTCTGCGGAGTGTGGCGGTGTCATGGTGCGAGCGGGGATTATAAAAGGAATATTGACGGGATTCAGCTGGAATTTAAAAGTGAGAAGGATTCTATGGTGGACGGTCACCTGTCCAGATAGAGAGTTTTACCTCCGGAATTGACTGTCATTTAGCGAATAGAGAGGGTTTTAGTCAATTAGAGGGACTGGTATAATGAACCCCATATAGTCTCGTTTGCTTTGAGATACAACATTCAAGCTAAGAGATAGTGGTCAGTTTTAGAGGTTCAAATAAGGAGGTGTGACTGTAATGACATAAAATACCTAAAAAGATTGAAATCACAAATTCCGGGATGGTTTTCTTCAGTGGAAAGACGCACGTTTTCCCTGATAAGATTGTGTGTGTGGGTGGGTGGGGGGGGGGGGGTTACCACACTCACACGCCACGGGTATGTGAATTCTAAACCGCTTAGACGTCCTATCCGAATGACCTCATTACCAAATTGGCGAGAAGCAATGTTCAGCATGGACGGTGTGAGGTACTGAAGTTGCGACCATCACGATGAAGGCAAAATTAACAATTTCTCTTGCTAAGGTTTGCAGCTCTCACAATGCAAACAAGCAACTCTCAACATCAAGAGCTTTGCGTTAGCTCAGGGAAACCGCGCTGTTACGCGCCAAGGCAAGTCTGGCGGCAACAATACGCTATATGTATGCGTAAGAAAACGAAATGCTCGTTCCACGTGCGGCTGATCAAGTCTCAACGACGAAATAAGTTCAAATACAGTGACCGCGTTTACCATGGAACTATTGAGCATAGTTTAGCTGCAAAGCTAGTACACTATAGCGCATGTACCGGTAGGGTTAAACACACATCACATACTAATAGTTCAATGGTGAAACACCAATATTAAAGCACATTTCAACTGATATTGTTTGCTTTAATCAGAGCGCACAAGAATAATAGGCGGTCGCATCGTACACAGTGCGATGCGGTGCGGTGCGTCCTGTCGAGAATGGGCCTAAGACGAACATGACAGATGACGAGTGCGCGCATGTCCTCGATGCTATTCTGTCCCGGCCTACGAACAGTTTTCCGAGGAAGGGAATCTTTGTGGAGATTGCCATGAGGATTTCCTTCTTAAAGGTTACGGTGGTGGGGTGTGGCACTGTGCTGTTTAGCGGGTATCTACCTCTCCAAGGCCCGTCACAGAGAGTGGTTGGGTCGCCGGGCGACATATCGAACCGTCGAACAGGAGCGGTTGAGTCTGGTACCGCTAACGCAATGCTACGCTTCACTTGCCTGCGGGTTGGCTTCCATCATCGACGTATTCATGCTAGTCTCCCGCGCCTAGCCATAAGCGTAACGAAGCTGATATTGATTAAGACCAAAAAAGAACAGAGGGTCCGCTATTGGGTGCTAATTATAATCTGTTGTTCTAGCACTGTTCACCTGTTAAGTACCTGTGATCCCTACTGGCCTGTTGTCAGTATTGTTCAGCTGTTAGTTGTTCTCGTTTCTGAGTACCCGCATAAAGAATAACCATTTTGATAGTTTTTGTGGAAGGTGCAGGCGTGATATACGGACACCAACTTCAACGAGTTGCAGTGTTACATGTTGAAGGAGACATAATATAATTAATATCTTCATTATTTTTTATTATGCGTTGATGAAACTATTTTTTTACGTTATTACCTATGCTTTGACGACACGTAATAAGCCTCACATATAAAATAATAAAGTACTTCCATAGCGCAACTTGTAGAGACATTGTATGTATCCAGTGGTATGCATCAGTACTATTGAAGCTGCACGCATCTTTTGAATGTGGTTATGACCTTAACATACTCAAATCGAAAGGTAGATTAAATTGTTAGCAGGTCCCTAGTTCTCAGCACCCGAAGCGCTCGATACATCTAGCCTCTAATCTTCAAATGTATGGTTGCCACATGAATCATTTCGCCACCTTTGCCTAGTTTGTAACACGAATGTGTAGGTTGTGGGCTCGGTTGACAGCTGTGGCTAGCTGTTCAGCTTCATAATCCTGAACACTACCGTCGGCAAAACGCACCGACCATTTGTATACTCCGTCTGAGAGCCGTACAGCAATGACGTCGCCAATGACCGAGCTGGATTCGGCTGTTTGGTTGGGAGCAACGTTGAAATTGCCCACTATTTTCCATTGTAGTGGCTGTCCCGGTCGCTTGAGAAAAAGTCGAACGAGTCGATTCACCTCATAAAACCCGTCCTCGCTACTCTGTGTTGTCAGGGCTAGACGCCTAGCTGGAGGTCGGCCTGGTGTACGTCGAACTGGAACAGTAGCCATAGCAGTACGTAGATCCAAAAGGTCCAACAAGGACAGTGCAGCTAGTACGTGAGAACACACCCATCCTGATCGGATAAAGGCCTCGCATGTACATTGCAAGAATTTCCGTAGTCGTTCGATCGTCTCGTGTGACCAAATTGGTAAAAGTTCGAAAGGGGGTGGGTACTCTTGGTGCTTTACCATCACTCTGTGCAGGGAAAGCAGCTCAAACTCAAGCTCCAAGTAAGTGATTCGTCTGGGGAAACGACCATCGAGAGACTTCAGGAATTTAGTCACTCGTTCATTGTCCACATTAGCTCCAAGCATACCTTGACCACCAACGATATGCTTTGTAACGTTAAATACGAGAGCACTTAGGCGTCGTAGACGTCCTCTGCCTTTGTAGACAAACTTGTAGTCATGTTGGGTAGCAACCAGAAGTTCAGCTTTTACCATCATTTCTGGTGGAATGGGACCTTCGCTGACGTGGGCGACCCTAAGAGGGCAAAGATCCTCTCCATCAGCCTTAAGAATTCTAGGTAGAATACCGCTTAGTACACCATTGGTGGATGCACGAGAGCTGGGAACGCAGGTCTTCTTAATGACGCTGTGGTGCGACTCAATCCCCTGTTGGCTCGGTAATACTCCTCCAACTCCGGCCCCGTTAACATGCCACCTATTCCATCTCTCACTCAGGTAAACTGCTTTGAACCAACTCGCGTAGGCACTCTCTCCATTAGTGATCCAGTGTTCTGTAACTACGTCCGCAAGCTTAACGAACTGCTTGTGAGTGCGAGCGGCTCGAAGGAGGTCAATTCCGGGCCTAATCATCTCGGCGTACAGCTCTGCATTCACCAATAGAGTTTTTTTTGTCGCGAGTTCCGAGCCATATGAGGCCAGCACGTAATAAGAGTTACCTCTGGCCATACCTCACAAAAAGCAGACGCAATAGCTTTTGAGTGGTCGAGACTTCCAAACGCAACTTGTACTTCCACTCCTAGAAACGACAGAGCTCGTTCGCAGACAACCTCAAACATCTTGGCGTATCCAGCTTTTGACTCCGTCCTGACGAACATATACACCCACGGAATAAACCTGTGAGAGTACTTGCCTTTGGACCACGTCAATCCGACGGAGCCACAGTCAACCACAGTCCACCCTCCAAAGTGTAGTTTATAAGTTCCATCAGTTGCACAGACGAGCGTATCACCTTGATCTCTTACTGACCGGGTTACATTCCTGAAGACTCGTCGTGTTGTGACCACAACACCAAATGAAGTACCCTCATCAGGAGCTTGACCATCGAAGATGAATGTGTCAAGCACTATCATTTCATCCATCCGTCTATCGTTCGGGTCGTCTACGGTCATGAACTTTTCACGAGTATCACACACTCTCTGACTTGCCCAGGCAGTAAAAGTTACATGGTTCGAGATATCCCAACCATTAGCGGAGCTACGAACAAGAAATGCTTTGCGATTCTCAAGCTGTTTGCAGCTCGGTACCATGCGAAGGGATCTTGGTTCGTCGTGGTATCGATGATTTAGCATCGACCGGAGCTGCTTAGCTCCCCAACCCATGTTCAGCAACGCGTCCACTTCGTCTAGAAGCTGGGGGTGAATTCCTCGACGGGTGACCGTAGCTGGCTGTGATCCGTGACTTCCGGTTCGTTCGAGATAATACTGTGTTGGGGCTTCGGGTTCAGCCGCAGTTTTGATTTTGAAGCGAACCCCACAATTAATGTGCGAGCGGCAACGATATACCCTAGCCAGTAGTCGATCGCTCTCGTATCGAGTTTCGTAGGTATATACGTCATCGCTTCTGTCGACCATCGCCCTGTATGCTGCCGAAACCGAGTCGAAGGTGGCTTCACGTACGTATGGTCGCTGCGAAGCCACTTCTTCGTTTGCAGTCGTCGATATTCCTTCTACTTCATCTTCGAGCTCGAAGGCGGAATCATTCGAACTTTCCACCGCATGGTCGAGGTCCACATCAGAAAAGTCTATATCGCTCAACGCGATAGAATCTGCGTTGCTGTCGGCGGCGTAGACCCAACAGCGGCGTTGACTGCCATACTGGGCCGGTTTAAAACTCGAGCTGCTGCTAATACGAAGTCGTAGTGTTGATTATATTGCGAAAGTAGAACTGTCTAACTTACTAGCCTGGAACCTCGCAGTTTGCTTCCAAGTGGTAGTCCATCAGCAGCTGTAACCTCGCACGTGTCTTCTTATGATTCGGCTAAACGGCGTTCCCACTAACATCATGATAGCGTTGGCGATCTGCTTGAATATGCTTCATCAGAGATCACACCAAGTGTGCTGGCTGCGGGGTGGAGGAGCTGATACAAGATGTGGCTCTATACGCCACCGTCACTCCGGATTGGCTCAGGAAGTCCCATGTGATCGGTTGTATGCTGATGCAAATGTGCAAGTCGTTAGTTCGCAGATGATGCTATCTACAAGCATGTGCTATCAAAGGGTAAGTAGCCAAAACTCTCGTTAGATGGTGTTTTCCTCAGCTCCTATGCTCACTTATAGAAGAAATGAGATAAAGATTCGTAACGAAAAGCTAACGAGAAGCTCGTAAGATTGAGTTCAATTCATATCACCTTGTCGACATGTTAGTGCACTGAAGATGGTACTCGCCTTGAGTTACAGAACTTCGTCAGACTCACGGTATCGATATGTCCCGCGTATCTTGTGCTGATTCCCTGTTGATGTGCAACAGGTCACCAGGGTGGACAACAGGCCAGCAGGGGCTGTGAAGGAGCAACAGGTCAGCAGGGGCAGAACAACAGGTATTAATTATTTTCCTCCGCTATTGTCATGGTCACGGTGATCGTGAATCCCATCTTTTTGACGACATGTACGACGCTATGTATGTCGACGAGAAACTATTTCACATAATCGAAATAAAGAAGCAGTTCTACCGTCCCGAAACGAGAAAAGGCCTTACCGGGCCTGATAAGCCAGCTCGACATCACATTCATGATGCCCTTGGCTGCCGTTGCACTTCCGCGGTGGAGGCTGCTACAAACTGCAACTTCAGTGGTCATACAGGCTGTTAGGAGGGTGGAAGGGCAGAGCTATGTCTTCTGCTGCGTCATTAACAGCTTGCTAGAACTGGTGATTGGTAGGCGCAATATGGGCTGAGGCGTTGTTTCGTTGATCCTTAATCGCTGTGCGTCGCCGTGGTAACGGCATCTTATCGCGAACCGCAGGCTGAACCTTTGAATTAGCATTGCACAGCCGATATTCTTGGTGACGGACACTCTGTCCGTCTCCATCTTACCCGCAGGGCGGTTATAGTTTATCCTTTTCGCTCAACAAAACGTCAGATGCCGAGCCCTGAGCGGTTGTGACATGGGGTGCTCCCAGCGGTTCATGCGCGGCAGCGGTCACGCCACACCCGGACGACCGATGAGTTCTTTATAGCCACAAACCTACAGAGGTCTCCTTATGAGATTTACCCCCCCCCATATACAGAACTCAGCGTTTTTGTCGGTTCAATGCGCGATGAACTCGTTCATTCAGGTTAGCGGCGGCAACGACTACAGCGTCACGCACCTGCACATGATAACAGAGATATAGACAGACGGCACAACCAAATTAAGTATAGTTCCTCATAAACCTTCCTGGAATAACATAAACAGTTGTACACGGGTTTGATTCCGAAACGGAGTTGTAGGAATAACGGATTATACAGAGTCGTACCCGTCTTTAATTTATTAGTACCCTCTTTATTTCAATCTGTTTTAAAGAGGGGTTAGTATTCGAGTGTTCAACTTCTTCTGTGGTGAATTTCAATTTGAAAGCTACATCAACGATTTTATCCCGCTGCGCTCGAGTACGCTACATGGTCAGCTGTTAACGTTGCCAAATTCAACTTTGCGATCTATCCATCAATAAGGTCAATGCCGTCCAGCTCATTCGCAAGCTCGGCAACGACGCCGCTATCTTCTTCCAATTCGCCACCCTTGTTTGTTTCGACGTCGTGACGCCAAAATGAACCATTCGTCAGACAGGCGCGAAAATGCCGCGGCAGCCACGGAATTCTCGATCACGGACGGATATTCCTTTTCATGGGTAGCGCACCCACTCAGATCCCACCTCGATGTCAGACGGCCTTGTGTTTCGTGCCCGAGTATACTCGACGCCGTCCGAGATTTTCCAGTCGTCAATGTGAGCGCTGAGCATTTCCTTACGTTGTCTGTAATTTCCAATGCCACCCGTCTGTTGTTTTAGCGGTTTGCTCTCCAGGAGACACACGCAAAGTGATATCACGATTGTACATCTAACATTACCTTTCGCTGAAATAGGTGCTCTCATAGTATCCCATACCAGGGCTTTACCGTCGGTCTGTAACGCACGATGTAACACTGTGTCAGTCCAGCTGCAGAGAAGCTCCAAATCAACCCTTGGTAGGCTACGTACGTGCCTCCAACGCTTTCAATCGTTGTAAGATCCATTCGTACGTTTCATCATATTACAAGCGGTGACGCTTTACACCAGTTACAGTAATTACTAGAACTCCTGTAATGCGCATAGACCAAAATCCAGTTGCCTTCGCAGCGACATGACGGCTTCCGCGGACTATTTGCTCACGAGCGTCAACAAAGAACGATACAGTTTTGTCCATCAATAATGCGTGTGCAAACGTTTAGCTGATTTTTTCTCGATCAGATACCTCATGTATTGGACTGCACGACCGACAAGTTGTTCGCCACGCAATATCTTCAGGTTGGTCTGGAGGGTAAAATCGTTGCGCTTTATGAAGCCGATCGCTTCGTGAGATGATGCTTTAAACGTACGCGTAGGTCCGACCAGCACGAAGCTGAAAAGCTTGCATAACAATCCATTCTCATGTGACTTTCCGTTTTTAGTCTGAGCAGTACGATCGCTTCCAACAGCAGATCGCTCAGCTCACCGAGAGCTTACTTGCAACCACCATTGGACAAGACGTTGCTGGTGCGGACTAGCCGCCCACATGCTTTGCGGCCGAAATGCCGTCCAGCTCATTCGCAAGCTCGGCATCGCCGCCGCTATCTTCTTTCAATTCGCCACCCTTTTATGTTACGACGTCGTGACGCCAAAATGAACCATTCGTCAGGCAGGCGCGAAAATGCCGCGGCAGCCACGGAATTCTCGATCACGGACGGATATTCCTTTTCAAGGCTAGCGCACCCACTCAGATCCCACCTCGATGTCAGACGGCCTTGGGTTTCGTGACCGAGTATACTCGACGCCGTCCGAGACTTTCCAGTCGTCAATGTAAGCGCTGTGCATTTCCTTACGTTGTCGGTAATTTGCAATGCCAAGTGACATTCAGGCGGCGTGTCAACGCCCCAGACATCATCAAACGCTCAAGGGTACCACGCGTCGAACACGACGTGTACTACCAGCGCACCACGACTTCCCTTTACCGGTTTCAAAGGACCCACGGATATCTATGCCTGTGTTTGAGCACTAAAAGCTACAAATGCTACCTGTGTCGTCGCCCTCGCGCTTAAAACGCATATTTTTATATGGAATGTTGCACGAACAGTTCTTGGAAATTGATACCTGTCTGAATGGCGGGTAAATGAGGGCAATTGTTTTTTTTAGGAACGTAGGTGTCGGTTTCTCCCTGCCGCTGACACTGAGTGTAGGATCTTATACACGACCGTGTATGGAGAACGCTTTGGATGATATTAGGTTAGCAGGCGGCACGCGCCGTTCGAGTAGTTCATATAGACACAAATGACTCAGGTTTTTGATGAAGCTCCTAAATATCCCATCCAGGATATGATCGCCATCCGTACAGCTTTTGGACCTCTGCTAATACATAACCCTTGCTTCTCGGACAAGCAAAAGCACCACGCAAAGAATCATAACCGGATGCGTATATTTATGTATCCCATGGTCTATTTTACTGAGTAGAAAGATAAGTAGCACGTTTGGGCATCCCTTCCACAGGGCGCGAGTCTTTTCAGATATAATTATTCGATAGCTCACCGATCCACTTTCAGAGCGCAGAATTGGGAGTGCGCACATATTTACGGCGCGCACTGTACTGTATCATGTACTTGTATGAGGTTACAAGAGAACTGTAGTATCTGGAGCTATCCGAGGATTATGGAACTAATCGACGGTTACGCAGCATTGCTCCAAGAGCGACTCAGAGCTATTAGAGAGCTGTAGTTTCTGCAGCTATCCGAGGTTATTGAGGGTTACGAAGCGTTGCTCCAAAAATAAGCTAGAGCGACCCCTCATTCTTCTACTGGAGCTAAGTATTGTAGCATTTCAAAAATCCACACGGACATATTTTTTGATAATCCTGATTTTTGCTTAGACATTCCTTACTCCAGCTCCAGAAACTACCTTGCGTTTTTGTTGTTCTCCAAGATCAGCATCTCAAAACTTCCCCACGGAGATCAATTTTGGCTAAATCCAGATTTTTGTGTATTCCTTGCTCCATTCGAGAAACTACAGTTGTCTACTGTAGTAAAACGGAAGGGCTGATTTAGCAAGCCAGATGCTGCGGCGCGCGGGAGATGCAGCACTTCAGGAAATCCTAACCTTCACAACGAGACGCATCACTTCAGGAAATCCCAGCCCTCACAATAGCTGCTTTTATCTACCTAATAGGTAGGGAATCGCTAACATTTTGATAACGATAAAGCACGACTTTATTTATGTAAAATGCGGTCAACAAAAAACGGTTTTACTCAAGCATTTGCAGTGTCTACGGTTTTTTCTGCAAGTGTTGATGGTGGCACAATGGCCAAGAACCACAAGTCTCGCTCGTAGGATGACGCCGTTTTTGTTTTAGCTTAAGGGAGGTAGAAAGAATCTCTCGACGTGAACACAAAGTGCCAGTACAAAAATCTGTAAATGACCTTAAATTCCTGGTGCTGTAATCTTTATTTTCACAGCGAGAACAAACCCTGACATTAGTTACAGCTTCTCCGCGCAACGAGTATTGACTGATTATTTAAAGACTACTTGTTGTAGGTTTAAAAAGCAATGCCTACAACGACGTCGTGTTTTTTTTTTACATCGAGAATGCGATGTATGGATAGGACGCCATATATCCGCATATAGTTCTGAACGTAAACGTATACAGGAGGGACGCATGGCTCTAGGGATTCTTTGGCGCGAGCTCGTTGGCACGGTTGTATGGGCTCCTGGTGGCAGGTGGGGTCCTAGTGTAGTATAGTTTGCGACTGTTAGGCGGCGTGGCTTTGACGTTCTTGGTGGCATCCTCTTGAGCCAAGCAAAGCGTAGTTGCGATTGCGACGATGATGAACCCCTTGACGATCTGCATCCTGATCCACGTAGCTTGTGATGTCCCTGGTCAAATTGAGGAGTGGCAGACAGAAGAGCTGAGTGCCCTGGTCCTTTTCTCAGTAGAAACCATGCCGATGCCTTTCTAAAATTGCAATACATGTACCGGTATAGAATGACGCCACCCCCCCCCCCCCCCCCCCGGTTACGATTGATTACTGTCAATGTCCGCAAATCCCTCTTTTTTTCCAGCTGCTAAAGTTTCGATACCTCCAAAGAAGCGAATGAAGCCGCTTAAAGCTCATTTTGAATACAATGAATGATCGACAACAGTCCAAGGTTTACAGTTACTACCAGTACATGTATTCATTTAGAGTACTGAGCAAAGTATAGCTCAGACCTCACCATTCTTGTGAATCGGCTAAAGATACAGTCTCGCTGTCCCGTGAAACGTGATGCCCAAGATCATGTTCTAAATTACATAAGCGTGCAATCCTTCAATAAAACGGGAAAAACTATGGAGCTCGAGCTTAGGGAGCTCGAGGTACCCAAATTTAGAAATAGTGCTTTTTGATGTACTCAAAAAATGATCCAAAGGTCTCGATGTACTACAGCCTGTAGACCCTCATAGAATTGCAATGTCGTGAGCTGGACCAAGAGAATACGGTATGCCTCGCTCAGGTAGTTACAGCGGAGATGTATTGTTATATATCACGAAGCCATATTACGCATCAGCTTTGCTAGGCGGTGGTTTAATAAGAGTGATACATCGATCACCCTAAATGAGGCGACAATTGCCCATTCTAGAGCAAGTGTAGGCGTTTTTGAATGCGAGCTAGACCAACAAATCGTACGCTGACACATGAAAACTTAATCGTGTAGTGTTGAGTTTCGCTGACTTACAAGTAGCCATGGGCCTTTAATAGTGCGCTTCCTAGATTTTTCGGCGGAGCGCCTTAGGATATCCTGCACCGTAGCAAGCATTTATAAAGCGATTCGCTCTTGTAAACCTATAGCTCTGTAGGAAATCTGGAGCTTTCCTTGATTTTCTTTTGTAAATGGTGTTTGTCTAAGGGTTAATGGTGTTTGTCAGGGTTATTCCTTCATCAGCTACAGCAGCACTGGTCGAAACTTAAGTAGTATTATCCCGTTCATCCACTAACCTCTATAGAAGAATGGTCTGACCTCTCCAATGACGCAAAGTGCTCATCGACTACGTAACAAATGCTGCATACCCTCATAGACTGCTAAGATACACAAAATACCACAAGAAAGAATAATAGACTACTCTAGTGCTACCTAAACCTACGAAGTGGTCCGTGGACGAGGAGGGGCACTTATGCGGAGAGCAGGTCTGGTATACAGCAATACCGCAGCATCGAGTCGAAGCGTATTGCATTTTATAGAATAGTCTACCTCCCAAGCTCATTAAATAAATGAATGGAATTCATGCAGCCAAAAAAAGTTTTAAAAAAATGTCGTGATTTGGAGTAGTGACTAGTATTAATGTGGTCGTTAGGACAGCTAAATGACTGTAATTAAACCTGACTTTGAAGAAGAGAAGTGATAAGTATATTTTTTTAATCCCGAAGCTTCCCCAATGGAGAACTTCTTGTAATCATCACTGTCATCTCGGACGTGCTGCAAAATGTAGCTGTGCTGATATTGTGGCAGCTCAATTAAAGTCCAACCTGACAACTATGTTTAAAACACAAAATGCATTTGGGTACATCAAATAGCACTATTTCTAAATTTGGGTATCTCGAGCTCCCTAAGCTCGAGCTCCATAGTTTTTCCCAATAAAACACGCGATCTTTCAAACGTGCAACCTGCAAAGCAATGAATGATCGCGTGTTCATGCTGCTAACCCTTTAGCTACTGGACGGATTTGCCCTTCGTAGAGGTCCGGATAGACCTCTACCATAAATTATCTAAGCCGCAATTGGGTATAATAGAGTCAAATGATTTGCAAAAGCTGACGTAATAAGGTTGGGGCCTCTACCGCATAATTTTTCAACAAATGTTTGCAAATTGTGAGTGAAACATATGACGATTTGTTTTGATTTCTGGTACCGGTAGATGTCTTATTGGTCCCGTTGCAAAGGCTCGGTAGCTATAGGGTTAGCCTAGCCGAGCCTTTGCTACAAGACCTCTACCAGAAATTATTTTGTTGCAAACAATAAGAGCTTGAAACCCCAGTTGGTTGTCGGTTGTGGGGTACATGCACATAACATTGCCTTTTTTCAGGTTGATTAGACTACGCCAAAATCCTATGCCGCACAATCTCGCGGTGCTTCTCTCGTGCCGTGGAGGGGCTACAATTTCCACAGTAGGAACTGACCGGTCTTCTATGTCGCTCATGAACAGCAGCTTATCGCACTTGCGACCCCATGTTCGCTTGATGGCGTGTAGTCGCTTGCCGTGGTTGGCGTGGTACGTGTTCAGCCAGCAGAGGACGCGGGATTTGGCAGCCTCCGATGATAATGGAGAGACATTTACTAGCTCCATGGCTGGCACATTGTCACCCAGTTCTTTGAGGAGATCGAGGCGGTGGCTGCAGGCGGGGAAGACCAACAGACCGAGAAGCAACAGCAGTATGCGCAAAGCTGAACTGCTCATCGAATTGTGACGTATGTGTGAGGGATAGACTGGTTCGTGGCATATTGTGGCCGACAGACGTGTACAGTGTAAGCATCTAGTCATAATAGTTTTAATAAAAGGACCACTGCTTTAGAAAATGCAAATGGTCTTTTTGTAAGTGCAAATTTGAGCCTCTATGTTCGACTCTCCTTTTACTGTTTCTGCTCAGTAATTGTGCACCCATGCTTGCAAATGGGATACGTCTATGCTTAGTTTTTAGATCATTTTTTAATCTTCGACTCCCCATTTTGGGCCAACTGTTTTTACTATGGTGTACCGTACATCTCATCTTATAGAGCTACGGACATCACATTATGACCGTCTTGGGTCGACGGGACTGCTGTCGCCTAGCACTTTCTTACCAGCCTGCTCCGCTTCCTAGGTGCTGTCTCCGCTCTCTCGCTTTTGCTCGTTCCGCTGCCCGTGCTTCCTTTGCATTTCGTTTCGACATTTTATCTCGTTGGAACGAATCAGTGCCGCTAAAGTAGACGACAGAAGATTGACAGCGTTGAGCGCGTCGACGTTTAGATATCGCTCGCGCAAAACTCGCTTTTGGCGCTCCGTTACAACGAGTCTGACTGTTGCAGCGGTATTATGCCCCAGATTAATGAAGATATGTGGTAGTACGTCATTTGAAACAGGAGGATCGCTGCCAATAGTTCCGGTCATCATCCTGTCGAGTGACAGTAGATACACGCCAGCTGTCTCAAGCTCTTTCATCGCACTATCCAGGCAGCACGCTTCAATAAACGGCACGCGAGAGATCCGAGGCACGAGGTCATGAACCCGCTGCCGAAGAGGCTCGCCCGACATTCCGTTTGTCGTTGCAGCCGTTCACACAGGCATGCTGTCATTTACCGATATTTACGAAGACATGAAAAAATGGTTTTTGATGTGTCAGCTCATCTCGCCAGTATGATAGAGCTTCGCGAAGGCTGAGATTTTCGGTCTCAATATTTAGTATGCTGCCAATGAGTTCGCATTGACTTTGTTTGAGCTCAATTGATAAATGTCATTTACTTTCACTTCTATATATCCCGCTACCCTTCAAGCAACGTCATCTGGGTTAATGGGAGCTACATTCTTTGTTTAAGAACAACCCACTCCACACAGCCATACACAAGAGAGAAAGGCCTACTGTGTTGTACATTCAGCAAGCCGATGATGACGACGAACTCGCGACTATCAGAATGCGTGTGGCCTTGGATATACCCACGTTGAAGTTCGTGACCAGCGAACGAGAAGCTGGCGACTGCTGTACATGTGTACCCTATATACGTGGGCGAGCTGCAGCAAAGAACTGCGCCATCACTGTAGAAGCAGTACTGTGGTGCCAAGAGAGACCACGAGAACAAGGTGGGGCGACATGGGGGCGAGCGGGAGCACGCCATGGCCCGCATGTGTAAGGGCAGCCAGTGGTTTGATTTTTCCGTGAGCCCCATCGTAAATCACTTCCATATTTTCCTCCTGACCAACCAGTCAAGCCTCGACACGATTTGCTTCGCTCCTACTTCGCTGCTACTTCCTCTACTTCACATCTTCTAATATACTGCGCATGCGGTTTCGCTGAAGCCGTACAGTATTGTATTTCAAATTCACCCGTGGTTGCTCCACAATCACCGCTTGTACTGTGTATTCCGCCGACACCCCCACCCCCGGTGTGCGATTGGAATTGAACTGCTCCGATCTTAAAAAAATCGGTCGTAATTGAATTAATTTTTAAAATGGCTTGTACAGTAATTACATACCGAAAAAGCTGAGCGACCTTTAGTAAAAGGCGCCGCAACCACTCTTCCAGCACTAATTCAAATGGGTGCGTAGCCGGGCGCTTTAAAGTTTGCGCAGTTTGAGCTAAACCTCAACAACAGGATAGCCAATCCGTTTACAAAAATCAAATGAGCTGAATATAGTCGGCAACAATCCGCTAACTATTTTTAGCTGGGTGGATGTCTTGAAATAGGTCGTTTCTGGTCATTTTCATCACCCTCCGGTACAATTTAAATTGCCTGGTCTACGTTCAGATCACATTTAGTTTAGCCGAAAGGATTTAGATGGACGAGCTCATAATATACGAATCTGTGCTCCCAGATTTTTGTGTGAGCAGATTTTTATGAGGATAGATGCTGCCGCTTGTCCGACGCTTGATCACCAATAAAATACTGTATCACTGATCAATGCCTTGTGTCGAGATATCGTAACCTGAAGTGGTACCGCTGAAGTTGCGGCATTTGATTGGCCATAAAAACGTTTTAAAAGCTTTATATCATACTGTAACGGGGTTACATGGTGTGGAACACACAGGGGTACGAAGTATCCGGAGAGCTAACAAACTCTCAGTACATAAGTTGGAGAGTTAACAAGGTCTCTCAGTACGTTGGCCGAAAGCCACACGTTATGCATTTGATTAGGTTTAACTATGCTATATAGTTAAACAGATACACTTACCCCTAGGCGGCTTGGCCACAATAATAGTAAATAAAAGACTTCTGGTTTGGAAGCATTAAGTTAAGGTATTAACTTTGAGTCCTGGTCGTGGGCAGTACGTGTCCTTTGAATAAGGAACTTAGTATTAGTGACTCTTTGAGTCGAACGTCTTCCTCTGACGCTAAAGCTACGGCAGCCCCGCAGCACAGACCAAGTTTTTTCGATGTCATGTAGCGGTGATGGCTGCAGATCGCCTCCGCTCAAAGTGTGCCCGACGCACTCGCAAGCAGTGTTATCGCTACTCGAGTTGCTCAAGACGAGAGGAAGGTCATAACACCGCCGCCTCCTCCAAAGGCGACGCAGGGAAGTCGTTATGACCCGGTAGGGCGGCCGGCAGGCTGCCATTTTTCGACTGTGATCCAGGAGCGAGACCGTCGCCATGTGTGCGTCACACAAGTGAGGAGTGGCAAAACACGAGCGTGATTATGATGCTTACTTACTACTATTAGCTGTTTTCTTTCGCTTTTTGTTGGGAAAAGGAATGAGCGGGCCTCTGGATTTGTGTCATGAATGGCTTCACAAATCCTGCGCAGTGTAGTGACAGCTCGCTCTGGGCGTTGCCTTTCGGATGCTTTAAAGGCTTTAATCGTACCTTTGTCATTCCGATGTAGTAACGGCGATCTGCTTGCTCTTGATTATCAGGTCGTTGCATGTCAACAGTAGTAGAGACTTCTACACCAGCGGAAATGTGCCGCACAAAGACAGACCACTCGAAAACATCTTTCGGCTAGTTAAAGAGAAATCACAAGGATGCAAAGCTCGAAATGGATGATATCCAGCGGCTTGGTTGAACAACCACCGAAGGCGCCACACATTCAGCGTGTCCACTTCCGGAAACTTGAACTCCTCTGGCATCTTGTGGAATCGACCATCGAAAGGCTAATAGTGGGCACTATGTTGGGGAGGTCGTGGAGAGTTTGTATGCTCGACCGAGTCTTGTCGTTGCCACAACCCTGCCTCTTGTAGCAACGACCGGATCGTTGTGCCAAGTGTCTCTCGGGTTATGATCCCAGTGCCGATGGATCTTACTTCCAGCAGTTTCCCAAAGCCAGTCATCAGAACGTCCGATAGTCTCTGTAGTACCTCTTCGTGTTTCCGAGTGTTGCGATAGCAGCTCGATATGGGGTGGCATTCCAGTAGGCTCATCCAGCAATGTTGCACTATGCTGGGCATACTTTGCAGTTTGTCACTCACCTCGAGAATACGAAACACATACGACGAGAACAACGGATGCCGTCGAGATATTTGACTTCGTAAATAATCCGTGTGTCGAACGATTGACGCCAAGCAGAGGTGCAGTACTGGAATAATGTGAACATCATTTTGCATACTGGGAATCATTAGAGAGATGAAGTCCAGTACAAACACATCGTTCGAATCCTTGAGGTGTGGCGCTAATGCAGCAAATTGCGCGCTGGTCTGTGGCATCCCAGTCACAACTCGCCCCAAATATTGATCTCCGCAGTTTCGTACCGAAAATAACGATCTTGTACACCCCGAAGGACCGTCCACAACGCAAGCAAATACTCATAGTTGAAGGACAGACTGTGCTTCCACTACGTGCGTACGTAGCAGCACCTTTTCTGATGGAATGTGTGCCGTAATCCTTTTCCCCAGTAATTGCTCGTAAAATTTTGCCGAGGACCTTGCAAAAGCGAGACTTCTTGTTAGAGCCAGGAGACCGTTTTCCAGGCACCAGCGTAGGATTTGACGCTAGGTAGACACCGAGGGCAAGCACCCAGCAACATGATGGTTCCAAGGGGCTTGTGTAAATATGCCAGGGGTCCTTGGGTCCACTTCCTTCGTGGTTCGTTTTTGTTTTGGGCAAGCCAGATCCAATACTATCATCCGCACTGTGTAGATGTGAAATGAGCAGAGTCTCCACTAATTTTTAGCGACGCATTAAGTTCAATTGCGACAGTAAGAACAGACGATCAAATCCGTTGCCATCAAGACCCAAAGTGCGTTGAGTTAGCTGAATATACAGAAATTATGTAGGTGGTTCTTTGCCAGATTGCGCTCACATCCAGCTTGATCATCATCTGCTTCTACCCGCTTCAGCCCTCTGAAAAATGTTGTGAGGTCATTCGGGTATTCTAAAGGTAAGTCCAACCGCTTTTGTCGATAAATGTCCTTCAGAGCGGTATTCACTTAGTGTAGAAACTTTGATGGTACCACTGTTCAGCCTATGAAGTGGGATTGTCTTAGGAGGGCCATTTCAAATCTGCAGCCAATTTAAAAAAAAGACCAGCGTGAACAAAACAAAGTCTGACCAGATCTGGCTTCAATTTGATTGCTTACAAAGTCCAACTATAAAGCTGCGCGTTTCCGGCCCAGATGGGTATTTCCGTCCCACGCCAACTCCGTTTCCGTCTCAAACCAGCGTTGCCGTCCCACTTCGAGATGGTGTCCAATCGAGCCAAGTCTTCACTTCCTGACCGAGGTTATCAAGTGGTATACCTAGGCTTGTCCAACCGCGTTCTGGCGGTTCTGCTCAATGAAGCCAAAGAACGTGACTACAGATCTGTCTTCGCTGAAGTCGAGGCTGAAAACGACGACAGCTTTAGGGCCCAATCCCGTTTAATCATCGTGAGTCGTCAGCGGCGATCAACGAACTGAGCCGAGCCCTTCGCGCCAGCACAGCTTGTATGGACCCACGGTGGATTCCTCGCGAGTTTTCGTACATGCGATCACTTCCAGGCGGAGTGGAGCAGGAACCACACATGGACTACCCACCGCCGGTTGTTAATACCACAGCAAACAAGCGATACCAGCGTATTCCTGCCAGCATGCTGCTAGCACTTCAACCTGGCACCAGTTTGCGTGTGTTCGACGGTTGCTTTACTATTCGTGATGATTCGAAAGCTCGTAAAGTGGAGATTCCTGTTGGATATGCTCTGATATTTCGTGGAGACCTGATTCATAATGGAATGGCCTACTCGATTGAAAACTTTCGAGTTCACTGCTACCTAGCATACGACAAAATGTCTTGGGAGCCTGATATTGTGTCGAGTGTTTTACCTAAGACTTACACTTGTGCTTTCTGTAACCTAGAGCTGACTGAAAGCAGTAAAATGAGGACACATCGGTTTTACTGTACCAAAAATCCGAACGGGCAGGCAAATAGAAACAAGCGAAAGAGAGAAGATCAAGGAACATGCTTACGCGTCTGTAGTGTGTGCGGTAAAGGATATACCAATCCGAGCTCCTATCGCACTCACATTTCGCGACCTCACGCAGATATAGAAGTGTAGGACAGTCTCTTTTAAAGGCAATACAACGGTTGGACACCTGTATCACTTATTTTGCACTTAATGACTGCCCTGAACTGAGTAACTATCAAGTTGAAGTTGTAAAAAGTATACATTTTCTTACTTTGCGTTGATATCATTTTGCTACCAGAAAAATATTATCAACTCATACACTCCATCCAGCGTACCCCCAAGAACGAGGCGGAAGGTATGGCTGCTCATACGACGCATTGTCAGGAGCTTACATTGGTACTACGTTCTGCAATGGTGGCAGCATAACTATATGATTGAGAACACCATTGCTGCGTAAAGCGCCAGGAGGAGATGCCGGATGATTAAGATCTATCCGCTCGCTGAAAGTAGTTTCGCGTCTCGTACTGTGCGTGCCCATGTTGGCCCGATGCGCGGATCGGGCGCTTGAATTTCTTGTTCTTGTTGTCGTCACAATGGAAGCAGGCTCCATTGTGCGTCGGACTTGACTGACAGGGATAAATCGATTGATCCACCAGTGTTTTACAAAGTGTTGAGGCAGAAGCCGAAGACGACCGTTCGATTCTATGATGGCTATGAGATCATGCAAGCATGGCCTCCCATGAATCGACTTGAAGGCCCCCGAACATGAAGACCGATTCAGTCGGTTGTAGACAATCTTGCACGCATCTCTCCACAAGGCTTCTGTCAAGATCAGAGCATGAACTGAGCCAACCCCCACCACAGCAGCATACCTGCTCGGCTGGAGAAGAAATGGCGTGATGACAGCGTTGCGTGTCAAGAGTACTCGTAGATCTGATATAGCTCCTTTCCACCATGGCAAGAGACTGTTGAACACTGTGTACAGATCTCCACGACTGTTGCCGAGCCACGACTTACATTTGGCATGTGTACCTTCGACGATCGACGTGTCCTGAACCCCAAAGTGTTGATATTTATCCGTCCACGCCTTGACAATTCTCTCCTTGTATTTCCACCTCGTTGTGTCTAGATACGAAGCCAGGTACAAACTGTGGTCCTTCATCTTTGCTCGGAGCGTTTCAAACTCAGACTCGGTGTCGGCATCGACTGCCTTGAAAAAAAGCAGTCATGAAAGAGTTTGTTTCCCACGTATTTTCTTTCGAGGAGATTCCTGTGAACGGATCTACAACCGACACCTGTCCGAGGTGCTTCCGGGCCATAGCTTCTACATTTTTGTTCATGTGCCATCGGCAAACTATTGCTGGAATTCCTTTGAATACATGGTCGTTTGCATTCATGCAAGCCTGCTCTCTGTCAGTGAGAACTACACCGGGCTCTTCCACGTCTTTTTCGATCATGAAGAGACGCAGCATGTTCAACGCCCACGTGTAGTCTTCTTCTTTTTCGCTGGGCCGCCAGCACTGACCTACCGGTAAGGCAGTGTTTAATCCAGTCACAGCTATGATGTTGAGCAACGGAATCTTGTACTTATTGGTTTTGTAGGTGCAGTTCATGCCCAAGACGTCATGGTGCCGCCTGAACCAATCTCCAACACCGTGGTGAGCCCAGAAGAGATACCGCACCTCCAGCGTTTCTTCGTTTAACGAGTAGCGAAAGAAAACTCCGTCCTCAGT
The DNA here is from genome assembly GCA_011320135.1 of Phytophthora betacei. Classification (NCBI taxonomy): domain Eukaryota; phylum Oomycota; class Peronosporomycetes; order Peronosporales; family Peronosporaceae; genus Phytophthora; species Phytophthora betacei. The sequence continues at coordinate 1,472,236 of JAANHX010000241.1, forward strand.
AAGAGCCGAGAAAAGGGCCTCCATGACTGTATGCGTGGACATCACACGACGTCTCACAGCATTTTGAGTGTTTGCAATATCCTTGAGAGTGACAAATGAGTTGGGGTCCGCTCGCATCAGTGTAGCACGAATGCTGGCAACAGACACACCAGCCGCAGTCTGGGCTTCCACAAGCGACTGCACAGTTTGGCCCCCGGTGAAAGAAGTACTCGCAGCTGCACGTTGTCGATGACACGCGTGGACACGGGCATCTTCAGACGGAGGATGATTGTGAAGTCGGCTTCCATTTCTGGTGTGGACAATATGCCACGGCCCTTGTGGGTCCGACGCCGAAGCAGCTTTGATGACAAGCTTCATGTTGCACCCCATTCTTTTCGACCATCGCATAGGCCTAACACGATCTGCAGCCAGCAAGTGCTGTGTCTCTTTCGGCTTATCCGACCGATCGCAGTCGAGGCCTCTTTTCCAGACGAAGGTCTTAGCATCCTCAGTGTAGAATGCACGCCGTTTTGTCATACTGAACCCGTGCTGCCTACTCCAGCGATGCACAGCAGCAAGAGCTTCAGACTCCGACTGAAACGTCTCTTCAGGTGGCGGTGGAATGACGAAGCAGTTCATTCCCACTTCAGCGTCCGTGATGCTGTTTGAGTTACGAATGGCCGTGTCGGTCATTTAGAATAAGCGTTGGTCTAGTTTAGTGGCTGTAGTTGTGATGCTGAGCTCGGTTATAAAAGTGAATGAGGCTAGCCAAACATTAACTTTCGAACCACCTATACCATTCGCGTGTCAGAGATATACCTTGATGGACGGTATAAAATGCAATAGCTGTCGTTGGGTTTCCACACGTATCGATCACATGGACATTTGGAACTAGGTGCTCGTCTACCGATTTGGTTGAAGTCGAAACGCCCAACCACTGACTTTGTTTTGTTCACGCTGGTCTTTTTTTGAAATGGCTATAGATTTGAAATGGCCCTCCTTAGACAGTCCCCTATGAAGTATGAATGTTTCGAAATGGGCAACCACATATACGTTAATACTCCCGTTCGCCTCGAAAAACTCATCAGGTGATTCCTGCGTTGCTCGAATCCAAGTGCTAATTCCCTTGATATAGCTACGCTAGGCTTTCTTGGTGCTAGGAGCAGTGCAAGCACCTCGGACTTGGTCAGCGTCGAGGCAACCAGGTGAAGCGGTGGTGAAAGCCGCTTGAGAAGCGACAGCAACTTGAGGTGTACTTGGAAGAGCTGGGGGAGGGTCGTGGCTTGCCATAGCAATGGCACAAAATCTTGGCTGGAAGACTGTCAGTTTTGCATTGATTTAAAGCCAATCAAAGGGTCAGAATTACTGTAGCGATTTGGACTTACTTTTTTTTTGTCAAAACGCGCTGTCAGCTGCTGCTATTTGATTGGCTTGCTAGTTGCGCTTGTCTAAACAATTTGAGAAATCATAGCTGATTCTGGCTACGCGGGCATACATTTTCCGATAGTTGTGTTACAGGAGTGGGATCATGAGCAGTGGACTTTTATTATTAATAACGCGAAGTTTTTTCTGAATTCTGCAGAGGACGATGACAATGTTTGGTTCGTCAATACCATCAGGTTGGTTCGGGATGGTGATGATGTACTGTTTTTAATTCACAGCACATACAGTAAGAAAAATGACGGAAATGGTACAAGTACTGTACCCCGTTACACGTAATACCTTACCTTACCTTTACCCCGTTACAAAAAGCAGGGATTTAATTGTCATCTTTGGAGTGAATCAGTTACAACGGGATACAAATTTAAACAAGTTCAAACTGTTTTTGTGTTCTCCGAATAGATGTGACAACTGTAAGAATGTATGTACAGTACCGGTAGCGCACTGTGTATCATTTTTTATTCTGCAAGACCAAGACTCTTGTAGACTGCTGCTCACAATGCGAGCAAACGTGGTGCTAATACTATTGACTACCACCGCTCTACTAGTGGCTGCTACCACTGCTTCAGTCTTCCGAATGGGCGGCGAAGATAATGCTGTCCCAACGGCGATACTATCTACGACAAGTAAAGCTGAAGAGAGAGCGCCTACTGGTTTGATCAAAATCCTGTCTCCATTCAAGGGTGCTACTGCGATGGTAGCAGACGCTGTCAAGTTGAGGTCTTGGCTGAGCAAAGATACACCTGTAGCTGATGTTCTCGTGGCGCTTAAGATTAGTGAGCGAGTGGATGACGCTCTTACCGACCCCAATTTGAAGACATTGAGCAAGTACGTCGACATGTTTAACGAGAAATACCCGAATAACCAAGTGTCGCTATTCGGAACGCTTGCGGGTCATTATGGCGATAATGTTGTTGCTACGGCGCTTGTAAACGCGAAACTGGCTGCGAGTACCAAAGCAGATCTACACCTTCGCCAATTTGAGCACTGGTTTACTACGGGTAAATCGGCTAAAGACGTTTTCAAGCTTCTCGAGATGGCTGACGACGGGCCTCGATCTCTGATAAGCTGGAAATTGACTACATTGGAAGCCTACATTAAGTTCTCTCGCATCAAGAATCATCACGATACAACGAATATCTTCAGAGTATTACGGAATGGCTTTGGTGGAGATAAAGATTTTGCTATTATGGTGTCAAAGGCTATGGATATACCAGAGGCAAAGCTTAACGCCGGCATCTATCAGGACGCGTTATTCGAGCGATGGTTTAAGAGCAATATGGAACCACAAGACGTCCTCATGACAGTTTTTAAGATCGATGATGGGGCTACCACCGGCGCTCGGGAACAATCTATCGTAAGCCAGTACAAGAAATACTACGAGTGGGAGCTGGGTATCGACCAGATTCCAAGCTTTGTAAGACCCAGGTACATTTAGCTACAGTACTACTGTACTCCTTCGAAAATTACTACTGAAGTAAAATTTTACGATAGTCATATTTTTCTTTGAGTGTTGCTGCTAGCACGGAGCCGTTAAGCAGAAAAACAGGCAGTAGCTCTGACGCTGCCTTCTTTGATATTTTCGACCTTTACCACATTACATGTACTGGTACACGCGCAGCTTAAATGTTAAGCTGCACCAATAAAATACCTGTACGCGTGTACGATGTCATCATCCAGCTTGTAATACATTCCCCGATCTAGCTTTTCTAGATTCTTCTTGACGGTAGCAGGACGAATCCCAGCTTTCATCCACTGATTAAATTGCGCCTCCTGCAAGTTGGCCGCAAGTTTTTGCGTGGGATGCACATCCAGGCCCTTTGTACCCGCTATCAGTCTCGCTAGATTTCCTTCGTCGTAGTGTTTCAGCAACGTATTGATCATTGAGGCGTCCGCATTATTCTTTTTCAGCTTGGTCACGTATTTCGCCCACGTTAGGAACTCCTTGCTTCCGAAAATGAACTTTTTCTTGTGTTCAAGATTCAAGAGTTTGAAAGTGGCATCGGCTGATTTCTTTTGAGTGAGCCACAGCTTCAATTGAGTCAGCGGACCAAGTCTTCAGTACGGAAGAGAGGGGGATCACAGTGTCTGGTATCGAGAATCTGATTTTATCCAGTGCCAAGAAGAGCCTTGTCGGTTCTCAACTTCCTCTTGGAGGCGAAGTCGCCAGCGATTTCAGCGGTGTATCTTGAATATTCGACGTCTGGCACAGCCACAGACTCTGTGGTGGTCGGTTGAGAAGCCCCTGTAATCGCCAGGAGGGCCACAGCCACGATGAGATGTACCGGTGAGCGCATAGTTGCGTCACAAGAGGCCCCAATCCACAGACAGTGGTGTCCAGTGAACTCCAGTACGGACCTCCAGGCTGGAGGGGTTGATCAATGAGCCGCTGATGTGACACTCAGACCATTAACTGTGACATCTGCACACTATTAATATGCAGTACCGGTACACACTTCGCCTTCGAGATTTGTCACATCTCGAAACTCACTCTTGAGAGCCGATTCACTGAATCGGCTCAAAAAAGTGAGATGCAGTGGATCATTCACTGCATCTCACTTTTTTATCGTCAAGAGCAAGTTGTTTGAAGTCCATTTTATCGACTTGTCCACGCCAAGTTTTAGCTTGGTTTTATTTTTAAATAACTCTACTAAGTAATACCGACATCGTTATGCTGCCAACACCAATGAGGCCGTGTCAAAATCTTGGATTCAAAGCCTTAAAAACGTTTCCCCGCCGTCGCAAACTGGACAGACGAGAGGCGTACACGTACCGTTGTTGTACGTGAGCCAGTAGCCCGCAAATTGCCGGCCGCAAATCTGAATGATGTAGCTATGGTAGTGAAATTATTAGTAGTACTTAAATTTCTATAATATTTACTCAAATGGTGCTAGCTTACAGTGCCAGAAAACAGAAAAGGACTATTATAAATGATGTACCCAAAAACGTGACCCAAAGGTCTCTCTGTAGACCCTCACAGAATAGCAAAAAATGTTGCTAAGGCTAAGAGAACAGCGGACATGTATTGTATTTCACGCATCCATATTACTTTGCTTGGTGGCATAAGGTAGTGTAATACATCGATTACCCTAACTGAGGCGATAAATGCCCACTCTAGAGCAAGTGTATTAATAGGTGTTTATGAATGTGATCTCCGATGCGAATGAGACCAGCAAATTGTACACGGACTCATAAGAGTTGACGAAAGTTCTAGTACACATTTCGCTGAGCTAAAAGTAGCCATGAACGCTGTAAAAGCTCATGCATATTAAAATAGTGCGTCTATAAACTAACCCTCAGCGGAACGCCTTAAAATTCCCTGCGGGACAAGCCATCATTTTATAACAGCATCGGCAGCAGCACTGGTGATAGTATTATCCCGTTCATTCGCGTACATCGGAAAAAGAACAGCCTCACCACTTTAATGACGCAAAGTGCTCGTCAACTACAGCATAACAAGTGTTGCACATCCGCATTGGCTGGTAAGATACACAAAATCTCAGGAGAAAGAACAATGAGCCACTCGATTGCCTACGAAGGGGTCCGTGGACGTGATGTGGCACTTATGCGTTGACAAGGTCTGGCATACAACGTTGCCCCAGCGTCGAGTCGAATGATATTGCATTTTATAGAATAGTCTTTCCCCCTGTGGGGAAGCCTCGCCAATGAAGAACTTCTTGTAATCAACACCGCCGTGTCGGTAACAAGTGTAGCTGTGCTGATGGGGGTATAATGATTAACGATTGGCAGTTCCATTACGCAGCCGGTGTAAAAATCGCAAAAGGGTAAACCACATTACCCAATTTCTTTATTCTGGTACCTCGAGCTCCGAGCTCCATCATAAAACCGTGATCGACAATGATTTACAGTTAAGCGTCAAGAATTGCACTTTAAAAACTGCAATTCTGGCACAGATTCTACATTTCGATCAATAGCGCCCGTAGTTGCCCGATGGATTTACCAGCGCAAACATAAGGCACTGTTTGTTGGACATCGATTACAATTTACGCAGGTGGATTTAGACCAACATTTAGCTAAATATTAGGCATGACTCTTTTTACACACTGATTGCCATTTAGCGCCAGAAAATGTCGGCAAAATAGCTACAAAGGACAATAAATCTCATCGGTATTTTTGCTACCAAAGCTATTGTTATTGCTATTGCAGATCTCGCATATTATTGCTTTTTTTGCATTAAATGCTGTACCCGTTGTTTTGTCTTTTGTCTCGGGGTCAATCTACCAGAGATAGTTAATGATGAAAAGATTTAGTATCACTCTATCCTGCTACCCAGGTATCTGCAAAACAATGTTATTTTCGCTCAAAGTGTAAGTGGCGACTGCATCTTGGTGTTGAAAGTGCTGGAGACACCTACATTACTTATTGCTCATTACTTTATTATTATTTTTTCCCTCACTCATTTTTATAATTTAGCTGTGTTAAACCACTTCTTTATAGCATTGTCGACAAATAAGAGTTTTAGTAGGGTACCGAGCACTGGTACTGAAACTCTTTTTTGTCGTTGCAGCAGGCCTGTTCTGCAGAGCCGCAAGCTGTGGGCTTCAGTATGAAAGCAACAAAAGACCACGTGTCGTCCTTTTTGTTTCTACAAAGAGATTTAGCATGTTTCATTCTTCAGCTGGCATTAATCCTCTCAATGCTACGTGAATGTTGCTCACGACTCGTGAGTCACAAGGAAGATACTCGACGTCGCGACTGCAATGATTGGTGACTGGAGGAAATATTACTTAAGTATGCACCAGCATCAAGAAGAACCACAATAGTTGCGGATTAATTTCAAGTGTGTAATTTTAATACGGCCAGCTGAGTTGCACGAGGCGGAGGGAGCAGCTATCATACATTTTCTTTCGGATAATGTTAACACACAGAATACCTGACTGAAATAGCTAGGACGGTAGCGAGAGGAGCAATCTCCTAGTTTTTTTGGCAGCATGCTACCGACAATTTCAAATCCAATTTCGGATGCATGTCCAATTGTTACATGTGTACACTATAATAGAAACGTATCCTTTCGTTGGGCGTAGTACCCGAGGCTTGAGAAGTGGCAAGCCCAAACCTCGCTAATCATCAGGAGATACAGTTCGGGCCGTAGCTTGTTCCACAGAGGAATCGTGTGATCGTTGTGGAGGTAAGTTCGGCGCGAACACAACTGGGCAGTTCAGTTTGCAAGTTTCCGACAACCGTTCAACCTATCTACCTTTCGATCATAACTTCTGCTTCATCGTCTTCGTCAAGAGATCCAACGGGTGGCGTCGTGGGGATTTTGACAGCGCCTATTATTTCTTCTAATCGCTCGCCCGGCGTACCAGAATCGGCCTCAAGCACCGCTTTGATTGTCTGGGCGTCAGCGTCGCGCAACCTCCAACGTTCTCCCTGGCCACCGATGTCATGCCCGTTCCTCCAGACTGGCACCTCACTCAGTGGCTTCTAGTATCAAGGAACCCGCCTGTAGCCGGCTTTAAGCGTCAACCACAGCGCTAGCCTCAGCGCCGGAGCACTTCAGCGGTATAGCCTCCCCCGCCACTGCTACGAGAGAGCCTGCGTACACAGTCTTGAGGCGATGAGTCAGCATTTTGTGCAGATTCTTACAGAATCACGCACAGTCTTACACAGTCCGGTGTCCTTTCTGGTGGATAGCCTCACCATGTGTTGGAAAGCCCAACCATGTGAACGTCAGGATTCACTCCAGAGACGAAGCTCTTTGCCAGCCGGCACTCACGTTTCTCTTCATAGACGACGATGACAGTGCAATAGAGCGTACTACACGACCAGAAAGGCGCGAGCCTGTGCCTAAAAAAATTCGATCTCGTCAAATTGGCAAAGACTTAGGCAAATACAACACAGATCTCCAACGCGGTGATTTTCACGAAGTACGTACGCGGCCAACTTAAAATCACAGTATTCAGACTTAGCAGCAATTACACTAATGTGGAACCTGAGCTCACATTGAGCTTAATATATGGCTAATGAAACGGTATCGGAAGTACTGCATCGCTATGGTAGATTCTGACGCCGATTCGGACCCAACTACAGCGACGTCTAGCAGAAGCATCTCGAAAAACATGATCACGAAGACGCCACAGTTGTAGGAATCGACCTGCGTCATCCATTCGAGTTGCTTGAGCCTGTACCGTTTTTTGGACGGGGGCTGAGGTAGCAGCGGCACCAAGTCGGCATACAGATACTTTCGAAGGGCCTCGTATCTGTCTCCAGTGCGTTGCGGGTCAAACACAGTGATCGTGAGGTCGTTGAAATTTACCGCTGCTGCACACCAGTGTTCATTTCGGTACAGGATCACAGCAAATAGCCATAATGGTTTTCCTCGATCGTCGTATACAGTACGACGAGCGTCATCACTCCACAGCTTTTTCTGCTCCGCTGCAGCTCGAATCTGGTGCCAAACTTCTGATTGGGATACTTCCTCGCGATCAAACTCAGGATATCTTATCAAGTAGGACGGAACAGCAAAAATGTCATGGTCTCCACCATAGCGTTTAATCAGCGACGTTAGAGCCAGGTCCATACACGATAGTTCTACAAAACGGTGTGGTCACCCAAAAATAGTCGCCAAAACGTCGATATCCTCTAGACGATTCTCCAATTCATCGGGCAAAAGTAAACCGTTTCTCCAGCTATCATCAGGATTCCACCCTGTCAAGTCTACGTTGTGCATCCACTTAATGGTCTCTCGGGCCTCGTTGAATCGTTGAACTGCTAAGTGCCACGAGTTCATTGCCTTCAGCATTTGAGGGTCGTATATGACTCCGCCCGCTTTAACTGAAACAGCATCTGTAGGGATTCTTTGATCAAAATCACTGAACCACCTATTCTGGAAAATAGCAATCTGGGCTTGGCATGACTCGATTCTTTTGGTTGGGAGGACAGATCGAATTGTAGTGGCATCTGTGCACGGCATTTTCCTCCTCTCCGCGACTAAAATATTACTGGATCGTGTCTGACGTAGCACCGTCATTCCCCTCAGAACTTTGCGATCTTTGAAACGAAAACCTGTGTCTTGGGCGGCCTGCACTTTGGCCATTGAAGGTAATAGTCCACCCGCCATTACTTCGACCAACATGGACGTCTGATTGAGACATTCTCTGCTGGCTTCCTTGCGAGCTTTTCTGGCAGATTTAGCTTGTCCTGCTCTTTTCTTTGAAAGGGCAATCATCCAAGGGACTGGACCCGGCTGAGGTTCTTCTGGATCCAACGGAGCCTCAGCGTGCTCTCTTGTAGACGTATCCGCCTGTGTAGCGGATTGTACAGTCTTAGGTTGTGCACGTGAATCCGACTGTGTTGTACTTGTCTTTGGCGACCTCCTCTTGTAGATACTTAACAACGTGAAAGTGGCACAGCAGAATACGAACGCCAGGAAACTCCTCTTCCAGAACAGCCAGCTCTGTGAAGTCCTTATCCACGATAATGACAGCTAGCGAATCATAGGACGGACATGTCTCCTTGAACTGAACACACGCCAATCGCAACGTTTCCTTTCTCTCATTTTGCAGTAAGCTGTGCTGTGTATAGGCAATTAAAAGTATCAGTGAATAATTCAAAACTGTGCACAGTCTAAGACTGGGTCACAATCATAGAGAATTCGTTTGATTTTGTACCCGAACGTGTTGTCCCTTCCTTATAGCGTCGTTAATCATAAAACTGAACAACTTATAGTTCGATGAGTTGGTGACGTGAGTAGCGTCTATCATCAGCACCTCCGGAAAGTGTCCAGATTGTAAGACTCTCGCTTCAGCTTAGCAGCCAGGTTGTGGACGTCTTTCATCGTCGGTTCTGCGGTCCTTCTCGGTTATGTATTCGAGGATCCTCTTTCTATCAGCCCCGGCTCGATGGAGTGTACGCACAGTTGACAGTACTTCTTCGTCAGAGACTTGTCGAGCCTCGTGGTACGCCTCGTACGACTCTGGGCTGAGATCATGGTTATGCGAAGTGATCTGCTTCGTAAGGCAAATTTCCCAGTCTCCTGTATCCCTAACACAGGCATTAATCTAGACACCACAAGAACCGTTTCAGAGTTACAATCCTCGGCGTCGGCATGAAACAGAATAAACCCCACCTGAGCTGGACAACCAATCTTCCTCGAGTGCTGCTCGGGACGCTTTCCAGCACTTCTGCTGCGCCGTGGACTGCCGTGGTGTGTACACACGAACGTTTTGTTGTAGAATTCCAATTCCTCGGGAATCCTTTTGCACGATGTTTGGTTCTTTTTGATCCTATCGTTCCGCGTCTTAACCGGAATCGCAGTACGCACGGAGTACAACTACACAGTACGAAAAAACGTTAGTTAGACTCTCGAATTGGCTCCAATTCTGAGCCTGTGGCGCTGTCTGATATATAAATATGACAAACCTGGTACGTTCGTCTGCTGTAGCTGCTCAAATAGCTTTCCAGCTCTCCCCAACTCGCAAAGAGTTTAACGTCCAGCTCAGGAGCCCGTACACTTTCTTGGGAAGGGACGTCTGGCGAGTTGTCCTCGACAAGATGCGTGCTGACGGAGGCAGCAGAGTCCGATTTCTCAGCAGTAACTTCAGATTCTACGTCGGAAGCCATAGATAAAGAGAACCGTCTCGATCGTCTTGACTTGCGCCGCGAATACCTCTTCTTTTGTCTCTTGTTCCTGTGTTTCCGCGGACGGGACCTTCGCTTCGTCCGCTTCTTTGACGCACGAGACGAAGCATCCTCCGAACTTCCCGAGTCATCCTCATCTCGCTCACTGACTGACGAGTCGTATCCTGAGGTCTCACTGCGTGCCGAGGTGTCTTCGCTGTCCTCGGAGCTTTCTGGGAGCCTGCGGGTGCGGCGGTGGGTTGGTCGACGCGACATCGCTAGGGAGGAAAATGGAGCAAATGGGGGGAACCGACACAGCCACTGGTTTTCACAGTCAGACGGGGGTCTAGCCCATCTGCGCGGAAAGGGGATACACCGGCCCGCTGTACGAGTCCCACTCTAGGCTAAAAGTGCCCCTTTTAATTACTGTGTACGTAGCCACTTTCCCACTGCTCCAGCGTCGGCGACCTCTGGCAGTCCATTTGAGACCGACACTGCGCAGCCCACATATGGCATTTTAGTGAACGAAGACGAGACCACCCAAAAAACGACCATAACGTCCCCGAGTCACACGAGGGCTCGGATCCACGCGAAGCCGAAAGGTGAAATTCGTCGGACCAATTAGCGACGAGAATCTTGCTGACGCGTGTATAAAGAAGTGAAGGGATGGGGGGCACCAGCTCGTCTGTCTCTGTGGGCGGTGCCTGACCAGTAGCACCTGAGCGACGTCATCTCAAGCTACACTGATTGACCTGTTCCTTGCACCGCTCTTTTGAATACCGATTACACTGCATGTGACCCCCGCGGAGCACACGGATGGTTCGCTCGTGGACGTTTCGGCAACCGATATTGGTCATCAGCCGTCGGTTGCCGCGCGGATGCCATCTGCCGGATTACCCGTCGGGTTTCCTGCGTCAATAACGTCTTCGGGCTCTGCTGTGATTCGCTCCCAGGCACCACGCTGTCACAGGACACGTCTCTTGCTGCCCGAGTGGTCATGCTGTTCGGTTTGATATCCGCCTCCGCCAGGAGTTGCATCGCGATATGAGTACTAGGAAGCAGCTAGAAACGCAGCAGTAGGTCACTTTGAGCGAGCCCTCCACAGAGCCCGCGGCTAGCATGCACCTTAGCAACAGTTTGGACACTGAACATCCGGCTTTCCTTCTGTGTCTTGGACGCTAGCACCTGCTGGTAATTCATCCGACTTACCTCACGCAGCCATCTGGCGTCTTAGATGAGCGAGCTTCCCAATTTCGCGTACACAGGTGAAAGGTGAGTATACCCGCCTCACTCTCATCAACTCACCGCTCACCGCATGTTCCGGGAGCTCAGCTCGGATGAAGGTACGTGTTTGTCGCCGATGTCTTTTGTGTCGCACAATCGACGACTCAACTGCGCGCGATTCGCCTATCTACCTGCGAACGGCTCGGTTTGACAGGACTGACTCTCCCAGCCGAGCAGGAGCAGCTCAGGGGTGGTTCAATTTTCGGCCGCCTTTGGGACCGCAGTATTGCTGCCGGCTACGGACCCCACTTCCTCAGCGTAAGTGGACCAGCTAACGGCCATCGATGGCCTCATCGCTTTCGGTGACGCTTTATGGTTTGACTACGTCCGATGCTTGCAGTCACGCCTGAAGCGCTTTGTCTTAGCGAGAATGGAACGAGACAGCAACACACGCGAGTGTGTCAACCTGACACTCCTCTACGCAAACCAGTTCACCAACGACATCTCGCGCATCAACGTGTCGATTCGTCATATTGGTCGCGGGATTTAAATGACGCTGTTCGAGCCGTCGTTTATCATGAGCAAGGGTGGCGGCTCTCTCAACGGACTGGCGCTGCGCATGACTACGGCAACATCAACCCTAACTGGCAGTACGGCTTCACCAACGGACCACCGGACAGCGATGTGGGCCGTCGTAGCGAGCCCTCATAATGGTGGAACACATCCGGCGGCCTAACCCGCCGGTGTTATCTGTTAAGACGGTAACAACGCGCGCTGTGCTCATCACCGTCGCGTAAGGAAGAGCGGGGCTCATCCACACAATCGCTTAGCCTCGTGATGGCGGCGGCGCCGCGGGAATCAGCGTCTCCTCTAGCTCTACGAAGCTCGTTACTGTTTATTGGAGTTGTTTGGTAAACCCGACGTCCTTTTCAGGCACTCGATCCACGATCAAGTCCCACAGCGATAGAATTACAGCTAATTGGGCCGCACACCCGAACAGCGTCTTCGACTTTTTATCTACGTCGTCGTAGAGAAGATTTTGTTCACACGTATACGCTTGCCATCTAGCATCATGTAACACGTCTTCAGCAGCAGCAGCAGTGCGTGAATCTAGGGTGATAGTTCATCTCCACGACGCTTCGCACTCGTCCTCGGAGAACCAGTGGATGAAGATTCGACTCGTGCTTTTGGAGCATCGTGGCGCTTAGCATCCACTCGCTCACGAATAGCATGACGTAGTCATCCCTACCGCAATCGAAATGGCGAAGGATCGGATCATCGACGACCTTGTGTTTCACCATAGTGTGGTGTAGTGATATCTCCGTAGTTGCGGATTATCACCCGTCGACAAAGATGTGACACCGCCCAAGTTGTTCAAGCGACGAACCCTCGGTCATGTGATGTACGAAGACGCCAAGGTGCAAGGGACTCGACGGCGTCACTTCCGAACTTTGAACGAGTATTGGATACGGCCATATGTCACTGAATCCAGGCTGTCCTTTTTATTAATAATGGACTGGCCGGATTCGCATTCAGCGGACGATCTACGGTACGAACCCTCAGTGGCGGTTGGGATGAATTCGCGGAAGACTCAGCGACCTTTGGAAGGCACGTTCACCGTCTGGGACAGGGCGCGGACGGTTAAAGATACTCATGCGACGGTGCAGACGACGCTTGGCATGCAAGAAGATCCATAACGGATCATTGTTCACTTGATATTTGTATACTTGATTAGGACTTCTTATTAGGAATAGACCCGAAAGGGTAAGCTTAAATACAGAACAGAATTTCCACTCAAGCACACAGAGCGACGTCCGGCTTCAAGGTAAGCGTCAGGTCAAGCTTGTTTGAGTGTGTTATGCCTGTCGGTGAACTCGAAGCTCTGTAGCGAGGGTTCATCCGATTATTATCGGGAGGTTTTTACGTGACGGCTTATTGTTGCCTATTTGCACGACTGGGAGTGCTTGAATTGCCTCCCTTTTATTCTTCCAACCGAGTGTTGAACACTCGGTGATCTCGTAAAAGGCTTACCCGTGCCTGGTACCCTTCCGCTGTTGGGACCACGAGGATTCAAAACACCTGCTAGCTTTGCTCGTGCTAGTAGCGTGTTCTTATTTTTACTGGTTGGCCTATATAAGTAGTTTACAAGGTCCAGTTTGTCCCGGTGCAAGGGCAGAACTGGGGTCTTCAGGTCCGCCCAAACGATCGTTTACTATCCTAGTAGACGTATTGTTGTGGGAACATCCTAACTACATTTGTAGCTAGAGTTCACGTGGGATTTCCAACACCACAACTGGTGCCGCGACCCGGGAACAGATTGTGACCATTGTGAACTGTTTGTATGGCCTTCCAGTTTACGAGCTACCAAGAGAAGAAGAACAAGAAAAAGACAAGAAAATGGCGAAAGGACAACCGACGGTACCAGTTACACCTGCCAAGTCTGGCGGGGCTCGCAACGAGAGTTCAAGCCCGGCTGCGCGCTTTGCAGCCGCCACCGAGCTTTCAGTGAGCTTCGACGACGAAGTGGACATCGGTCCTGACGCACACGATTATGAAGATTACGAAGACAAGACGCCGGATCCAAAGCCAGGCGCAGCGACGCCGGAGACGGCCGCTATCATCGGGGCTGAGCGGGGTGACCAGGTCCCTTTCGAGGAACCTCGCCGACGAGCTCGATGATGTTGCGGGACCGGAACCCGCCTACGAAGATTATGACGATGGGACCGAGGGTTCTAAGCCTTCGGTGGCGAGTGCAAAGCATTCAGCACTGCTGAAGGCACCTCGCCCACCTATCAACGGTGATACACCAGCCGCCAAGCGCGTTTTCGACCGCGTACAAGCGCTGATGCAGAATAATGAGTGGATGCAGCTGTTCAAGCCCACCCCCAAGAAAAAAGCCGACTGGCCTGCGCTTGCGCAGGAACTTCAATACCCAGTCAACTCGGTTTCGACTAGCCAAGTTGCCGAGGATTCAGTTTCGCTACTGTTGTCGCTGGGCTTCGAGAACGAGACGTACCCATCGACGATGTCGCTCCAAGATTGGAGTCCGCATGAAGCCGGAGCTGCTCTCCAGAAATGGAAGAAGAAGCTTCGGAAGGCGTTTGGCGCTGTTGGCATCAACGCCGGAAAGCAGCCTGTGAGTCGACCGATGATTCAAGATGAAGATCCGTCCACGATTCCACTGCCGCCGACACCCCAACGACTCGTTCGTACTCCTCCGACCAAGCGTGGAGCGGAGCGTGGTGCCTTTGGCACTACCGAAGCTTCACCGTATTTTCAAGACTCGCACATGGTTACGCCACGTTCGGACAGCCGTATGCAACGTATTTACGCTGGTAACGAAGGCTCGTTCGGTCGCCGAGGCGGTGCGCGAGCTCCCAAAGGTGGTGCCGGACGTCGTCAAGTCGACAGCGATGGTTCGTCCAGTGACGATGACATTTTGGTGCGTACATTCGACGAGGAAGATCCTCAAGTCGAGTTGATGCGTCAGATGAATGAGCTAGCGACGCTGAACGACGTGGACCCGACACCGAGGATTGAAATGGCATCGCACCGACCGTTGGATCGCATCACGCCGTTCTCAGGCTCTCGCAACAAGAGCGAGAACTGTATGCAGTGGCTCCGTGGGTTCGTCTATGAAATGACTGGAACCCACACAGATGCCGACACATGGTGCATTCCATTTGAGCTAAGTCTCCGGGACGGAGCCATTCATTGGTCTCGTCAACTTCCAAAGAAGACGAAGCGCAAGTGGAAGCTGCTGAGCGATGCATTCATCCGCTACTACTGCTCGCAGTTCACTCAGACGGCACTGTCGCGTTACTACTCCGCCAAACGGGAACGTAATGAACATCTGTGCGACTACATAAGCAGGCTGAATGGCTACGCTCGGACCGCCCGTCTACACTTTGAGAAGAGTGGTCGCGACGCGAAAGAACACGTCCAGCAGTTCCTGGCAACATGCGACGATGACAAGCTAGCGGAGAGTCTCTACCACGCTCGAGTCGCCGACATTCACGAGCTCGAAGAGATCATCGAAGATGTTCTCAAGGGCAAAGAGAGGATGGCCAAGCGTGACAGTGAGTACCGATACTCCAAAAGTCGTGACGCGCGACGCGACGATGGATACGCCCGCAACAACCGGCGTGATGACCGTCGCCGCGATGACAACCGAAACAAACCAAGAGTGACGCTCATTGAAGCCACGGTGGATGACCTACTAGCTGAATTAGAAGGTCGTGAAGCTGCTCAGGGAGGCACCGAGTATTCAAACGAAGATCCGAACGCTTACAACGATGTCCAAGACGAGTACAACGACTTTCAGCCCGATAATACGGATGGTGATTTCTCATTGGATGAAAACGACCGATACCTCGCCGCTGCTAACGAAAATGAGCGCCGTGCAGCTGCTGAAGGCACCTACGCACGTTCGGACAACCGTCAACCGCGTGGAAACACGCCTGATCGCGAGAATGGCTTCAATCAAGATCGCTGAGGTGGTGACCGTGGGTTCAATCAGGACCAACGCGGTCGACGTGACTTCAACCGCGACAACCGACGCCCACAGTACGGACCATGCGCGGTGTGCGGTGGCATGAGTGACTCCGCCCACTACTGTAACAAGCGATGCAAGTTCTGCAAGCAGCTCCACGATGCTGGACAATGCGAACTTTTCCGCAACTTCCAAGACCTTGCCAAATTCGTGCGCACTAAAGGCACGAAGGAGGAACTCCCGCCAGAGCTCAAGGCCGTCGTTCAAGAACGTCATTTAAACTAGGCAGCCCGCCAACTACAACTGGGTTGGTCCCTATCGGGCTGCCACAGTTAACCGAGCCTTCAATGGAAGCAGAGTGTATCTTTGCTTTCATGGGGCAGAGTGAATGGCCTGATAATTACGTAACAAGTGTGAACACGACGGAAAATGAAAAGGAGAGGAGTAGAATCCTCGGTGGAGGTGTTGGAGAGAGAGTGGAGTGTGCTGATGCTGATGAGGGCACCAGCGAGGGTTCGTTCGGCTTGGTTTCGAGTGCAGCGCGAGACGAGCCCAAGGGTCACTCCGAGATGATGAAGTTGAACCCTGGCGAGAGACAGGGGTGGTGGTCGGTCAAGAAATTCGACCGACGGATCAGAATGAGAGCTCTGGTGCAAGGCGCTGTGAACGACCAGCGAACGAGGATCCTCCTCGACACAGGAGCGAACGTTAGTGTGATCACTGACGCCTTTGCCAAGAAGTTGCGACTCCGAGATGTACCCGATCACGGACGCCGCATTGACATTCAAGGTATTAATGAAGGCAAGGTGTCTACGACGCGGCGAGCGTGCGTCAAGATTACGCTTGGATGGGAGATGGTGTACGAGTTCGAGATGTGGGTAATGGCGCATAGTGCAGGCGTCGACGTGGTACTCGGGACCGACTTTATGATCCCAGCTGGGATCCGGTTGGACCTGTTTCACGGCGCGGCGCAATTACCGCACGAAGTTCAAATCCCACTGATCAAGACCAAGAGTATGATCGACAGCGAAGAGTACGGCTCCCATGTTAACGCCGGGCCACCCGAGCGTTTGGACATTCAAGCGCACGAGTGGCGAGAATATCGACTAGCGAAGCGTCAAGTCGGGCTGGAAGAACACGTGCTGTGGGTTCGTCGAACGAACAAGCTAATCCCGTCAGTGACGAGGTTTCGACGTGGACGGCCTCAGAGCATTCGATTGACCAACGTATCTGATCGAACAGTGTACCTACCAGGACACGACTCGATCGCGATGTGGATTCCAGATGGGGATTTGCCACGAGATGACGGCTATGTGCGTCTAGAGTCCAAGAAGTACCAAGACTGGCAAGTGTTGGCTTACGAAGGTTGCAGAGACCGCGAGCTCTTTCAGCGTGAATGCGAAATCTACGAACAATGGCTTGCAACTCAGCCTTCGGCAGTTGATCGACCAAACTACCCAGAACCCAGTGGGGTGCTAGCACTACCTCTAGGAGACTCGCTAGCGTATTCTAGTGATCGTCTGACGTGTGCAGAGCGTTGGGCACTGATCCTGGAAGAACGTGAACGAGTGGAGGCCTGTCTGGCGTCTGGGGTGACAGCCGGGAATTCGGCCGACTGTCGGCCTTCCGAAGAACTTTTGGACACGTACACGACAACCCATGGCAGAGGCAATAACACGAACGAAGCCTCGGTAGTGCGTACACACGAACTACTGAGGCCGGTAAACGTGGTACATACGCCAACGAGTGTTAGTGTCCAGTCAGGGGTGACCACGAAAGCGACAAGCAACGGCACTGGACTAAATGGAGTCACCTGTTTTGACGAAGTTGTCCCGGCCTTGTGTGCTACCAAATCTGCGAACGAGACATCGGTGGTTGATCCAGAGGATGCAGGCATCACGCTGAAGGTGTTGAGTACGGCACCGAGTGTTCATTGCAAGATTGGTGCGAATGCCGAACTGTCAAGACAGCGGCAGAGCGAGGAGCTGAACAAAAGTCAACTACCCAGTATGTCGGCTGCCCGCGCATTCAATATTGCGAACGACGACTCGGCAGATGGCCCAGAGATGGAAAACCAGGATGGGAAGGAGACGGATCCAGTACCGACTGTTGAAATCAAAGCGGATGCCCATGTTGAGTCAAGGGAAGAATCCGTAGCGACGTTGGACGGAACATACATCTCGGTGGCTCGAGTGTTAACGACCGAAGGAAATGAAGCAACGGAGGATACGAGAAATGATTTCTACGAACACCCAGCTAACAACATTGGCTTGGACGACTACGCGAAGGAGCTGGCATTCCTGCCGGATCTGACCGAAGAGATCAACACGACAATTGACTACACTGCACCTAATGTTGCTGATCCTGAGCTGTCGACTGAACGCCGAGAACGTCTGGTCGCGACGCTAAAGAACCACGAGCACATCCTGATTGCTAGTGGTAACGCACTGCCGCCGCCAGCCTACGGTGCGGTATGCGATATCGACACACAGGGGCACGCCCCAATTAAACAGCGTGCCCGGCGCGTGCCGCTACGATTTCTCGGCAAGATGTACGAGCTGCTGCGCGCTTTATTGCGTGCGGGACTGATCGTCTTTTCAGACAGTCCATGGGCATCGCCGATCGTGATTGTGATGAAAAAGAACGGGCTGGACATCCGGCTCTGCATTGATTACAAGATGGTGAATGCTATCACCGCGATCATGGAGTATGCAATGCCGCTAGTCGACGACCTGTTAACCGATCTCAAGCGCTACCTATGGTTCTGCTCGCTGGATGCAGCAAGCGGCGTCTGGGCGGTCATGATGACATTGCGAGCGCGTAAAGTATCGGCGGTTGTATGCGCACTCGGACATTTCGAGTGGTTACGCATGCCCTTCGGGTTAAAGAACGCGCCGATGATCTACCAGCGTATGATTGACAACGCACTCTGGGGGTTCGTTCAACCTAAAGGAGGTTGGTTTGAATACTCGGAGAGGATGCGTTTAGCTGAAGAATAGGCCAAGGAACGTCGTGGGCCAAGCGCCGAGGGTTCGTTTCAAACGAAGTTCGCGGCAGACCGCGAAGCACCGGTAGAGACCGACCCTGTACTACAACTCGTCAACAGCCCCGTTGCTGACATGTTTACGAACGGGGAACCAGACGAATCATCGCTGGTACCTGTATTTGGTCGACGGTCGTTTGTGGATGACATTTGCTTCGGTGGCGAGGATTTCGACAGCTGCCTGGCGACGTTGGACCGATTGCTGGCAAGATTTGCACAGTGTCGGATCAGCACTAGCTTCACCAAGAGCATCTTCTGCCAACCCAAGGTGGACTTTCTGTCGCATAAAATTTCGCCAGAAGGTATCAGGGCTGACCCCAAGAAGCTTGCGGCTATCACCGAGCTTTCGTTTCCAACGAGTAAGAAGGGCATGCAGTCGCTTCTTGGAGCGATTAATTACTACAGCCGCTTCATTCAAGACTTCGCGGTCTACGGTGCGGCGCTGTACCAGCTCAAGGATGAGGACTTTGCCGTTGAAGGTGGCCTTTCTGTGGCACGTCGTTCCTTCGAAAAATTGAAGACGAGTGTTTCACATTCACCCATCCTCAGGCACTTGGATCGGTCGAAAGAATTTCACGTCATGCTCTTTGCGAATGAATGGGCGCTGAGCACTACGCTAATGCAAGAACATGAAGGCAAGTTACACCCCGTTCGGTTCCTCGGTCGGGTGCTCAAGGAGGCCGAGATGAACTACCATCCTGCTGAGAAGGAAGTGTTAGCGTTACTTCTGCTGTTGAAGATCTGTTACGTCCAGCTGGCAGGAAAGACGCTACATGTCTATACACGATTCTCGACGTTAGAGTGGGTACATAAGTCGAAGTCTCTCTTCGGACGCGCGGTCCAGTTCGCAGTGCTGCTATCGCAGTGGCACCTGAAGGTGCAGCGCGTGAAGGAGAAGGATGTTGCCTTCGCGCAGCTACTGCAGTCAAGCATCACGAGCTTCGTCGACCTGGAAGACTCGCTCGCGCCGGTGGCACCTCCAAACAAGGGTTCCCCGATTATTCGAATGGACCCCACGTTGCTGTACGCCAGGCTTTCCCATAATTACAGCGGATTCGTCATGTCTTTTGACGGATCAGCGAAGACAGAGAAGTACGGTGGCTACGGAAGTTGTTCATGGGTGCTGTGGAGCCTTCCTGAGTGGAAGGTAGTGATTGCTGCAAACGCTTACCTCTCGGCCACCACGGTGAATGAGGCAGAGTAAACACGTATGATAAACGGTGTCAAGGCTGCTATTGCGCACGGTGCCGAGGATTTAGTCATCGTTGGTGACTCAAGGCTCGCGATTCAACAATCACTAGGGGTGATCGCATGCAGGAAGGAAACTTTGCTAGCGCTGCTGAATACTCACAAGGAACTCACGGCCAAGCTTCGATCAGTTAAATATCTCCACGTTGTACGAGAATACAACGCTGCCGCGGATTCGTTAGCCACTGAAGCGCTGGAATCGAAGGTCAGTCGGGTCATCTTGGCTGAAACTCGCAAGTCGGAATTGGCATCGCTGAATCGCATCCAGGAAATGATCTACGAACCGGATGAAGACTCGGTAGATGTTTCGTCACGTGGAGCAGAGCGTCAAGTGCATGTACTGTCAGGCAGCGAGTCTTCAAAGTGGAAAACTTTCGAAAATTTCGTGGTTGATTACAGCTCACCAAAGTGCGATTATGGTAATATGGCAGTGATGACTCGGCGACGGACGAAAGCCAAGAAACGCGTCAGGTTTGCAGATGAACACTCGGAGGATGTCTCAAAAGCTCAAGAACAGCATGAAGAACGACGAGAGACGTCCACCGAAGATTCATTCGGCGAAGATTTGCCAGACCATCGGCATTTCCCGATGCGGAAGATGTTGACCCGGTAGCGATACAGCGGGAACGACGCAGACGGATACAGGTGGCACAAGACGAGGAGCAGAAGTTGTTTAACGTCAAGAAGGTGCTTCAGGGTCAAGCAGAAGAGCTGAGTTACAAAGAAGCTCGAGATGCCTGGAAGTATGCTGACCGGTTCGTGTTATCAGAAGACGGCGTGCTTCACTATCTTGGATTGAATCGTCGGTACGACCACGGTTGGCAAGAGGAGATCAAGCTGCGGCTTGTGGTACCGACAACGATGATTCAAGAGGTCTTGCAGAACTGTCACGACTCGCTGGAAGGAGGACATCAAGGTGTGGTGAGAACGTTCCATCGCGTTAAGTCCGATTATTATTGGATCGGCTTGTACGCTGACGTGGAGAAGCATGTGAAGTCATGTCCAGATTGCAGCTCGAGTAAGCGCCGTCCGCAGCTTTGTGAATACTCACCTGGCAGCGTACTAGCCGAACGACCTTTACAGATCGTCTCGATGGATTTTGTGATCCTACTACCGAAATATCGCAGGGGCAACACGGCGTTGCTCCTATTTCAGTGCTCGTTCACGGGATTTGTTATTGCCAAAGCTATGTTGGATAAGACTGCACTGAGCGCTGCCCAAGTGTTCGAAGAATGTGTGTACCGACGGTTCGGAGCCCCATCATTTATAAGGCACGACCGCGACCCACGCTTCATTAACGAGGTTTTCCAAGCGTTCGCAGAAATGATGCAGTCAAGATCTCGAGCGACTTTGAGCTATCGGCCACAGGCTAATGGACAGCAGGAACGCTCGGTGAAGTCGGTGATGGGTTCCGTACGGGTGTACGCGGAAGACCCTCTACAGCAAGATTGAGACGAAATCGCGGAGAAGCTGGTATTTGCTATTAATACCTCTCAAGACACTACAAGGAAGGAAACGCCGTTCTACCTCGTTCATGGTTGGGATGCGCAGTCGACGTTGCGAGCAATGTCGTCATCACTCAAACGAGGACTCGGCAAGCAGTCTGACGCACTGGCGTGGCGGCGTGAGATCAATCGACAACATGAGGTCGCCCTCACTATGACCAAGGATTATCAGGCTGTAGAAAAGGAGCGAAGGGCTAAAAAGCATAATGATGCTCTGAGTCGACTGGAAAAAGCTGCTGTACCTCAACCAAGTGGAAACGAACACTCGGCGGATCCCCTAGAAGCTTCAGAAGAGATGGAAGATCCTTCAAGAGCCCCACCGAGATCTCTTTTTGAGATTGGGAGCCGGGCGTGGCTGTACATGGAACGCGTCAAACCGGGCTTGACGAAGAAATTAGCTCACCGATGGCATGGACCTTTTCGGATCAAGCGCAAGGTGGAAGAGTTTGCGTACGAGCTGGAGCTGCCTGACCGAAGTGGGTATCGCTTTTACCCAGTAGTGCATGTGTCAAGACTCAAGGCTGTCAACGAATTCAACAGTCGACCGAACACTCGGTTGGTACTTGATGCGACTAATGAAGCAAGACTCGACTTCGATGAGGAACTACTGCCTGAAGACAGCTGGGAACCAGATCAAGTTGCCGGCGAATATGAAGTCGAGGCTATCCTCGACGACAGAACGCCACTGACGACGAGCACGGAGCGTACTGTACGCGAGTTCAAAGTCAAGTGGGTGGGCTATGAAGATACAACTTGGGAACCATCATCCAACTTATCATGTGGAGGTCTGCTGTACGACTATTTGCGAGCCAAGAAGAGCGAGAATCGGCTGCAGATGGCGCAAGTGGCGGACGAAGACTAGCGTGACTGGATCACGTGTGAACTGTCCACAGGGCGATGCAGCCTGTGGTAACAGACGAAAACCTTTACTGCAACAACAAATTGTATATGCATTTGAAGAACAACATGAACATGATTACGCTGTGGAAGTGGATTAAGAATAAGAAAACATGAATGCCGACCGCGGAGCGACCACTGAAAACGAAGTCACGCGGGACACCTCAACAGTTAGCTGAGATGCTGGAGAACGTCGTAGAACGTGCAGCGAGGATTCAAATCGATTCCAAGTGTCTGGCCGCGGTGGCCAAGCGTGTCAACGAAGTCGAGTC
The DNA here is from genome assembly GCA_011320135.1 of Phytophthora betacei. Taxonomy (NCBI): domain Eukaryota; phylum Oomycota; class Peronosporomycetes; order Peronosporales; family Peronosporaceae; genus Phytophthora; species Phytophthora betacei. The sequence goes on from JAANHX010000241.1 coordinate 1,494,919, forward strand.
ACCACTCTCCTTCTCCTCTTCATCAGAAACCTGAGCCTCGGCAGCTGGAGCTGCAGACGGACCCTGCGAAGCTTCGGCACCAGCTTTAGCAGGAGCAGCAGTCAGAGCGGGACGTGGGGTAGCCGGTGGCGAGTCAAACAACGAACGCCAGACCGGAATAACTTCAGTAGAATCCAGAGACGGGTCAACGAGCACGCTTCGGTACACATCCACGAAACCCGTACCACGAGGATTGAAGAGCTCCGGATTACGCTGGCACGGGAAGTACGTGGTGTTGTACGGGTGCTGATGCGGCGCAATCACCCATCCAGTACGCCAGAGTTGACGAGCGTCGAGAGCCGGAACTTCGGAAAGCCAGTCGGGAGTCCGAGGTGCTAACGGCAAGTTCTCGATCGGATATAACGGCTTTGACGGCTCCAAAAGCAACTCAGGACGAATGAACGGCGCGCCGGAGGTACCAGAGGAAACCGAGTCACGACTCCACGCTATGTACCGTTTACGGTACTTGTTACGAAGACGATCAGCACGACGGTCGCGCTAACTGAAGAACTTCTTCAACAGAGCTCTTAGTTCCTTCAAGCGCTCCTTGTCGTGGCCAACCTTTTTAGCTTATTCAACGAGACCTCGCTCAATACCAGCCAACGGAAGCCAGTGGAGACGCTTCCACCCGCGAACCCGAGGTCACCTTGCTTACCGCCGTCACCCCGAAGGTTCGCCCAGATCATCTTGAGACGGGTCTCAATCGGAGCACGCTTGGAGATGGGGACGCTTGGATTGAGGTCAACAGTGTCGAAGAGACAAGCTTGAAGAGGATAGAGATGCCGAAGTTGCTGGTACGGGTGATCAGGATGCGAGTAATCAAAGAACGCTTGGAGACCCTCCAACGTTGTACGCACGGTCACCTCGCCAGCTGGCTCGGGAAGCGTTAAGCTCAAGAGTCGCTCGAAACACTTCTTGGCGCCTGCGTCAGTAAACTTCATGTCCATGTACGGGAGAACCCACGGTGGCAAGGTAGACGAAGCCGGCACCGTAGGGCGAGTACCAGACAACACTCGGTGAGGCAACGGCTCAACCGACGGTGCACCACCACGACGCGGCACCGAAGTGTAGGTTGCCGTAATCATGCGTCCAGGTCCAGCATCGAGAGTCCAAATAGGCAGACGAGGAGACACTGGAACAGGAAGAGAAGATGCTGGTGCCGGAGGACTTGCTGGTGGCGAAGGAGGCGGACCGGCAACGATGATTGGGGAAGTCATCATCGGCGAAGGATTTGGCCGAGGTGGAGTCGGAGGACGAGCTGGGCCAAGATTACTCCAGTTCCTATTTGAATCTTCAACATCTTCTTCATCGAGGATGCTTGAATGATCGGCGGGGGGCGGAACATCACCGCCACCACTGGGAGCATCAGGAGAGTCATCCACCGAAGGTTCATTGTCATCCACGTCATCTCCATGGTCATCATCAGCATTCCCATCGTCATCAATCTCCATCGCAAAGTCGGGCGAAGACACGCTTGGTACGACAGCCGTCGGAACAATCGGAGCCGGCTTTGAAGACACGGAGGCTGGTGGAGCAGCTTCTACAGGGGCAGGCCCTGCTGTAGAAACCACTCCCGAGACTTTAACTGTCTTGGACGTCGGAACAAAAGCCGAAGCAGACTTGCCTTGTGGGACACTTTGGTCCGACTCTTCACCTTTGTCACTCGAGCCGAACATGAGCCGCATTTCCTCGGCCTCGCGCAGAGCTTCTTCAGCAGCACGTATGTCAGCTGGAGAAGGCGAAATCGTTGAAGCTGGTGGCTTGGCCACATCGTGTGGACCCTGAGGCGGGGGCGAAGGCGCGTCAGGAGGATCAGGAACATCGTTGTGATCCCCAGGATCCACACCTTTACCCGAAGACTCTGTAGCAGTTTTTTGACCCGAAGGGACACTGCTTGGTCCAGCATCCACCATGTCCACGTCACTCTGGTCGCCGCTGAGGTCGACCACGGCAGGAGTGGAAGAAGACGCTGGTGTAGGAGGGGGGGTATGAGCTTGGAGAAGACGGCACAGACTTGGACCGAGTCTTCATATGACGTCGGGGCGACTTGGCGGGAGAGTGAGGACGAGTCTTCTTGCGCTTTTTCTGGGCCGCCTTCTTCCACGCCTTCGGGCCGAATAGCGATCTACGAGCCGACTTGGGAGTTGAAGTATCGGCAGGTGGCGCATCACCGAGACCAGCAGCTGCCATCGAAGTACTGGCCTTGTCCGTCGGGATTGGAGCCTTGTCTTCGTCAGAGTCGTCCGGCTCGTCGTCTGAATCCTCGCCACCTGGTCGAAGGCGCTTATGGGACTTCCCATGGGCCACTTGGTGAGCGGCCTTGGCCAAAGCTGCAGGAAGAGCTTGAGAAACGTCCGAAGACGCGGTAGCAGACTGGATGCGCCGCAAAGCGACTAACGTCTCCTGATCCAAGTCCAGCGCGTCCAGGTCCAGCTCACCCGCAGTCAGACCTATCACGAAGGATTGTGAACGAACGTTAGTTGCTGAACACACGGTGGAAGGAGCGACATTAGGAGCGTACCATCAACAGCCAGACGAAGTACCTCGGGATCCATCCCGGCCAGACTCACGTGTGCACGTTGGGTGCGATTCGCTCGGAGGAGGCGCGTGTTACGGTCTTGCTGGTTCTCGAGGACCTTGAGCGTGTCGTTATCAACATCCTTGCCCTGGGCAAGCTTTACCAGAAGGAGGTGAAGCTTCCGAGTCTGCTCGGTATTCGCTCCAATAGAAGACTTGTATACTTCGCGTTCGCGAGCCAGCTTCTTGTGCAACGTGCTGATGAAAACGTCCCGAGCTTGGACCTCGCAGTGCAGACGATTCAAGTCCTCTGCGTGTCGTTCCATAGTGGCTTGAACAGTGGCGAGCATGGCGTCGTTCTTAGCGTTCGACTCACGGAGAATCTTGACGTTGTGGTGAAGGGCTTCAATCTCAGCGTTGGCAGTCTTGAGGAACGCCTCCGCGTTCTCACGAGCCATGATTTCGGGTGCCACCGAACGTACGGCGGCAGCAGCCTCGGACTGAGCAAACCGCAACTGACGCTCCAAGTCGGCGACTCGTTCGGGTAATGCCGACAGCGCGTCAGGAAGAGGTTGCACCGCAGCGAGGACATCATCGAAACCAACAGCAGCCTCGAGGCGACGTTGAGTGTGTACATCGCAGTGGAGAGGAGGCGCAACGCTGAGCTGCACTTGGTGACGAGCAGTCAAGTACGGAATTATCGAGGTCATCATGTGATCGACCGATGCCTCCGTACTTTCAGCCAGCATGGCGCGCAGCGAATCTTCGGTGAGTGGTGGTGTACCACCAGCAGGCGCAGGAGGAGCAGCAGGAGCCATCTCCGCGGATTCAGCGACGACGGGGAGTGCTGCAGGAGCTACCGCAGGGAGTGAAGAGTCCGGGGCAGGAAGCGCCGGAGGGCCGGTTGATGAAGCTGCTGTCGGAGGAAGTGCAGCAGACTGAGGGGCGTTCGAACCCTCAGTCTTGCCCTCCTGAGAAACAAGTCGAGTAATGCGAGGTGATGAGCAAGGTGCCGATGATTCAAGAGAAGGATGAGCTGACGTACCTCCAGCTGTTCACGTTCGCGACATCGGCGAGGATTGAGAGGCTGAAACGCGTCGGACACGGCTCGATTCAAACGCTTGGACATACGGTGACTGGATGGCGAATTGAAGAATGAAGAAATGTCACAACGGGCACCAGTACCGTGGCTTCCATTGCGACAGGGGCAGTTGTGGTGTAGTGATTTCTCCGTAGTTGCGGATTATCACTCGTCGACAAAGACGTGACACCGCCCAAGATGTTCAAGCGACGAACCCTCGGTCATGTGATGTACGAAGACGCCAAGGTGCAAGGGACTCGACGGCGTCACTTCCGAACTTTGAACGAGTATTGGATACGGCCATATGTCACTGAATCCAGGCTGTCCTTTTTATTAATAATGGACTGGCCGGATTCGCATTCAGCGGACGATCTACGGTACGAACCCTCAGTCGCGGTTGGGATGAATTCGCGGAAGACTCAGCGACCTTTGGAAGGCACGTTCACCGTCTGGGACAGGGCGCGGACGGTTAAAGATACTCATGCGACGGTGCAGACGACGCTTGGCATGCAAGAAGATCCATAACGGATCATTGTTCACTTGATATTTGTATACTTGATTAGGACTTCTTATTAGGAATAGACCCGAAAGGGTAAGCTTAAATACAGAACAGAATTTCCACTCAAGCACACAGAGCGACGTCCGGCTTCAAGGTAAGCGTCAGGTCAAGCTTGTTTGAGTGTGTTATGCCTGTCGGTGAACTCGAAGCTCTGTAGCGAGGGTTCATCCGATTATTATCGGGAGGTTTTTACGTGACGGCTTATTGTTGCCTATTTGCACGACTGGGAGTGCTTGAATTGCCTCCCTTTTATTCTTCCAACCGAGTGTTGAACACTCGGTGATCTCGTAAAAGGCTTACCCGTGCCTGGTACCCTTCCGCTGTTGGGACCACGAGGATTCAAAACACCTGCTAGCTTTGCTCGTGCTAGTAGCGTGTTCTTATTTTTACTGGTTGGCCTATATAAGTAGTTTACAAGGTCCAGTTTGTCCCGGTGCAAGGGCAGAACTGGGGTCTTCAGGTCCGCCCAAACGATCGTTTACTATCCTAGTAGACGTATTGTTGTGGGAACGTCCTAACTACATTTGTAGCTAGAGTTCACGTGGGATTTCCAACACCACAATAGCAAACGCCGCTTTCGCAGTAGCCAGGTCACCCGCTTCGAAGTCGGTGTCTTTGAGCTGGTAACGCGGCCCCGTAGACAGCAAAGTCCTGCACGAAGCGATTGTTGTAGCTCAACGCTCCCAGGAACGACTGCATACCCTTCTTCGACTTTGGACAAGAAGCGTCGCAATCGCTACAGCTTCTTCAGCTCGGTGCGAATACCTCGCGTGATACTTGAGAAAGGGATTCCACCCTCGACTTAATAATGACATTCTTAGTAAAACTAACGCGGATTTGACACTTCTGGGAACGTTACATGTAGAGCAGACGATTTAGCAGCTTCCGACAGCTCTTGAAAGTGTTCCCACCGAAGCAAATATCGTCCACGCTCCAATACCGGCGTCCACGTCGAGTCAACCGGTTCTCCATGCGACACCATGTCTTCCACGGGGCCGGTAATCAAATTCGAGAGAGGTCCCGTCTCTTTAGAATTTCACGGGCGACAACAAACTTCGCCGGCGCCACCATCACACACTCCTACGTTGACGTCGATGAAACATCGTCACAACGACGCTTAGCCCGGGACTGTAGCTCAACGGCGTGCATTAGCTCGGCATACTTCTGCCAGCCATTATTGGGCTGAACGGATCCCCATAAGGCGTTGTCGATCGTTCGCTGATACATCATCGGCGCATATTTTTTTTAACCCAAAGGGCATTCGATGTCACACGAAATGCCCCAACACACACACGAAGGCTAACACCACTAGCGGAATCAATTGAAGAGAGCCACAAGTAACCCTCCAGCTCTGTCAGCAGGTCGTCCACGATGGATATCGCATACTCTATTTTTGCCGTTATTGCATTCGTGCGCTTGTAATTGATGCACATGCGAGCGTCCTTGCCGTTTTTCTTTGTCACGATCACTATCGACGGCGCCCACGGGTTATCCTAAAGACGATCAGTCCTGCTCCGAGGAGTCCCTATGGTAGCAGCTGTATATTGTGCAGGAGTCGAAGCCGGACTCGTCAAGCCTTTTGCTTAATGGGTGGATGCCCCTGGATGTCCAAATAATGCAGACTACTCCATACGTCGTCAGCGGTATGGTATTTTCACTCGCCAGCAAAATTTCATCGTGACGTCGTAGCGTCGTCAGAAAGTTAGAGTTTCCATCGCTGGTGTGTTCACTGATACCACCGCTCGGCGAGGAATAATCTATCGTCGTCGGCGATGCTTTAGTCAGGACAAGGAGAAAAGGTAACTCCCGCGCATATTCGTCCAACCCGATTTTGCGGCAGTGTGCTCATAGATCGCATCCGTCTCCTCCAAATAGTCTCTTCAAAGCCATAGCCTCGATCGCGGACACACAGGCTGCGTCGGGTGCAGCAAAGCCACCGCTGGCGACACCAGCCACCGCCGGAGCCTCCAGTACTTTCAGGCGGGTACAAGGTTCTTCATCACCTCTCTGCGACAGTTCATTTGCAGTGGACGTATCTCTTGATGCCACCGCATCTAGTACTTTGATTCACCATCCGTGGTGTAACTTGTGTTATCAGCTTGGTCTTCAAACACACCCAGCTCACTTGTTCATACCTCGCTGGTATCTTTAGGGAGCGCGAGCGCGTCGGTCGCACCTGCTGATCCTACTGCCCGCGTGCCGTCGCCGCGTTTTGTGTATTCGTCCTGGCCACCACCGTCAAGCAGAGGTATACCTAAACACACCACAACCGTCGGTTCGTCAACATCACCGGTCCTTCGGAGAATGTATGTCGGTGTCGTGTAAGCCGATCGGTCCATGGTCGATGGTTGGGCAGCCGGCCATCGCTCATAATGAACCCGCTCTTGGTTAAAAAGTGCGGGATCGATTACCGCTAAAACCGACCAATTATTGTATCGTTGTGACTCGAGGCGGACGAATCTACTCACACGGTGCACGTCCCGGTGGGGAACACATACCGCAAAGCCAGGAAGAACGTTTCCCGTCCCGCTTCGGTCCGTGACATTCGTCAGCCGAACCGTCACCACCTCGGCACGACGATTCTTCGCATCAATGGCTCGGTCCTCCGCACCCACAGTTGATGTGTATCCTCACGCGGACGAGACTTGTCCAAGGCATAGTCGGCACAATCATGCGGCTCGACGCAAAGACACGACGGTACCCACCGAGTATTTGCCGTCCCACGGGCTTGTTTTTCATCGCTTTAGATATCAGCAAATACAACATAATCTCGCCTGGCTGTATCGCCGTCGTTCAATACAAGTCCGTCGACCCCCCCCCCCGCAGGTATCATAACATTCATGCCGAGGGCAACGTTGCCCTCGGCATTGTGCGGTAGCACCCACAGCTTGAATTAGTCGATCAGTCGTCGTTCTAACGTCACCTTCGCCGCCACGCGACGCTTTGTTGACAGCGAACCCTTACCGATTCCCTGGACAAATATCGTTCCCTAGGCTGCACATGAACCGTAGTCGAAGATTCTTTGGGAGAGAATAAGATACGACACACACATTGACCCCGATATCTGGCAGAGTCGTCGTGGCTTCATCGTTGATAGTACCATTTACCATAGCACACATTCGCACGCGACCACCGCCCCATGGATTCACCGGCTAACAGTCGAATCACCTTGGACTCCCGTCGCGTCGTCGACCGTTCTCGCCGTTGCCGTGCTTCACTCCGTCGTCCGGCTCGGTTCACCTATCATCGGAGTCGCGGGTACCGCTGACTTAAACTCTCTCCTTATCTTCACTTCACTTGGATCGTTTCTGCTCGAATTTGCCAAAACGCGTAACTACAATCTAATGTCACACCGATCCTAGGTCGCGGTACCGGCTGTGGTATAGAGATTCACCAAAATATGTAGCGAGCCCCAGCACACAACAACCCACCTTCCACGAGGGATGGCAAAAGTTGGGGCGCTCCAGAAGGAACCAAGTTTGACCCCGCAGTCTGAGCCGACGCTCCCTTCTCTTACTGGCTACGCTAGTAGGCTTGCCACATAGACGTAGCAGACACGAACATCGCCTGGACCTTATATCCTTCTCTCTGTCTGTCTGCCTCTCTCTCGCTCTCTCTCTCTCTCTCTCTCTCTCTCTCTCTCTTTCCAATATCCCGTTGCACCATCAGCGGAAGGTCGCCTTGTCTCCTTGACGCCTTTACAGTGGTGCTCGATGAAAACTCAGGTTGTAAGTTGTCTGCGGCTTACGATCAATACCGATACATCTAATATCGGTAACCCATCACCCGGACTTCCCCCAACTAGTCGATTGGCCTGACCGGAAACAAACGTTATCTCCAGGATAGTCGATGTTTGCTAGTAGGCAGTCCCTGCGGGACCACTAAGTCTAAAGTACGTTTCTTGACACTTAACACTTGTGTGCTCCAGAAACATTCTGATCTGTTTTTTTTGCCAGTTGGCTCTCTTCTAATTCTTTGTACGATTATCATCTAAATAAATGCAAAGATCAAATAAAATTAGCTCGGACCTTAACCTGCATCCCATCCGATGTTTCGGACTGGGGTGGCTATACCACCGTGGCGTCACATCGTCAGTTGAGCAGTTGCCGTCGATACAAATAGGTCAAAATACCACGGCCGCACCTTGAAACACTCCATCGATGGTTCGTGACTCAATCCGCCGTCGCCAAGGTGTTATCTATATCGCAATCTAGTGTTAGTAGGGATAATTGGATAGCTCATTGGCCAGCTCCTACCACTTCCTATACATGTGCAGATCCGTAAAGCTAACTGGATTTTCTCCTTAGCCGGATATACCTAAGAGGGGTTCAGCGCTCAAGATCCCGCTATTGGAGGTGGCAAGTGAGCCATAAAGGGGTTTAAATGGCAAGGAAACACACCTGCAAGCCAGCCCCACGGTCATATCGCAGATCATGACCGCCAGATCGTACAAGATCGGAGGACTTGCTTGTGATCTGGACCCTACATCGGGCGCAGAGTGGAAATCTTACACTACTACTCCAACTTATCTCCGCGTCTCGCCAAGACACTCCATCTTCCACATTTTGAACCTCTCTGCAATTACCAGAGGAGCAAGATCCCACCCTACCGACAGGTACACAAGGTGATGAAAATCTCGGGGGGGGGGCTTTGTAAGTCGGTGTCTTGGTACTGGTAAGAATTCAAATGTAGCAATTGCGCATATTTTGCTACACCACAGGAGCATCCTCGGTACTTATGGCCGCCCCCGTTCTCACTGCGACCTCATCCTGAAACAGATGTCGGCCGGGTGCCCAAGCTGCAACCAGTTTCGGAGGCCACTGAGTCAGAACTGAGATAAGATTTGACCGAATTAGCCTTGGTGGTAGCTGCCCAATCTGACACGACGGATATAGGAGTACGGACCGATGTTGTGGTGGATGATGTGAGGAGGTCGGCAGTCATAAAAGTTGATTTTTCAAGTACAAGAGAAGTATCGAGCGGGAAGGTGCCTGAGCAGGAGAAACAGCAACCGCGTATTTCCTCCCAAGTGTGCTAGTCGATGTGGAGTTAGATAATAATATCTTTGTTTAGACAGCGTCGAGTACGCCTTTACGGAAGCTGTGTAGTTAATCGCGGAAAAGGACACACAACTGACGGAGCTGGCACTTTCTAAAGCTACAAGACCAGTGTAATGCTTTTTGCCAAGCAAAACATAGACTGACTAACTGACACTTTGTCGGTACTATCTGAATGCATACCATGTATACTCTGTCAGCTCAGTCCAACAATACGAAACTCCAGTTATCACTTGAAGGTTGGCAGCAGCCGAACTGTCACTGTCAATCAGAAGATCAGCACTGCTGCCCATTGTAGTGGCTGGATGAGGTTACATTCCCCCAGCTCACCGCAAATTGCAACAAGAATACGATCGCTGCATGCGCGTGCGTCAGAAGGATATCGACTGAGAATCCGGCGTTTACATTCGTGAAGGGGGTGGATTGCTGTCACAGCTGCGAAACGAATTATCCATGCTACCGGAGGTGGCTAACGAAGCCCCGAGTGCGATATCTCGACCGCTAATGTCGGAGAGCCTGGCGTTCCAGCTCAGGCGGAGACCTCCCGACTGAAATTGGTTCCATCGCGGAATGTCTCTGGGAGTGGGGAACGCTGCGCCCACCTATGTCAGTGACATTGAATCAGATTTGGATGTAGATAATGTAAAACCATTTGCTTAGCGGCCAAGGTCTATTACCCGCCCCTAGTGCCGAAAGTGTACGTTGACCAAGAAACTTGTGATATTGGCTGAACGAGCTATAGGATCTTTTAACTGGTCATAAAGCTATTCGAAGAATAGGAATCCTGTTTGACCTCCTCGAACTTGGCTTGTAACACGGTCAATGCGTGGTCAGGAGCCGCGTCTGTGCTCTGGTAAGCGAATGCTTTGTTAGTCAGCTTACTGACTATTTCCCGAAAGCACGATGAACGCTGGATACGGTGTAAAACAACCGCTCGGCGAAGTGTTTGAGTGGGAACTGAGCGAATATTGACACAGCTTGACGGCGTAATATAACCGAGCTGAGCATCAGTTCAAGCTCAGTCAGAGAAGGTGACTCTTGGTTTAGTCAGTGTCCCAATAGCATCTCTTGACACTCGAATGGACGACAAACCAAGGGCCAGGTACTGGAGATCCTGGCCCGAGAGACCATCGAAGATCATGAGCGACTCAGTACAGGCATAGCCCGCTTGGACAATTTTACCAGATGAAAGGCGGCCACATGTGTCGGTACGCCGACGATGTACGTATTTTCCGTAAGAAGGGTATTTCGAGGGCGCGAGATGACGCGACGGCAGGATGTTCCGAAATTCACGAGGACCAGTGCAGTTTGGCAAGATTAATCCAGCTCGCATGCGGTCAACCACCACATCTAACGTCAGAAGGGTGGCGACAATAATCAAAAAACTTACTACGCGCTGTCACGCCGCGCCTATGGAACCCAATGAAGCGCTGGCATTCTTCCCTGAACCGGAAGGGTGGTCGGTGCGGACCATTGAAACGTGATGTGTCGCTGTTTTGGTGCTGTTTGCTTGTGTCCGCCGGTCTCTCCGTGTGCTGGGTCTGGCGTTAGCTGTGGCGTCACCACTACTTCTGTCCGAACCCTCTCTCGCGAAAGGGTGGCTGGAGGACGTCGGTCTGCTGGAGGAGCAGGTACAACGGTGCTTCCGTGAGCTGAGTCGCCGGTCTTGTCAAAGGAGAACATCGTCTACGCGGTCGGTGGCGAATCTAAAAATGAACGAAAGCTCGGTTGGCAGAGGTGTGAGTGAAATGTGAGAGAAGGTGACTGGACTGATCAACGGCACATAAACCAAACGCAGATATGGAAACGGACCTACTATATCCCCAGCCGGACCGACGCCTCGCCCAAGATGGTATATGGGATCGTGAGGTCTTGGGAGGATCAGCCAGCTCGAATATTGGATACTTTGACGGGCCCATACCCAAGAGGGGAGGTAAACACGACCTGATTAGGCGTTTCCCTGAGAACTGAAAGATGTAAGCGCGAGCCCGGGAAGTCGAGAAGCTGACATAAGGATGACCGGTAACCTAGTGAAGGGCGACGCTGACGTTGACTCCCGGATTGACTTCGACACCCCGGATGGAATATCCTGAGCGGAGTGCCCCAGCCAGATGATCAAGTACCTGACGGCAGGTTAATGCACGAAGAGAGGCGCCCAAGAGTGCAAGATAAAAATAAGTAATCAAGCACCAGATGTCTTTACGTGGGGAATCACGTAAAAAGCAATACCCAAGGTCTCCAGCAATCGCGGACGACTTAAAAGCGTGATAAAAACTTCGAGTTTGTTGAGGATAGCGGAGTCGGAATTCCGAATGGAGCATTCCCGACGTGAGTGCCTAGAAGGTCAAGTTTACGAATATCAAGATTAAATCGACCGATCAGGGAGTTGCGAAGATACCAAGAGCATTCAAGTGCCGCTATGGCATTTAATTCTTTTGTACTGTCGAGAGCATACAAGGACGAATACCAAGAGTGTCTACAAAGACAAAACCATACAGGAACCAACTCAAAGCAAAAAGGAAGGACAAAAAAGCCTGAAGGAGATATCAAGGCAGATAAGATTAAACATAGTTCGATTTACCGAGAAACCAGCAAGTCATTCGGATAAGCATGCCTAGCGAAACCTACCGGGAGGAAAAATCTGTCCAAAGAAGCCCGTGCAGCACGATCAAAAGTGAAGCCCCCCCCCCAGAAGCTGGACGACTGGGTCGGACATATCCTTTATACAATTACCGATGTACGTTACGTGTTGTAATCCGTTATTAGCTTACAGAACTGAAGGCACAGGTGTACAGCAATTACAAACGCCGAAGATAAGACGCTGGACCAAATTGCCTTCCAGCTCGAGACCACCGGTATTTGAATTACGTGGGATTATGTTACCCACTACGTGATGACGAATCTCCCTGCTGCAAGCTCCGCTTACGCTTTGATAGGCTAAAACGAGCCTACGGCAGGCTAATTCGCGACTTTTATCCCTTCTTCTCAGAGGAAGCCATCAACGACAGCAACGAACGGGGCTATTCACCGACACACCTACCGGTGTTGCGTCTAGAGAACGTGGCGTACGCCGAGGACTAGCTCCACCGGAAGAACGATCGCTAGGAAAGGTGAAATCGCTACTCAAGGGCAAGGTTTGCTGCACCTGGCGGAACCACAGGATAGTTGCCGGTTCGAAGTGTTGAACCCCGGGCGGTCAATCAATGCAGTGGTAAAAATATTTTAAAGCGTAAGAGCTCAATATGCTCGACAGTAGCTGGAAGAACCCTGATAATACTGGCGCGTTTTCTCCTGTCGATGTTGCAAAATTGATTTTGGAGATTGCTCTATCTCAGAAAGTGGACGTGGTATTCAATGCAGGTGCTGGCACTAGAAACGTTACCGCACAGGTAGCACCGATGACACCTGCCGCAAATTGCATTGTCGAAGCTCGGCATGATGCATGCTAGAATGCATGAAAAAACGCAGGGGGCCGCTCCCACAAATGAATAGAGTTCTCCCCCGACAGTCCCACGCAAGAGATATTGACACTTCCAGTCGGCTGTCAATGTGCCACGCTACATTCGTGTTCGCAAACACCTTTCTCTTTGAGGGAGATACAAATGTTGTCGTTAGCAGAGATATTGAGTCTCTGGAGGACACACGTTGTGGCAGTGACATCGCCACGATATCGCGCAACGTCCGATGTCGTGGGTAAAATGACGCTGGTTCTCGTTAGCATCATACACGCTTGATGTAGCTGGAAGTCAGCACGCTATCGTGTACATCCAAGTTGTAAGCTTGAATAGTATACGAACATATATGTGTATTAAAAGAGGTCGGCTCATATATTTTCTTTTGAATTGGATCAGGTGACTAACTACAGGTGAATTTGGCGAGCTTATGTCCTTATACTTGATGACTTTGGTGCTGCAGTATTTTTCAACTTCGCGAGCGTTGAGGGACGCCGCAAATTAAAGTTGTCAGTAACCGAGCTGGTTGGGATAATAGAACGGATGGAACTTATTCCAGCACGTGGACGTGCTGGGCACATCTAGGGATCTGCATGATAGTCGTGAGCTACGCAACATAGGCAGACACAGTGCATTTACCAGCTATTTGTGACCTCGGTAAGATATCACCCTTCTCACCAGCAGACTATAGAGCGACGAAGCTTTCGTTTCCTGCTGATATAAATATGCCGTGACGACATAGACGCACCCAAAGTAGTTGGCAATGCGAACTTTGGCGTCGATCACTGCGAAGACAGTGTATTGTGCATGACCACTTACTCCTCCTCACAATCCGCTCCACAGTACAGCCAACGTCCTTCACTCGGTGTGTTTACCCGTTGCCCGTTTGTCAGCTAGCCAACAAAGTCCATTAAAACTTTCTGTGTGAGTCTCGACTCGATCTTGTTCTGACTAGTCGACGCGGAAATTGTGCGTTCAATTTCGCGACATTTAAAAGTGGTAAGGCTAACGTTTTATGTCAGCGCTTGTATGAGTGTTTATTCGCCGTCGAGGGCCTTCCCCTTATCTAGCTGAGCCTATCAACGCGCTGCATGTAAGCGCTGTACCGAGGGACACGCCAATGTACTGGAAAGGTTTGTTTTTTGCGACCAAACGAGACGTGTGCCAGTGGAAACCGCAGTGGCCTCGCCTTTTGAGATCATGGGTGTGACGCTTCCGTCGCACCAGAAAACTACCAGCATGCTGTTATCGTACGATACCGCCTGTCGATATTTACCACGAATACAGGCACAGGACGTACTACCCGCCGAGCCCTACCTCTGATCAGCCCGAGGAGGAAACCAACTTCTTTATCGGCATCTACGATGTAGAAACGAGCTTGCGGTGATCTTATACTTACTGTTTATGTGAAGGTGATGTCGTAAAATTTGCTTTTTAATTTGGAATCATCTGCGTCGACGACGAGAGTCACGACCATGATGGAGACGCGATGATGTCTCCAACATCATTCTGGTATCGCAGATCGACTGTTCGCTGGCGCTATCAGCACCAACGTTAGAGGCCCTCTTGGAGCACGATGCACATGGCGATAAACTAAGCGTTGGGGATGGGGGATGCGCTGCACGTTGGTGACACCGTCGACATCGTTTCTGCGAAGCAGATTGACTGCTCGATGGCGTTGACAGCTCCGACAATCAAAACGCTATTTGGCTCAAACAGAGATGAGGTGGGAGTGGAATGCGCGGCTAGCGAGCTGTCACAGAACGCTGTCGCTAGAGTGTTCGAGGTACCGCCGCGTGATTTGCTTCTCGTGGAGGAGTCAGATCAAGAAGTAGTTGCTGCAGATTTTCAGCGACTGCTATCTGAAGCAGAGGCCGAGGTGACTAGCCGTCAGCTGTGCACAAACCCGAGGATGACCCAATACAGCCTGCTGGGCCAGAACTTGTCCTTGTCGACTTACGCGATGACGATGCTAATGCTCTAAATGGTCAAGAGGACCCTAACGCTAGCGAGACGATTGGTTCTAGCGGCAGCGCGGCAGATGTTGGACATGATACTAACGACTTAAAGAGCCAAGGAAGTCCAGAGGACGACGGAAATCGCTGGGAATACCCAGAAGAAGAAAATATGTAGGATAGTGAAGTTGGTCTGGTGGACGATGCGTTCATTGAATGTTTAGTGGCTCACTTGGAATTAACGAGATTAACAAGGCGGATCTGCGGGCTACCGCGTGGGGTGCTCCATCTACATCCTTTGAATTAGGTCAAGACACCTATCCGATTCTATCTAACGATGTGGCTACTGTGAAGAGTGGAGGAAGAGCCTGTACTGCGTTCAGCTCCAACCCTGAAGCTCAGGTGCCTCCAGGACGCGATGCTCGCGTCCAAAAGCCGGCCTTCGACGGACCATTAAATTACCGGGGTTTCCCGTGTACTGCTGCACACTCGACAACTTGCGCCGTCAAGAGCAAGCAGCAGCACTCGGCTTTTTTTCCCTGCTGGACTTTCAGTCTCTGCAACTAAGCATTGTTACGAATACTTCCTTCATCGTCACGATCACCACTCGGGAGCAATCGAGGAGCGACCATCACTCCGGTTATGAGCCCAAGAAGGGAAGCTGGAAGCTCAGCCAGAAGTATGCAGAAGTCGCGAGCACCCGACAAGTGGCTGTTCCCTGCAAGAGCAGACGAGGCAACGTCAGACGAGGCACCGCGACGTCGCAAGCGTCATCTACCCGAGTTGAGCAGCAACCCGAGCTCCTATTGGCCCAATTTGCTACCGTTATGACTACATTAACCAATCCGCAGCAAGTACAGAGCATTCCAGTGGAAACATCCACCCGACGCCCACAAAGACAACTCACGAAAGAATTATCAGCGGCTCGAGCACAGCCGCAGCGGGCGCCGACGCCGTACGGGCCCCGCCGAGGAAACGCAAGCACATAGAGCCTTACCGCCGGCGCTAGCACGCGTCAGATCGAGCCGCCAAGAAACCCAAGACCGTACGAGGCTGCAGCGCTGCCAGTCCAGACCGAGGCCGGGACCGACTCCGCTACGGTCGAAGCCATGGTTGGAGACCAACGGTGCATGAACCAGAGCGAACACGTGCAGTTGAGCGCAAGACTTACCGACAAAAACTGTCAGACGTGGCGCGTCGAGATTTGCTTTCTCCGCGACGTCGCACACCTCTTCGACTCCATCATTGAGCGCGAAACAATGGCAGACCAATGTAACGAAGGACAGCGCGGCTGTTTCAAGCAACGACTGCGTGTTGGTCAACGTGAACTTACGATGGAACTTAGTCAAGAACTACAGATGCGATTTACAAGTGTTATACAACGTGCTGATCCTATCCTACTGTGGCGTACACTGGAAGATTCCTTTGACAACCATCCCGGAGTAATCAGCGTCTTTCTCAAGCGAGGTATGATGAATCGTCGCTTGCAACATGTCGAACGACTTGACGATTACATTCGGAACGTCGACGACTACAAGCAGAGACTTAGCCGCGCGACCAAGCAGCTTCCTGAGCAGGAAGTCGTCTGTATCCTATTATCGAACACAGTGGGTGTGTACCCAGCAGTGGTAAACGAGCATGAAGTACGCATTGGACGCGATGTGTCCATTACGTGGGAGCAAGCGATCGAGCGCCTTCGACTCGCTGACCACTCACGCCAAGCGACCGAGCTACAGTAAGGACGTGGTGGGGGTGGACGTGCCGTCCAGCGAGATTTTGGATTTGTTGGTGGCCGTGGAAACGGACACAGCGACGGAAGTGGACGTCGAAACTCGAGCAGCAGCCATGCACGAGGCAACAACAGCCGCAACAATCGTCGCAGCCGCAGCTTATCGACGCGTGGGCGGAACAAGCGGCAGAAGAGTAAGAGCTCATCCAGTGTGAGGGACGACATCGCCAAGCGTAAGGCGAAGACGAACTGCACACGTGCGGAGAGCAAGGACATTAAAGTGGCGATCCTGAGTGCCGCCAGCGTAACAACAACAACAAATTCGGCAACAACTCGAGCAACCCGCCGCGCAAGATGATCGCAGTGGCTACTATGAAGACAGCCAAGTCGGCTGCACCGACTAAAGCTGGAGGTCAAGAGCATGTACTTGCGGTGCGTGGCAACTTCAACTACTTGGACAAGGACAAGGGCATGGTGGAGTTGGTGTTGGACAGCGGCGCGCAGACCAACATCTCAAGCGACCTTATCATGTTTACGGAGCTCCGCGAAGACTCAGTTGCAGAGCTAGTTTTCGGCAACGGCACCGCCGAGAGCGCAACTGTGGGCACAGTTCTTATGCAAGTGCTGAACGAGCACACGGGCAAGATCGAGGAGCGCCTCCTTAATGACGTGAGCTACGTTAAGTCGGCTGCCAACAACCGGATCTCGCAGACCTACATGCAGCTCAAATGAAACTTCAAGGTGCGCGTCTCGCATAATCAGAAGACTACATGGCTGGTCAAGGACACATCGAAGCTGCGCTTAAAGTACATCCGCTGAATGCATCGCCTGTGGACGCCATGTCAGAGCAAGAAGTTGATGAGCGTCAAGGCCAGTGAAGCTGAGAGCACCATGACGTTGATGCACAACCGCATGGGCCACAACAACATGGAGACTATCAAGACTATGGCAGGAAACTATAACTTTGGCATCAACATGCAGTCGAAGAATTTGGCTCTCTATGAATGCATTCCATGCTTAGAGTCAAAGACGAAGCGCGTGAGCTACAAGCGCAAGCCGTCTCGCTCTGCAAAGTCCTTGCACAAGCTTTGTGTCGACCTATGCAGTGTTGGAGTGGATACATTATCGAAATCAAACCAGTTTCTATTGATTATCGACGAAGCTACGAGATACAAGTGGGGATATCTAGTAGCTTACAAAGACGAAGCAACGGAACTGATTCATAAGCAGATTCGCTGGATCCAGAACCAGTTCCGGAAGGCGACCATCAAGATGCTGTTCTCTGATGGTGGCGAATTTGTCAACACGCAGCTCGAGACCTTCTGCAAGGACCTCGGCATTGACACGCGTTCATCCAGCCCCTACCGCCCACAGGAAAACGCTATCGTGGAGCACACGAACCAGACCGCCATGCGGCAGGTCAGATCTATGCTACAAGCTACGCAAATGCCTGTTTCACTATGGGGAGAAGCCTTCCTACATGCAATTGAGACGCTTAACAAAACGCCGACACCGGTGTTGAAGAACCAGCAGTTCCCGTACGAGGCCCTGTACGGAGAGCGGCCAAACCTCAGCGTGCTGCGCACGTGGGGATGCTTGGTGCACGCGCACATCCCTGACGATTCTCGACATAGAAAAGAGAAGCTCACCCCAAGGACGCAGATGCGCTTACTACTTGGCTACAGCGAGAAGACCAAGGCCTACAAGCTGCTGAACCTGCGCACAGGATCAGTGACGATGTGTAGAGATGGAAGCATGAAGGCACATAAGAGGTACACGGTGAACACTGAGTATATTGAGCAACTTCTTGCAAACACCTACGCTAATGGAGACTACGACTTACCTGCGGAGATCCCGATCGTGTCGATCCGGACGAAACTGTCTACGTACCTGCAGCTACATGCAGAGCTTGCAGAAAGGCGAGCTGCGGAGTTGACGAAGCTGGCCACTGCTGGTGAGAGCCAGGACCAGGGTGTTGAAGCTGAAGCCGAGTCTGACTCGAAGTGGTGACCCGCAGCGACCAAGCGAGGGCGATAATAAGCCAGCAGCTTCAGTGGGAGGTTCCAAGCGGAAGAACACCATAGGCAAGAGTAAGGCAAACACATGTGCAGATCGAGTGGGAGCCTCGAAGACCAAGGACAGTCGACTTGACGCTCACGAAGACGAGAGCTGGGAGCCATGTACGAAGCAGAAGTCGTCGCTAGACGACAGTGCAGCAACCGCGCGACCGAAGCGGCATCCACAGCCCTCAGCCCGACTCAAGGACTACGTAGTGACGAATGCGACGAATTAGAACGTCGAGGATTTGCAGATCCCCATTAGTCACAAGCATGCGGCAAGGTCAAAGAAGTGGAAGGAGTGGAAAGCGGCGATGCAAGTTGAGATGGGCTCACAGCAGCAGCACGAAACTTGGTTGTTCGTGCGACGCACGGAGGCCAAGGGCAAACGTGTTATTTCGTGCAAGTGGGGTTACGTGCTCAAGAAAGACTCTACGTGCCGAATCAAGCGATATAAGTATCGACTAGTGATCAGAGGCTTTCTACAACGATGGGCATCGACTACAGTGAAACTGACGCACCTGTTTTCAGGTTTGAGACGATCCGATGCGTGGTCGTATACGTGCTGCAACGCGGATGGGTCATCTTGCTATTCGACGTCAAAACCGCGTTCCTGTACGGTGATCTCGACGAGGAGGTCTACATGGAGCAACCTATAGGTTTTGGAGAAGGCTCTACGCGCTACGTGTGCAAGGTACAGAAGCGTTTGTATGGGCTAAAACAAGCGCCTCGCGTTTGGAACAAGACGTTGCACAAGTTCCTGACGAAGTTCGGACTCGAGCGCCTCGACTCTGACTGCGGACTCTACGCCAGGAAAGTGGGGAAAGAAGCCACCATGTTGCTCACGGTGTACGTCGACGACCTACTGCTCCTCGGCCCTAGTGACCTTTGCGCTTAGGTTGTTAAGCAACTCAATGAAGAGTATGAACTCACATCTCTCGGACCAGTCAAGTATTTACTAGGCGTGGAGATACTGATCGACAGCGAGCGTCGACATGCGGTATTTTTCCAGCGGCAACATATTACGGAGGTGTTGAAGAGATATCACATGGAGGGTTGCAATGCGGCTGCAACACCGGAAGCGCTGCGCACTGAGGTGGTCAAAGATGCTAAGGATGACTTCCCGCCCCGTACCAAGAGCTCGTTGGTGCACTACAATATCTGATCTCAGCCTCAAGGCCGGACATTGCGCACGCTGTGCGTAATCTCAGTAAGTACATGTCCTGCTTCGACCACACACACTACGCTATGAGAAAGAGGGTGGTAGGCTACCTGAGTGGTACTCAAGACCACGGCTTAGTGATGGACATTGTTATTGGGAACGACGTCAAGCTGACGTGTTACACCGAT
This sequence comes from Phytophthora betacei, assembly GCA_011320135.1. Lineage (NCBI taxonomy): Eukaryota > Oomycota > Peronosporomycetes > Peronosporales > Peronosporaceae > Phytophthora > Phytophthora betacei. The sequence goes on from JAANHX010000241.1 coordinate 1,514,715, forward strand.
GCTGACTACGCTAATGATCCTGATGACCGAAAGCGTGTTAGCGGGTTCGTGACGTTCGTCAATGGTAACGTGGTTTCGTACGGACCAAGAAAGCAAGAGATCAACGCACAGAGCACAACGGAAGCAGAGTATATTGCCATGAATGAAGGTACTAGAGATATACAGTAGCTACTAGGACTCTGTGAAGAACTATGCTGGGCGTTTGCGACTCCGGCGATAGAAAGTCGTGCATCTATCTGACTGCCAAGCCTGGCAAGCACAGCAAGAGAAAGCTCATTATGAACAAGTTCCACTTGGTGCGCCACCTCGTGGAGGCCGAGCAGCTACGGATTCGCCATGTTGGCACCAACGACATGATTGCCAACGCGATGACGAAGCCGTTGCCGAAGGACAAGTTCGAACATTGCCCTCATGAAATAAAGGTGCTACGCATCGACCGTCAACAAGGCTCAGCTCGTTCAGTGGGACCCAAACATCATCGCCATACGTGAATGCGAGCTACTACTACCAGCTTATGAATGCGAAGGATAAGTAGGAGGAAGAGCACTACCAAGGACGAAGCGTCGTGCTGCAGCGCGGTTAAAGGACTCCAAGAACATCGTGGTAAGCTCTACAAGGTCATCATGCTGAGCTGCGCTTTGACAAGATCAAGTGGGAGTGTCAAGTGTGGAGAAAGCGCCAGGACTGCGTCCAGCTCCAAACATGAGGCTCAGATGCCTCCAGAACGCGATACTCGCGACCAGAAACCGGACTTCGACGGACCATTGGCTGGCGAGCAGCCAGCCCCATCCTACAAATAATCCTACGAATAAATGACCGGGGCTTCCCGTGTGCTGCTGCACACTTGACAACTTGCGCCGTCAAGAGCAAGCAGTAGCAGTCGGCTTTTTTCCCCTGCTGGACTTTCAGTCCCTGCAACTAAGCATTGATACAGTTACTTCCTTCATCGTCATGATCACCACTCGTAGCAACCGAGGAGCGACCATCACTCAGCTACGCCAACACGCGAGCTGGACCGCAGACTCACCATGCCCTGTTGTTTTTTTATTTTGGACCGAAGGCTTTGTCGATCTATTTTGCGGAGGAGACAAGCCGCAATTGTAAACAGCAGATTAAAACTAATGCTTCTCGAATGCGGTTGAAGCAGCTACGAGAACGTTGATCGAGAACTCCGGAAATGTTGCAGCGGAGAAGCCGGCGTCTTCGATCCGAGAAACCATACGGTACCTCCGAAATCCTTCATGAGATCGGACTACTGATTGCACACATATTGGGTCCACATACACGTCGATGCTCTAACCACTGTTCAATGATCGATGATGGCGCTATACCTGCGGGTAGTTTTGGAAGGTACATGCCACGGAATGTGGTGTAGTGATTTCTCCGTACTTGCGGATTATCACCCGTCGACAAAGACGTGACACCGCCCAAGATTTTCAAGCGACTAACCCTCGGTCATGTGATGTACGGAGACGCCAATGTGCAAGGAACTCGACAGCGTCACTACCGAACTTTTAATGGATATTGGATATGGCTCATATTTCACTGAATCCAGGCTGTCCTTATTATTAATAATGGACAGGCCGGATTCGCATTCAGCGGACCATCTACGGTACGAACCCTCAGTGGCGGTTGGGATCAGTTCGCGGAAGACTCAGCGACCCTTGGAATGCACGTACACCGTCTGGGACAGAGCGCGTACCGTCAAAGATGGTCGTGCGACGATGCAGACGACGCTTGACGTGCAAGAAGATCCATAACGGATCATTGTTCACTTGATATTTGTATACTTGATGAGGACTTTTTATTAGATATAGACCCGAAAGGGTAAGCTTAAATACAGAACAGAATTTCCTCTCAAGCACACAGAGCGACGTCCGGCTTCAAGGTAAGCGTCAGGTCAAGCGTGCTTAAGTGTGTTATGCCTGTCGGTGAACTCGAAGCTCTGTAGCGAGGGTTCATCCGGCAAGGCCAAGAGACTTTGTGTATTGGCCGATTACTATCTGGAGTTTTTACGTGACGGCTTATTGTTGCCTATTTGCACGACTGGGGGTGCTTGAATTACGAGAGTGATGGTCTCGTCCGCACTTAGGAGTTGTCTTGTCTTTGATGTCGGGTGTGTCGTGTAGTTAGGATGAAGGACTTGTTGTTCAGAATGAGAATTTAAAAGTGATGGAGTCGAGGCTAGTTGTGTTTCATCGGGGAAGGCCCGCAGGCAAAAACCCCTTTCAGTTCTCAGTGACTACTCGGCTTACCGCAGTAAGCATGGGAGGACCAATGGTGGTCACGAACCTTTCTTGAGAAGCTCCTCGGAGTCTTTTTCGGATCTGTCCTTCTCCCTCATAATCACAACCACTCACATCTTGCGCTCCTCCTATTCATTAGTATCTAACTGGAATGAGATTGACATCAACTAACTAATCTGTTACTACTGCTTTGTGCTCCAGCTATTGATGTCTCGTACTCCCACCTCATACCAGATTCGATACTATCCAGTATGCGAATATGCAGCGTGCACTAGCACAGCAAAACCGTCCGGAATAGCTGCGATCATGCTTGTCAGACTTCTTCCATTTCGACGTCTTTCATGACTGCGTGCTCTCGAGCAGAGGCCGCAACCTTAGCCCAAGCACTAGGTACGTCTTCCACATTGAGCCGACTTCGCCGATGCTCAAATTCGGCAGGACCTAGCGCCTTAGTAAAATGTCAGCTAGATTTTCAGCACTCTGCACGTACACTAAATCCAATTCCTTTGCTTGAATATACTCATTGATGAAACGTGCATGCTTTGCCATATGTCTCACTCTCGATGTGTTGCCGTTGCATGCCACTACAGCGATAGCACTTTGGTTGTCGCAGTGAATCGGTACTTGCAGCTCTTGACTACTAAAACCCAGTTCCAGCACAAGTTCTCTTGCCCATACAACCATCTTAGTACACTCGCAACAGGCAACCAATTCAGAACTGCATGCGTCCTCCATCACACGTCGTTGACCATGACTTTTCCACATCCACGTGTTGCCGTATAGACGTAGAAGGCATCTTTTCACCGATCTACTCGTTTCCGGACACGACTGGTGGTCCGCATCACAAAATGCATCCATCACAACAGACTCAGAATTCACTCGATACACCAATCCCATATTATTTGTAGCCAATGCGTAGCGCACTACTCGCTGTGCCGCTCGATAGTTCTCAATGCTGTAGGCACTCATATATCGGCCCAAAGTCCTCACTACATGGGCCAAATCAGGTCTTGTACAAGCAACAAGATACTGTAGTGATCCCACGATCTCTTTGTAGGGCAATGCTGGGTCGTTGATCTTGGTCAATTCCGACTCGATCTTAGTAGGCTTTTCATGATGAAACTGTGATGAACGAACTGATCTTGCTGATTGCAGGCCAAACTTATCTGCTAACCGCTCAATGTACGCCGTCTGGGAAAGACAAACCATTCGTCCAGGCATGTAGTTTACTTCCATTCCAAGAAGGTGTCGCACTCGACCCAAATCTTTCAGCTTAAACCAAGCTACAAGCTCCCAAGTGACTTCTTCAATGTCATTCGGAATCCCAGCAATTATGATATCATCAACGTACACTGTAAGGAACATCACACGTCCTTGGCATCGTCTTCAATACACTCCTGCATCAAATGTACACTGTACGAAACCAAGTATCACTAAGACTTTGTGTAGTGTATCATTCCATATCTTCGACGCTTGTTTCAATCCATAAAGACCTTTGCGTAGTCTGCATACACGGTCCGTTCCATCTTCGTATCCTTCTGGTTGCTCCATGTAAACTACTACATCAGTTCACCATTTAGAAAGGCTGTCACAAAATCGACATGCTTGAACTCCAAACCCAGTAGCATAGCCATCAGCATGGCCAGGCAAACCGACTCAATTCTGACAACAGGAGAGTAAGTAGCGAGATAATCAATTCTAAACCCCTGAAGAAAACCTCGTATAGCAAGCCTTGTCTTCAGTTTGTCAACTTCTCCCTTCTCGTTTCTTTTTACCACCAAGACCCACACCGATGTTAGTATGTTTGCCCGACGTCGACCTTTCCTTTGTTTCGGTCGTGGCACTAAATCCCAAGTCTCGTTCTTAATCAACGCTTCATACTCCAAATCCATCGCATGGCGCCAGCCTTCGGCATTTTTGACGCTAGAGTTTCTTTTCGCGTTGTGGGGTTCAAAATATTATTGACGACTCCAATCAGCATGCACTGCATCAGCGTCATTGGCATCACCCACATATTGGGATTATATCTATTGCTCGATCGGTGTTGCCTGCCAGATCTACGCGGAGCTGTAGCAGTATGTTACCGTCAACTATCACACTCCCACCAGGGTGAACAGTCTGTGATTCCAAATTCACATTTTGGCTTCTAACATTAGTGGCACAACATGCTCCGCCATCAGCTTCAATCGTCTCAACGCACTCCCACACACTTTCGTCACTGCTACGCATGCTTACATCGTCATCAATAGACACAGGACGTTTCTCTTCTTCGTCAACATGAACCACTGATGGCTCAATTGCCTATGGGTCAACATTAACCACTGATGGCTCAATTGCCTGTGGCATGTTATCTAACACTGCTACACGTTTGACAGGAAGCCGGACGTATGGAATTTCAAGAGGTGCAGCAGTGTTTTGACCATAGTATCGCTGACCAAGTAACTTTTCCACATAATCTCCTCCCACAGCTACATCCTCATGAAATCGAACCGATCTGCGCTGGAAAGTTTCTCCTGTCTGGAGGTCCACATGTCGATATACTAATGTTGACTCGGCCATACCAAGACAAATTGCAGGTTTGGCTCGCATTTCCAACTTGTTCTGCTGTTTCTCCTTTGGCAAATGATGATATGCTACACATCCACATACCTTCAAGTCTTTCATATCTGGTTTACGGTTCCGCAACCTCTCGTACGGTGTCATATTCGTCAGGGCTTTAGCCACGCTTGTGTTGTCCACGTGCACCACATAGTGCAATATTTCACCCCATAACCACGCTGGTAAATTCGCTGCTTCCCTTATCGCTCGAACTTTGCTGAGAAGTTTACCATTCAGCTTTTCCACCAAACAGCTCTCTTCCGGGGTGTAAGCATTTGTCGTCAACAGTTTTACGCCTTGTTCACGAAAGAAGGTAGTCAACTCTCGATTTAAAAATTCACCTCCTTGGTCACACGAGAACATCTTAACTTTGAAGTCTTTCTCAAGCTGACAAATCAAATTCATAACATTTTCTGCGGCCTCGCTCTTCTTCTGAAGCAGGAAGACCCATTTGAAACGAGAAGCCTTATCCTGCTCCAATTGCAAATATGTTGCTCCTCCAGGTGTTGTAATTCCAACATAGCAGACGTCGGACATTAAACGTGCACCACACTCTGTAGACCGTTTTCCTTGTTGGCGCTTGAAAGACATTCTTTTCATCTTTGCAGCATCACATGCAATGCATTTGAGGGGCGTCCTTTTGAAATCATTCAAACTCAGTCCTTCCATACCTTCGGTAAGTTTATCCACTACCATATTCTTCATTGCAGCTTCGTTGGGATGTGCCAGGTTCAAATGCCGTTACACGACGGCACTGTTTTCCAACGTTTTACCATGTCGAACAGCCATCATTGCTACTGATACTATAGGGCTCGCCTTCATCCAGTAGAATCCATTATCTTTCTTTTTGAATTCAAGACGAATTCCGTCTTTGTCAAAGTATTTCCATCGTAGTCGCTCGTTGTCTGTGTCCGAATATGATGGTTTCCATCCTGATTGCTCTAGCAGACGCTGACTAATTAAATTAGTCACTCCTTCAGGTGCATTACGAGCTCCAGGCAAATCCACATCTTTCCCATTGAGTATTACCAGTTTAATTGGCCCAGAAAGCTCATTAGTTTTCAATCCACCTTGCCAATCGAGTGTTAATAAAGGATCCTTGACCAATTTACTGACTGAAGCTCCGCTGACACATACATGTGCACCTGTACCACTATCCAGCATCCAATCATGTACTGGGTCTACTTCGAAACCAACGTTGTCCGAAGGCCACGCCATACGTATAGCCACTGGCGGATTGTCAGTATCGCCAAGTTCTGCAGACCAAACTATTCTCATTGACGTTACTTCTCTGCCTTCATGATCGGCAGTGTCGTCGAAACTGGAACCATTCTTCTTCTGCAGCGCCTTCCAACCATAACAATCTGCTCGCAGATGAACTTTCTTGATACAAAACAAGCACTTCTGATTTTCTTGTGTCACTTTCTTGCCACTGTCACCTTTCTTGTTAAATCGCTTCTTCGTGTTTTGTATGGCGGGTCGCTGGGACACCACCTTTGTTACTGGCACAGTTTCCACTTGATTATTTGCATTAGTAGCACATGCCCTGTCCGTCTCAGCCTCTCCAAGCAAAACATTTACAACTGTAGCCAAGTCTGGGGTAAAACCACAATTGTTGTTTCGATTAAACATTCGAACTACATTTTGATGCGAATCAACTACCCCTTGAAGAACGATATTAATCAATTCATTGTCGGTAACTTCAGCATTCATGTTGGCTAATTGACGTCTCAAATCGTCGAGTCGCTCGAGATATTTTTCCGTGTCATCACCAGGAATGATTTTCGCAGCATATAAATCTCGCTGAAGGCGAATTTCACTTGCGTATGCACGCTGCGTTTTATCCTGCTCAAAAGATGTCCACATTTCTCGAGCAGTTGCCATTCTGCACACCTTCTTCGAATCTTTAGGAAGTATGCCAAATAATAAGGCACAACGCGCAAATTGGTTCCTCTCTATCCATTGAGGGTCATTTGGATCGTCTACTGCGTGCTACTTACAACTTGCCAACATTCGTGCTGAGCAAGAAATCCCTCGATTTGGGCATGATAGAGGTCGAAACCTCCCGCTTCCGTGTACTTCGGTGGCTTCGAGCCACACACGCACCTCGTTCTGGCTCCACCATTAGCTCCTTGTTGTTGCGCGTTCTGTTGCTGTTGATTCTGCTGCTGCTGATTCAGCTGTTGACCAACTGCTGGTTGTTGCCGCCCCCCTGAGCTCGTCGACATGGTGGCTGTGCCCGGTGTTGATGTTGAACAACTTCTTTGTCCTTACCACAAGCACAAAGCCTCTACCAAAATACTTAATACTACGCTTTGGGATCAGAACCTACGAGAGTGATGGTCATGTCCGCACTTAAGAGCTGTCTTGTCTTTGGTGTCGGGTGTGTCGTGTAGTTAGGATGAAGGACTTGTTGTTCAGAGTGAGAATTTAAAAGTGATGGAGTCGAGGCTAGTTGTGTTTCATCGGGGAAGGCCCGCAGGCAAAAACCCCTTTCAGTTCTCAGTGACTACTCCGGCTTACAACAGTAAGCAAGGGAGGACCAATGGTGGTCACGAACCTTTCTTGAGAAGCTCCTCGGAGTCTTTTTCGAATCTGTCCTTCTCCCTCATAGTCACAACCACTCACATCTTGCGCTCCTCCTATTCATCAGTATCTAACTGGAATGAGACTGACATCAACTAACTAATCTGTTACTACTGCTTTGTGCTCCAGCTATTGATGTCTCGTATGAATTGCCTCCCTTTTATTCTTCCAACCGAGTGTTGAACACTCGATGACCTCGTAAAAGACTTACCCGTGCCTGGTATCCTTCCGCTGTTGGGACCACGAGGATTCATAACACCTACTAGCTTTGCTCGTGCTAGTAGCGTGTTCTTATTTTTACTGGTTGGCCTATATAAGTAGTTTACAAGGTCCAGTTTGTCCCGGTGCAAGGGCAGAACTGGGGTCTTCAGGTCCGCCCAAACGATCGTTTACTATCCTAGTAGACGTATTGTTGTGGGAACGTCCTAACTACATTTGTAGCTAAAGTTCACGTGGGAATTCCAACACCACAACTGGTGCCGCGACCCGGGAATAGATTGTGACAATTGTGAACTGTTTGTATGACCTTCCAGTTTACGAGCTACTAAGAGAAGAAGAACAAGAAAAAGACAAGAAACATGGCGAAAGGACAACCGACGGTACCAGTTACACCTGCCAAGTCTGGCGGGGCTCGCAACGAGAGTTCAAGCCCGGCTGCGCGCTTTGCAGCCGCCACCGAGTTTTCAGTGAGCTTCGACGACGAAGCGGACATCGGTCCTGACGCCCACGATTATGATGATTACGAAGACAAGACGCCGGCTCCAGAGCCAAGCGCAGCGACGCCGGAGACGGCCACGCTATCATCGGGGCTGAGCGGGGCGACCAGGTCTCGTTCGAGGAACCTCGCCGACGAGCTCGATGATGTTGCGGGACCGGAACTGGCCTACGATGATTATGACGATGGGACCGAGGGTTCTAAACCTTCGGTGGCGAGTGCGAAGCATTCAGCACTGATGATGGCACCTCGCCCACCAATCAACGGTGATACACCGGCCCCCAAGCGCGTTTTCGACCGCGTACAAGCGCTGATGCAGAATGATGAGTGGATACAGCTGTTCAAGCCCATCCCCAAGAAAAAGCCGATTTCCAGGTAGCACTTCAGAGTGGGGAACAGGACATTTATTGCGAGTGTCCGAGTAGATGGGCGTGGCGCGGCGGGTTCGAGTTGTGCTGGCCGAGGAAAACCGAGAATGAGGTCTACAACTAAGTGCTAGGTCTATCTTCGTCCTCGAACTGAGACGTGTGTCGAGAGAACTATCTTTGTCCTCGAGCTGAGACGTGTGTCGAGTGAGCTCTTCAGGCTCCCGGAAATAGGAGCATCCTTAACAGGATATTTCCACTTTCCAGGTAGCACTTCAGAGTGGGGAACAGGACATTTATTGCGAGTGTCCGAGTAGATGGGCGTGGCGCGCGGCCCCGTTTGAGAATTTATTTGCGTGGCGCACGTGTCGGCTCGGCACTTCGCGCCATCAGCTTTGATAGTCCCGTTGATGCTTGAGCGGCTTGCCGGGGATATTCTTCGTAGCAATTCGAGAGCCACCTCCCCAGTAGCTTGATGGTCAGTCCGTCAGCACCGCCTTCTGCGAGTGCTGTGGCTCCTCCAATTCTAAGTGAGTGAGTACCGTAGTTGGAGGGCTGCACTCCCGCTTTCCTTGCAGTGGTCTTGATCGCGCTCGCCACTGATCGTGAGCTGAGATTGCCACACAGGTAGCGACAGGCTTCAATCTTGAGAGACTTGCGGGCACTTAAGATGTGTCGGAGGGCCTTCACTGGGCATAGCGCGCTGTGACCTGACGCGTGCATGGTTCTCAACGCACCCCGGCCAAACTGGTCGTTCTTCGCCCCTTCTAGGCCGACAGTGACAGACGTAGCCCGTACTGTATCAACACGATGTCCTCTTGTGTCGGAGAAGTATACGTTCTTGCGTTTGAGGCAGTAGAAGCTGCATATTCTGTCGACCTGGAGGAATTCGGATCTTCTGAGTAGGAAGAAGTAGGCGAGTAGGACGCTACCCCAAAGCAGACGCTGTCGAGGTTTCGAGAAATCGAGCGAGCGGCGCAGCATTCGCAAGAATGGCGGTGTGATCGGCTGCATTTTGCGGCGAGGTGTAGACATTTTCTTGATACCTTGAAGCAAGATGTCAAGTCTGGGTGTCGAAGGTATGATAGTGTTTTTGTATCTCCGGTAAAACCAGCGAATTGCTGTAATCTTTAGAAGGGTCGTAGCGTGTTGGTTTCCTTGGTGGTTCTTGTTCCAACCGTTCGCCCAACAGTGCGTAGCAAAATACTCCAGTGGTCGTGACGTACGATAGATCAATACCCATCGTGACCATCCCATCCGACGAGCGAACTGACACCACTGCTTCCAGTGATGAGAGTACTTAGTTTTAGTAGCGCGCGCCACGGCGCGTCCGCGCAGCATTGTTCCCACGCGTCGGAGAGATTGTTGAAAGGAGGTTGGAGAGGCTCCTGCTGCCACGACGCCGAAAGATTAGTCCAAGTTGTTAATAAGGGGTGAGTATTGCTCCACACGCGCGATCCCGCGTCAGCCATAGTGTTCATCTTTCCTGCGGTATGAGTTGCCGTACACACCAGATTGTGTTGGAACTCGGCGAGGGATAAGGCGGTTGTATAACTGCGCTTGGGGATGCGATGACGATCGCTTGTTCACCCATGCCACTGCAGTCGTGTTGTCGATGTGGAAGAAGACATGGGTTGGAACGTCTTTCGGTGAGGACGCCCAAACTGGACCCCATATTAGGGCTGCCAGGACTGCACTACGCAGCTCCCGATTGTTGATGGACAGGTTAGATACTTCTTCTGTCGAGAATTTCCGGCGGATGTAGCGGTGAAGTTGTGGCTCGAGAACGCATAAGCCGTCGTTGCTCGCATTCATATATACGTGTAAGCTTGGTTCTGCCAAATCTGCGAACGTAGCAATCGGTATTGAGTTGAATCGGTCGGCGTGCCGGAGAACAGTGGAAAACCATGTGAAATCGTTTAGTGCAGATCCGTCCAGGCGGTGACTTCCAAATCGAGGGACCGAGTTAGTTGCTGTCTGAAGGAGCTGGAAAAATGAGCGAGCAGGGCGGAAGCAACATGAAACGTGACGCAGACTGCCCAGCCCTTGCAGCAGACTCGTCTTCGTAGCTTTCTTGGCACGGAGCGCTGATGGAGCTCTGTAGAGAGCCTTTTCAATTTTCTCTGCCGGGATTGAGACACACTCACGGTCGGTGTCCCACAGAAGCCCCAGCGCTTTCCCAGTTGCTGCCCATTTGGTGAACTTGAGCTCGTTGATGGCAGACGGTCCGAGAACGGTAGCCATAGCTCTACGGAGGGCCAGATTAGCGTCGAAGCAACCAGTATTGATATCGGCTTCGACGTTAATATGGTCGTCACACCACACGTTTCCGACTAGAGTACGGGTGAGTCCGTGCCCAATCTCGTACTGTCCGTTGATATGTGTACCAGCGAGCGAATAGAACGCGGGTGAGCCGCACCAGCCGAATCCGCAGGATAGATCGAGGACAAGTAAGTCGTCGAAGAGGAACCCAAAGACGTGGACGTGTTCTGCGTGGATCGGTACGTGGCGGAATGCACCAGTGACGTCTCCCAGCATAACGTTTATCCGGGTTCTGGGTTGAGATCGCTTTAGGCGATGGATTAGCCGGGCGATGGCACGCGGTGGATTGTACGTGATCGTAGGAAATTCACTCCGATCCGTGTAATCGTTGACCGACGCGGAGGGGAAGAACGAATAGTCGTTGATTAAACGGATGTCGGCACCGCCGGGCTTCTCGACGACACCGAGTGGGCTAATAAAGACTTCCGGCCAACCATCAAGAAGATGTGATTTGACGATCAAGTACCTACCGTCCGCTTGGCCCCTATGAAGGTGTCGCCGGATTTGTGAGATATGGCCGCAGGTACTCCGATAATTCTTCGGGCGTATAGACTGCGTAGGTGCGGCGCCACTTATCCACTGAGGTATCAACCCATGTTGGACGATTTCATTCCAACGAACCGTGCTATTGCGCATCACTGGGTTTGACGGTAAAGGGAGTTCGAAGAGATGCTTGTTTGGTCTAGGATCATCGATCGTCTCACCTCTCACCAGTCGAACCACGTCGGGTAGACTCAGTTTTTCGTGCTCGGCAACGGTTGTCCAGAACGACACAATATCCGCATCGATGTCGTCTGTTGAATCTGTAGTAGGATCAGGTAATTTGACGCCGAGCCGCGCAGCGAGGTCGGCATGGCTGTTGTAAATTTCGGTGGCGCACTGATGCTGAACACGCTCGAGTGTAGACATAAATCGATCGTACCGGGAGACACACGCCGACTGGTCTTGAGCGGTTTGCGTGTCTGCGACGTGGTCAGAAGACGTGTCGGAGGTTCATAAATCTTGATACGCACTGCCCAGATCGCGCCAACGTTCAGTGATGGCTGCTTTGATTAAATCGTGAAGGGCATCAGGCTTGAAATGAGCCCGGGAGCAATCCGTGCTGCTACATCCGACCCTGGAGATAAACCGGAGGCAAAGCCGGCGACCAGATGCGTCTTGGGGGACTTTTTCGTAATCTTCAGCAGAATCTGGGTTGGGGTTCCTTGTAGTTTTACGATTCTGGTCGCGGTCTGAGGGGCGAGCACGTCCAACTGACTGGGATTTATTGGACTGGGTCTTTTTCTTCCACAAAGCGTTAGAGTCCTTGAGTGCGGATAGCATGTCATCGCTCCTTGTAAATTCAGCGCTGACCTTGAGAGCTTCTTTGATCCCGGCAGACGCCAGTCGGGAGCGGAAAATGCCGAGCTTGCGGTTCACCCAATAGGCTAGCAACCGAGCCATGTTTCCGACGGGCGCAGCATGGTCATTATAGCTTATCACAAAGTCACGAGCGGATGCAATAAACGCACTAGTCTCCTTGTTTTAAAATTGCTCAGCGAATTTGTGAAGCGTTGACAGGGCACTGACGAGATCTCCGTAACCACTGAGCTTGGGCGCCGCGTGGAGCGAGTGTTTGCCTGAGAAATCCCACATATTGAGAACTTGCTCGCTTGCTTCCACATCGTCCGCAGGCAGCCGCCGTCGGCAATGCATGACGGAAAGACCAAGACCGAAGCCGAACGAGTACAGAGTGCGGAGAACAGCAGGCGCTGCGAGGAATTCGACGTGAGGAGCAAACTGAACGGATTGTAGAAGTGTTTAAGGGATCTTACCTGCGTGCCTTCTGTGCACGATAGTAGCGTGGATTCGTCGATCGACTGGAAACGGGTGGAAGGTAATGCCCTGCGTGTCCAAAGTGTCATAGTTTCATCGAAACTGTGGTCATAGGAGTCTGAATCGTATTGTACGCGGCGGCGCTTGACTAACGAGGCGTTCTGATGCCGAATGTCCTCGATGTCGCCGTCACTCACAGCCATCTCGTCGTCGTCATTGGGCTCCGAATCGTCCACTGACCGAGGTGTCCTCTGCACACTGGTAGCGCCCTGATGTTGTAAACCAGACGTGGTTTGGGCGCTCACCGATGGGTTCGCCGAGTGCGGCTGCGCAGTCGATGTCAGAGGGTCCGTGTACAAATTGATCGGGCGTTTTGACCGGGGGGCGATAGCGAAATCCAAAGCGTGTTGGCGGCGAACATGCACTAGGGCTAGTGTTGAGGGATGTACAAACGGAATAAGCTCGTCGGGGTTGAAAGGAACTAATAATTGGCTCTTGATCGCTGGAGGAAGTCCAGACCGGCGTTTGCTGCATGCGGCAATAATACTGTTCTGAAGATGGAGCAGCTCCGGCGGACTGATAGCCAAGGCGTTGGTGTTGGCACTAGTCTGCAGTGTGTAGTTTAGCGTGTCGACCTTTATAATCGGCGGTTGGTCGGCCATCGAGAACCGTAGCGAGCCCGCATGACTGGCGATGTTAGGGATCGTAGACGTTTCAGAAGATGAGTAGCCCGTTACCACTCCATATGCCCAGCGGGCGACTCCGTCGGCAGACTGGGTGACGAAAGCCACGGGGTGGGCGACGTAGGATCCTGGCCACCATGTTCGCTCGTGGTCTGGGACGATCCGGAACTGGATGATACTGATCGGCGCCTCGTATTCGGTTATTGCATCCTCGGCTGGCGAGGCTGGGCCGACCTCCCTTACGACAGCCGTAGACCCGTCGATCCGAGCCACCTCGACGTACCCAAAGCAGGCAAGGTGATTGAGGTGCGAAGGGCCCACAAAAGCAATAGCGCTGGGGGACGGAGGAGAAGTCATGATAGTTCTGGCTGTTAGGCCGCTGGATGTTCGAGTTGCGCTGGCCGAGGAAAAACCGAGAATGTGGTCTACAACTGAGTGCTAGGTCTATCTTCGTCCTCGAACTGAGACGTGTGTCGAGAGAACTATCTTTGTCCTCGAGCTGAGACGTGTGTCGAGTGAGCTCTTCAGGCTCCCGGAAATAGGAGCATCCTTAACAGGATACTTCCACCTGGCGTGCGCTTGCGCAGGAGCTTCAATACCCAGTCAACTCGGTTTCGACTAGCCAAGTTGCGGAGGATTCAGTTTTGCTACGGTTGTCGCTGGGCTTCGAGAACAAGACGTATCCATCGACGATGTCGATCCAAGATTGGAGTCCACATGAAGCTGGAGCTGCTCTCCAGAAATGGAAGAAGAAGCTTCGGAAGGCGTTTGGCGCTGTTGGCATCAACGCCGGAAAGCAGCCTGTGAGTCGACCGATGATTCAAGATGAAGATCCGTCCACGATTCCACTGCCGCCGACACCCCAACGACTCGTTCGTACTCCTCCGACCAAGCGTGGAGCTGAGCGTGGTGCCTTTGGCACTACCGAAGCTTCACCGTACTTTCAAGACTCGCACATGGTCTCGCCACGTTCGGAGAGCCGTGTGCAGCGTGTTTACGCTGGCAACGAGGGTTCGTTCGGTCGCCGAGGTGGTCCGCGAGCCCCCAAAGGTGGTGCCGGACGTCGTCAAGTCGACAGCGATGATTTGTCCAGTGACGATGACATTTTGGTGCGTACCTTCGACGAGGAAGATCCTCAAGTCGAGTTGATGCGTCAGATGAATGAGTTGGCGAAGCTGAATGACGTGGACCCGACACCAAGAATTGAAATGGCTTCGCACCGACCGTTGGATCGGATCACGCCGTTCTCATGCTCTCACAACAAGAGCGAGAACAGTATGCAGTGGCTCCGTGGGTTCGTCGATGAAATGACTGGAACCCACACAGATGCCGATAAATGGTGCATTCCATTTGAGCTAAGTCTCCGGGACGGAGCCATTCATCGGTTCCGTCAACCTCCGAAGAAGACGAAGCGCAAGTGGAAGCTGCTGAGCGATGCATTCATCCGCTACTACTGCTCGCAGTTCACTCAGACGGCACTGTCACGTTACTACTCTGCAAAGCGGGAACGAAATGAACATCTGTGCGACTACATAAACAGGTTGAATGGCTACGCTTGGACCGCCCGTCTACACTTTGAGAAGAGTGGTCGCGACGCGAAAGAACACGTACAGCAGTTCCTGACAACATGCGATGATGACAAGTTGGCGGAGAGCCTTTACCACGCTCGAGTCGCCGACATTCACGAGCTCGAAGAGATCATCGAAGATGTTCTCAAGGGCAAGGAGAGGATGGCCAAGCGCGACAGTGAGTATCGATACTCCAAGAATCGGGACGCGCGACGCGACGATGCGTACGCCCGCAACAATCGGCGTGATGACCGTCGCCGCGATGACAACCGCAACAAACCAAGAGTGACGCTCATTGAAGCCACGGTGGACGACCTACTAGATGAATTAGAAGGTCGAGAAGCTGCTCAAGGGGGCACCGAGTATTCAAACGAAGATCCGAACGCTTACAACGATGTCCAAGACGAGTACAACGACTTTCAGCCCGATAATACGGATGGTGATTTCTCATTTGGATGAAAATGATCGATACCTCGCCGCTGCTAACGAAAATGATCGCCGTGCAGCTGCTGAAGGCACCTACGCACGCTCAGACAACCGTCAACCGCGTGGAAACACGCCTGATCGAGAGAATGGCTTCAATCAAGATCGCCGAGGTAGTGACCGTGGGTTCAATCAGGACCAACGCGGTCGACGTGACTTCAACCGCGCAACCGACGCCCACAGTACGGATCATGCGCGGTGTGCGGTGGCATGAGTCACTCCGCCCACTACTGTAACAAGCGATGCAAGTTCTGCAAGCAGCTCCACGATGCTGGACAATGCGAACTTTTCCGCAACTTCCAAGACCTTGCCAAATTCGTGCGCACTAAAGGCACGAAGGAGGAACTCCCGCCAGAGCTCAAGGCCGTCGTTCAAGAACGTCATTTAAACTAGGCAGCCCGCCAACTACAACTGGGTTGGTCCCTATCGGGCTGCCACAGTTAACCGAGCCTTCAATGGAAGCAGAGTGTATCTTTGCTTTCATGGGGCAGAGTGAATGGCCTGATAAATACGTAACAAGTGTGAACGCGACGGAAAATGAACAGGAGAGGAGAAGAATCCTCGGTGGAGGTGTTAGAGAGAGAGTGGAGTGTGCTGATGCTGATGAGGGCACCAGCGAGGGTTCGTTCGGCTTGATTTCGAGTGCAGTGCGAGACGAGCCCAAGCGACACTCCAAGATGATGAAGTTGAACCCTGGCGAGAGACAGGGGTGGTGGTCGGTCAAGAAATTCGACCGACGGATCAGAATGAGAGCTCTGGTGCAAGGCGCTGTGAACGACCAGCGAACGAGGATCCTCCTCGACACAGGAGCGAACGTTAGTGTGATCACTGACACCGTTGCCAAGAAGTTGCGACTCCGATATGTACCCGATCACGGACGCCGCATTGTCATTCAAGAAATAACGAAGGCAAGGTGTCTACGACGCGACGAGCGTGCGTCAAGATTATGCTTGGATGGGAGATGGTGTACGAGCTCGAGATGTGGGTAATGGCGCATAGTGCAGGCGTCGACGTGGTGCTCGGGACCGACTTTATGATCCCAGCTGGGATCCGGTTGGACATGTTTCACGGCGCGGCGCAATTACCGCACGAAGCTCAAATCCCACTGATCAAGACCAAGAACATGATCGACAGCGAAGAATACGGCTCCCATGTTAACGCCGGGCCACCCGAGCGTTTGGACATTCAAGCGCACGAGTGGCGAGAATATCGACTAGCGAAGCGTCAAGTCGGGCTGGAAGATCACGTACTGTGGGTTCGTCGAACGAACAAGTTAATCCCGTCAGTGACGAGGTTTCGACGTGGACGGCCTCAGAGCATTCGATTGACCAACGTGTCTGATCGAACTGTGTACCTACCAGCACACGACTCGATCGCGATGTGGATCCCAGATGGGGATTTGCCGCGAGGTGACGGCTATGTGCGTCTGGAGTCCAAGAAGTACCAAGCCTGGCAAGTATTGGCCTACGAAGGTTGTAGAGACCGCGAGCTCTTTCAGCGTGAGTGTGAAATCTACGTTCAATGGCTTGCAACTCAGCCTTCGGCAGTTGATCGACCGGACTATCCAGAACCCAGTGGGGTACTACCACGGCCTCTAGAAGACTCGCTAAAGGACTCTAGTGATCGTCTGACGTGTGCAGAGCGCTGGGCACTGATCATGGAGGTACGTGAACGAGTGGAAGCCTGTCTAGCGTCTGGGGTGACAGCCGGGGACTCGGCCGATGGTCAGCCTTCCGAAGAACCTTTGGACACTTACACGACAACTCACGGTGGAGTCAATAATGCGAACGAAGCCTCGATAGCGCGTACACACGAGCTCCTGAGGCCGGTAAACGTGGTACATACGACAACGAGTGTTCGTTTCAAGTCTGGGGTGACAACGGAAGCGACAAGTAACAGCACTGAATTAGATGGAGTCACCATTTCTGACGAAGTTGTCCCGGCCTTGTGTGTCACCAAATCTGCGAACAAGACATCGGGGGTTGACCCAGAGGATGCAGGCATCGCGTTGAAGGTGTTGAATACGGCACCGAGTGTTCATTGCAAGATTGGTGCGAATGCCGAACTGTCAAGACAATGGCCGACCGAGGAGCCGATAAAAAGTCAACAGCCCAATATGTCGGCTGCCTGCGCATTCAAAATTGCGAACAACGACTCGGCAGGTGGCCCAGAGATGGGAAGGCGATGGACCCAGTACCGACTGTTGAAATCAAAGCGGATGCCGATGTTGAGTCAAGGGAAGAATCCGTAGCGACGTTGGACGGAACCTACATCTCGGTTGCTCCGAGCAACTTGCTCGAGTATTAACGTTCGAAGAAAATGAAGTAACGGAGGATACGAGAAATGACTTCTACGAACACCTGGCTAACAACATTGGCTTGGAAGACTATGCGAAGGAGCTGGCATTCCTGCTGGACCTGACCGAATAAATCAACACGACTATAGACTACAATGCGCCCAATGTTGCTGACCCCCAGCTGTCGACAGATCGCAGGGAACGTCTGGTTGCGACGCTAAAGAACCACGAACACATCCCGATTGCTAGTGGCAACGCACTGCTGCCGTCAGCCTATGGCGCAGTATGCGATATCGACACACAGGGGCACGCCCCAATTAAACAGCGTACCCGGCGCGTACCGCTACGAGTTCTCGTAGCGGCAAACTGTACGAGCTGCTGCGCGCTTTGTTGTGAGCAGGACTAATCGTCTTTTCAGACAGTCCATCGGCATCGCCGATCGTGATTGTGGTGAAAAAGAACGGGATGGACATCCGGCTCTGCATTGATGACAAGATGGTGAATGCTATCACCGCGATCATGGAGTATGCAATGCCGCTAGTCGACGACCTGTTAACAGATCTCGAGCGCTACCTATGGCTCTGCTCGCTGGATGCAGCAAGCGGCTTCTGGGCGGTCATGATGACCTTGCGAGCGCGTAAAGTGTCGGCGTTCGTCTGCGCACTCGGACATTTCGAGTGGTTACGCATGCCCTTCGGGTTAAAGAACGCGCCGATGATATACCAGCGTATGATTGACAACGCACTCTGGGGGTTCGTTCAACCTAAAGGAGGTTGGTTTGAATACTCGGAGAAGATGCGTTTAGCTGAAGAACAGGCCAAGGAACGTCGTGGGCCAAGCACCGAGGGTTTGTTTCAAACGAAGTTCGCGGCAGACCGCGAAGCACCGGTAGAGACCGACCCTGTACTAAAACTCGTCAACAGCCCCGTTGCTGACATGTTTACGAACGGGGAACCAGACGAATCATCGCTGGTACCTGTATTTGGTCGACGGTCGTTTGTGGATGACATTTGCTTCGGTGGCGAGGATTTCGACAGCTGCCTGGCGACGTTGGACCGATTGCTGGCAAGATTTGCACAGTGTCGGATCAGCACTAGCTTCACCAAGAGCATCTTCTGCCAACCCAAGGTGGACTTTCTGTCGCATAAAATTTCGCCAGAAGGTATCAGGGCTGACCCCAAGAAGCTTGCGGCTATCACCGAGCTTTCGTTTCCAACGAGTAAGAAGGGCATGCAGTCGCTTCTTGGAGCGGTTAATTACTACAGCCGCTTCATTCAAGACTTCGCGGTCTACGGTGCGGCGCTGTACCAGCTCAAGGATGAGGACTTTGCCGTTGAAGGTGGCCTTTCTGTGGCACGTCGTTCCTTCGAAAAATTGAAGACGAGTGTTTCACATTCACCCATCCTCAGGCACTTGGATCGGTCGAAAGAATTTCACGTCATGCTCTTTGCGAATGAATGGGCGCTGAGCACTACGCTAATGCAAGAACATGAAGGCAAGTTACACCCCGTACGGTTCCTCGGTCGGGTGCTCAAGGAGGCCGAGATGAACTACCATCCTGCTGAGAAGGAAGTGTTAGCGTTACTTCTGCTGTTGAAGATCTGTTACGTCCAGCTGGCAGGAAAGACGCTACATGTCTATACACGATTCTCGACGTTAGAGTGGGTACATAAGTCGAAGTCTCTCTTCGGACGCGCGGTCCAGTTCGCAGTGCTGCTATCGCAGTGGCACCTGAAGGTGCAGCGCGTGAAGGAGAAGGATGTTGCCTTCGCGCAGCTACTGCAGTCAAGCATCACGAGCTTCGTCGACCTGGAAGACTCGCTCGCGCCGGTGGCACCTCCAAACAAGGGTTCCCCGATTATTCGAATGGACCCCACGTTGCTGTACGCCAGGCTTCCCCGTAATTACAGCGGATTCGTCATGTCTTTTGACGGATCAGCAAAGACGGAAAAGTACAGTGGCTACGGGAGTTGTTCATGGGTGCTGTGGAGTCTTCCTGAGTGGAAGATAGTGATCGCTGCAAACGCTTACCTCTCGGCCACCACGGTGAATGAGGCAGAGTAAACACGTATGATAAACGGTGTCAAGGCTGCTATTGCGCACGGTGCCGAGGATTTAGTCATCGTTGGTGACTCAAGGCTCGCGATTCAACAATCACTAGGGGTGATCGCATGCAGGAAGGAAACTTTGCTAGCGCTGCTGAATACTCACAAGGAACTCACGGCCAAGCTTCGATCAGTTAAATATCTCCACGTTGTACGAGAATACAACGCTGCCGCGGATTCGTTAGCCACTGAAGCGCTGGAATCGAAGGTCAGTCGGGTCATCTTGGCTGAAACTCGCAAGTCGGAATTGGCATCGCTGAATCGCATCCAGGAAATGATCTACGAACCGGATGAAGACTCGGTAGATGTTTCGTCACGTGGAGCAGAGCGTCAAGTGCATGTACTGTCAGGCAGCGAGTCTTCAAAGTGGAAAACTTTCGAAAATTTCGTGGTTGATTACAGCTCACCAAAGTGCGATTATGGTAATATGGCAGTGATGACTCGGCGACGGACGAAAGCCAAGAAACGCGTCAGGTTTGCAGATGAACACTCGGAGGATGTCTCAAAAGCTCAAGAACAGCATGAAGAACGACGAGAGACGTCCACCGAAGATTCATTCGGCGAAGATTTGCCAGACCATCGGCATTTCCCGATGCGGAAGATGTTGACCCGGTAGCGATACAGCGGGAACGACGCAGACGGATACAGGTGGCACAAGACGAGGAGCAGAAGTTGTTTAACGTCAAGAAGGTGCTTCAGGGTCAAGCAGAAGAGCTGAGTTACAAAGAAGCTCGAGATGCCTGGAAGTATGCTGACCGGTTCGTGTTATCAGAAGACGGCGTGCTTCACTATCTTGGATTGAATCGTCGGTACGACCACGGTTGGCAAGAGGAGATCAAGCTGCGGCTTGTGGTACCGACAACGATGATTCAAGAGGTCTTGCAGAACTGTCACGACTCGCTGGAAGGAGGACATCAAGGTGTGGTGAGAACGTTCCATCGCGTTAAGTCCGATTATTATTGGATCGGCTTGTACGCTGACGTGGAGAAGCATGTGAAGTCATGTCCAGATTGCAGCTCGAGTAAGCGCCGTCCGCAGCTTTGTGAATACTCACCTGGCAGCGTACTAGCCGAACGACCTTTACAGATCGTCTCGATGGATTTTGTGATCCTACTACCGAAATATCGCAGGGGCAACACGGCGTTGCTCCTATTTCAGTGCTCGTTCACGGGATTTGTTATTGCCAAAGCTATGTTGGATAAGACTGCACTGAGCGCTGCCCAAGTGTTCGAAGAATGTGTGTACCGACGGTTCGGAGCCCCATCATTTATAAGGCACGACCGCGACCCACGCTTCATTAACGAGGTTTTCCAAGCGTTCGCAGAAATGATGCAGTCAAGATCTCGAGCGACTTTGAGCTATCGGCCACAGGCTAATGGACAGCAGGAACGCTCGGTGAAGTCGGTGATGGGTTCCGTACGGGTGTACGCGGAAGACCCTCTACAGCAAGATTGAGACGAAATCGCGGAGAAGCTGGTATTTGCTATTAATACCTCTCAAGACACTACAAGGAAGGAAACGCCGTTCTACCTCGTTCATGGTTGGGATGCGCAGTCGACGTTGCGAGCAATGTCGTCATCACTCAAACGAGGACTCGGCAAGCAGTCTGACGCACTGGCGTGGCGGCGTGAGATCAATCGACAACATGAGGTCGCCCTCACTATGACCAAGGATTATCAGGCTGTAGAAAAGGAGCGAAGGGCTAAAAAGCATAATGATGCTCTGAGTCGACTGGAAAAAGCTGCTGTACCTCAACCAAGTGGAAACGAACACTCGGCGGATCCCCTAGAAGCTTCAGAAGAGATGGAAGATCCTTCAAGAGCCCCACCGAGATCTCTTTTTGAGATTGGGAGCCGGGCGTGGCTGTACATGGAACGCGTCAAACCGGGCTTGACGAAGAAATTAGCTCACCGATGGCATGGACCTTTTCGGATCAAGCGCAAGGTGGAAGAGTTTGCGTACGAGCTGGAGCTGCCTGACCGAAGTGGGTATCGCTTTTACCCAGTAGTGCATGTGTCAAGACTCAAGGCTGTCAACGAATTCAACAGTCGACCGAACACTCGGTTGGTACTTGATGCGACTAATGAAGCAAGACTCGACTTCGATGAGGAACTACTGCCTGAAGACAGCTGGGAACCAGATCCAGTTGCCGGCGAATATGAAGTCGAGGCTATCCTCGACGACAGAACGCCACTGACGACGAGCACGGAGCGTACTGTACGCGAGTTCAAAGTCAAGTGGGTGGGCTATGAAGATACAACTTGGGAACCATCATCCAACTTATCATGTGGAGGTCTGCTGTACGACTATTTGCGAGCCAAGAAGAGCGAGAATCGGCTGCAGATGGCGCAAGTGGCGGACGAAGACTAGCGTGACTGGATCACGTGTGAACTGTCCACAGGGCGATGCAGCCTGTGGTAACAGACGAAAACCTTTACTGCAACAACAAATTGTATATGCATTTGAAGAACAACATGAACATGATTACGCTGTGGAAGTGGATTAAGAATAAGAAAACATGAATGCCGACCGCGGAGCGACCACTGAAAACGAAGTCACGCGGGACACCTCAACAGTTAGCTGAGATGCTGGAGAACGTCGTAGAACGTGCAGCGAGGATTCAAATCGATTCCAAGTGTCTGGCCGCGGTGGCCAAGCGTGTCAACGAAGTCGAGTCACCACTCTCCTTCTCCTCTTCATCAGAAACCTGAGCCTCGGCAGCTGGAGCTGCAGACGGACCCTGCGAAGCTTCGGCACCAGCTTTAGCAGGAGCAGCAGTCAGAGCGGGACGTGGGGTAGCCGGTGGCGAGTCAAACAACGAACGCCAGACCGGAATAACTTCAGTAGAATCCAGAGACGGGTCAACGAGCACGCTTCGGTACACATCCACGAAACCCGTACCACGAGGATTGAAGAGCTCCGGATTACGCTGGCACGGGAAGTACGTGGTGTTGTACGGGTGCTGATGCGGCGCAATCACCCATCCAGTACGCCAGAGTTGACGAGCGTCGAGAGCCGGAACTTCGGAAAGCCAGTCGGGAGTCCGAGGTGCTAACGGCAAGTTCTCGATCGGATATAACGGCTTTGACGGCTCCAAAAGCAACTCAGGACGAATGAACGGCGCGCCGGAGGTACCAGAGGAAACCGAGTCACGACTCCACGCTATGTACCGTTTACGGTACTTGTTACGAAGACGATCAGCACGACGGTCGCGCTAACTGAAGAACTTCTTCAACAGAGCTCTTAGTTCCTTCAAGCGCTCCTTGTCGTGGCCAACCTTTTTAGCTTATTCAACGAGACCTCGCTCAATACCAGCCAACGGAAGCCAGTGGAGACGCTTCCACCCGCGAACCCGAGGTCACCTTGCTTACCGCCGTCACCCCGATGGCTCGCCCAGATCATCTTGAGACGAGTCTCAATCGGAGCACGCTTTGAGATGAGGACGCTTGGATTGAAACCGACGGTGTCGAAGAGACAGGCTTGAAGAGGATAGAGCTGCCGAAGTTGCTGGTACGGGTGATCAGGATGCGAATAGGCAAAGTACGTTTGGAGACCCTCCAACGTTGTACGCACGGTCACCTCGCCAGCTGGTTCGGGAAGCGTTAAGCTCAAGAGTCGCTCGAAACACTTCTTGGCGCCTGCGTCAGTAAACCCCATGTCCATGTACGGGAGAACCCACGGTGGCAAGGTAGACGAAGCCGGCACCGTAGGGCGAACACCCGGCAACACTTAGTGAGTCAACGGTTCAACCGACGGTGCACCGCCACGACGCGGCACCGAAGTGTAGGTGGCCGTGATCATTGCCCCAGGTCCAGCATTGAGAGTCCAAGAAGACGGACGAGGAGACACCGGAACAGGAGGTGAGGATGATAGTGCTTGGTGACTTGCCGGTGGCGAAGGATTCGGACCGCCGACTATGATTGGAGAAGTAATCATCGGCGAAGGGTTTGGCCAAGGTGGAGTCGGAGGACGAACTAGGCCAAGATTGCTCCAGTTTCTATCGGAATCTTCGATATCCTCGTCATCAAGTGTGCTCGAATGATCGGTAGGTGGCGGAACATCACCGCCACCACTGGGGGCATCAGGAAAATCATCCACCGGAGGTTCATTGTCATCCACGTCATCTCCACGATCGTCACCAGCATTTCCATCGTCATCAATCTCCATCGAAAAGTCGGGCGAAGACACGCTTGGTACGACAGCTGTCGGAACAATCGAAGCCGGCTTTGAAGACACGGAGGCTGGTGGAGCAGCTTCAACAGGGGGCAGCCCCTGCTGTAGAAACCACTCCCGAGACTTCAACTGTCTTGGACGTCGCAACAGACGCCGAAGCAGACTTGCCTTGTGGGACAGTGTGGTCCGACTCTTCACCTTCATCACTTGAGCCGAACATGAGTCGCATTTGCTCGGCCTCACGCAGAGCTTCTTCAGCAGCACGTATGTCGGTTGGAGAAGGAGAGATCGTTGAAGCTGGTGGCTTGGCCACATCGGGTGGCCCCTGAAGCGGGGGTGAAGGCGCGTCAGGAGGATCAGGAACATCGTTGTGATCCCCAGGATCCACACCTTTACCCGAAGACTCTGTAGCAGTTTTTTGACCTGAAGGGACACTGCTTGGTCCAGCATCCACCATGTCCACGTCACTCTGGTCGCCGCTGAGGTCGACCACGGCAGGAGTGGAAGAAGACGCTGGTGTAGGAGGGGGGGGGGGGGGTATGAGCTTGGAGAAGACGGCACAGACTTGGACCGAGTCTTCATATGACGTCGGGGCGACTTGGCGGGAGAGTGAGGACGAGTCTTCTTGCGCTTTTTCTGGGCCGCCTTCTTCCACGCCTTCGAGCCGAATAGCGATCTTTGAGCCGACTTGGGAGTTGAAGTATCGGCAGGTGGCGCATCACCGAGACCAGCAGCTGCCATCGAAGTACTGGCCTTGTCCGTCGGGATTGGAGCCTTGTCTTCGTCAGAGTCGTCCGGCTCGTCGTCTGAATCCTCGCCACCTGGTCGAAGGCGCTTATGGGACTTCCCATGGACCACTTGGTGAGCGGCCTTGGCCAAAGCTGCAGGAAGAGCTTGAGAAACGTCCGAAGACGCGGTAGCAGACTGGATGCGCCGCAAAGCGACTAACGTCTCCTGATCCAAGTCCAGCGCGTCCAGGTCCAGCTCACCCGCAGTCAGACCTATCACGAAGGATTGTGAACGAACGTTAGTTGCTGAACACACGGTGGAAGGAGCGACATTAGGAGCGTACCATCAACAGCCAGACGAAGTACCTCGGGATCCATCCCGGCCAGACTCACGTGTGCACGTTGGGTGCGATTCGCTTGGAGGAGGCGCGTGTTACGGTCTTGCTGGTTCTCGAGGACCTTGAGCGTGTCGTTATCAACATACTTGCTTCTTGTGAAACGTGTTGATGAAAACGTCCCGAGCTTGGACCTCGCAGTGCAGACGATTCAAGTCTTCTGCGTGTCGCTCCATGGTGTCTTGAACACTGGCGAGCATGGCGTCGTTCTTGGCGTTCGACTCGCGGAGAATCTTGACGTTGTGGTGAAGGGCTTCGATCTCAGCGTTGGCAGCCTTGAGGAGCGCCTCCGCGTTCTCACGAGCCATGATTTCGGGTGCCACCGAACGTACGGCGGTAGCAGCCTCGGACTGAGCAAACCGCAACTGACGCTCCAAGTTGGCAACTCGCTCGGGTAATGCCGACAGCGCGTCAGGAAGAGGTTGTACCGCAGCGAGGACATCATCGAAACCAACAGCAGTCTCGAGGCGACGTTGAGCGTGTACATCGCCGTGGAGAGGAGACGCAATGCTGAGCTGCACTTGGTGACGAGCCATTGCAGTCAAGTACGGAATTATTGAGGTTATCATGTTATCGACCGATGCCTCCGTACTTTCAGCCAGCATGGCGCGCAGCGAATCTTCGGTGAGTGGTGGTGGGCCACCAGCAGGCGCACGAGGAACAGCAGGAGCCATCTCCGCGGATTCAGCGGCGACAGGGAGTACCGCAGGACCTACCGCAGGGGGTGAAGATCCGGGGCAGGAAGCGCCGGAGGACCGGCTGATGACGCTGCTGTCGGAGGAAGTGTAGCCAACTGAGGGCGTTCGAACCCTCGGTCTTGCCCTCCTAAGAAACAAGACGAGTAATGCATGGTGATGAGCAAGGCGCCGATGATTCAAGAAGAGGATGAGCTGACGTACCTCCAGCTGTTCGCGTTCGCGACGTCTACGAGGATTGAGACGCTGAAAAGCGTCTGACACGGCTCGATTTAGACGCTTGGACACACGGTGATGGGATGGTAAATTGGAGAATGAAGAAATGCCACAACGGGCACCAGTTCCGTGGCTTCCATTGCGACAGGGGCAGTTGTGATGTAGTGATTTCTCCGTACTTGCGGATTATCACCCGTCGACAAAGACGTGACACCGCCCAAGATGTTCAAGCGACGAACCCTCGGTCATGTGATGTACGGAGACGCCAAGGTGCAAGGAACTCGACGGCGTCACTACCGAACTTTCAATGGATATTGGATACGGTTCATATGTCACTGAATCCAGGCTGTCCTTATTATTAATAATGGACTGGCCGGATTCGCATTCAGCGGACCATCTACGCTACGAACCCTCAGTGGCGGTTGGGATGAGTTCGCGGAAGCCTCAGCAACCCTTGGAAGGCACGTACATCGTCTGGAACAAGGCGCGGACCGTTAAAGATGCTCGTGCGACGATGCAGACGACGCTTGGCGTGCAAGAAGATCCATAACGGATCATTGTTCACTTGATATTTGTATACTTGATGAGGACTTCTTATTAGATATAGACCCGAAAGGGTAAGCTTAAATACATAACAGAATTTCCACTCAAGCACACAGAGCGACGTCCGGCTTCAAGGTAAGCGTCAGGTCAAGCGTGCTTAAGTGTGTTATGCCTGTCGGTGAACTCGAAGCTCTGTAGCGAGGGTTCATCCGGCAAGGCCAAGAGACTTTGTGTATTGGCCGATTATTATCGGGAGGTTTTTACGTGACGGCTTATTGTTGCCTATTTGCACGACTGGGAGTGCTTGAATTGCCTCCCTTTTATTCTTCCGACCGAGTGTTGAACACTCGGTGATCTCGTAAAAGGCTTACCCGTGCCTGGTACCCTTCCGCTGTTGGGACCACGAGGATTCAAAACACCTGCTAGCTTTGCTCGTGCTAGTAGCGTGCTCTTATTTTTACTGGTTGGCCTATATAAGTAGTTTACAAGGTCCAGTTTGTCCCGGTGCAAGGGCAGAACTGGGGTCTTCAGGTCCGCCCGAACGATCGTTTACTATCCTAGTCGACGTGTTGTTGAGGGAACGTCCTAAATACATTTGTAGCTAGAGTTCACGTGGGAATTCCTACCACACAGGAATCGCTGTACCTCTAATCTTCGCGACTTGCACTTTTCAGACAACGAACAACCCCATGTGCGTCACTAGATTTGGGAGCTGAGACAAGTGGTCGACGTGCTCCAAGAAAGATACATTTCCAGTTAAACTCTCCCAGTCGTCTTTTCGTTTGATGAAGGCGCGCTACCGCCTACATCTCGCAGAAACACTACACGGATGTGCATCCCGACAAACCACATCGCTATGGCACGAATATGTTCATGTCTTGCGATTCTAAGAATGCGTATTGCCACAGGTTTGTATTTTTAACGAGTCGTAACTTATGACATTAGAGCTGTAGCTAAACTATTACGTCGTAATCTACTGCTCAAATTAAGGTATACGTTGGGGCTGGTATAGTAGAAGCGTCGAATTGTCAGCCAGTTGCCAAAAGACTGACGCCGCTGCTGTCATTCCCAAACGAGGACCATTCTGGGTAAAACGCTCGTGGGTTTCGTCTAGCTATCAGTGTCTGTTTTTACTCGTTCCTCACTCTAGCCCTACAGCTGCTAGCCATACAAACTGTTGTTATTGGCACTTTCATGACGAACCGAGTCGGAATCGACCGCCAAGTAATTGAGAGGCGCAAGACTCGTCCTCGTATGATATAACGCGGCACGTTCACGCTTACTCGCTGTGACGTGGTCCCTACCGCGGTTGTATGCCACTGGTGGGACCGCAAACCTGTTATTATCTGGCAACCGGCGTTGTTATGACTGAAGATCGGATCCAGCGAAATGGGAAGGATGTGGTTCCAATAACGGCCCGTCGTCCAAAGGTCGTCACCAAATACCAGTGCTGAATGGGCGGTGTTAATCTGCATGATTAACTCCGCTTACAATCCTACTCAATCCAACACCTTTTCGTTTTAGGAAATAGCACAGGGCGCTATTTTTAGGCTTGGTGTGCTTAGCCATTGTCAAGGCCTATATTTCACACAGGCAAACAAGGAGATAAATCGAGTAGGTCCGGTGCCACGGGGAGTGTGTGACGCTCCACAAGCAGCTACTTCAGATCAAACCAGGGGGCTTTGAAATACAGTCATCGACTACTATGCAGCCTCTAGGCGATCTCGTGCAAAGCGTCAGCGCAGCTGTACGTATATACAAGCCCTTACGATAACTAGGTTATTGGGTATGGAGTGCAGACGCGCTGGCAACGCTCCTGTAACGTATGTGCGGTGCTACGAGGTGAGCAAAAGAAGTCGTTTCAGACAACGCGCTTTTGTTTGGACTGCTCCAGCGGTAGAGCAAAACTGTTACTTTGCCCGAGGGCACGTCGCGAGTACCGCGGCGAGTCGAAGACCTGTTACCAAATCTGGCACGAGGACTTCTAATGTGGTGTAAAATTCTGGAATCACTATGCAAACGGGTTGTGCTGCGGCACCCTAGGAAAGTTGGCCAGCGCAAGAAGACACGACGTGAGCTCCTCCGAGAGGGAGATGCTGATATTGCAGATGCTGAAGCTGATTGATATTGCAAAATGTAGAATGCGATTTTGTTGATTGCTTTGTTACTTTTCTTCCTGCCTGTTGAGTCTTTGTACTTCTCTAGTCACTTGATTTAAGCATTTGCCGATTTGCACATCTTTTTTTCTGTAGCCTTTGCACAGAACGTCGTAAGTATAGGGATAGCTTTCCTGAGCTGCCATCTCATGTCGTCAAAAGAACTCTAACAAAAATTATGATAGGGTCCCACCAAAATGCAAAAGGGGGTCTGAACAAAATTATGCTGTGTATAAACCACTACACACTGAATCAGTGACTGGTGTGCTCCACATAGTATTTAAAAGGCAAAAGACGCGGGCAGCGTTGGCGGCGGCGCTCGCTGTGGTGAAGATGCCGCTTTACCGGCTGCCAAGTAACGGAGGTGGTCACTACAGACTACTGGAGAGGTGGCGTCTACGATGAAGACTACCAAGACAACCAATGTGGCAGGGGAGGCCACAGATGATGTACAAGATCATGGAGATCATGGAGATCATGGAGATCATGGAGGAGGCCGGAGATGACGAAGGAGACTATACAATCACTGAGGCGATGAATTTGGGGGAAGGATTGTGGTGGTGACCTCAGAGGTGCCAGAATCGTCGAGATGGTATCACAGCGACGCCTGATAAGATACTGCCAAGGGGCTAGCTGCCCCAGAGGCTATCGTGGGAGAAACCGGGGGAATACCGAGACGACCAGAGCTTCGAGTCGTAGACACATATCGCAGCATTCATGTTCAATTTATTTAGACTATGGTCACGTTGGAGATAAGCGTAATATTAATGAAGGAAAAAAGAAAATGGAATTCACAAGTATCTGTAGCACAGTTATTGAAGAAGACTTCTGCTTCTTTTACCTGGTAAGTTCGCACCACAAAGCATCTCAAATGCTAGTAGTACAAACAACCCGCAGTTGTAGTTGTCCAGTTGAAAATCAAATTCAGATTCGTAAGTACGAAGCCGATATTGTGTTCTCGAAGTTGTGAGTAGCGGAATTACAGCCTGCGCAACACCCCGGACGTTGGTCAAATAGGAAGAGCCCATTGGATCGTACACAAGGCCCTCAGAGCTCGCGAGCTTTACCATAATACTGCACCAATGAATGCCGTTGCAGGTAATAGGGAGCAACACTATTTCATTCGACAAACCAAAAAAACAATTTGGCGAGCTCGTGGGTATCAATAGATACTGCGCCTTCAACCACATCCAGCGTAGTGGTAGGTTTGATGCAGACTACCTTCGGCCCACTGAACAATTTCTCGAGCAAGTTTTCGAAGGTCGCATCGCTAAAAGGTCCCTTCCCAGCAATCTCAATTAGCTCCATCTACACGTCCCAATTAAAAAAAAATGAAGTTAGCTAGCAGTCTCGATAAGAAACAGAAATAGTAAGAGTAAACTGTACCTGGGGTGAGAAAACAGTGAGAACTTTCAAGCGGGATTCGAGAGTTTGGTCTTTGATAACTCAAAAATGTCGATCCACATTGAGAGTAAAGTCTACTTTAGTGATCCACACGAACGCTTACTCTAGCGTGTCAATGACTTTCGTGACTTCATGCCACCGCTTCATGGCTGCGACGGTGGGCGGAGTCAATATTCCCACTGTTGCAACCTTCGCCACCATACCCAGTTTTCCGACGCCTTCGCGTTTGTTTTGGAGCGAGGATATAGCTTTTTAGCACTGTCTAATGACAGACCAAGGTAAAATTTGTACCAACTTGTTGGGTAATACAATTGCTTCCTTCTGCATTTACCGAAGCTCGTACGCAGTAACCTTCGGAGCTTTCAAAAAGTAGAAAGCCGAAAGTTCTTGCACAGCAATGCAGCCTTATATGTAGTGTCCTTGGAGAAAAGTGAAACCAACATACCTACGTGGTACTGATCATCGTCATCACTCTGGATGCCATCGGGGACATCCAGCCCAACCTATATAGCCTCCTGTACGTTCTGCATGGCGTCTTGTAGACACTGGGAAACGTCTGGCAAGTGCTGACCGCCTATAGTCTTGTCCTGAAAAACATTGGAAACCTCTTGGGCGTCCTGCGAGGCATCCAGCACGTCCTGGGGCATGAAAAACTCTTTCTGCGACGCGTCCTGGGCGTCCTGTGTGGACGCGGATACGTCCTGCAAAGCGACCTGGGCGTTCTAGACGTCCTGCAACGCGAATCGGGCGTCCTAAACGTCCTGGAATGATGCGGATACGTCCTGCGACGCTTCAGGAGGGCTCGGATTGTCCTGGGCGTCCTGCAAATGCTCTGGTACACCGGAAACCACCACCACCTCGTCCGCTGGCCCTGGCTTTGAATATCGCTCGATAAACCGACGGACCCATGTGTTTTGATAGTTGGGATTGGTTAGTTGAAAAGTGAAGAGAAAACATTACTGTTCAAGATGTTTAAGGAAACATGCGTACTTACACCGGGGCAGTATGAAGACTGGGAGCGTTATGCACTAGCAGCTACTCAAGAGCTGTACAACACAAATAGATCATTCAAGACGATCATGTATGGAGCGATAAGCAAAGTAAAGTGGGCAAACACCAAACCACTCAATCAATGGGCAGCAAATGTTAAAGCGACAGACAAGATCCAAGAAGGGAATACAAGAACGACGACAAATGTGGAAACATACCAGGACTTTATGTTTAACCCAGCTATGTTTAATCGGCAAGACACAGAGCGACTTCGCGAACTATGTGAGCAGCCAGCAGCAGCAACAACAGGCAGACAGCTCAGATCCGGAACGGCGGATGAGTGGAGAATCATTGGGGGAATGGCAGAAGGAACGATAGTATGCAGAAGGAAGCCTGACTTCCTTAAAAGCATTCTTGACTCTAAAGAACGGCAACGACTGCACAGAACCATTCAAAGTCAAGTCGAAGGAGAGCTTCTGTTGCAGGTACGGGGTGGAACCATAATTCGAGAGAGTCGCCAACATACGCAAGCTATTCAAGAGGACATACAGGTGGCAGCAGAAGCAATGCACACCAACACGCCAGACTTACGCAAAATGCTTAGCTTAGCCAAAACGATCAGCTACAATCATGTTCACCGGAGTTTGCACTTCGTTTTCTTTGACAGAGCCACAGCTCGTCAATATCAGAATGTACAAGTTCCGTTCAGCAGAAATGTCTACCGGCTCGCCAACGTCCATAAACCTGATACCGGTTCAGTCTGGATGAGACAATTAGCACAAGACGGCACGCCTAAATCCCCTCAGCGGCAATACGAAGTGGACATCTACAATATCACGCGGCTCACGGATATTGAGAGAATTGAAGCTTATCTTCAGCAAAACATAACTGCGAAATTCGAGTTGGATGACTTAGACACCTGCAGACCAGAGTCAAGGACATCAGTAGTCTGGCGCCTCACAGTGCACACAGCGGAATGCCCGGAATTTTTAAGAAGTATCGTAAGGATCATCTGGTTTGGAAGACCCTTGGTATTGAAGCACCCAAGTGTACGAGGTCGACTACAATGCTTAAGATGTGGCAACATCGGGCATACAATGGGGCGATGTCGATACACGGACATTCAATTGAAAGGATCCGGGAGTCGAGTTGCAAAAGACGAGGACGTAGAATAGCTTGAAGATTGAACTAAACCATTTACAACAATGGAGGAGGTCAAATCCGCCGCAGCCAAGAGGTTGGAGATTCAAAAGGTGGAACTACAGGCGGCTCAAGCAGCGTTATCACCTGACACTGAGGTAAACATCAAAGGCAGGCCGACTACTTCACAACAAGAGAAGAAATCCTCTACAAGAGAAGCCAACTCTGATCAGGACAGCAGAAAGATTGAGGTGCAGCCTGAACCAAAGACGAAATGGGTCACCAAGCCACTCAGAAATGGCAGGACGTTGTATGCGCATGCAGCATCCTTCCAGGACAAGTTTCGGGTCGACCCGTCAAAGTTCTCTGTACTGGACGAGGGAGATACAAAGGAATTTGATGAAGGCATTAGTGCCAAATGAGACGAAAGGCAAGCCAATCGAAATAGACTCAGAAGATGAACTGGAAGAAAAAGCTCCGATACCAATCTCTGCAGCTGCCAAGGCCAAGCTCCATTATGTCGGAATTAAGGCACCGAAACTCCGTCCACCACCGCAAAATGTTTGATTGAAACAACGGGAGCGAAAGGCTCTTTTGGTGGAAATTCGAAAGGTTCATGGACAGATCGGACAAATCATCCGACCAACCACATTTTCAGGTCAAACACTTCAAAGTTTTCAAGACATTGAGCTTAGTCTAGAACTTCAACAAGTGAATACTCCTGCGACGGGCAACTGCCTGGCAATGGCTCTTGCACAAGCACTGACGGACTGTGATTTAGCAGCACAAAGCGACAGCCTGGAGGTTATCACCAGTAGCGTCAAGCAAGGGATTAAATGGACCGGTCAGCTACACTTGCATGAGCAGTTCGATCACTACACCCGCAAGGCAACACTGCTCAATGTTGATCGCGGCTGGGATGCAATGGAACCGCACGAATCTTTGAAGCAATTTAAATGGTACCTGGAAGAGTATGCGGCCTCTCCCTCTCAGCAAAAGGCGATTGTACCGCGCTATAACTGGGGTCGCAGTGAAACATTAGCTATGGCAGCAAATTTCCTCCAAAGAGAAATTTATGTCCTCGCCTATGATACGGACCACAAAAAGCAATGGTACTGTTCCATGTACTGTCCGAATAGAGTACAACGCGGCAAGCAGACGTACGAAATTGGACAACAAATACCGCTTCAGCTTGGGAGATGTACTGCATTACTAAGGTCAGCCAAACTAAGAGAAAACACCCATCCCCTGATCTTCCGCTATTGGGGAGAGCACTACTCCGCTTTTATCCACAAGAGGGAAAGTCTAAGTCAAGATGTGAGCAACAACGACAACACAAGGTCAGAGCCCC
The DNA here is from genome assembly GCA_011320135.1 of Phytophthora betacei. Classification (NCBI taxonomy): domain Eukaryota; phylum Oomycota; class Peronosporomycetes; order Peronosporales; family Peronosporaceae; genus Phytophthora; species Phytophthora betacei. Next base: position 1,548,288 of record JAANHX010000241.1, read on the forward strand.
TCCCAAAGCCGAAACCACAAACCAGAATCGAAATGGCAGACGACTCTAATGACCCATGGGTTTCAGCATCCTGGAATGGAGATATACGAGAGCTACGGCAACGCTTGACGGGATTTACAATCCCTCACGAGCTCAAGTGTGAAATATACACAATCCTGGAACAAGCAGAACCTTCAAGGTATGCAGAATTGCTAACGTTCTTGGTGAATACAGCATCCAGATTGACGGAATCGGAGAGGCAACAGCTTCGTGAGATGGACTTAATGATGGAACCAAATGAGGCAGTAACCCAAATGCTGCAAAAATATCAACTCTTGCTACCGATCTTGAGTCAGTGGCAAGACGAAATTCAGAAATCTCAACAAGAAGAGCGAGAATTAAATCTGGAGAGCTCACAAGCCACCAGCAATGTAGGAGATTCCGACTCGTCTTATAACCCATCGAGTGAAGCTTCGTCCCAGGAAGAACAGCATGCCATCAGACAAGGATCAAGGGCGTCAGCTCGTCCTGGAAACAAACCAAACGACCTCATACATTGACCCCGATGGAAGCGGAAAGGATACGGGGTCAGTTGAAAACAAAACGGGAACATCAAAAGGTAGTAATGACAGCTGATCCGATGGACATAGTCAACACTACGGGGTTAAATCTATCTCCAAATGAGACAACGGATGCGTGGGCTAACCATTGGGGTAAGCTGGCACAGATATGACCAATAGCAGCGACAGCGGCTTTTCCATTACTCACGAGTACAGTGGAAGAGTGGTGTTATACTGGACAGCAAGAACCCATGGCTCTAATTCGAATGTGCCAAGTGTATTCTTTTCCCGAAGAAGTACTCAGTTCACTCGGAGAACAAGTCATGGAAGTCTGGACGGCGCGGTGGCGACATGAATGCTTGTACAACAGTTTGGTCGCATTCACAGCCAGAACAGACGACAAGCGTACTCAAGCATGGATAGAAACTTGGAGAAATCAACTAAGACCACCTCCACAAACAATCGCACCCCAAATTGATAACCGGGACAACTGGACCCGACTTAGAAACAAAGGCTATGGAAATGACGAAATCCTGAAGCTTTGTGATGTTGGTAACAAATACCGGCTGGTACAACATCTTCTGTGTGCCTTTATCTACGACAAGGAAATTCGAGTACTAACAGATCGAGAAGAAGATGATGATCATGGAGCAATCGCACGGCTTACACGACATCTCATCGCACTCGAAACGTTCGAGACCTACAAGACTGCGTACGCAGCTACGCGACGGTCAGTAGACTGGGGAGCAATAGCACACTTCTTCTCTGACGCAGTTGAGCGTGGAGCAGAAGGGTGGGAACGGCATGATTAAGGGTTGCAGTGGGCAACCCACTGTGGTTCCACGGCAGGAAACTAATAGAACCACAGGAGACGTCTACGAACGTCATGTGTATTTGCAAGGAGGTCACTACACAACGAAGAAGAACAGAAGACGCGTAGGAGCGACGGACCACTGGCGCATAGACACTCAGAATGTACAAAGGTTCGTAGCCGGCAACAGAGGGCAGTGGATGAATGGATGGAGACGGACGCGTCGACAGGATATGCCTTTACTTTGGTTACTTCAAGAAACACACGTTGAATCCGACGATGAATCGCAACATCTAATGGATCACTGGAAACGTGTATGGGGTCAGCAACACGTTCATCCCAGCGCAAGACTGTCCTATTGGAGTATTGATGACAGTCGAACAGGAGGGTAGCAATCCTAGTACATCCAAGTATAGCTCATCAGGTGGAGCCATGGCAACAAGATAAATGGACGAAACGAGTGATAGCGGTCAAGTATCGGGACAGTGTGCTGGTAAATGTCTATGCACCAAACACACACAAGGACAGAGAACACTGCTTTGGGAGTATACAATCCTGGACATGGCCGACGCGGGAGATACTATTGGCAGGTGACTTTAACTGCGTACTAAGTCCCGTATTAGATAGACTGGGGGGGGGGGGTAAGATCAGGAAGATCTGAAAGTGCGGTGTTACAAGGGCTTCTAAAGACTCTACGATTAGAAGATGCCACGCCTTTAGCAGGACAAGCGGATGATGAAGCGGTCCCGCTCTTACCAACAGAGTACTACACGTATTGGGGACCAGATGCAGCGGGTATAATCGACAGATTGTACGCGCCAACAACATGGACGACAAAAGTACAATGGGTAGAGGTCACGGAACCATCAGCACCGTCAGACCATCAGCGCGGCGTCATTCATTTTGCTGGAGAGACACCACAAAGAGCCGAGCGGCAGGAAAAACGAGGAATTGTTTACCCAATTCGCACTTCCCAACCGAACCGAGTTCGTAACACTTTATTAGATCAATTAGTTGAGCATCGAGTAGCTTAAGACGCGTCAACCGCAACATGGGACTCGACTATAAAACAGTGTCAAGAGTGTATTCGGGTGATAACTCAGAAGGAACGGTGCAGACGACAAGACTTCAAACACCGGAGCAATATCCAAAACAGCGTTTACTTGATAACACGGACGGAAATCATGGCCGTATCGGCCGAAGAACAAAGAGCTCAGCATCTTATTCGAATGGGAGAACAACTCGAACGGACTACGGGACGACTTCGTTGGGTGTTCAAACGAGCCTCGAACTGGGAACGCGATCAAACAATAGTAAACACCCAGCATATCCATGGGCCGGGTTTCACCCGAAATATGAGCCTAGCGACCAAATTCGGGCTGGAATGGGCGTCAGTCTTAGGAACTGTACATAGTACAGTGATACCGGAGGAGATGCAGAGCGAATTTGACAAGTTCGTCAAAATACCCCAGGACAGATTATTATCGACGCAAGACAACAGAGCGCTGATGGTACCTGTCTCCGAAACGGAAGTATGTACAGCAATAGCAGCACTCAACCGTCACAAAGCAGCTGGACCTGATGGCCTCAACAACGATTTTTACAAAGCCACGGAGGCGATTTTAGTGCCCGCAATGGCAACAATCAGCAGCGAACTGATTACTGGTAGTACTCCACCGCCCTCCTTCCTACAGGCTCTGATAATTCCGCTCAAAAAGAAAGGCGATTCGGACGACGCGATGGACTACAGACCAATCTCGTTACTTCAAACAGGTTCCAAGATATTTACAAAAGTAATCGCAACCAGGGCACAAAAAGTGATGGGCAAGCCGATAGGAAGCTCTCAACAAGGATTCATACATGGTCGACAAATGATGAAGACTGTGATGATGATGATGATGGCAATACTAGCCACAGCCAAACCAGAACCTGAGCTGGCAGCAGAATTGAGTCGAGTTATACTACTGTTAGACTTTAAAAAGGCTTACGACACAGTATCACGCGATTTCCTGTTTCTAACGCTATCACGATTTGGATTCTCGTCTGAATTCATTGATATGATCAAGAAGTTACATGCTGGAACATCAGCCCAATTCCTTGTCAACGGAATATTGTCAGAACCGCTAAAAGTAACATCAGGAATTCGCCAAGGCTGTCCCCTCGCACCCTTGCTTTTTATCATAGCAGCAGAAGTGCTAGCATTGGCAATCCAGCAAGATGACAAGATTCAAGGCATTGAGGTACCAGGAAATACAGAAGAAAGACACAAGCTCTCCGCGTTTGTAGATGACTCTACAGTATTTCTTCAAGAAGCTAATAAACTTCCGTGGGTAATGCAGATAGCTAAACGATTTGGTGGCTTATCTGGTCTTCAAGTTCAACCAACCAAGCGTCAAGTGATTTATCTCAATACGGCGGTCGAAACGAGGATCACTCATGTCATCCCGGTCTTACAGGTAGGAATAACAGTTAGATACCTTGGTTATCAAATTGGAACAGGGCCATTGACGGATATTAATTGGGCGGACAGAATCCGTGCTATCCAGAAACGACTGGCTACAGCAGCTCAACTGTCGAACAGCGTGGCTAATCGAGTCCTTCTCTTAAACGTTATCATGCTGCCATCGGTATTATTTACAGCAGCAGTATTTGAGATACCTCACTGGGCCGAAACACAGCTAAGGAATCTCCAGAAACAATTTTTGTGGAACCATTCGACAAAAACGGATACTGCAAGACACAAGATAACACCGAGTCTGCTTTTCACACCCAAGTTAGCAGGAGGAGTCGGTCTAGCATCTATCTCGATAGCATGCAAGACTCAGAAAGTCAAACATGCAATACAATGGCTTATCCTTCGGAAAGACAAGTACTCAGAGGCTTGGCGAACCTGGGCTTTCAGAGGGGCTGATCTACAATGGGAGAATGGAGTGTCACCGCGACGACAGGACATCAAGAAGCTCAGACGTCGCCAAAAGACACCTGGGAATGAATTAGAAAGTCTACTGGGAAGTTGGATAGCGCCAGCAGAGCGAACAGAAGAGAGAAAGCAGCGGTTACGACAGCAACTAAACGAAGTGGAGGTATCGTCAGTACGTCTGATGAATAACGACGAGTGGAGGATAGAGCTGGCTCGGGATTTAACGGAACCTTTCGCAACCGTTATGACAATGGAGACGATATTTTGGCCATCCTACTATTGGAATGATAACCCGAGTATAGTGGACCAGACGGGATCCATGCTGACGAGTAAGAAGTATAACAGAATTACTCCTTGCACGCTAGACCAACTCCATATCACCAGGATTGAAGCAAGGGCATATACGATGCAAATACCAAGAAAAGACGATAAACATCATCAAGCAGCGAAGCTTCGGAGGTGGAGCATTGCGGGCTTAAGCAGTATCCCTCCACTTCTTATCGGTACAACATTACGCACAGGAAATACAGTGACAATGCGGCACCCGCCGTCCTTCGAGTACGACTATAAGTGGAAAGTCGTGAGGAGAGCTGTAATTTGAGGCACAGCAACAGACACAGACGGACATAAACAAGCTCCAATAGAGCTAATCCAGCAACCCAATGGTATAAATTGGGGATTGCAAGACTCGACGATACATCAATCGGAACTCACGAAAGATATGAAGACGTTACAGCAGCGAGAGCGAGACAGGAGTATCATATTTGCAGCGCATCCGAGACTTCATGACTTTCCGTGGATGGTCTCGCCGACAGTTGCCAGCAAACACGTCCTAAAGGCAATCAAGAAACTAGCATTTAAGAAGTACAGAAGTGAAAGAGAATCGCTTGGCGTGATAGTGGAAAAGTTACAGTTAGCGGCAAAAACGAGTCAATGGCAAGCGGCGGCTCTGGGCCAGGATCCAAAGCTGTTATGGGCGCACCAAAACGAATTAACGGAGTATCAGGTATGGGTCTGTTATCAAGTAGCACTCCGACAATTAAATCTGCATCATCCGACACGGCTGGTGAACAATAGCTGCCAAAAACTAGAAGGGAGTCAGGGTACCAAGGAGACACTGGAGCACATCTTCTGGGACTGTGCATGTGCCCAAGTATGCTGGCAGAAACTCATCTGCCAATGGACAGGGGAGTGTTGGACCCAGGGTGCTCTACACAACTTCCAAAAGAACTGCGCAAGTAGACAAGCTCCAGTACTGTCCGAAACGATCACAGGAAAACTACGAAGTCTATACCCAGATGAGGCAGATCAGTACGCAATGGTTTGGAAACGGCTGTGGAGAATACGCTGCAGTATCTGCATAACAACACTCTGGATACAGCGCAATCGGGCCGTTTTTCAGCATGAAGAAGTAACAATGGACGGAAGTCTGCAGGAGTTCTGGGCTACAGGACAAAGGCAAATACGAGCAGTCGCCATACGTGAACGACGGTGCCCCGAACGTTTAGAAAACGGGACGCGTATCCTACTCTGCTTACAAGAGTTAGACAACCAGCCCAAAGAGATGTTCCCTCACAGGACAAGCTTCGTACATCCTCGGCGCCCAAAGGAACCGACGTTGATAACCAGGCTTAGGATCAAACAGACATCTAGTTGTCGATAATGACCAAATAGAATCGTCTGCCCTCTCTCATTAGTGAGCGATGTTCGCCCCGACTGCAGATCATAACATCTGAACTTGTTCGCACTAAGGCGATTGGCAGCGAATTTAATTAGCATGATTGCTTCCGATGCCAGCAAGTGTTCACGTTGAATCTCCATCAGTGCTAAGTGCGCAACAACATTCCTGATCCCATCCAGTTCAACAACTAAACGCCAATCCTCATCCGACAGTGCAGTAAATACAGAGGGGTCATCACTTGGCTCAGGTGATTGAAAGTAGGCTCGAAAAGCTGGAAAATTCATAATCGATCGTTGCATTAGGCTTGACGCAGATGCAACACGGACGTCGACGTCAAGTAATGTAGATAGAACCGGTAATTTCAGGTATTTTTGCAGGCTCTCAAGTCGATCTGCCCTCTGGGGAGTGGAGAAGTAGTTATTTAGTCTTCGTAACTTTCGAATAGCTTTGGACCCTTCCGGAAGTGCGCCGTCTTCAGTCACTACCAGTTTCTGCTTCTCCATTTGTTTGGTAACTGGGTCTACCACGTAACCCGTTCTCACGCTCTCTCGTAATCCCAGCCCGTATGAAAGACACAAGCTTAAAATGTGCATGTGGCAATCCGTTGGCAACGTGGCATCAAATTCTTTGGAAATCTTACGAGCGACAGGTGCTGTATCAGAGACACTGAACTTAGCCATTGCACCAATATCGATCCCATATCTTTCTTGACAGCCGTTAACAATCACTCTCTTCACTTCTTCAGCAGCGAGGCAGTCGTTTTTCACCGTCTCCAGTAGCGAAATGTGACGCATGCGCCAGTTGTGATCGAGCAAGTTGACGGAAGCTCCAATTACACCCTTCTTTCCACAACTAGTGTACGTGTCGTGCATCAGTGTCAAAAATGCTTGACCATTTAACCGCTGAAACTCGTCGTGTAAGAAGCGGTTAGTCAGTGTTGTATAGCGATCATAAGATGTATCGAGGAGATCATTGGGTGTCGAAGGTGATAAAATCTTGAGTTGCGCCTTGCCTGTTACAAACCGAAGGCAAGAGCGAAACGCCTCAGATGTGACTAAGTTGAAGGGCAGTCCTAACCAGTATTACCAAATAGCATTAGTATCAATACACGACATAAGCCAGTAACTCGCATTATATACTATATACCGTTTGAGACAAGCCAGTTCGAAATTGCGGTGTTGATTGCCTTGTCTGTAGGGCACCACAACATCTTTAGGGGGCCTGCTCGGGTATTTGGTTCAGCCGCCTTTGCCTTGACACGCTTACTAGGTTGTTGCATGGATATTAAATCCGACAGTCGTTTTTTTGCACGATTGCCTATCTTGTTTATCTCCTCCTTACCCAAGGGGTGATCTGGATGCATCGTTTGCACATGAACCTTGGCATTTGACGTGTTCGAGCACCTCAACAAACCAACCTCCCAATGCGATGGGCTACTTGCAGGCTGGCTATCGGCCGTACATAGCAAGCAGACCGATGTAAACGAAGATTGGCTGAGCCCGCGAGACTGTTTGTACGGCTTAGCAAGGTCGTGGATAATTGACCAAACTGCGTCCCTGGCGTTAGGCCGAGAGTGGTGCTCCACATAAACAGGTACCCCCTGTGTGTCATACTCTGGTAGAGCTGATGGCGATGTTGCATTTGTTCCACAGGAAGCATTAGGTGTCGCGACGCTGGCGGTGTGCTACGCAGGTTATTGATGGGCGAAACAGCAGAAGCACCTGTTTCTTTTACCGTAATATCTTGGCCAACTGGCGGCGGAGGTCCTAGGTACTGATGTAGACAATCAGTACTACATAATCTAATGTAGACAAATGAACACAACGCATTGAGTTTCACGACATGTATGGTAAAATACATGTGCACTGTAGCTCTACCGTTTTTCTAGTGGAGCAACAGCGTAGACGTCGTTGCTACACAAATGATGAACACCTTTCCGACAGACACAACACGGCGACACTACTGATAGTTCTGGACAGCAGCAATGAATAGCAGCACGCTTCATAATCTCGAGCCACGACGTGTACAAACGCCCTCAAGTCAGAGCTTAACGGTTGAGAGGTGGTTGACTAAACCTTGAATGACACAAGGAGCCTTGTTTTATTTTGGTAGAGATGACTGGTGCTCAAACCTCTGCATCTCTTGGAGATCGGGGTGGGGCTATTATTATTATTATCGCTTGATTATAGTAATTTTGTGGAACTTAAGAATACTACGTTGTGACTATTATTGTAATTGTTTAATAGGTCGAATATAATAATTAATAGTAGTCACGATATTATTAATTATTACAGAGTATTAGCAGATATCATTATACTAGCAATCCCCTCCTGAGTGCCCAAAAACGTACCCAAGCCAATTTGCGTAAGTAATTACCACTTCAACATAATTAAAACACCGATCCGTAAAACGGTTCCCAAAACGAAGCATAAAAATAATCTACTACCATTGTAATTGCAACGAAGCTGACTAAGGCGAGCGGGAGCGAGGCGCGTAGCCACAGCAAACCCGCGCGGGGTGCCTGTGAGGCAGGACCGCGCGGTATTTGCGGAGGCGGGCCCAGCAAGCGGACGCCGGAACTGTACACGTAAATTGAAGATTGTGTTGCAACTTGCGGATTACAGAAAAGAAATCGTATCACATCGATGGATGGGACAAAATATTTGTAGAATGGTCGAAAGTGCCGTGAACCGCTTGCTCTCCCGGGGGTTAAATTAGTCGCAAATTTTCAAGCCTGTAACCATGTGGCTCTACTTGAAGTCGCTATTGTGTGGTGCTTCAATTTTGCTGGTATGTGCCAATTGGGATTTTACGACTGTCGTCTCGGAAGCGCAGGGTTTGAACTTACCCCAAATGCGTTCAATCAAGCCAGAAGATTCGTCTGCGAGACGACTTTTGAGAAATTCCGCGAAGAAAAAAGAAGACGAGCGATGAGATTAAAAAACTGGCAGGGCTGATCAAGACGGGAGCAGTAAAGATTGGTGAAAGTTTGAACTTGGGGTACTTGTTACCAATCTGCCAGAGCGCAGAAGACATCCTCAAGCTCTTCAGGCTAGAAAACGGCTTGAACAGGGCTCTGAGTATCCTGATGTCAAGAGAATGGAAACTTATCTAAGGTCAATCAACAAATACAAACGAAAGAACAAATTGTCGATACTTGGAGTGCTGTCGGCATACTATGGAGATGATGCAGAGGCGACAGTACTCGTATCCGCGCAAAGGACGAGAAAGACTGAAAGTGAGCTTCAAACAATTCTGCAACTGCGAAATGCTCAGCTGTCGGGTTGGCTGAAGAATGATGAATCGGTCGACGACGTATTCAAGCTGTTAAAGCTGCACAAAGACGGATACAGTGCTCTCGGTAGTCCGAAGCTGGAAGTACTGGACGACTACATGAAGTTGTTCAACCGTGAGAAAGCAGGACAAGTAACGTTGCTTCAAGTCTTGACGAATGGTTTAGACGGGGAGCACAACCTGGCCAAGCTGCTTTTTTGTGCGAAGAAAGATCCCCGGACGAGTGAGCTGGCGAATGCGTTGGAGAACGCGCTACTGAATAAATGGCTTTCGAGGAAGTCGCGACCTGTAGAGGTGCTGAAGATTCTCGAACTGAACGAATACATGGATGAAGCTCTGCTTGACCCAACTTACCATACTTTGGCAAGATTCATCTCGATATACAACACAAGGAATCCCAGTAGCAAAACGTCATTGATCGAGACATTTATCAGGAATTATGGGGACGGTGAAGTAGCGGAGAAGCTCAGCGCTGCGAGGTCTCATGAGGCCACGAAGGCGACGGCGTTAGAGCTTCAGAAGCAGCAAATGGATGCGTGGTTGAAAAGCGGCAAATCTCCCGACACTATCTTCTGGCTGCTTAGCCCTTCTAGCCCCTCTGTTTATGCTGTATTATACAGCAGAAGAAATAAGGTGTCGAATACGCTTCTTGTGTGGGTACCACAGTACCACACGAGGCCACGAGTGCCTCGGATGTCGGCGCTCCGACATCCCCAGACGTGAGTAACAGAGCTCCACGTCACGGTCGCCGTCGTCAACGACGCCGCCGCCGCCTCAAGTCGGATCCGAACTTCGTTTAGATCGACGTCGCTTCAAGCGACTCGGAATCCAGGGCCCGGGCTCCTCCGACAAGGCCGGTGGAAGAGTGTTATCACATCTTCGATGGCGAGACCGGTTTACCCGTCAAGGCATCTGGTATCCACTTGGAACCGTTGCCAGAGGTTGCAGAGATACTGAACCTCGAGGAAATGACGGTTGAGTCTTTCCTGGCCAACCTCAAGGCTGGAGAGATTGCCGAGATGGTGCTCATGAGACCTGAGACCACTCGGGAGCTGAACGCCTCCTCTGTCTTGGACGGGAATGTCCTGGAAAACCTAAACAAGCAGCGTTAGATGCGCTTGGGTTCTGAGATCCTTAAGAACCCCAAGGATTCGGTGTATCCTTTGGTGACGGAGTATGCGGACGTGGTGAACAAACGCCCACCGACCCAACTCCCACCGGATCGAGGCGTACGGCATGAGATTGATCTCGTGCCTGGCACAAAATACTCTGTCACCCGACAATGACCTCTCCCACGCGAGCGGTGCGAGGCCATTGACGCCTTCTTCGCTGCAAAAGCGAAGGCTGGCATGGTGCGGGAGTCAAAGTCCCCGCACTCGACGCCGACTTTCTGCGTTTGGAAGCCGAACGGAAAGTGGCGTCTGGTTCACGCTTAAAACAAGCTGAACAGCGCAACGGTGCCGGCCCAAACACCAATCCCACGAAAGGATGTGTTATTGAACAACATGGCCGGGAGCGTACTGTACAGTGCGCTGGATTTGGTAGACGGATACGACCAGATCCTGATGCGAGAGAGTGACATCCCGCTCACCGCGGTGAGCACCGTAAGCGGCATGCTTTGGAAGTGGCACGTCATACCGCAGGGCCTGTCTAACGCCCCGGCGACGTTCAATCGCCTGGTGACGCAGTTGTTCCGCCCTTTGCATACCTTCGTACAGACGTACTTCGATGACATATTCGTCCATAGCCGTGCCGAGGGAGGCAAGACGGCCATGGAGGTGCATCTGGGGCACCTCCGTCGAGTATTGGACGTAATGCGAGCAATCAAGCTCTACGCCAACATCGACAAGTGCGTCTTCGCGTCACCAGTGATTAAAGCTCTCGATTGCTTCGTAAGCAACGTGGGCGTTCGGGCTGACCCAGACAAGGTCAAGGCCATAGCAGCATGGCCGATGCCCCGATCCCCAAAGGATCTTCGAGAGTGGTTGGGCTTGGACAACTATCTTCACAAGTACAGCGCAGGGTACGCGGGCTTTGCTAAGCCCTTGTCGGGCCTCCTTCAGAAGGACGTCGACTGGCGCTGGGAGCAAGAGCACCAGGATGCTTTTGACAGCATCAAGGCCAGTCTCCAAGAGGCCCCTGGCCTGGCCCTGTCGGACGAGACGAAGCCGTTTAGCGTCGTCTGCGATGCCTCCGATTACACCATCGGGTGTGCATTGCTGCAGGTGGACACGGCTGGACACGAACGAGTCATCTCGTTCCTGTCCAGGCAGCTCAAAGCCGCCGAGCAGAACTACCCTGTTCACGACAAGGAGCTCCTGGCAATGCAATATGCCCTTGTTAAGTTTCGTGTTCACCTTCGGGGCTCACGGCCCTTCGTGATCTACACAGACCACGCGTCCTTGAGGAGACTAACTCGCCTCACCTCTCCCAAAGGATGGCGAGGTGACTGTCCTTCTTCGCGGAGTACAACTTCCGCGTCGAATACTAGCCGGACGAGCTCAACGTGCTTGCCGACGCCCTCTCTCGGCGTCCTGACTATGAGCTGGCCCACATCACACGGGTGACAACGGATCTATATGATCGGATACACATCGCGTATCGGGACGATGAGGCTGTCGCGCCTATCGTTAAGTTCCTCATGGCAGGAACGAGCGCGAAGTCCGACTGACTCTCGTCGCGACAGCACTCCCGGCTCCACCGATATGAGTTGAAGGATGGCTTACCGGGTGGAGCCCAATGAACCTCCAGGGGTAGTCGTACCCAACGACGAGGATCTGATATTCGATATCCTCGCGATGGCGCACGACGCGCCCTCCAGCGGTCATTTGGGCCGCGAGAAGACCTTTCTGTCGGTCTCTCAGGCCTTCTGGTGGACTCACATGTACAAGTGGGTCGCCCGATACGTTAAGACATGTGAAACATGTCAGCGGGTCAAACCCGCAGGGCACTCTTCAGCTCCACTACAGAGCCCGCCCGTACCGGCTGACTGTTGGGAAGTCGATGAGTCTTGGCTTCATCTTTGGGCTTCCCGCCGACAGACACGGCAACACTGGAATTTTGGTGCTCGGGTGTCGGCTGAGCAAGATGGTACATCTTGCTCCGGTTCCCGTCACTGTTACGGGCGAACAAACCACAAGGCTGTTCGTCGATGGCGTGTTCCGCTATCACGGTCTCCCGGAGACCATTGTCTCGGACCGAGACACGCGGTGCACTGCTGCGTTTTGGAAAACGCTGTTTCCTTTACTGGTAACTCGTCTGCAGATGTCCAGTGCGGATCATCCACAGACAGACGGCCAGACAGAGCGCGTCAACCGAGTGCTCGAGGACACTCTGCGCAGTGTGTGCGCGGCAGCACCACGTACGTGGTCGACGCAGCTTCCGGTTGTTGGGTTTGCGCTCAACAACGCGGTGCACGCGTCCACGGGGTTAACGCCGTTCTACTTAAACGGCTTCCGTCACCCCATGTGCCTTTAACTCTTCGAGGAGACACTGATTCCTCTATTCTAAGTGGGGGAGAGGCTCGGAAAGCCCTTTCCTCCCAGGTCTCGGATGTGAGACCAGTTTTGCTGCGGAAACAAGTGGAATCCTTTATGAATACCAAGCTGAGCGTTGTCAGCAGGGTCCGCGATGCCATGGCAGCGGCCCAAGATAAACAAAGGGAGTACTCCGACAAACATGGAAGAGGAAACTTAAGTGTATTTAAATGGGGGACTTAGTGTCACTAGACACGAGGAACCTACCTCTTGACACTGTCAGCTCTGTCGGCAGCAACAAGCTGAAGCACCGCTTCATCGGCCCATTTGCAGTCCTGGCCAGACATGTTGCGTCGTACACCATCGACCTGCCAAAGTTAATGACGACGCACCCGACGTTCTATGTTGGACGTCTTAAGCGGTACTTTGATCCGCAGGGTGTTGCTGACTCGCAGACCCACCTTCCCCCAGCTACTCGAAACGAGGGCCGGTCACAGACGTCGACGAGGGCGTCGGAGCAGGGACCCAAGCCTCGGTCGGAACGGCAAGGCTGCGGTCAAGACCGTACGCCGGAGGGCCCCTGTACGAACGGACCTCGGAGCCATACGCCTAGTACGCTGAGTACGCCGGGTACGCACCATACGCGTACGTCTGGGAGTGTGCCGAGGCGGCTCCGGACGTGGCAACAGAGCCTCGATCCGTCGGATCATGCGAAAGCCCTCGTCCAGATCGGTCGAAGAGGCCCGTCGATCCACCCGCAGATGCAGGCTCGCGACCTCTCGCTCCAACAGGTCCAGGCGGGCCGCAAGACGAGCGAGCTCGCCCTGATTCACGGTCTGGGCGGCAGCATCACCGCCAGGCCAACTGCAATCTCAAGGACGAGGACGCGTTGACGGAGGCGGTCAACCTCAGGGCCCTGTGTCGGACCCGCAGCCGGAGCACTCGGACGAGAGTGGCGTTTGGGAGGCGCCGAGTACTCGTACTCGTACGAGGGCACCTCCACCTCTGCTTGACCGGAATGGAGAAGTTCACTTCCACGTGGAGCGGATCCCCCTGGAGCGACGGCGTCGCGGTAAGCGACAGCGTCTCGTGAAATGGAGGGGTTATGCCCACTCCGAGAACTCGTGGGAGCCGATTGAACATCTCCTGATTGTCTGCCCGAAGCCTGTCGCAATCTGGGTACAGAAGCGGCGGCAGCTTCATAAGTAGTCCGGGGCTTCTTGCCTGAACGGGGTACGGACGTTGAATAAACTCCGTAACCGCGCTCATCGTGAGCGCAGGAAGCCCCGCGCTTCAGGATGTCCCTTTGCAGCATGCGCTGGCTGACCAAGTGGGCAAACCGAACACGAAGATCACGCTGGTCCAGGATGCGGGACAGCAGCTGATCTTCATGGAGTTCCCGTAACTCCGTGGGTGAGTACTTAAGAGACTCCACCCATGCCCAGAACATGTCCGCACAAGAACTCCAGGTGGGACAGTTCTCGGGCATAACCCAGGGGTACCCCCAAAGAGGATAGAGACCACCCCGGGTCTCGGGCTTCTTACGACAAGTCGTAAAGTCCTAAAGGGGGATGCGGTGTGGCGCAAGAAGCACACACCGAGAAGCCTCCAAGTTGTCAACGAACAACTGTTCTTTCTGAACAAGGGCACGTTCGTAGATGCCCCTAGAAGTGTGGCCGCCCACAAGGCCACGAGGAGCGACGAGAAGCTCTAAGAAGAGGTAATTCCCAGAGCTCTCCTTGGGAGGCCAATACCCTCTTGAGTTGATGGTGTAACGGGGTAAGAGATACCGTCACTAGCCTACACTATAGTGTGGAGGAAGCTCGCAATAGTAAAACCAAGTCTTAGGTTTGTGTCAAATTCAACTCTTATTTATTTAGGACCAGGGCGACTACCCCTGGCCTCGTGTGAACCACTCAAACACATGTCTATACCTGATTGGTCAATAAGTGAGTCTGGCTCCTCACTATCAACCAATCAGATCATGACACCTTGGCACACGCTACCCGTGTGCCACTTTACCTACTTATGTAATAGCTAAAGAAATATTTACCTACTTATGTAATTGGAGTTGGGCCCATTACAGATGGCAGCTCCCTGGCTGACGGGTGCCACCACCGAACCCCCACGCACACGCTGGGCAGCTTGGAAATCCTCCTGCTGCTGGTCGAGGTCATTAGTGACCTCCCGGGGCTCAGCGATAGCACCCTCCCCCTTCCCTTCTTCCTCCTTCTCCTCCTCTTCATCCGAGGAGTCGAAGAGGCCGTATCTCCTTTTTCTCGCGGAGTGGAGACTTAGAGGCTGTAAGCTTCTTTGAGGGCTTGGTGCCTTGGGCTTTAGAGGTCTTAGCACGCGCAAGACCCTCGGCAAGCGAGAGACGCTTGCGAGGATTCTCTTCCTCATCGCCACCAGCTTTGGGAGTGCCCTTATCCTTGACGGCCGGACGCTCAGAGCGCACAGACGTCCTGGGACTGTGATCACCTTGATCACTAGCGAGCGACTGCACGCTGTCATCCTTGTGCTCAATGGGCACTGGGCTGTGCCCTCCCACAGAGCCCGCAGGAGCATCGTGCGTGCTCTCGGACTCGGCTTCGTCCTCACTGCCAGAGCGAACTCATGTTCCACGAACCGAGGCTTCGGACGATTGTCTGAGGCGAGGGCGACCATCTGCGGCGCTTGCTTGTTCGCTTGCCCAAAGCCGCGTCACCCGAGGAACCAATCGCCTCGGAGGCTACCTGAGTAGCCTCCTTAAGTGCCGAGTCTTTGCCGTGAGACTTAGTGCTTTTGGCTTGCGCCTTACCGGCAGCAGCCTTAAAGCGTGTCTTAGCACCGCTCTTTGCTGTGCCACGAGGCATGGTAAACAGTCGAAGTGGAGACCTAGAAGAAGAGCGCACAGACTGCTGCTCGAGGCTCTAACGGTGAAGTGAGCCTCCGCCGCGCTCGCGCGGCCAAGTCGATGGTTTTCGACTTTGAGAATGAGAGTTTGTGACGAACACCTCTTTATTCTGATTAGTCGGTAAACCGAACCTAAGTGGGGGACGATGTAGCGGGGTACGTAGCCATAATTGTACCCTGGTTACATGAAGTGTGACACGTCGCACTTCAGGAGTATGACACGTCATACTTCGGGGTATTTGGTACAAAGCTTAAAGGTCGTTCAAAGCCAACCATTGGTTAACGACATTGCATTTCTATAGGTGACTTATAGTTTGTATTAAACCCAAGCTTTATCTACCTATAAATATACTTAGCTTACATTCTACCTTAATTAGGTCACTTCGCTCTCTTTTGAATAAAGAAGGGACCTGTAAGCTGCCGTTCACTGAGAGTTTGTATACTATCGGAAGATAACTTCCTCTAGCGCAAGGTGCTGTGTGACCCCGTCACAAACGGGCATTAAGGTACCTTCTGAGTGCCCAAAAACGTGCCCAAATAATTTAGCGTAATTACCTACAAAATAACTAAAACACCGATCCGTAATTGCCTAAAACGGTGCCCAAAACACTGCATTTAAATAATCTACTTACCATTCTAATTGCGACGGAAACAGACTCGACCGACTAAGGCAAACGGGGGCGAGGCGCGTAGCCACAGCAAACCCGCGCGGGGTGTCAGTGAAGCAGGACCGCGCGGAATTTGCGGAGGCTGGCCTAGCGCCGAGCTCACTAGCGAGCCGCACATTGTACACTCCAGTACATTCTATCTTTGTATCGCGACTGCAAGCTAGTCAACTTACTTCCTTAAATCGTAAGCTAATCGGTAGCAAATTATGCTAAATTGTTTGGGCACTTTTGGTACGTAATTGGGTACACAAAAGCGGACGCCGGAACTGTACATGTAAATTGAAGATTGTGTTGCAACTTGCGGATTACAGAAAAGAAATCGTATCACATCGATGGATGGGACAAAATATTTGTAGAATGGTCGAAAGTGCCGTGAACCGCTTGCTCTCCCGGGGGTTAAATTAGTCGCAAATTTTCAAGCCTGTAACCATGTGGCTCTACTTGAAGTCGCTATTGTGTGGTGCTTCAATTTTGCTGGTATGTGCCAATTGGGATTTTATGACTGTCGTCTCGGAAGCGCAGGGTTTGAACTTACCCCAAATGCGTTCAATCAAGCCAGAAGATTCGTCTGCGAGACGACTTTTGAGAAATTCCGCGAAGAAAAAAGAAGACGAGCGATGAGATTAAAAAACTGGCAGGGCTGATCAAGACGGGAGCAGTAAAGATTGGTGAAAGTTTGAACTTGGGGTACTTGTTACCAATCTGCCAGAGCGCAGAAGACATCCTCAAGCTCTTCAGGCTAGAAAACGGCTTGAACAGGGCTCTGAGTATCCTGATGTCAAGAGAATGGAAACTTATCTAAGGTCAATCAACAAATACAAACGAAAGAACAAATTGTCGATACTTGGAGTGCTGTCGGCATACTATGGAGATGATGCAGAGGCGACAGTACTCGTATCCGCGCAAAGGACGAGAAAGACTGAAAGTGAGCTTCAAACAATTCTGCAACTGCGAAATGCTCAGCTGTCGGGTTGGCTGAAGAATGATGAATCGGTCGACGACGTATTCAAGCTGTTAAAGCTGCACAAAGACGGATACAGTGCTCTCGGTAGTCCGAAGCTGGAAGTACTGGACGACTACATGAAGTTGTTCAACCGTGAAAAAGCAGGACAAGTAACGTTGCTTCAAGTCTTGACGAATGGTTTAGACGGGGAGCACAACCTGGCCAAGCTGCTTTTTTGTGCGAAGAAAGATCCCCGGACGAGTGAGCTGGCGAATGCGTTGGAGAACGCGCTACTAAATAAATGGCTTTCGAGTAAGTCGCGACCTGTAGATGTGCTGAAGATTCTCGAACTGAACGAATACATGGATGAAGCTCTGCTGGACCCAACTTACCACACTTTGGCAAGATTCATCTCGATATACAACACAAGGAATCCCAGTAGCAAAACGTCATTGATCGAGACATTTATCAGGAATTATGGGGACGGTGAAGTAGCGGAGAAGCTCAGCGCTGCGAGGTCTCATGAGGCCACGAAGGCGACGGCGTTAGAGCTTCAGAAGCAGCAAATGGATGCGTGGTTGAAAAGCGGCAAATCTCCCGACACTATCTTCAGGCTGCTTAAGTTAAACCTTAACATCCCGAACAAGAACCCGTTTGTATCCGTGGCAAGTACGAAGCTCCATCTCTTGGAGCAGTACGTTAAGAGGATCAGCGTCATTAATCCCGGATACAAGACCGACATTCTCACGGTGCTAAGCGATGGATTTGGTGGCGGAGGCAAATTTACACTCGCGGTTTTTGGTGCAATTGAGTCGATAGGCGTTCACAACATCGACTCCCTCGTCGCTTTTGGTGCTGAGTACGAAAGGTTGCTGTTTAAGCGCTGGTTCCGCAGCAAGGCAGAACCAAAAAGCATTTACTCCAGATTCCTCGATGTTGAAGAGGCTTCTGCTAGTCATTTGGATGATAGGATTGTAAGCCGATACACAGTATACTACAACGAGAAGATAGTTCCTCGTCGTTTCGGTGCTTTCAACGATCTAAGGCGTTTGTAGACCGGAGTGGTCACAAGCGAAGACCCTACTCCATTTTATGTTGCGCTGATACCAACTATTCGTCTCAGCCCACCGATCCTCGAATAGGCGGAAGAGACACTATGAGCTGTAAGCTTTTTAGAGTGTCTTGTGTCCGAAAATAAAAGCGGTATGCTTAGAAATTCAATTCATTTAATAGTACCGTCGTATTTCGTCTAAGTACGCCCACACAAATACCAGACGACACCGCTCAATACAGAGTAGAGAGCAGGTTTCTTTAACATTTGTGAAACATTGACATCCCGGTGAAAGATTTTCAAATTTCACATCTTCACCATTAACTTTGCAGAGGTGGTCAAACGTCGACTACCGGTAAAACAATCACCATTTTGTAAACAGTAATTTTGACCAATTAGTTGCTCGTATAAAGGTCTTCTGTTCTTATACTTCCTCTATCCACAAATAAGGGTCCAGGTCGCACTTATGTACGTCCGGAAATATAAGGCCACCTGATTTACTTTAAAAAATGTAATAATTCGATTAGGAAGGTGTGGACGACAAAAAATCTTACTTATGTAAAAAGTAATCGTACCTATGTTATGTTTCGCCTTTGGGCCGCTGATTGATAAAATAATTGGCAAAAAGATGGCTACAGTGATTTTTATCACTAATCAGCTAGCGCTAGTTTTCGATTATTTGGTCTTAAGATTGATCTTTATATTTGATGTGGCCCTTTACTTCCGGTAACTAATTATGCCCGCCCTATATTCGGACGGAGAAAGTACAATACAGTACTGTACGAAGTAATCACTGAGTACAGCGGGACACTTGCCGTAGTCACAAATCTTGTTTGAACGTGCCAACAGATCTCTCCAGCTGTGTTTTAGTTAATACATGTAATGGCCGCACACCGCTCACTCTGATATTTCCCCGTTCCAGCACTCTTTTGACATGCAGTGAGCAATTTACTTCGGAGCGAACCCCGGACACACCCTGATGATGCGAGTCTACCTTACTGCGCTGTTAAGTGCAATTTCAGCTCTACTGGCGCCGGGTGGAAGTGCCCCAGTGTCTGCTCTTCCAGACTTTCCGGCTGGCTACTTACCATGTAATAAACTACGTACACTAACCAACGTACCTGAAGAATCTCCATCCCACAGGCGATTGAGAATTTCCGATACACATGATGACGAAGACAGAGTAATAGGTGAAAAACTATCGGGGTTGATTAAGACTGGAGTATCGAGGATACACGGATACCTGAATTTAGGACCGTCAGCAACTAGAGAACAACCAGCAGATGAAATTCTTCGAATGTTCAAGCTTGAGGATGGAATAGAGAAGGCCTTGGCCAGTTCTAACTTGAAGGCCATGGAAACTTATATGGAGGAACTGCATGCCAAGAGCCGAAAGAGCACGACGTCAGTGCTTGGAATACTCACGAATCACTACGGGGACGATGCAGTAGCGAGCGCACTTGTGACTGCACAGCTTAATACCAATACGAAAGACATGGGGGATACAATATGGCGATTACGGAACACACAGCTTTCAGCTTGGCTGAGTAGCGACAAGTCTGTCGACGATATTTTCAACCTGCTAAAGCTCCGTCAAGATGGCTACCTAGCTCTCTCCAGTCCAAAGTTGGAGGTGCTGGACGACTACATGAAGCTGATTATCCGCTCCAAATCCAGCCAAGAAACGCTGCTTGACGTGTTAACGAGGGGATTTGGAGAGCGGAGATTGGCCAGACTGCTAGTCCGTGCGAAGCAAGATGACCGAACAAAAGAACTGGCGACGGCACTGCAAAATGCGCTTTTTAACAAGTGGGTTGCAGACAAGTTGAGGCCGGTCAACGTCCTACAGCGACTGAGATTGGATAGAGGTGTCACCAAAGCTATGACAGACTTGAACCGAGACACTTTGACGAGGTACATCTCGCTGTTTAAAACACATAATCCAAGCAGTAAAACGTCATTCATTGGTACGCTTTCCGCGCATTATGGAGACGATGCAGTAGCGAAAGCACTCGTGACTGCGTCGTCGGATGCGAGTACAAAAGAAGGCGCGATTCAGCTACGAAGTGAACAGCTGACTGACTGGCTGAACAACGAGAAGACTGTTGACGAAGTTTTCAAGCTGCTAAAGCTGCGCGATGACGGAGAAGTCGCTCTAATAAGTCATAAGTTGGAGTCTCTAAAAGACTACATCGAGCTATTCAGCCGCGAAAGAACAGGAGATGAGACTTTACTTAAGACGCTGACGACTGGATTCGGCGGAGAAAGTGGATTCTCGAAGATTCTACTGGCAGCAAAGGCCGATCAACGTACAAACCCAGTGGCTACGTCATTGCAAAGCGAGCTACTTCATCAGTGGCTTCAGAGCGGATTGCAGCCGGGAAGCGTCTTGAAGAAGCTCAAATTGGACCGTGGGATAACAGAAGCACTCTCTGATGGAAACATCCACACTTTGACAGTATACATTTCGTTGTATAACACACACAGAATCCAAGCAATGCAGTATCGCTGATTAAGATACTATCCGCGCATTATGGAGACGATGTTGCCAAGGCACTTGCCATGGACGATCTGGCCACGACTGAGCTGGCGTCCAATCTGCTGACACAGCAGTTGCAGCTGTGGCTGAAGGGCGAGAAATCTGCTGGCGACGTTTTCGCGATACTAAATGTTGGACACCTCGATTTCTTGTCCATGAAGAGTCAGAAGATGCAGATTTTGGACAGCTTCTTAAAGATGTATAACGCCAAAAATCCGCTTGACGCCAAGAGTATGTTCGCGGTAGTAAGAAAGGGCTTTGGCGGTGATGCCGGGCTTGCACGTGTGATTGGTAAGGCGCTTGTAACCTCGCAAAATGAGCCGAAGATGGCTTTCAAGTACCAGAATGAACTATTCAACCAGTGGTTCAATAGAAACATTGAGCCCAAGAACGTTTACGTAGAGGTCCTCAAGATCAAGAAGCGCTCTGCAGACTTTACAGCAAAGGGGATCGCTAAAAGATACAAGAACTATTACAAGAAACGGATGGGGGAGGTTATAACCTTAAACAATCCAAGGCGGTCTTAAGAAAAGAAGCGTTATTAGATGTTTCAATCCTAATTCCAACGGAGCGTGCTTAATTCTGCATTGTTTTACAATCACCATGGAAATTAAAGTATGTTTGCAAGTTGGGAGGAGTCGACGTCCTGCTAGCCAAAATTGCTAAAATGGAAGAGACAGACTTTCGTATGACGCGTATCTTCACTACCAAACCTTTTCGGATGAATGTCTTAATCCTATCATGTAAAACTGTCCCGAATGAGAAAATGTGACGATAAAAAGCGCTTCTGTCACTTGTATCCTATGCAAAATGCAATTAACCGTGAAGATTCGCGGTGCGCCACCAATAACGTGTGTTTTACCGCCGGGCCTTTTTCCTGCTGACCATAGCTTGTCATACAAACGATTTATCAAATCCCATTTTGGAAAGGTTTTAGCAGAAACCACGCCCAAAACCATCTTGCGGCTTATTAGGGTTCTGTCGGCAGAAAATTCGATGGTTTAGGGGCAAGATATCGTACTTGAAAAAAAATCATATTAGTCAGAATCACATGAACGTAGGCCACTCTAAAAGCCTACAGCTCATAGTGTCTCTTCCGCCTATTCGAGGAATCCGTCGGCTAGGATGAATAGTTGGTATCAGCGCAAAATAAAATGGAGTAGGGTCTTCGCTTGTGGCCACTCCGGTCTACAAAGTTGGCGTTTGTAGTACAAACGCCTTGGATCGTTGAAAGCACCGAAACGACGAGGAACTATCTTCTCGTTGTAGTATACTGTGTATCGGCTTACAATCCTATCATCCAAATGACTAGCAGAAGCCTCTTCAACATCGAGGAATCTGGAGTAAATGCTTTTTGGTTCTGCCTTGCTGCGGAACCAGCGCTTAAACAGCAACCTTTCGTACTCAGCACCAAAAGCGACGAGGGAGTCGATGTTGTGAACGCCTATCGACTCAATTGCACCAAAAACCGCGCGTGCAAATTTGCCTCCGCCACCAAATCCATCGCTTAGCACCGTGAGAATGTCGGTTTTGTATCCAGGATTAATGACGTTGATCCTCTTAACGTACTGCTCCAAGAGATGGAGCTTCGTACTTGCCACGGATACAAACTGGTTCTTGTTCGGGATGTTAAGGTTTAACTTAACCCTTTAGTCATGTATGCTGTATAATACAGCATAAGTGTTATAAGAGGTTTAAGATGCAGCAACAATGAAACATCAAACTATTTCGCATACTGGAATTTGTATTGGTCGGTTGCAAATCCTAACGGTGACTGGTTTCTCGCACGTCGCTACTGATCTGGGGTTAGAGGAGCCCGTCTACGGATGCTATCGGGTGGATAGAGGTTTGTGTCGATCGCGCAATCCCGCTCCCTCCTCACTACACTTGAAATCTCGGTCTCCCTCCGCCCCGCTCCGCTTAACTCGAACAGCATGGACAAAACGTTCAAGCAGCTCTGGCGAGAGCTTTGCAAGCAAGGGTGGACACCGAAGCCCCCCACCGGCCTAAGTAGTGACCACCGCTACGTCCGCCCGGGAAGAAGCGTGAAAGGAAAGGATGGCGTCGACTACTTCACCGGTACAGCTCGCACCACTAGTTTGCATCGATTACAACAACTTTACTAACCGATTTGCCCCCTCAGGCGAGAAAGCGCTACTGGAGTTTGCTCGACAGCGTGGCTGGTTAGAGTATAGTGTTATCGCTGGAACTATTCCTCCGCCCCCTTCGTCGACCGCATTGACGGCACCGCCTGCAGACAACGGAGCGTGAGATGATAGGTCCACTTCTGCCGCAGCTGATCGCATCGAAAGGGAGTCAACACCAACGACTACCACGCCTGCTAAAGAGAACGTGTCAGCTACGACGACCTCTACTGCGACGGCATTCACTGTAGCCAGTACAACTCAAGCTCGGGCTTCGAGCCCAGTTACTTCGGCTAATACAGCACAAGCTCGGCCCTCGACCGCAGCTGCTCGACCGGCTACAACACAAGTTCGGACTGCAAGTGTGGCTACTCGGGATGCTACTGTACAAGATCTGACTGTGCGTCCTGTTACTCAGGCTTCTACAGCACAAGCTTCCAACGTTATCCTGTCGGATACAGCAGAAGAAAACACAATGACGCTGCCTCTGCATCTTGATACAGCAGAAGGTCATGCTGCAGTAGAGGAAGAGGAAAAAGGTGAGGAGCCCGAGCTTGAAGACGTTGCAGAGTTCAACATGCACGATTCGAATGGATTCATTTTCGCTTTGTCCAAGTGTGAATGGTCTCAAAATGCGGATGCAGACGATCCCAATCTCTGTGACTCGGACTCGGAGAGCGACAAGTCTGATGAGATTGATACGGAAGATTATATTCACGAAGTAATGGACACGGAAGTGGGCTTGGCAAGTAATGCCGCCGAGGATGCCCTGAGTGACAACGATGACGGATTAGATGACGCCGAATTCTTCGAGGATGTTGCTGATGATGACTGGTCCCCTCGAGAAAATGCCAATGCCAATCCTGATTTTCTCCGTGACGCGGAATTGAAGGCGGTTTCTTCTGCATGGGTTGTATACGATCAAGACCACAGTGGAGACCTGCAAGTAGATGGTGCATCGGATCTTTACAATGGCCGGTGGGGTCCAACGGAGTCTGCGCGAACGTATGCGGAGTCACCTCTTGCCATATTTTACTACTTCATGCCGAAAGTTGATGTGGGCCTAAATTGCTGAGGAATCCAATCGATATCGTGCGAGTGTGGTAGATGAAGTCGCTATCCAGAAGCAACGCCGTCAGCAACAGTGGCAACTTACACACCCAAATAGTCGAGTCCAGTCGTTATCGGATATCAAAGACACTTTGAGCAAGGTGAAACCCTTTCGAGCTCACGAGATAGTTCACTACATTGCGCTGCTTATAGCTCGTGCACTGTGCGCCCACCGGCGTTCACTAGGAGATCACTGGTCGACGTCTGCGAATGGGGCAATTCCACGAGGCACGTTCGGCAAATTCATGACTCGCAAGCGATTTGAGGAGATCACGCGCTATCTACACTTCAATGACAATGCGAACGACCGGCGTAAGCAAGACAAAGCTTGGAAATTGCGTCCTTTCCTCCAGATGATTGAGATGACCTTTCGAAACGGATACCGAATGGGTTCCACGCTTTCCTTCGATGAAGAGATGATTGGCAGCAGGCATCAATACAACCCGATGCGAATCTACATGAAGGACAAACCAACGAAGTGGGGAACCAAGTTGTACATGGCTTGCTGTTCTAATACAACATACTGTTCTCGGTAAGTCGTCTTATGATGTAGCCTACAGCAGAGCGCGGATGGTATCTAATACTGTGTGTTTATGCTGAATCATACAGAATAAAGATCTGTCGCGGGAAAGAAGACACAGAGTCAGCTATTTCGAAAGCGGTGATCTGCAACTTGACCAAAGCGTGGCGAGGGCAGCCTTGAAGCGCCTAGTCGTCACCGACAACTACTACACCTGCGTGCAGCTAGCCGAACGCCTTCTGAGAATGGGAATCTACACAGTAGGTACAACACGCGTCAATCGGAAAGGCTGGAGCGAGCGGATCCAGTTCCCCAGTAAGAAAAAGCAAAAGCAGTTGCAACCTCAGCAACCTGCAAACAAAATTGAACGCGGAGCGTACCGTGTCGCGTATAATCCACGGATCCCAGGGTTGGTCGCCGCTAGCTGGAAGGATTCAAAGACCGTCAACTTCATGGCAACGGGATGCAGCACGAGACGAGTTATTGTTCAGCGAAAGCGTAAGGGGGATGGCGTCTCTCTTGAAGTTGCGTGCCCCGAGCTGGTTCGTATCTACAAGGAAGGCATGGGAGGAGTAGACCAACACGATCAGCTGCGACTTCACCGCTATTCTACCCAGAAAGCACTGCGCCATCGATCCTACTACAAGAACCTGTTTTTCGGTATCGTTGACATGGCATTAGTCAATGGGTTCATTATCCACAAGTTAGTGATGAAAGAGCAAGGCAAACCTGTTCCCACCCATGCTGACTATTTGGCGCGGCTACACGTGGAGCTGCTTGCGCAGCAAAAGGTGGACTTTCAAGGCAACATGCACGCCCAAAACTTACTTTCGGCCCCACTGGCAGGACAACCGCACGTGCTGACAAAACCTGCGGAAACCTACAAGAACAAAGTCCGTCAGTATTTATGCAAAGTATGTTCGGCCTATTCCGACAAGGAACATCGCAGCTTCGAGACGCCGTACTCTTGTGAAGAATGCTCGCTTACCTTTGGGGGTCGCGTGGCTCTTTGCAACATGGCTCGCAGGGAGGAGCGAGGCAACACCGACACGTGCCATCAGACATGGCATATCACCTGGAAGAATGGCACCATCATCCCGCCGGACATGAGAAAGAAAATAAGATTCAGGAAATGAAAGCTGCAGGAAGTAGATGACGAGTAGCTCACCTCTGATCTAATGTGGAGGAAACTTTGCCCATTTGTTGTTTACACAAGTCTTTGCTTGACAAATGGGCAAACGTTTTCTCCGCGGAAAGCGCGGGGTAGCTGCAGCGCTCTCCACGCCACCAGTTTTGGCGCGAATCGCCACGACGACTGCCGTACATTGAGTGTGAAAGGGTAACGAGTGCTACATACATTTTTCACGATTTTGCACAAAATGTATCCATCAATCTAGCCAATTAGGATTCTTACATTTACTGGCAGCATCATAAATTGTACTAGAATCCGGCTCGATTGCTAGAAAGGGGCTACAAACAGATAAACCTCACACAGGTACGCCGTCATACTATAGGAAAGCTTCTGCTTCAGTTAAGGTCTGGGCGACCGCGTGTGGCACTATGTTGCCCACACAGGAAGAGTGTCCGACGCCTTCCGATTCAGTTAAGGTCTGGGTGACCAGGTGTGGCACTTTGTTACCCACACAGGAAGCGTATCCGACGTCTTCCTCTTCTGTTAAGGTATGGGCGACCGTGTGTGGAGCTCTGTTACCCACTCTGAACACGCTGTTCTCGGTGTTCGTGACAGCTGCAGCTGTCTGCGAAACTAAGTTACTCGCTTGTGGACCTAGATTATCCACTTGGCCAGCGCCTCCTCTGGGCGCTGCCACCATCAAAACATCCTCGGAGTCGTCATATACGTCGACGACTCTCAAGCATCTGCCGAATGCTTTGGTACCCTGGCAGCCCTTGCGAGCGCCCCGGGTCCTGACAGAGGTGGGAACATGACTCACCAATGCTCTGTCGGACTGCGCAGGGCGGCTGGCACCGATTGCCTTGCCTCGCCAGTCGATCCAGGGCTCGTGCTTCTCAAGCCAGGGCATGCCCAGTATCATATCATATGGATCCATATCGAGAACAGTGAACTGTTCGAGGCTGTCAAAGTCTTCAAACTTGACGGCCAGATCCACTTGGACGTTGGGGACAGTGACGACCTTCCCGTCGGCCAGTCGCACTGACACCGTCCCGTTGCCCTTGCTTTCTCTCAAAGCATCGGACAACTTGTTGCTGTTACGAGCAACCGTCTGGCGGCGTGCGAAATTCTTCGACGCCCCAGAATCGATCAAGATTCTAAAGGGATGATCGTAGCCCCGTACACATCCGTGTACTACGAGCAACCCGCCGCCGCTCTTCGCCGATTTGAGAGTGCGAAGACTCTCCGGGGCTAAGTCCCCGTGGTACGCGCCACCCGCGCACCCATCACGAAGACATTGTTCTTCCCCAGTAGGGGCGGGGCGCCCCTACTGGTTCCCGGCGTTCCCCTGTCCCCGGGATCCTGGCTTCTGCCAGCGACCCTTGAGGACGGGCTTGGGGAAGGACCGTCTGCGGAGTCTTTGCGCGGGACAGTCGCGCTTGAAGTGGCCCATCTTCCCGCAGCCGAAGCAACGGATGTCACGCTGTTCGGCGGCCCCGAGTTCCATGGGAACTGGTCCGTTAGGGCTCGTTCGACCGGGAGTCGACATGGAAGTCCCAGGCCACGCTGAGGCCGGCGTACGCGCCTGGCGATGGCTGTACTCTTCTTGAAGAGCCACTTGAATCGCCTCTTCAAGGGTGCTTGACTGCACCCGGAACAGCTGAGTGCGTGCGGGGCCCACTCGAAGGCCGTCCATGAACACAGTCATCTTGATGTGTTCGTTGAGTGGATTTCCCACTAGGGACGCCGTGAGCTCCCGTATCTCTTGCACATACTCGTGCAGTCCACGCCTCGCTTGTTTGCACGAGAGGAAGCGCGAACGCTGGCGGTACTCGTAGTTCGCCGGGAGGAGCGCGGCTCGGAGCTGTTCACACAGCTGAGCCCAGGATGTTTCACATCCTGGGCTCAGCTTGTTGCCTCCCGTGTGTACACCCAACTCCTAGCACGGCCGCTAAGGTTGGAGAGTGCAAAAGCAACACGAAGTTGCTCGGTCGAGATTAGAGCCGCGTCCATCGCGAGCTCTACTTCTCGGACCCAGAAGTGAAGGTTCTCACCTTCCTTCCCTTCATACGGCTTGACCTTCAGCCGTATTGGCTTCGGGTGAGGCGGATTTGCTTCCGCCGCCGGAGCCTGCAGGTTCTCTCGCACATGCGCGATGAGGCCCTGCTCGTACGCGTCAAACGCATTGCCGCGCTCGAGCTGCTCGGCCGGTGTTGACACCACCAGGCTCTGCAGGGCCTCCATCCCGAAGATGCCTGCCATCTTCCGAACCGACTCGAACTGAGAGTCGTTCATATGGGAGAAGTCGTTCCTGTCCATGGCAACGAACTTCGGAGAGGTTCAGGTAGTCTACCCGCGGTGGCGTGGATTGAATACTAGTGCTACCAAGTGTGACGGGGTCACACAGCACCTTGCGCTAGAGGAAGGTACATGTATCTTCCGAGAGTATACAAACTCTCAGTGAACGGCAGTTCACAGGTCTCCTCTTTATTCAAAAGAGAGCGAAGTGACCAAATTAAGGTAGAATGTAAACTGAGTATATTTATAGGTAGATAAAGCTTGGGTTTAATACAAACTATAAGTCACCTATAGAAATGCAATGTCGTTAACCAATGGTTGGCTTTGAACGACCTTAGTACTTTGTACCAAATATCCCGAAGTATGACGTGTCATACTTCTGAAGTGCGACGTGTCACACTTCATGTAACCAGGGTACACTTAGGGCTACGTACCCCGTTACACCGTTGCTATGAAGGCAAATCAATACATGGAACATTGATTAGATTGAACACTGTAGTCAAATGTTCGTGAACAAGTCACGCGTCCACTTGACGCATCCGTTGGGAATGGGCCTTAGGTACAAGACAGTGACTGTTTGTACAGTTTTCACTACCGTTTGTGTTGCTTCCGAAACTTCGTATGTATACGTAGAAACTACCTTGCAGTCTTTGTCGAGCGTTTGCACTTCAATATTGCAATAATGGAAGTGAGACGCAGCGAAAAATTCAAGTTCTCCTCCGTCAATATCACCATTTCAAACATCAGTAAAGTAGTCCTTATCAGGCAGCCCGTCCAGCCCCTCCAATTCCATCATGTACTCTGTTAAGTCAGTAACATAGTCAGGAATCCAACTCGCTAAGCTGTGACGAAGGCATAGAAATAAACTCGATCGGATATCTTCAGGAAGATACCAAGATGGTTGCTGAATAATGATCTTCACCTTGTCGCCGATTTCGTCCAGTAAGTGCTGGTAGCGAACATGCCAATCGTGAAGATCCATAGCAGAAGTTAAAAGTTCTCGTAACGGGGGGGGGGTGAAGCTCACGCATCGAGATTTCACATCGCCATACGAGGCCACACAACTGGATTGCTTGGTGAATGTCTGATGTTGTCTTAGTTCTATCCAGTCGAGAATCCATTGAGAAACAGAGTGGTAGCTGGGAACTTGAAGATTGCCTGCTTTCGTCTGGAGACTGGTATCCTCGAGAGCACTCCCAATGTATGTGTCGTATTTTTCGGAATAAAAGGCCTGAAAACTTCTGCTAATAGAAACATCAAGAGGTTGCAACATGTTGGTCAGATTGGGCGGCACCAGCAACACGTAGATGTTGTGGCCAGCTAGACGCTGCTCGTCGAACAGCTTGACATGGCAAGCGTAGGAGTCAATCACGTTCAAGTCAGGCTCCTTGTAAAACTTTGTTTGTTTTCTGCTACCGATAACGTTGTTGGTGTGCTGCAATAAGATGTCGTCGTTCCACATACCGGTGGCGTTCACGTCCACTAAAACACTGTCGGCAACTCGAGGTTTCTTTTTCAGCTTGGAAAAAGAACGTGAATTAATAATATTTCTCCAGCCCCCGTAATTGTAAAGGTTGCTGTAAGGCGCTTGTGGCTGCTACCGCCCTTGCGAAGTATCACATCTCTGCTGCCTCTTGTGGTAATGGCTCTCCTTGGCTCAATTTCAAAGTACCGAGGTACTTGATCCATGTTGAGCACGTTACATGGTTTAATATTGTGCTGATCAATCAATTGCTGCGCATTCTGAATGAGCTGCGTACAAATGTCTTTTGCACCGACCGGCAGCGTTCTCGTGGTGGCATGGCGCTGAGAAACGAGGTTGAATATGTATTTCAACCGGCTAAGCCAACCAAAAGAGGCATTGAACAGTTGTTCACTTGAAGTTGCTGTTTCTAGCTGCAAACGCCGGTTGATATTGATGGCCTGTAGTTGGACGTATTTATCCTTCACGCGGAGGCCTTTTTTTGTTTCTGTCTGTGACCCAGTTGTGTATTTCCTCGTCCAGGACGATGTGATGGGCTTTACGTCCTGCTCCAGGTAGTCGACGAAGCGTTCGAGTCGCGCTTTGACGGTCCCGTGATGCAGCCTTTAAGACGTTAATCGCCTTGACCCACTCACGGGCCATTGACGTCGAAAGTTTTTGCTTCTTCGCCAACGCATGGTAGCCGCGTCCCTTGACGTTCTCCTTGTATTCTAAGGCGACGTTCAGCTTGAACTTTAGGCTGTAGCTGTTGCGTTTCTTCGGTGTGACCATTACAGCCTAGAATGGCAGTTTTGAAAATGTTGAACAAACAGAATACTGCTGCAGCGTCGAGAAGCAATGGACAGCACAATATAATGGGCGGAGGACAATTGAAAGCCACCATTTTAGGGGTGTTGTGGTAACATCTGCTACTGGTACTGTTAGGTGTAGGTTCTATTTGTGCATGTCTTCAAATCGAGGGTACCATGCTCTTCGACCCAGCATAACAATTCGAATTGAAAGCCTAGGCGGTTGATGCGGGGTAAGCCAGTAGTCAAAAACGAGCTTGGTTAGCATCTCTGTTACCGGAAATTGAATATCCGAACCCATTAGGTTTGTTTGTAACTTACGCCGCTCATTTTGACTCGGTATTTGTAAAATGATGTCTTTTCCATACGAAAATACGCGAGATTTGGTGTATAAACTTCAAGGGTGAAAGTCGAAGCACTTACGATATTTTATGGGAGCCGATAATCACAGAGCCCCCAATCTTATTCACAGATCGCCCTTACTTAACCCAAGTTGTTTTTAAAGACTGAAAATCTTGAGAACAACAGGACATATATCGAAAAACAGGCACAGGAGGGGACTCCGGCCGTGGGCGCCTTTGTGGCGCAGTGTCGCTACGACACTGTCGTAGTACAAGAAAAGGGGTGTTCCTCAAGGGGAATTTACTAAAATTATTTATAAAAAATGTTTTTAAATTTTTTTAAGTGGATTACCATCTCGTGAGTTAATCGTACGATGAATTCACTTGCAAGTACGTCTTCATTGAAATTAAAAAAGCAGGTGTTCTACATTGAAGCTAAAATATGGCTAAGGTACCTGTAGCTGAAACCCTGCATCGCAGCTGAACTATTATCTTCTATCTTTGCCGGTTCGTCTCCATACAGACACATTTCAAAAAACCAAAGGATGAAAATGCCACAATTGTAGCTGTCGTGCTGTGTGGTACAGTAGTCCACGCTCTTGAAGCGGTACCGCTTCGGTGATTTTGGCTGAGGTAAGAAGGAGAGCAACTCTTCCTTCCGGTACGCTCTGAGTTCTTTGTATCTGTTTCCGGTTTGTTGTGGGTCGCAAATACAAATCTTGTTCTCACGGGAATCAACTGCTACCGCACAACTGTGATTCAGGTTGTAGTTGCTCACACCAAAAAAAAAAAAATATTTCCGTGTCCAGATCCACAGTCGTTGCTTTGGCCTCCATAAACTTCCATGTGTCTTGTGCTCTAATCCATGGACGGTCGAATACTGAGTAGTGTAAAATATCTTCCGGAATAGTAAAATTTGATTTCGACCCTCCGCTCCGCATTGATCCCCATCTTCCACAATTTCACATACAGCAACACTCTCACTCGGGTGGGCCTCTTAGGCTGTTGTTTTCTTCAGCTGACAGTTGATCTTCTGCAGCCTCACCGGAGTAGTGGACCACGAAACGCCTGACCCACGTCTTTTGACTGTGTTCTTTTAGAAGGTCCTGGACGAATTCTTCCACGCTTTGACAGTAGAATATCAAATCCGAGACCGTGCATTTGGCGTCGCCTCTGAAGTTATCGTAGTATTCCAAAACGCTGCCCTCATAAGCCTTCATCTTTCGCTTTTGTCCAGCCCCCTTCTTCCTTATGCGCTCCAACCCCACCACACAGTCTAGTTTATCCCAATACTGTGTTTTCCATCCCCGCAGGGTAGGCTCCTTGACGTTTAGCTCTCGCGAAGCGTCTACTACAGTCCATTCTGGATGGAGTTTCCACTTCTCCAGCAGCTCTATCTTCTCTCTCGGTGCGCTGGGTGCACTTGCGGTTGGACATCACGTTCTTAATTCGAGATGAGAATGGCTGCATACACCGTTTTTTTTAGGAAGAAAGTCCAATACAGTGGGATGTGTATCCCCTTCCCCGACCATATAAACTGAGCTATCTCATGACCATCACTCTGACCGGCGACCCCCTCCCTCCGTCCATTTCAAATTCAGTCCACACAGCAAGCACGTGACATGGTTTTTAGCCTCCGGAATGCCGCGTAGACACGCCCTCGTGCCAAAATGGAGCAATGAATCCTCCGGATTGGAGGCTTCCAGTAGTAGCGATAGCGATAGTGCTGCCGAAACTTCTAGATCATCGCTACACCAGCGAGCCCCGACGCGCAAGAAGAAACGACCGAGCTCCCATATTTCGCGTCGTAGAAGCCGAAGTGGGGGTAAGCAGCCTAAACGCCACCAAAGTGACCATAGGAAGAGGCGCTCTCCGGTCGAATGTCTTCGGACGTCCCTGGATCCGATGCTATCAGCACCAATGACAGCTTCGAATCCTCCAGTGCGTCTGAATTGGACACTACCAGCGGAAGCGTACCTACCGTTTCAAATCGTGGCTCTGGAGACGGTGGTATCGTCGCTCGGAATAGGATTTGGTTCACGTTTCGAAGATTGACGTGAAGATGTTCGATGACTGGAAGGCACTGGAGGCGTTCTTACGGAGCTATGGTCGCCGGACATACCAGGTTTGTGTGCCAATCTCAAGTTGTGGCACAGTCTGAGACTATATCACATTATTACGATGCTTATCATTGTAATCTTGTCTATTGATGTTGATTCTGTATTTATGTGGTCTGATAGATATTTTCTGTTCGAACAAATACACCCGTCCGCACAAAAAAACAAAGAATCAGCAAAAGCAAAAGCCCAGGCACCATTCTGCTAGAAGAGATGCAGTTCTACAACAAGACCTACGTGTGTACACATTTTTCGATTCACGCGATGTGAGTGGCTCACGCAACTGGATAACCACAACTGCGGTGTCTTCGTTCTAATGTTCTTTGAGTTGTGTATTCTCGGATATGACTTTGCGCCACGTGATCTCGAAGGAAATATTAGTCCTGTGATGCAGTTCGATCGCTACCGATATCTTAGCCAGATAATAACTGCTATGTAAGCATGCTTTCTTCTACAAATTTAGTCGGCTTCCTAATAGAATAGGTCAGCAAACTGGCACGGGGCGAGCACCTTTTCGACTTAGGGGCAAACATTTGAGGGAAAACGCTCTTCGTTCTTTAATCTCGCTTGACACCGACATTCACACCTGTAAGGTGTTTCTATTCTACACAAAAACGCACCGACCTCGTCCAAAAACGACTTGCTTATGCATGGAAAACCGATATTCAGATGGCGTCAGCAACGTTGACTTTCCAGTCCCCTGACCCGCTTATGAACTCAAACTGTGTAAGACGGTTCGGAACGATGCACCATGTACACAGTCTACAAAACAAACGGTGTACGTAGTCTCTGCCATTTGAGATTGGCCACCGGAACCAACCGTACGAAACGAACCAAACTCAGATAATTCAGATTAACTCGCGCGAGTCATACTGACTCAAGAAGAAAGTCAGATTAACTCGCTCGAGTTTTTCTGACTCAGGGAGAAAGTCAGATTAACTCGCGCGAGTTATGCTGACTTAGGGAGATAAATTACAAACACAGCCACTACGTGTAATAGGTCTGCTGAGGCTTGTCTCTCGCTCACTGCAAACGCATCCATTTCTTGCTCAAGTACTAGTTAAGCTACGTGATCCGGACCTGTAGCGGTGTATTCTTGTGGCTCACCAGACACTGGTATAGCATGAAACCATGTGATGCTGCAGAGGTCGCAGTACGGATTATTGTGTGAGCTGATGGTTTGTGAATAGGACGATTAACTGTAGTTTCTGCTTCACTAAATGGTAACTTCAGTTATTGGTTGGTTGCAACTGCTGCTGTAACGTTGCACTCTGCAAAAACCATATGGATTCTTCTGAAGGGCGATCTGTGAATAAGATTGGCGGCTCTGTGATTATCGTCTCCCTATTTGATGGCAGCTCAGGAAAGCTATCCCCATACTTACGACGGTCTGTAGAAAGGCTACAGGAAAAAACAGCTTTACAAAATCGGCAAATGCTTAAATCAAGTGATTAGAGAAGTACAAGGGCTGAACAGGCAGGAGGAAAACTAGCAAAGCAATCAACAGAATCGAATTCTACATTTTGCAATATCAATCAGCTTCATCATCGACATCATCAGCATCTCCCTCTCGGAGGATCTCACGTCGTGTCTTCTTGCGCTGACCAACTTTCCCAGGGTGCCGCAGCATAACCCGTTTGCTAAGTGATTCCAGAATTTTACACCACACTCGAAGTCCTCGTGCAAAATTTGGTAACAGGTCTTCGACGCGCAGCGGTACTCGCGACGTGCCCTCGGGCATAGTAACAGTTTTACATTACCGCTGGAGCAGTCCTCACAAAAGAACGCTGTCTGAAACGGCTTCTTTCGCTCACCGCATAGCACCGCACATACTTTACAGGAGCGTTGCCGGCATGTCGGCACTCCAGACCCAGTAACCTAGTCATCGTATTGGGCATATATATGCGTAGAGTGGCGCTGATGCTTTGCACGAGATCGTCTAGAGGTTGCGGAGTAACCGATGACTGCATTTCAAAGTCCCCCGGTTTGATCTGAAGTAGCTGCTTGTGGAGCGTCACATCCACTCTCCCCGTGGCACCGGACCTACTCGATTTATCTCCTTGTTTCCTTGTGTGAAATATAGACTTTGTCAATGGCTAAGTCCACAAAGCCTAAAATAGTGACCTGTCGTATTTCCTAAATCGAAAGGGTGTTGAATTGAGTAGGATTGTAAGCGGAGTGGATCATGCAGATTAACTCTGCCCATTCGACACTGGTAATTGGTGACGACCTTTGGACAACGGACCGTTATTGGAACCACATCCTTCCCATTTCGCTGGATCCGATCTTCAGTCATAACGACGCCGGTTGCCAGATAATGCACAGGTTTGCGGTCCAGTGGCATACAACGGTGGTAGGGACCACGTCAAAGCGAGTAAACGTGAACGTGCCGCGCTCTATCATACGAGGACGAGTCTTGCGCTTCTCAATCACTTGTCGGTCGAAGCCGACTCGGTTCGTCATGAAAGTGCCAATAACATAGATTGACATGAATAGCAGCTGTAGTGCTAGAGTGAGGAACGAGTAAAAGCTGTCACTGATAGCTAGACGAAACCCACGAGCGTTTTACCAAGAATTAGCTTCGTTTGGAAATGGCAGCAGCGGCGTCAGTCGTTTTGTCAACTGGCTGACAATCGGACGCTTCCGCTTCACGAGCCCCAACATATACCTTGAAACTGAGGAGTAGATTACAACATAAAAGTTTAGCTACACCTTAATGTCATAAGTTACGACTTTTTTAAAAAAAATACAAACATGTGGCAATACGCAGTCTTGGATTTGCAAGCCATGAACATCTTCGTGTCATAGCGATGTGGTTTGTCGGGCATGCACATTCGTGTAGTGTTTCTCCGAGATGTAAGCGGTAGCGCGCCTTCATCAAACGAGAAGACGACTGGGAGAGTCTAACAGGAAATGTATCTTTATTGGAGCACGTCGACTACTTGTCTCAGCTTCCAAATCTTGTGACGCACATGGGGTCGTTCGTTGTCTGAAAAGTGCAAGTCGTGAAGATAAGCGGTACAGCGATATCGTGGCATGTACCTTCCAAAATTACCCGCAGGTATAGCGCCATTTTCGGGCATTGGTGCTGTTTAGCAAAGCTTTTGAATCTGAAACCTGGAAAAAAAAGTTCCAGGTTCGAGGGGAAATGTGTTTAGCATCGCCAGATTTCCCCTGAAACAGGAGAAAATGCCACTAAAAGCTCCAAGAATCACCGCGCTTTAGTGCCTTTGTTTCAGTGACGTCAGGAGCTTCCTGAGACCTGGAACTTGCAAAACTAAATGTTCTTCAGCGCCTCTTCGTGGCGTTCTCTCAGCACAACAAGATCCCCCCTCGAGAAGGAATGGGGAAAGCTAGCAAGCCGGGTAGGCAGAAGAATGAGGATGCGGCTGTTGTCGTCGACGGCACCAGCACCGAAAACGATGCGGAATGTAAACCAGCGCCTTTCGAGAAGCGCAACTGGACAGGGGAAACGACGCTTGGTCTTGTGCGAGCGTGGAAGAAAGTAATGACAGGAAAGCGTCGCAAGGACGAGAAAACAAGCATGATCACCCAAAAAATCTTTGACGAGTATAAGACAGCCTTCCCGACCTCCACGCGATCGAAGAAGGCCGTCGAAGACAAGCTGCAGGCCCTCCGTGAAATGTATCGCTTTATTAGTGACGTTAATGCCAATAGGATCGCAGGGAGCACCGGCAAGCCTGAGTGGTTTGAATTGAGCAAGAAAGAGAGGAAGGAGCTTCGGTAAGTAGCCAAACCGTCTTTATGATGACACATTGGTATGGTTATTAAGCTTTTACATGCGTATTGCAGTGACCGTCATCGTGTAAAGAGCCCCAACGTGAGCCAGGACGTGTACGATGAACTACACCTCTTCCTTGGCCGGCAGGTCGACACCGAGCCGCTAGAGTCTACTTACGCCGCTACAACTCGCTACAACAAAGAAGATATCACGAACAGTGCTACTAGTGACGACACTAGCAGTATTTTTGGTGTTCCCGGACTGTGCTGATGAAAATAAGGACCCGTACAACACAGGAAAAAGAAACAACAAGAGGAAACGCAGCAACAAGTATGATGAGATGCGGGAGATTCTCCAGGAACGATCAGCAGAGCTGTTTGAACGTACCCAGAAACTGCAGGAAGAAGAAATGAAAGAACACCGACAGCAGCACTCCCAGCACATGGAGCTATTGGGAGCTCTAGTGAGTGCTCTGACGAAGAACAACAGCGCTCAGTGATTCTAGGCTAAACTTTACATTTCTTACTAGGACATTTGTCGTAATTTGAATGCAAACCATCGTTTCAGCTCATCTCGTGTACTTTCGCTAGATGCATCCCCACTCACTTCAACGGGTTGAGGAAATCGAGCTTCATACTTCCGTACGATCTGGCGCCAGTCATCTTCTTCAATAAGGTATGAATCATTGTTGTCTTTGAGAAAGTTTTGGATGATGCAAAGCGAAAACACGATGTCGGGAGCATCAAGCACGTCCTGATCAATTCCTTTCAGCAAAATACTCCAGCGACATTTGAGCTTGCCGAACGCGCACTCTACGTGATAACGAGCGTGGCTCAGTTTCTTGTTCATCTTTGCTATGATTTCGTCTGCTTCAGTCTCAGCAATTTCAAAGTTAGTCACTAGATAATTCGTGTTCTGATAGCCTGAATCACCAAGTAGAAAATACGGGATACGAGCATAAGTGTCCACTCCCGTGGGAAGTGTGATAGTCTCTGATGCTGCTGAGATCGCTGGAAATGAGTGCGCAAGAGCACTGTTGCGAAATACGCGACTATCTCCGACACGTCCAGGCCATTTGCAGTCGAGATCGCCAAATCTACCTCTCCAGTCAACCACAGCTTGTAGAACAACGCTTTACCAACCCTTTCTGTTGTAGTACATCGACCCATTTATCTCTGGCCTTGCAATTGGTATGTGAGATCCATCAATGCACCCTACGATCTGAGGAATGCCGCACTCGCTAGCGAAATGGGAGGCGCAAAGTCGAAACGGTGGAAATGCCACCAGTTCTCCCATCAAACTACACACAACAGCTGCCACTTCTTTTACGATGCCGGCCACCGTAGCTGGGCCGATGGCAAAGCGATCTGCCGTGACGCGAGTTGATGAGCCGTGTGCGCACAGGTATAGAAACACCGCAAGACGCTTTGGCGGCACAACGGCATCGGGTGCCTTTCGCAACGGCACTAGCCCCGCGCAAATGGTCCTGAAGAGGCTAGCAATACTGTTGCTATCCATGCGAAATAGGTCTTTCATGCTGGAGTCGAAATACACTCTTGATGAGAAGAGCATCTGAGACCAATGACTACTTCGTTCCTTTGCAATCCATTCTCGATCTCGTGGACGAAAGAGCCCGCTAACTACGTCCAACTCCATCTCATGCTGCTGTACGAGCAGGTTCACCGCTCTAGAAGTAGAAGGATCTGGTGCTCTCATCATCTCCAACACCACAACAGCTGCCAAGCACGAAACAGGATCCATAATACTGCTCTCCACTGCGAAATAAGGTAACCGCGTCGTGTGCAAAGTGTTGGTACGGTGTTTAGATAGCTGTCAGCAACAGCAGCTCACCTATGTAGGCAATGCCGACCAAAGCAGCACGGGTTTTCACTGTTCATAGCACCAAAAACGCCATACAAAAGGTTAGAACGACGTACTGATCATTGTAGAGCTGCTACGCACCTGCCGTAGACTCGGGCAAGACGGAAGGTGGAGAGAGCGGCGCAGAACTCGCAGTGTAAGGGAGCCGGGCTGGTCCAAGTGGCGTTGGACTGCGCGCCTCTGTGCCTTCGAGACTCTATATCCAAACTGACCAGTCGTCGAGCAAAGGATCCAGTCAAATGGATGCTAACCACTCAGCAAACCTGGAGGCTTGGAACTTTTGTTCCAGGTTCCAGTTTGACACAGAAGCTAAACGGGGCCAATGTCCAGTAATTATAGAATCGACGTGCATGTGGACCCACTATGTGTTCAATCAGTAGTCCGATTACATGAAGGATTTCGGAGATACCGTATGATTTGTCGGATCGAAGACGCTGGCTTCTCCGCTGCAACGTTTCCAGAGTTCTCGCCCGTCGTTCTCGTAGCTGCTTCGACCGCATTCGAGAAGCATTGGGTTCAATCTACTGTCTGCTATAGCGGCTTGTCTCCTCCGCAAAATAAACCCACAAAGCCTTCGTTACAAAATAAAACAACCGGTACATGGTGAGTCTACGGCGCAACTCGCGTGTTGGCGTAGCCACTTACTCAGATAGATTCGAATAGTTGTCTTGACCTAATGCATAGGATGTAGATGGAGTTCCCCATGCAGTAGCCCACAGATCCGCCTTGGCAGACTTGTTATTTACAAGTGAGCCACCGAACCTTCAATAAACACATCGTCCACCAGAGCAACTTCACTATCCTACATGGTTTCTTCTTCCCAGCGATTTCCGTCGTGGTCTGGGCTCTCGTGGCGCTCTAAGTCGTCAGTATCATGTCCAACATCTGCCGCGCTGTCGCTAGAACCAATTGTCTCGTTAGCGTCAGAGTACTCTTGATCAAATAGAATATTAGCATCGTCATCGCGTATGTCGACAAGGGCAGATGTTGACTCAGCAGGTTGTATTGGGGTCATCCTTGCGTTTTTGTATAGCTGCTGACTGCTAGTCACCTCGGACTCTGCTTCAGATAGCAGTCGCTGGAAATCCCCAACAACACTTCTTGATCAGATTTCTTCACGAATAGCAAATCACG
Organism: Phytophthora betacei; assembly: GCA_011320135.1. Lineage (NCBI taxonomy): Eukaryota > Oomycota > Peronosporomycetes > Peronosporales > Peronosporaceae > Phytophthora > Phytophthora betacei. The sequence goes on from JAANHX010000241.1 coordinate 1,587,795, forward strand.
CGGTGGTACCTCGAACGCGCTAGCGACAGCGTTCTGTGACAGCTCGCTAGCCGTGCATTTCACTCCCACCTCATCTCTGTCTAAGCTTAATCGCGTTTCGATTGTCGGAGCTGCCAACGCCATTGAGCGGTCAATCTACTTCGCAGAAACGATGTCGACGGCGTCACCAGCGTGCAGCGCAACTCCCATTCCCAACGTTTACGTCATCGCCATATGCATTATGCTCCAAAAGGGACTGTAACGTTGGTGCTGATAGCGCCAGCGAACTGTCAATCTGCGATGCCGGAATGGTGTTGGAGACATTATCGCATCGCCATCTTGGTCGTCACTCTCATCGTCGACGGAGATGATTCCAAATTAGATCGCCAATTTTACGACATCACTTTCACCATCACGATATTAGTAACTAAATGCTCACTGCAAGCTCGTTTCTACATCGTACATGCCGATAAAAGAAGTTGGTTCCTTCCTCGGGCTGATCAGAGCCAGGGTTCGGCGGGTAATATGTCCGGTGCCTGGATTCGTGGTAAATATCGACAGGCGGTATCGCACGATAACAGCATGCTGGTAGCTGTCTGGTGCGACGGAAGCGTCATCACCATTATCTCAAAAGGCGAGGCTACTGCAGTTTCCACCGGCACACGTCTCGTTTGGTCGCAAAGAGCAAACTTTTCCGGTGCCTTCGTGTGTCGTTCAGTACGACGCTTACATGTAACGGGCTCGGCTAGTTAAGGGGGAGGCTTACGTCGGCGGATAAACATTCATACAAGCGCTGGCATAACACGTTAGCCTTACCGCTTATAGATGTCATAAATCGAACACACATTTTCCGCGTCGACTAGACAGAACAAGATCGAGTCGAGACCCACACAGATAGTTTGTAATAGGGCTCGTCAGCTAGCTGACAAACGGGCGACGGGTAAACGCACCGAAGGAAAGACGTTGGCTGTACTATGGAGCGATTTGTGAGGAGGGGTAAGTGGTCATGCACGATACACTTTCTTCGCAGTGACCGACGCCAAAGGTCGCATTGCCAACAATTTTGGGTGCGTCTATGTCGTCACGGCAGATTGATATCAGCAGGCAACGAAAGCTTCGTCTCTGTATAGTCTGCTGGCGGGAAGGGCGATACCTTACAGAGGTCACGAATAGCTGGCAAATACACTGTGTCTGCTTATGTTGTGTAGCTCACGACTATCCTGCGGATCCCTAGATGTGCCCAGCGGCAACGTCCACGTGTTGGAATAAGTTCCATCAACTCTATTATCCCAACCAGCTCGGTTACTGACAAGTTTAATCGGTGGCGTCCCTCAACGCTCGCGAAGTTGGAAAATACTGCAGCACCAAAGTCATTAAGTACAAGGACAGAAGTTCGCTAATTACACCTGTAGTTAGTCACCTGATCCAATTCAATAGAAAATATATGAATCGCCCCTTTTAATACACATTTATGTACGTATACTTTTCAAGCTTATAATCTGGATGTACACGATAGCGTGCTAGCTTCCAACTACATCGAGCTTGTATGATGCCCACAAGACCCCAACGCCATTTTGCCCACGACATCGGACGTTGCATGATATCGTGGCGATGTCACTGCCACAACGCGTGTCCTCCAGAGAGACCCAAGCTCTCTGCTAGCGACCAACTCTGTATCTTCCTCAAAGAGAAAGGTGTTCGCGAACACGAATGTAGCGTGTCACACTGACAGCCGACAGGAAGTGTCAACATCTCTTTTGTGGGCAGACTCTATCCGTTTATGGGAGCGGCCCCATGCGTATTTTCGTGCATTCTTCCCAATCGAGCATGCATCATGCCGAGCTTCGACAATGCAACTTGCGGCAGGTGTTATCGGTGCTACCTGGGCGGTAACGTTTCTAGTGCCAGCACCAACATTGAAAACCACGTCCGCTTCCTGAGATGGAGCAATCTCCAAAATCAATTTTGCAACATCGACAGAGGAAAACGCGCCAGTATTATCATATGTATTTCCAGCTGTTGCCGAGCATATTGAGCTCTTACGCTTTCAAATTTTTCCGCCACTCAATCGATTGCCCACCTGGGTTCCAACATCTCGTACTGGCAACTTCCTGTGGTTCCACCAGGTGCGGCAGCAGTCATCAGACCGGCACCGTCACCACCACTGGCGTCAACACCCACTCCGACGTCACCAGGATGAGTGCCGTGGCGTAAAAATCACAAAAAGCGGTAGTAGTAACATAACAGCAAGAAGTCAGCAAACTGCACTTTATGTAGAGAGAGACAGCGCCCTTAAGCACGCATACCTTGCCCTGGAGCAGCGATTTCGCCTTGTCCTTGTGATCGCCCTTCCGGTGGAGCTAGTCCCCCCTGTACGCCACGTCCTATAGACGCAACACCGGTAAGTATGTAGATGCTGGCAGCAAAATAGCCCCGTTCGTTGCTGCCGTTTAATGGCTTCCTTCGAGAAAAAGGGATGCAAGTTGCGAATTAGCCTACCGTAGGCTCGTTTTAGCCTACCAAAGCGTAAGCAAAGCTTGCTAGCAGGGATATTCGTCCTCACGCAGTGGGTAACATAATCCCACGTAATTCAAATGCTGGTGGTCTCGAACTGGAAGGCAATCTGGACCAGCGTCTTATCCTCGGCGTCTGTAAGCGCTGTACATATGTGACTTCAGTTTTGCAAGCTAATAACAGATCACAAACACGTAACGTACATCTGTTATTATTTAAAGGATATATCAGACCCAGTCGTCCAACTTCTGGGGGGGCTTCGCTTTTGATCGTGCTGCACGGGCTTCTTCGGACGGTTTTTTTTTCTCCCGGTAGGTTCCGTTTGGCATGCTTATCCGGCTGACTTGCCGATTTATCGGTAAATCGAACTATGTTTAATCTTATCTGCCCTGATATCTCCTTCTGGCTTTTTTTCTTCATGCTTTTTTGCTTTGAGTTGGTTCCACTATGGTTTTGGCTTTGTAGACACTCTAGGTCTTCGTCCTTGTATGCTCTTGACAGTACAAAAGTATTGGATGCCTTAGCGGCACTTCAATGTTCTTGGTATCTTCGTAAGTCCCTGGTCGGTCGATTAAATCTTGATATTCGTAAACTTGACCTTCCCCGCCTAGGCGTTCACGTCGGGGATACTCCATTCGGGATTCCGACTCCGCCATCGTCAACAAACTCGAAGTCTTTATCACGTTTTTAAGTCGTCCGCGATCGCTAAAGACCTTGGGTATCGCTTTTACGTGATTCCCCACGTCAAGACAGGTGATGCTTGATTACTTGTTTTCATCTTGCACTCTTGGGCGCCTCTCTTCGGGCATTAACCTACTGTCGGGTACTTGATCATCTGGGTGGGGCTCTCCGTTCAGGATATTCCATCCGGGTGTCGAAGCCAATCCGGGTGTCAGCGTCAGCGTCGTCCTTCACTAGCTCACCGGTCATCCTTATGTCAGCTTCTCGACTTCCCGGGCTCGGGCTTACATCTTTCCGTTTCCAGGGAAACGCCTAATCAGGTCGTGTTTACCGCCCCCCTTGGGTATGGGTCCGTCAAAGAATCCAATATTGCCAAGACCACACGATACCATATACCATCTAGGGCGAGGCATCGGTCTGGCTGGGGACATAGCAGGTCAGTTTCCATTTCTGGCGTTAATTTTATGTGCCGTTTCTCAGTCCAGTCACCTTCTCTCACACCTATGCCAACCAAGCTGTCGATCATTTTCCGATTCGCCTCCGACCGCGTCGACGATGTCCACCTTTAACAAGACCAGCGACACAGCTCACGGAATCACCTGCATACCTGATCCTCCAGCAGAGCGATGTCCATCAGCCACGTTTTCGCGTGAGGGAATGCCGACAGTAGTAGTGGCTGACGTCAGACCCAGCACACGGAGAGCGCGACGGACACAAGCAACAGCGCCAAGACAGCGACAAATCACGATCCAACGGTCCGCACCGACCACCCTTCTGCTTCAGGGGAGAATGCGAGCGCTTTATTGGGTTCCGCAGGCGCGGTGTGACAGCGCGCAGTGAGGTTTTAGACTATTGTCACCACTCTTTTGACGCTAGATATGGTGGTTGACCGCATGCAAGCTGGATTAATCTTGCCAAGTTTCACTGGTCCTCGTGAATTCCGGAACATCGTGCCGTCGCGTCATCTTGCGCCCCCGAAACACCCTTCTTACGGGAATACGTACGTCGTCGGCGTACCGACACATGTGCCCGCCTTTCATTTGGTAAATTTTGTCCAAGCGGGCTATGCCTGTACTGAGTCGCTCATGATCTTCGATGGTCTCTCGGGCCAGGATCTCCAGTACCTGATGCCCTTGATTTCTCGGCCATTTGAGTGTCAAGAGATGCTATTGGGACACTGACTAAACCAAGAGTCACCTTCTCTGACTGAGCTTGAACTGATGCTCAGCTCGGTTATATTACGCCGTCAAGCTGTGTCAATATTCGCTCAGTTCCCACTCAAACACTTCGCCGAGCGGTTGTTTTACACCGTATCCAGCGTTCATCGTGCTTTCGGGAAATAGTCAGTAAGCTGACTAACAAAGCATTCGCTTACCAGAGCACAGACGCGGCTCCTGACCACGCATTGACCGTGTTACAAGCCAAGTTCGAGGAGGTCAAACAGGATTCCTATTCTTCGAATAGCTTTATGACCAGTTAAAAGATCCTATAGCTCGTTCAGCCAATATCACAAGTTTCTTGGTCAACGTACACTTTCGGCACTAGGGGCGGGTAATAGACCTTGGCCGCTAAGCAAATGGTTTTACATTATCTACATCCAAATCTGATTCAATGTCACTGACATAGGTGGGCGCAGCGTTCCCCACTCCCAGAGACATTCCGCGATGGAACCAATTTCAGTCGGGAGGTCTCCGCCTGAGCTGGAACGCCAGGCTCTCCGACATTAGCGGTCGAGATATCGCACTCGGGGCTTCGTTAGCCACCTCCGGTAGCATGGATAATTCGTTTCGCAGCTGTGACAGCAATCCACCCCCTTCACGAATGTAAACGCCGGATTCTCAGTCGATATCCTTCTGACGCACGCGCATGCAGCGATCGTATTCTTGTTGCAATTTGCGGTGAGCTGGGGGAATGTAACCTCATCCAGCCACTACAATGGGCAGCAGTGCTGATCTTCTGATTGACAGTGACAGATCTGCTGCTGCCAACCATCGAGTGATAACTGGAGTTCCGTATTGTTAGCTCGAGCTGGCAGAGTATACATGGTAGGTATACAGATAGTACCGACAAAGTGTCAGTTAGTCAGTCTAGGTTTTGCTTTGCGAAAATCGTTACACTGGTCTTGTAGCTTTAGGGAGTGCCGGCTGCCTCAGTTGTGTGTCTTCGTCCGCGATTCACTACACAACTCCCGTAAAGGCTACTCGACGCTGTTTAAACAAAGATATCATCATCTAACTTCACTTCGACTAGCACACTGGGGCGGAAATACGCGGTTGCTGTTTCTCCTGCTCAGGCACCTTCCCGCTCGACGTTTCTCTTGTACTTGAGAATTCAACTTTCTGACTGCCGATCTCCCCACATTGTCCCCCACAACATCGGTCGGTACTCTTATATCCGTCGTGTCTGACTGGGCAGCTACCTCCAAGGATGGTTCGCTCAAATATTCTCTCAGTTCTGTCTCGGTGGCCTCCGAAACCGGTTGCAGCTTGGGCACCCGGCCGACATCTGTTCCCGGCTGAGGTCGCAGTCAGATCATGATCGGCCATACGTACCGAGGACGCTCCTTTGGTGTAGCAAGACCAGCAAATTCTGCGCAATTGCCGGATTCGACTTATCACCAGTACCTAGACACAGACAAACAAAGCCCCCCCCCCCGAGATTTTCATCACCATGTGTACCTGTCGGTAGGGTGGGATCTTGCTCCTCTGGTAATTGCAGAAGTGTTCAAAATGTGGAAGCTTAAGTGTCTTGGCGAGACGCGTAGCTGGGTTGGAGTAGTAGTGGAGTATCTTCACTCTACGTCTGATATGGGGTCCAGATCACAAGCGAGTCCTTCGATCCTGTTCGATCTGGCGGTCATGATTTGCGACATGGCCGTGGGGTTACCTTGCATGCACAGCCATGGGGAACGATATTTGTCCAGGGAATCGGTAAGGGTTTGCTGTCAACAAAGCGTCGCGTGGCGGCGAAGGTGACGCTAGAACGATGACTGGTCTACTAAATCAAGATGTGGGTGCTACCGCGCAATGCCGAGGTCGACGTTGCTCTCCGCATTAATGTTATGATACCTGCGGGGGGGGGAAGGCGGACTTGTATTGCACGACGGTGATACAGCCAGGCGAGACTATGTTTTATTTGCTGAAATCTAAAGCGATGAAAAACAACCCCGTGTGACGGCAAATACTAGGTGGGAACCCTCGAGGACTTTGCGTCGAGCCGCATGATTGTACCGACTATGCCTTGGACAAGCCTTGTCCGAGGGAGGATACACATCAGCTGTGGGTACGGAAGACCAAGACACTGATGCCGACGCTTTTGAAGAATCGTCGTGGTGATGTGGTGACGGCTCGGCTGACGAATGTCACGGACCGGAGCGGGACGGGCGACGTTCTCCCTGCCTTTGCGGTATGGGTTCACCACCGGGACTTGCACCGTGTGAGTAGATACGTCCGCCTCGAGTCACAACGCTACAATGACTGGTCGATTCTAGTGGTGATAGATCCCGCACTTGTTGAACAAGAGCGGGTTCATTATGAGCGATGGACGGCAGCCCAACCATCGCCCATGAGCCGATCACCTTACACGACACCGACACACATCCTCCGAAAGACCGGTGATGTCGATGAACCGACGGTTGGGGTGTTTTTATGTATACCGATGCTTGGCGGTGGTGACCAGGACGAAGACACAAAAAGCGGCGACGGGACGCGGGGCAGTAGAATCAGCGGGGGCGTCCGACGCGCTTGGACTCCCTAAAGATAGTGAAGGATGAACAAGTGAGCTGGTTGTGTTTGAAGACCAAGCTAATGGCACAAGTGTACTAGATGTGGTGGCATCGAGAGATACGTCCACTGCAAATGAACGGTCGCAGAGAGGTGATGAGGAACCTCGTACCCGCGTGAAAGTACTGGAGGCTCCGGCGACGGCTGATGTCGCCAGCGGTGGCTTTACTGCACTTGACGCAGTCTGTGTGTCCGGGATCGAGGCTATGGTTGTTGAAGCGACTATCCGGAGACGGATGCGATGTATGATCACACGGCCGCAAAACCGGGTTGGACGAATATGCGCGGGAGTAATCTTTTTCCCGGACCTGACTGCGGCATCGCCGACGACGAAAGATTATTCCGTGCCAAGCGGTGCTATCGGTTAAGACACCAGCGATGGCCACTCTAACTTTGTGACGACGCTACGACGTCACGGTGAAATTTTGCAGGCGAGCCGAAATGCCGTACCGCTGATGGCGTATGGAGTAGTCTGCGATATCGACACCCAGGGGCATCCACCCACTAAGCAAAAGAATCGACGGGTCCCGCTTGGATTCCTGCACAAGCTACATATGCTACCATAGGGACTGCTCGAAGTAGGACTGATAGTGATCGTGATGAAGAAAACCGGCAAGGACATTCGCATGTGCATCAATTACAAGCGCACAAATGCAATGATGGCAATTATAGAGTATGCTATATCCATCGGGGACGAACTGCTGACAGCGCTGGAGGGCTCTTGTGGCTCTCTTCACTTGATTCCGATAGTGATTTTGGGCTGCGTTGATGTCGCTGCACGCTCAGAAGGTGTTAGCCTTCGCGTGTGCGTTGGGGCACTTCGCGTGGCAGCGGATGCCCTTTGGGCTAAAACAATCCGCCGATGATGTATCAGCAAACGATCAACAAAGCCTTATGGGGATCTGTACAGCTTAAGAATGGCTGGAAGAAGTACGCCGGACGGATGCACGCCGTTGGGCTACAGTCCCGGGCTAACCGGCGTTGTGGCGATAATTTGTCGACATCAACGTATGAGTGTGTGATGGCGGCGCCGGCGAAATTTGTTGTCGCCCGTGAAGCTTCTTAAGGGACGGGGCCTCTTTCGGATTTGATTAACAGCCCCGAGGAATACATGGTGTCGCATGGAGAACCAGTTGACTCGCCGTTGGCGCCAGTATTTGAGCGTCACGCTTTCGCGGGCGATATTGGCTTCGGTGGGAACACTTTCGAGAGCTGTCTGACGACGCTAGATCGTCTACTATAACGTTTCCAGTAGTGTCGAATCCGCGTTAGTTTCACTAAGAGTGTCATTATCAAGTCGAAGGTGTAATCGCTTTCTCATGAAGTATCACGCGAGGTATTCACACCGACCCGAAGAAGCTGCAGGCGATTGTGACGCTTTCTTGTCCAAAGTCGAAGAAGGGTATGCAGTCGTTCCTGGGAGCGTCGAGCTACAACAATCGCTTCATGTAGGAGTTTGCTGCCTACGGAGCCGCGTTACCAGCTCAAAGACAGCGACTTCGAAGCGGGCGACCTGACTACTGCGAAAGCGGTGTTTGCTATGCTGAAACAGAAGGCCGTCGATGATCCGATCCTTCGCCATTTTGATTGCGGTAGGGATGGCTACGTCATGCTATTCGTGAACGAGTGGATGCTAAGCGCCACGATGCTCCAAAAGCACGAGTCGAAGCTTCATCCAGTGGTTTTCCGAGGACGAGTGCGAAGCGTCGCGGAGATGGACTATTACCCTAGCTTCACGCACTGCTGCTGCTGCTGAAGACGTGTTACATGATGCTTGATGGCAAGCGTATACGGGTACAAAATCTTCTCTACGACGACGTGGATAAACAAGTCGAAAACACTGATATTTCCGGGTTTCGTTATCGAATAGACGATAGCCGACGCGACCGCGCTACGAGTAGCCCAGGCATCCGAGGGATGTGTGTACCGCCGTTTCGGAGCGCCGTCTTTGATACACCGTGACCGCGACCCTCGTTTCATGAGCGACGTGTCTCAAGCCTTTGCGGAAACTATGCAGTCTCGGTCGCGAGCGACATTTAGCTATCACCCGCAGGCGAACGGACAGCCAGAGAGGTCGGTGAAGTCCGCCATCGCGTTAGTGAGTATTTACGCTGAAGGCCAGCAGCTATAAGACTGGTGCGAGCTGGTGAAGCGGCAGATTTGTGCTATCGACAAGTCCTCGTTGGTAGCGCCGTGGCTTAGCACGATAAGCATGGCGAAGCGTAGGGGCTGCTCCACACTACTACAGTTGTAGCCAACGTCTGCGGCGACGATAATATGATCGTTCACCTAATTAAAGCTAAACGGACCAGGAACGCGGAGCGTATTGGGCAAATTGACATGTATATACGCAATGGCGCCACCAACGATACAGTACCCCGCAAGTAAACCGGACCTTCCAAAGACCGCGGACGTGTCGATTATTAGGGAAGTGTCCCGTACAAGTCGTCCACCAAAGGGTTACGCGCTAGAGATGTGGGTACACAAATTGCGAAATGCTGATGCCACATCTCCTGCCTGTAGTTTGACATTATTAACTATGTACTACTCCTGCGGAAGGGGAATTTCGGCCGTTCAGCTCAGTGTTAAAACTTAACTGGGCAAATGCTATAGTTGCATTGTTAACTGAGGTGCCTTCGAGAAAGGCGAGATCGTGTATGACCCGACCGGTGGTACGCGGATCCTCGTCACCCTTTGTCGTTCATGTTCACAACGCCAAAATAACTTATGTGCGCCTCTGGCCAACGTTCGTGGATGTTGAGATCGAGAACCAGACCGCGCCAACCGTCTTGCTCCTTCCGTATGTTTTTATTGCGGTCAGGGGGGGGGTCCAAGCTGGAGTGCCGCGGGATGACCGAGCAAGAGTGCCCCTGGGGGCAGCTGTGGATTTGACCAAATCCTCATGTGTGACTGCACCATGGTGTAAGTAGTAGACGTAGCACAGGTCCTCGGCGCCGTATTGCCGTGCGCATGATGGACAGAGGCAACCCGGTTAGACTGGACAATGTGCCGTGCTTGTTAGCCGTAAGAGCATGGATCGAATGTCGCCGTCAAATGCGCAGAGCCTTGGCCTCCTCAAGTATGGTGGCGATGGTTGGACTGGCAACGATGGTCTGTAGCTGCAAGCGAGGGAGTCTTGCCAGGCACACGGTAAGCAGCCGTCTTAGCGTTGCGTGTGACGGTGGAGAGCACAGCGCGCGTTGCTACCGTCTTAACGCATAGCACCGGCGGGTTAGACCGCCGAATGTGTTCCAGCATTATGGGGGTTCGCTACGACGGCCCACATCGCTGTCCGGTGGTCGGTTGGTGAGTCCGTACTGCCGGTTAGGGCTGATGATGCCGTAGCCATGCGCAGCGCCAGTCCGTTGAGAGCGAACCGCCATCCTTGGTCATGATAAACGACGGCTCGAACAGCGTCATTTAAATCTCGCGACCAGTATGACGAATCCACACGTTGATGCGTGAGATTTCGTTGGTGAACTGGTTTGCGTAGAGGAGTGTCAGGTTGACACACTCGCGTGTGCTGCTGTCTCGTTCCATTCTCGCTACGACAAAGCGCTTCAGGCGTGACTGCAAGCATCGGACGTAGTCAAACCATAAAGCGTCACCGAAAGCGACGAGGCCACCGATGGCCGCCAGCTGGTCCACGTACGTTGAGGAAGTGGAGTCCGTAGCCGGCAGCGATACTGCGGCCCCAAAGGCGGCCGAAAATTGAACCACCCCTGAGCTGCTCCTGCTCGGCTGGGATAGTCAGTCCTGTCGAACCGAGCCGTCCGCAAGTAGATAGGCGAATCGCACGCAGTTCAGCTCTCGATTGCGCGACACAAAAGATATCGGCGACAAACACGTACCTTCATCCGAGCTGAGCTCCCGAAACATGCGGTGAGTGGTGAGTTGATGAGAGTGAGGCGGGTATACTCACCTTTCACCTGCGTATGCGGAATTGGGAAGCTCGCGCATCTAAGACGCCAGATGGCTGCATGAGGCAAGTCGGACGGATCACCAGCAGGTGCTAGCGTCCAAGATACAGAAGGAAAGCCGGAAGTTCAGTGTCCAAACTGTTGCTGAGGTGCATGTTAGCCGCGGGCTCTGTGGAGGGCTCGCTCAAAGTGACCTACTGCTACGTTGCTATTAATAGCTGCTTGCTAGTACTCAAATCACGATGTAACTCCTGGAGGAGGCGGATATCAAACCGAACACCATGACCACTCGGGCATCAAGAGACGTGCCCTGTGACAGCGTGGTGCCTGGGAGCGAATCACAGCAGAACGGGAAAAACTATGGAGCTCGAGCTTAGGGAGCTCGAGGTACCCAAATTTAGAAATAGTGCTTTTTGATGTACTCAAAAAATGATCCAAAGGTCTCGATGTACTACAGCCTGTAGACCCTCATAGAATTGCAATGTCGTGAGCTGGACCAAGAGAATACGGTATGCCTCGCTCAGGTAGTTACAGCGGAGATGTATTTTTTTATATCACGAAGCCATATTAGGCCTCAGCTTTGCTAGGCGGTGGCTTAATAAGAGTGATACATCGATCACCCTAAATGAGGCGACAATTGCCCATTCTAGAGCAAGTGTAGGCGTTTTTGAATGCGAGCTAGACCAACAAATCGTACGCTGACACATGAAAACTTAATCGTGTAGTGTTGAGTTTCGCTGACTTACAAGTAGCCATGGGCCTTTATTAGTGCGCTTCCTAGATTTTTCGGCGGAGCGCCTTAGGATATCCTACACCGTAGCAAGCATTTATAAAGCGCTTCGCTCTTGTATACCTATAGCTCTGTAGGAAATCTGGAGATTTCCTTGATTTTCTTTTGTAAATGGTGTTTGTCAGGGTTATTCCTTCATCAGCCACAGCAGCACTGGTAGAAACTTAAGTAGTATTATCCCGTTCATCCACTAACCTCTATAGAAGAATGGTCTGACCTCTCCAATGACGCAAAGTGCTCATCGACTACGTAACAAATGCTGCATACCCTCATAGACTGCTAAGATACACAAAACACCACAAGAAAGAATAATAGACTACTCTAGTGCTATCTAAACCTACGAAGTGGTCCGTGGACGAGGAGGGGCACTTATGCGGAGAACAGGTCTGGTATACAGCAATGCCGCAGCATCGAGTCGAAGCGTATTGCATTTTATAGAATAGTCTACCTCCCAAGCTCATTAAATAAATGAATGGAATTCATGCAGCCAAAAAAAAGTTTAAAAAAATGTCCTGCTTTGGAGTAGTGACTACATGTAGTATTAATGTGGTCGTTAGGACAGCTAAATGACTGTAATTAAACCTGACTTTGAAGAAGAGAAGTGATAAGTATATTTTTTTAATCCCGAAGCTTCCCCAATGGAGAACTTCTTGTAATCATCACTGTCATCCCAGACGTGCTGCAAAATGTAGCTGTACTGATATTGTGGCAGCTCAATTAAAGTCCAACCTGACAACTATGTTTAAAACACAAAATGCATTTGGGTACATCAAATAGCACTATTTCTAAATTTGGGTATCTGGAGCTCCCTAAGCTCGAGCTCCATAGTTTTTCCCAGCAGAACCCGAAGACGTTATTGAAGCAATAAACCCGACGGGTATCCCGGCAGATGGCATCCGCGCGGCAACCAACGGCTGATGACCAATATCGGCTGGTGAAAGTCCACGAGCGAATCCTCCGTGTGCTCCGCGGGGGTAACACTCAGTGTAATTGGAATTTAAACGAGCGGTGCAAGGATCTGGTCGATCATTGAATTGTGAGGAGAAATCGTAAGGCAGTTTTCTGACGATATAGTAATGTGTGTTGATTGGTTAAAATACATGCGATAAGTGGCGTCGGTGGGTAACTTGATCATAAAACACTAGAAGGCCTGCAACTGCTGCCCCACGTGCAAGGTAAGATGTCTTGGCACCCCGCATCCTATCCTACCGTCGGGTCACTCCGCTTGGCGCGTTTGCGCTTTCGAAAAGGTTCTGACAGTGCGTTCGGATTGTCTGCTTTTATCGCTTCACGTATAAGGCGAGTGAGGGTACTCACCTTAAGCTGCGTGTTCCTTCGAGCCCGAATGGTGGGGAGTAACTTGAGTCTGTCCATGCCTTGTGCGAATAACTTCTCAGCCTCTGTCTCTGTGTGCATCTTTGTTATTGCAGACCCAGTCGCTTTTTCGATCTCAACCGTGATATGGTGTACGAACATTTTCCATTCTGAAAGCGTGTTGGCTTTTTGCCGTCTTGACAGATCACGGCTTGTTATTCGGTAAAGCGGTGGGTATCCTAGCGTTTTGTTTCCGAACCACCATAACATCCACGCCGTGAGCGGGTCTGTGCTGGGAAACTCAAAGTCAGCTGGTAGGAAATGGAACTTGCCGCCCCAGAAGTGTACATTTTGACTGCTTTCTGAAGGAGACTTTGTGGGCTGAGTTGCTGAACATGGCACGCCTATGCCAGCATCTGCAAGTAGCTGGCGTATTGTTTGTGCTAACACGTCCCGCGTGATATTACCGGCCGGAACACCCTTTTCATCGAGCAAAATTTCAACCCCACTGAGCAAAGTTTCCGGTAATTGTTTAATTGACTCGCGTAGGTCCTCCAATTGTTTGTAAATCTCAATATGAGGTGGGATACCAGTGGATTGCATCCAAGGCGAGCTGGACGTTATAACCTGCTGCTTCAGGCTAGTCATTACGGAGTCGTCTCTGAATAAAAATGTTGAGAGCAGCGCGTGGTTAGAAGGTAGTTGCTGTCGAAGAAAATCCGCGTGGTTCACTAGTGCAGCGACACACAACTGCAGAGTTTGTCCTAGTTTTCCGTCAGCAGCAAGAGAGGGGAACATCCGTCGAACACACTCATCAACCTGGCTGTAACTGGGGTCGACGAAATGAGGCGGTAACGAGGAAAATTTACTGCTGTTAAGCGGTAGGCCTGCTACAACACGGCCGAGATACTGGTCCCCTGCACTTTCATAGCGAAAATATCTGTCTTGGACACTTCCAAGGGACCAACCACAGCGAAGACAGATACTTACGATGGAGGGGCCACCAGTGGAGCCACCCGATGCATATGATGCCACTCCTTTGTGAATTGAGTGTGTACCGAGGAATTTTGCATCAGAGTCATCCTTGAGGCACTGTGATAGCGCCTTACCGAACCGTAGGTTTTGATTAGAGCCTGGAAAAAGGGCACCGGGTTGAGCCGTGGGTGACACGCTAAATAAACCCCTAATGCAGTCAGCCAGCACGTCACAGGCGACCCAGGATTAGCGTAGATATGTCGTGGATCTTTAGGGCCGCTTCCTTCTTGGTTGGTTTTCGTTTTGTGTAGCACAATGCCGATGCTGTCGTCGGCACCCACCAAGTGCGAGGTTTGGATAGTCTCCACAGATTTTGATCAGCACATTAGGTTCCACTGCGTTGTCAGGAATAAATGGGCAAACCCACCATCATCCCGAGCTAGAGTCGACTTGCACACCGCTACGTATCGTGAATATGTAAGTGGCCGTTTGCCAGATTCGCGTCCTTGACCGGTTTGGTCACGATCAGCCTCTAAGCGCTTTAGACCAGAAAAAAGCGTTGTCATTTTCTCGCCGTACTCGCTTGGGAGGGGCAACTGGTGGCGTCGATACAGATCCTTCATTGCGCTCCTATACCCTCCGAGGGTACCAGTCGTCAGTTTATCTTGCTTGTCGACGAGGAACGCCTCAAAGTCCTTGGCCTTGAACTTCCTCGGGTCGAGATTTCCGGACGCGTCGAAGAAGCGTTGAGGGTTGGCTATGCTTTTGTTTACCAACACCCACTGGCGAATTCCTTTTAGATAGCCGCGGTATCGGGCTATGGTGCCGTCAGAAATGCATCGTGCTCGAACGCCATCCCCATCTAATCTCTCTTGGCCAGGTGCGTCCACTTCCTGGCGCTGATCACGAGCGATTCCGTGTGAGCTCATCGAGCGCGTTTCTGCCAATGATATCACTGATTTCTACGTAAGGCAGATTTCTTACGCTGCCCCATACAAAGGCCGTTGATGCCCACCCCAGTGATTAGCCAATAGAAACCTGAGCAATGCTTTTCATCATTCTTAGAAATCGTAAGACCGCTGCCTTACGCATGACCTCCAGCTTGTATTGCTGCCTTACGAAAGCGCATGAATGTAGCTTGAGATGACGCCGCTCAGGCGCTACAGGTGCCGGTGTGGTCAGGCACCGCCGATAGAGACAGACGAGCTGGTGCCCCCATCCCTTCACTTCTTTATACACGCGTCAGCAAGATCCTCGTCGCTAATTGGTCCGACTAATTTCACATTTCGCCTTCGCGTGGATCCGAGCCCTCGTGTGACTCGGGGACGATACGGTCGTTTTTTGGGTGGTCTCGTCTTCGTTCACTAAAATGACATCTGTGGGCTGCGCAGTGTCGGCCTCAAGTGGACTGCCAAAGGTCACCGACGCTGGAGCAATGGCGGGGGAGGCTATACCGATGAAGTGCTCCGGTGCTGAGGCAAACGCTGTGGTTTACGCTTAAAGCCGAGTGAGGTGCCAGTCTGACTGGAACGGACATGACATCGGTGACCAGGAAGAACGTTGGAGGGCTGCGCGACGCTGACGCCCAGGCAGTCAAAGCGGTGTCTGAGGCCGATTCCGGTACGCCGGGCGAGCGATCAGAAGGAAGAATAGGGCTGTCAAAATGCCGACGACGCCACCCGTCGGATCTCTTGACGAAGAAGTCGTGATCGGAAGAAAGGAAAAGGTAAGTAGGCTGAAAGGTTGTCGGAAACTTGTAAACTGAGCTGCTCACTTGTGTTCGCGCCGAACTTACCTCGACAACGATCACTAGATTCCTCTGCGGAGCAAGCTACAACCCGAACTGTATCTCCTGATGATGAGCGAGGTCTGGGCTTGCCACTCCTCAAGCCTCGGAAACTACGCCCAACGAAAGGATACGTTTCTATTATAGTGTACATATGTAAAAATTTGACATGCATCAGACGTTGGATTTGAAATTGTCGGTAGCATGCTGCCAGGAAAATTAGGAAATCGCTCCTCTCGCTACCGTCCTAGCTATGTCAGTCAGGTATTCTGTGTGCTAACATTATCCGAAAGGAAATGTATGATAGCTGCTCCCTCCGCCACGTGTAACTCAGCTGGCCGTATAAAAATTACACACTTGAAATTAATCCGCAAAACTATTGTGGTTCTTCTTGATGCTGGTGCATACTTAAGTAATATCGACTCCAGTCACCAATCATTGCAGTCGCGACGTTGAATATCTTCCTCGTGACTCACGAGTCGTGAGCAACATTGACGTAGCATTTAGAGGATTAATGCCAGCTGAGGAATGAAACATGCTAAATCTCTTTGTAGAAACAAAAAGGACGACACGTGGTCTTTTGTTGCTTTCATACTGAAGCCCACAGTTTGCGGCTCTGCAGGACAGGCCTGCTGCAGCGACAAATAAGAGTCACAGTACCAGTGCTCGGTACCCTACTAAAACTCTTATTTGTCGACAATGCTATAAAGAAGTGGTTTAACAAAGCTAAATTATAAAAATGAGTGAGGAAAAAAAACAATAATAAAGTAATGAGTAATAAGTAATGTAGGTGTCTTCAGCACTTTCAACACCAAGATGCAGTCGCCACTTACACTTTGAGCGAAAATAACATTGTTTTGCAGATACCTGGGTAGCAGGATAGAGTGGTGCTAATTTTTTTCATCATTAACTGTCTCTGGTAGATTGACCCCGAGACAAAAGACAAAACAACGGGTACAGCATTTAATGCAAAAAAAGCAATAATATGCGAGATCTGCAATAGCAATAACAATAGCTTTGGTAGCAAAAATACCGATGAGATTTATTGTCCTTTGTAGCTATTTTGCCGACATTTTCTGGCGCTAAATGGCAATCAGTGTGTAAAAAGAGTCATGCCTAATATTTAGCTAAATGTTGGTCTAAATCCACCTGCGTAAATTGTAATCGATGTCCAACAAACAGTGCCTTATGTTTGCGCTGGTAAATCCATCGGGCAACTACGGGCGCTATTGATCGAAATGTAGAATCTGTGCCAGAATTGCAGTTTTTAAAGTGCAATTCTTGACGCTTAACTGTAAATCATTGTCGATCACGGTTTTATGATGGAGCTCGGAGCTCGAGGTACCAGAATAAAGAAATTGGGTAATGTGGTTTACCCTTTTGCGATTTTTACACCGGCTGCGTAATGGAACTGCCAATCGTTAATCATTATACCCCCATCAGCACAGCTACACTTGTTACCGACACGGCGGTGTTGATTACAAGAAGTTCTTCATTGGCGAGGCTTCCCCACAGGGGGAAAGACTATTCTATAAAATGCAATATCATTCGACTCGACGCTGGGGCAACGTTGTATGCCAGACCTTGTCAACGCATAAGTGCCACATCACGTCCACGGACCCCTTCGTAGGCAATCGAGTGGCTCATTGTTCTTTCTCCTGAGATTTTGTGTATCTTACCAGCCAATGCGGATGTGCAACACTTGTTATGCTGTAGTTGACGAGCACTTTGCGTCATTAAAGTGGTGAGGCTGTTCTTTTTCCGATGTACGCGAATGAACGGGATAATACTATCACCAGTGCTGCTGCCGATGCTGTTATAAAATGATGGCTTGTCCCGCAGGGAATTTTAAGGCGTTCCGCTGAGGGTTAGTTTATAGACGCACTATTTTAATATGCATGAGCTTTTACAGCGTTCATGGCTACTTTTAGCTCAGCGAAATGTGTACTAGAACTTTCGTCAACTCTTATGAGTCCGTGTACAATTTGCTGGTCTCATTCGCATCGGAGATCACATTCATAAACACCTATTAATACACTTGCTCTAGAGTGGGCATTTATCGCCTCAGTTAGGGTAATCGATGTATTACACTACCTTATGCCACCAAGCAAAGTAATATGGATGCGTGAAATACAATACATGTCCGCTGTTCTCTTAGCATTAGCAACATTTTTTGCTATTCTGTGAGGTTCTACAGAGAGACCTTTGGGTCACGTTTTTGGGTACACCATTTATAATAGTCCTTTTCTGTTTTCTGGTACTGTAAGCTCGAGCCCGTAGTTTTTCCCGGTTTTATGAACGTAAATCCACACCTGCGACTTTAAATCTAATCTCGTTTCACCAAAATCGATGCAAAGCACAATATTACTACTTAAGTACGCTGTACTTCAGAAGAAGAATATTTGTTTTTCGAGCACTGACGGTACGACTGAAATTTCGAAAATGATTTCGCATTTGCGAAAACTTGAGTTTGTCCAGCAATGCTACGATCGCTTTCACCTTAAAAGGAAAGAGAGCTGACCGCTCGGAGCCGTTAAGCAGAGAAACAGGCAGTAGCTCTGACGCTGCCTTCTTTGATATGTTCGACCTTTCCCACATTACATGTACTGGTACACGCGCAGCTTAAATGTTAAGCTGCACCAATAAAATACCTGTACGCGTGTACGATGTCATCATCCAGCTTGTAATACATTCCTCGATCTAGCTTTTCTAGATTCTTCTTAACGGTAGCAGGACGAATCCCAGCTTTCATCCACCGATTAAATTGCGCCTCCTGTAAGTTGGCCGCAAGTTTTTGCGTGGGATGCACATCGAGGCCCTTTGTACCCGCTATCAGTCTCGCTAGATTTCCTTCGTCGTAGTGTTTCAGCAACGTATTGATCATTGAGGGGTCCGCATTATTCTTTTTCAGCTTGGTCACGTATTTCGCTCACGTTAGGAACTCCTTGCTTCCGAAAATGAACTTTTTCTTGTGTTCAAGATTCAAGAGTTTGAAAGTGGCATCGGCTGATTTCTTTTGAGTGAGCCACAGCTTCAATTGAGTCAGCGGACCAAGTCTTCAGTACGGAAGAGAGGGGGATCACAGTGTCTGGTATCGAGAATCTGATTTTATCCAGTGCCAAGAAGAGCCTTGTCGGTTCTCAACTTCCTCTTGGAGGCGAAGTCGCCAGCGATTTCAGCGGTGTATCTTGAATATTCGACGTCTGGCACAGCCACAGACTCTGTGGTGGTCGGTTGAGAAGCCCCTGTAATCGCCAGGAGGGCCACAGCCACGATGAGATGTACCGGTGAGCGCATATTAATAGTTGCGTCAAAAGAGGACCCAATCCACAGATAGTGGTGTCCAGTGAACTCCTCCATCAATGAATCGCTGATGTGACACTCAGACCAATAACTGTGACATCTGCACACTGTGCAGTACCGGTACACACTTCGCCTTCGAGATTTGTCACATCTCGAAACTCACTCTTGAGAGCCGATTCACTGAATCGGCTCAAAAAGTGAGATGCAGTGAATGATTCACTGCAGCTCACTTTTTTATCGTCAAGAGCAAGTTGTTTGAAGTCCATTTTATCGACTTGTCCACGCCGAGTTTTAGCTTGGTTTTATTTTTAAATAACTCTACCTAAAAGTTATACCGACATTGTTATGCCAACACCAATGAGGCCCTGTCAAAATCTTGGATTCAAAGCCTTAAAAACGTTTCCCCGCCGTCGCAAACTGGACAGACGAGAGGCGTTACGTACCGTTGTTGTACGTGAACCAGTAGCCGGACCGCAAATCTGAATGATGTAGCTATAGTAGAGAAAATATTAGTAGTACTTTATTTTTATCATATTTACTCAAATGATGCTAATCTCGCTCAATTTAATTTGTGCTACAACTGTAGAGTTCTGTACCCATTTTAAAAACCGATATCCGCTACTGGTTTCACTGCTACAGTGTAGCAGCAGCACTCAAAGGAAAATATGACTATCGTAAAATTTTACTTCAGTAGTAATTTTCGAAGGAGTACAGTAGTACTGTAGCTAAATGTATCTGGGTCTTACAAAGCTTGGAATCTGGTCGATACCCAGCTCCCACTCGTAGTATTTCTTGTACTGGCTTACGATAGATTGTTCCCGAGCGCCGGTGGTAGCCCCATCATCGATCCTAAAAACTGTCATGAGGACGTCTTGTGGTTCCATATTGCTCTTAAACCATCGCTCGAATAACGCGTCCTGATAGATGCCGGCGTTAAGCTTTGCCTCTGGTATATCCATAGCCTTTGACACCATAATAGCAAAATCTTTATCTCCACCAAAGCCATTCCGTAATACTCTGAAGATATTCGTTGTATCGTGATGATTCTTGATGCGAGAGAACTTAATGTAGGCTTCCAATGTAGTCAATTTCCAGCTTATCAGAGATCGAGGCCCGTCGTCAGCCATCTCGAGAAGCTTGAAAACGTCTTTAGCCGATTTACCCGTAGTAAACCAGTGCTCAAATTGGCGAAGGTGTAGATCTGCTTTGGTACTCGCAGCCAGTTTCGCGTTTACAAGCGCCGTAGCAACAACATTATCGCCATAATGACCCGCAAGCGTTCCGAATAGCGACACTTGGTTATTCGGGTATTTCTCGTTAAACATGTCGACGTACTTGCTCAATGTCTTCAAATTGGGGTCGGTAAGAGCGTCATCCACTCGCTCACTAATCTAAAGCGCCACGAGAACATCAGCTACAGGTGTATCTTTGCTCAGCCAAGACCTCAACTTGACAGCGTCTGCTACCATCGCAGTAGCACCCTTGAATGGAGACAGGATTTTGATCAAACCAGTAGGCGCTCTCTCTTCAGCTTTACTTGTCGTAGATAGTATCGCCGTTGGGACAGCATTATCTTCGCCGCCCATTCGGAAGACTGAAGCAGTGGTAGCAGCCACTAGTAGAGCGGTGGTAGTCAATAGTATTAGCACCACGTTTGCTCGCATTGTGAGCAGCAGTCTACAAGAGTCTTGGTCTTGCAGAATAAAAAATGATACACAGTGCGCTACCGGTACTGTACATGTACATTCTTACAGTTGTCACATCTATTCGGAGAACACAAAAACAGTTTGAACTTGTTTAAATTTGTATCCCGTTGTAACTGATTCACTCCAAAGATGACAATTAAATCCCTGCTTTTTGTAACGGGGTAAAGGTAAGGTAAGGTATTACGTGTAACGGGGTACAGTACTTGTACCATTTCCGTCATTTTTCGTACTGTATGTGCTGTGAATTAAAAACAGTACTTCATCACCATCCCGAACCAACCTGATGGTATTGACGAACCAAACATTGTCCTCTGCTTTCACTTAGATTTGACAAAAGAATTCAGAAAAAACTTCGTATTATTAATAATTAAAGTTCACTGATCATTCTCCCACTCCTGTAACACAACTATTGGAAAATGTATGCCAGCGTAGCCAGAATCAGCTATGATTTCTCAAAATTGGATAGACAAGCGCAACTAGCAAGCCAATCAAATAGCAGCAGCTGACAGCGCGTTTTGACAAAAACATAGTAAGACCAAATCGCTACGGTAATTCTGACCCTTTGATTGGCTTTAAATCAATGCAAAACTGACAGTCTTCTACACCTTTGCCCGGCCAAACTCGGATTAAGCGACATGCAAAGTCGGAATATAACTTCGGATTATGTTTGGCTACTTGTGTTTATTACATTAAATTGCGAAATGTGCAAGCAAGGCCGATTTTGCCGCAAGCAAAGTCGAAGAGAGGCCAGCGCGCCAAACCGAGAGCCGCGCGCGCCAAAATGAATGGACGCTAGGTGGCTTTGTAGCGTGGATCAGCTTCTACGATCACTTTCCAATCGTCTCCTAAGGCCCCAGATGCCCAGCCAAGCCGCCCGCCTGTCACCTCACACTCCAATGGAGCGCCTGCGAGTGCTCGACGCGTACCGTGCTGGTCGCCCTGACTGGAAGATTGTCGCGGCAAGCAACGGCTTTCCATCGTCGACAGCATACGACTTGGTCAAGCGTGATCGTGCCCATGATGTAAGACATGGAGGCGCACGTGCAAAGTCAACGAAGGTAACAGACGAGGTCGTGGCGATTTTGGAGAGCTACCTGAACGAGAACTGCACGTTCACGTTGAAGACGATGGTGAGCATGCTGACCTTCGACACTGGCATCTCGCTGTCTACCTCCACGGTTAGCCGGCACTTGGTGGGCTTGACATACACAGTCAAGCAAGCGCGAATTGAGCCCTCAACCTGCAACAATGACGTTAACAAGGCAAAGCGCCAGAAGTTCGCGAAAACACTCCTGAAGCACCATCGCAAGGGCAACTACATAGTGTACTACGACGAGACAAACTTCAACGTCTACTGCATGCGCACCCGCGGTCGTGCTAAGAAGGGAGCACGAGCCGTCGTGGTTTTGCCTCCGTCCAAAGGGCCAAACCTGCAGATTCAATGTGCTGTAAATTCGACCATCGGACTTGTGCACCATCGCCTCCGACGAGGTAGCATTCAGATGGATTGCAACGCTGAATTTGTCGAAGAGGTATACCAAAAGGTGAAAGAGTCTGAGGCGTTCCGTGAGAACTTCCGCGGCAAGAAGATCGTGATCGTGATCGACAACGCGCCTGCTCATAGTCAGACGGAAGAGCGTGTTGTCGCGCACGCAGACCTGAAGCTGCTGCGGCTGGGCCCCTATTCGCCAATGTGCAACCCCATCGAGGGGTGCTTCAGCGTCCTTAAGTCAAGAATTAAGAGCGAACTGGCTTTCGACCGAGAATAAATTTGCGATAGACGTCGCGGAGTGCACCGCGATGAAAATGGCGAGTTAATCACTCTTGGAGAGCGCCAAATGCAGTTCTTGGAGCGGGCAGCTCGAGCAAGCATGCGGTGTCTGACGCCCACGTTAGTGGGTCAGATGGAATTACACTGTCGCGATGCTGTCATTGCCGCTAGGGACCTCGAGGATATGCAGTATGGCAGATGAGCTGGTCTCTCTCCGACTTTGCTTGCGGCAAAATCGGCCTTGCTTGCACATTTCGCAATTTAATGTAATAAACACAAGTAACCAAACGTAGCCCGAAGTTATATTCCGACTTTGCATGTCGCTTAATCCGAGTTTGGCCGGGCAAAGGTGTAGACAAGATTTTGTGCCATTGCTATGGCAAGCCACGACCATCCCCCAGCTCTTCCAAGTACACATCAAGTTGCTGTCGCTTCTCGAGCGGCTTTCACCACTGCTTTACCTGGTTGCCTCGACGCTGATCAAGTCCGAGGTGCTTGCACTGCTCCTAGAACCAAGAAAGCCTAGCGTAGCTAAATCAAGGGAATTGGCACTTGGATTCGAGCAACACAGGAATCACCTGATGAGTTTTTCGAGGCGAACCAGAGTATTAACGTATATGTGGTTGCCCATTTCGAAACATTCCTACTTCATAGGCTGAACAGTGGTACCATCAAAGTTTCTACACTAAGTGAATACCGCTCTGAAGGATATTTATCGACAAAAGCGGTTGGGCTTACCTTTAGAATACCCGAATGACCTCACAATATTTTTCAGAGGGCTGAAGCGGGTAGAAGCAGATAATGATCAAGCTGGATGTGCGCGCAATCTGGCAAAGAACCACCTACATAATTTCTGTATATTTAGCTAACTCAACGCACTTTGGGTCTTGATGACAACGGATTTGATCGTCTGATTTTACTGTCGCAATGGAACTTAATGCGTCGCTGAAAATCAGTGGAGACTCTGCTCATTTCACATCTACACAGTGCGGATGATAGTATTGGATGTGGCTTGCTCAAAACAAAAACGAACCACGAAGGAAGTGGACCCAAGGACCCCTGGCATATTTACGCAAGCCCCTTGGAACCATCATGTTGCTGGGTGCTTGCCCTCGGTGTCTACCTAGCGTCAAATCCTACGCTGGTGCCTGGAAAACGGTTTCCTGGCTCTAACAAGAAGTCTCGCTTTTGCAAGGTCCTCGGCAAAATTTTACGAGCAATTACTGGGGAAAAGGATTACGGCACACATTCCATCAGAAAAGGTGCTGCTACGTACGCACGTAGTGGAAGCACAGTCTGTCCTTCAATTGTGAGTATTTGCTTGCGTTGTGGCTGGTCCTTCGGGGTGTACAAGATCGTTATTTTCGGTACGAAACTGCGGAGATCAATATTTGGGGCGAGTTGTGACTGGGATGCCACAGACCAGCGCGCAATTTGCTGCATTAGCGCCACACCTCAAGGATTCGAACGATGTGTTTGTACTGGACTTCATCTCTCTAATGATTCCCAGTATGCAAAATGATGTTCACATTATTCCAGTACTGCACCTCTGCTTGGCGTCAATCGTTCGACACACGGATTATTTACGAAGTCAAATATCTCGACGGCATCCGTTGTTCTCGTCGTATGTGTTTCGTATTCTCGAGGTGAGTGACAAACTGCAAAGTATGCCCAGCATAGTGCAACATTGCTGGATGAGCCTACTGGAATGCCACCCCATATCGAGCTGCTATCGCAACACTCGGAAACACGAAGAGGTACTACAGAGACTATCGGACGTTCTGATGACTGGCTTTGGGAAACTGCTGGAAGTAAGATCCATCGGCACTGGGATCATAACCCGAGAGACACTTGGCACAACGATCCGGTCGTTGCTACAAGAGGCAGGGTTGTGGCAACGACAAGACTCGGTCGAGCATACAAACTCTCCACGACCTCCCCAACATAGTGCCCACTATTAGCCTTTCGATGGTCGATTCCACAAGATGCCAGAGGAGTTCAAGTTTCCGGAAGTGGACGCGCTGAATGTGTGGCGCCTTCGGTGGTTGTTCAACCAAGCCGCTGGATATCATCCATTTCGAGCTTTGCGTCCTTGTGATTTCTCTTTAACTAGCCGAAAGATGTTTTCGAGTGGTCTGTCTTTGTGCGGCACATTTCCGCTGGTGTAGAAGTCTCTACTACTGTTGACATGCAACGACCTGATAATCAAGAGCAAGCAGATCGCCGTTACTACATCGGAATGACAAAGGTACGATTAAAGCCTTTAAAGCATCCGAAAGGCAACGCCCAGAGCGAGCTGTCACTACACTGCGCAGGATTTGTGAAGCCATTCATGACACAAATCCAGAGGCCCGCTCATTCCTTTTCCCAACAAAAAGCGAAAGAAAACAGCTAATAGTAGTAAGTAAGCATCATAATCACGCTCGTGTTTTGCCACTCCTCACTTGTGTGACGCACACATGGCGACGGTCTCGCTCCTGGATCACAGTCGAAAAATGGCAGCCTGCCGGCCGCCCTACCGGGTCATAACGACTTCCCTGCGTCGCCTTTGGAGGAGGCGGCGGTGTTATGACCTTCCTCTCGTCTTGAGCAACTCGAGTAGCGATAACACTGCTTGCGAGTGCGTCGGGCACACTTTGAGCGGAGGCGATCTGCAGCCATCACCGCTACATGACATCGAAAAAACTTGGTCTGTGCTGCGGGGCTGCCGTAGCTTTAGCGTCAGAGGAAGACGTTCGACTCAAAGAGTCACTAATACTAAGTTCCTTATTCAAAGGACACGTACTGCCCACGACCAGGACTCAAAGTTAATACCTTAACTTAATGCTTCCAAACCAGAAGTCTTTTATTTACTATTATTGTGGCCAAGCCGCCTAGGGGTAAGTGTATCTGTTTAACTATATAGCATAGTTAAACCTAATCAAATGCATAACGTGTGGCTTTCGGCCAACGTACTGAGAGACCTTGTTAACTCTTCAACTTATGTACTGAGAGTTTGTTAGCTCTCCGGATACTTCGTACCCCTGTGTGTTCCACACCATGTAACCCCGTTACAGTATGATATAAAGCTTTTAAAACGTTTTTATGGCCAATCAAATGCCGCAACTTCAGCGGTACCACTTCAGGTTACGATATCTCGACACAAGGCATTGATCAGTGATACAGTATTTTATTGGTGATCAAGCGTCGGACAAGCGGCAGCATCTATCCTCATAAAAATCTGCTCACACAAAAATCTGGGAGCACAGATTCGTATATTATGAGCTCGTCCATCTAAATCCTTTCGGCTAAACTAAATGTGATCTGAACGTAGACCAGGCAATTTAAATTGTACCGGAGGGTGATGAAAATGACCAGAAACGACCTATTTCAAGACATCCACCCAGCTAAAAATAGTTAGCGGATTGTTGCCGACTATATTCAGCTCATTTGATTTTTGTAAACGGATTGGCTATCCTGTTGTTGAGGTTTAGCTCAAACTGCGCAAACTTTAAAGCGCCCGGCTACGCACCCATTTGAATTAGTGCTGGAAGAGTGGTTACGGCGCCTTTTACTAAAGGTCGCTCAGCTTTTTCGGTATGTAATTACTGTACAAGCCATTTTAAAAATTAATTCAATTACGACCGATTTTTTTAAGATCGGAGCAGTTCAATTCCAATCGCACACCGGGGGTGGGGGTGTCGGCGGAATACACAGTACAAGCGGTGATTGTGGAGCAACCACGGGTGAATTTGAAATACAATACTGTACGGCTTCAGCGAAACCGCATGCGCAGTATATTAGAAGATGTGAAGTAGAGGAAGTAGCAGCGAAGTAGGAGCGAAGCAAATCGTGTCGAGGCTTGACTTGTTGGTCAGGAGGAAAATATGGAAGTGATTTACGATGGGGCTCACGGAAAAATCAAACCACTGGCTGCCCTTACACATGCGGGCCATGGCGTGCTCCCGCTCGCCCCCATGTCGCCCCACCTTGTTCTCGTGGTCTCTCTTGGCACCACTGAACTGCTTCTACAGTGATGGCGCAGTTCTTGGCTGCAACTCGCTCACGTAGATTGGGTACACATGTACAGCAGTCGCCAGCTTCTCGTTCGCTGGTCACGAACTTCAGCGTGCGTATATCCAAGGCCACACGCATTCCGATAGTCGCGAACTCGTCGTCATCATCGGTTTGCTGAATGTCCAGCACCTTAAGTCGATGAACACCGAGACAGATGCGGAAGTACTCAAGCTTGATTCTGCATAACGGTTCGGTGAAGTGATCTGCCACCAACTCGTTAGTGGGCAGTATTGCACGCGAACTTTGTGGCTTGAGACCTTCTCGCGCAGCCAATAGTACTTCGTGTTGATGTGACGAGATCTCTGGGCGACTGTCTTGCTCTTGGTGTGGCGTTGCGCACATTGGTTATCCTCCATGACCAACATCGATTCCTCAGCAAATCACAAGTCATCTGGCTCCGAGTTGAGCCCAATACATCGTGCACACCGCTGCTCATAGTAATGTATTCTGCTTCAGTCGACGAAAGCGTTACCATGAACGATTTCTTGGATCCTCACTCAACCAGATTTCCGTTGTAGAAGATAGCATACCCGGTCGATAAGCGTGACTCTCTTTCCGTGGAAAACGCTGCATTCCATACACAACGAGACCTTGATCGCCCTGACTCTTGAGCGCCAAATCAAAATCATGATTTCCGTTCAAATAACGAAAACACGATCGATGCCCTTCTTCACAGCAATTAACGAACGACCTGTTTATTGAGCAAGTAGACGTACAGTTGTAGTCACATCCGGCCTACTGATGACAGCCAAATAGAGCAGAGCTTCAATGGTAGGCCATGGCCGAAATGAACACTCTTCTCGGCTCTGGAGTAGCAGATCTATGTAGCGCTCCTCCGTGGGTGTCGGCGCCGCCTTTGCTTTGTCCATACCAAAACGTTCAAAATGTTGAGATGTACTTGTGCTGGCTAATACAAACTTCATCTCCAGTAGGTGACCACTGCAATTCGGGCCCTAGAAAGTAGGTGGTGTCGTCAAAGTTGATTATCTCGTACTCGTTCTCCATGACCGACTGAAATTGCACCGAATCTTTGTCACTCCTGGCAAAAGCCAGTACGTCGTCCACATACACAACAACAATCATCAAATCAGCATTGGAACTCTTTAGAAGCAGACAGGAGTCAGCTTTACCTTGACGAAAATTCAAACCTAACAGGAATGAAGATAGGTTCTCGAACCAGGCGCGCGACGCCAATTTAGACCATACAAAGCTTGAAGAAGACGCCAGACGTAGACAGCAGGTCCCTCGTATCCTGCCGCAGGCTCGAGGTAAAATTCCTCGTCTAGTTCCGAGTTCAAGAGCGATGTCTTGATGTTAGAACGATGTCTTGATGTTCAGCTGTAGGCGCTTCATGCGCTTTAATATCACAATCGTGAGCACGATTCGCATCGTGCTGTGACGCATCACCGGGCTAAATGTATCGGTATAGTCTTCGTCATTGCGCTGACGGTAGCCCTTTGCTACTGCACAAGCCTTGTACTTGTCCAAAGTACCGTCAGCATTTGCCTCCTCTTGAAGACCCATTTAGACTTGATGGATGTGCGTCCTGTAGGCAGTGAGACCTCTACAAATGTGCCATATTTTCGACGAGACTTTGAATCTCTTGATCCATTGCGTGCGCCCACTCGCTCCGATTACCGCTTCGGCGCACCTCATCGAGGTTAATTGGGTACAACGAAAGTGTCCATTCTTCAACACCACTTGGAGCCGTCGTACCGTAAATGAACGCATCAGCAAGCTTTACACACGCAATCATGGGGTCAATACAGCGCTCCTCCACCATACCACAGACCTCTTCCATGGAGAGGTGCGACGCCTCGTAGTCCAGACGCCGTTGGCTTGGCTTGGCCATCCGTGTTGAACGTTGAGCAGGTGGTGCGGTCTTCTCGATCCTTGGGTCGCCTTGAAGACGGACCCCTATACGATGGACCCTGAGCTTGTAGGTCGATTCAAAGGCGTCTTTCAGTCAGAAAATGTTGGAGTCATGTTGACATCGCCTTGCTTTTCTTCTTCAGCAGAATAAGTTGCAGCAGACGCTCAGTGCGCTGAGCTAGATCAAGTTCAAGCTCCGTACTGATCTTGATCTCATCGTCGGCGGCGGGAGGGAGGAATTGGTTCTCACACAAACCCACAGTACGTGCTGTAGCAACTTCACCTCGTCCTTGCCCGGGGATGTATTAAATACGAGCCACCGGAAGCGTTGCGGGTTTTTGCATCCAGTTTCTTACGATGTTCTTATGGGACCAGCACCAGTACTTTGCAAAACACGTAGGTTGCTGGTATCTAATGGTGATCCCAGCAGTGCTTCCATCGGGATCTTCCCGTCGAGCACCTTGCTCGGACAGCATTTGTGTATGTGCACAGACCACAGAATGTAGCGATGTCGCTGCCAACGGACTCGAGGGCGTTGTCGGGCTTTAAGAAAACCACTCGATAATATGGTACGTACGCCTTCAGCCTTGTGATACAGGCTTGGATTGCCTCCAGCTGTGCACTTGAGCTCTTCTAACGTAATGGGTACACCATGACCAAATGAAATGGCTCTACAACAATATTGATTACACCCGTTTACCCTTCGCGTGACGTCACATGCATTGGTCCTACGTAGTCAATCGCCAACAGCATCTGATCCTTTTCAAGATACGTATGTTCTTGGCTGGAAACGGCCGCTGAGTGAGCTTTCCGCTCACACAGATTGGGCAGGACTACTTTATGACTCCAAGCCACGGTAGTTTCAGATCTGCCATAACGTTGTAAAGACTCTGGGTGTTTAAATGACCCAAGCGATAATGCCACGTCTCAATGTGCGGTGCCTCGCTCGTCATAAGAGCTGCACCAGAAATTGCTTCGCTCACAGCGTTCACCACACACATAGACTGATTAGGACGTGATGCTTCCAATGTGGCCCCGTTACGCGAGCTAATCACACACGTCTTGTCCTTGAGCACGACCTCCATCCCGTTCTTCGATGCAGCAATCTCTCAAACCAAATTACGCGCTAAGCCGCCGACGAACAACACTTCTTTCAGCACACAGATCTCATGTCCGCGAAGCAAAGGCGCCTGCCCAGCAGCAGCTGCCATCAAGTTGTCATTAGATGCAACCGTCCGTGTACGTCACCAATCAGGTTGTCCAGATGACCCGTCATGTGGCTCGTAGCGCCACTTACGATCCACTCGTGCCGGTTGTCAGGTCCGCTGTCCTCCACTGAGAACGACATGCTGACAGCTTCTCTCTTTATCTATCTGGGAGCTACGTGTTCGTCCGTTCAGACTCTTGCGAAGTGCCCCATTTGACTGCAGTTAAAGCACTTGACCTTCGACCTATTTTCTTCTTCTGCTGTTGCTTGGTGCTACTTCGCTTGTCGGCCTTCTACTCGGCATTAAAAGCGGCGGCGGCCTTGCCACTGTTAGACGCATCACTTGAAGAGCGACGCCTCTTTCGCTGCTCCCGACGGATTGTTTCTGCCTGGTAGCGTGTTAACATCTTCTCGAAGGTAGGAGACACCTCTAGCACACCGGCGAACCCATTCCATGCAGGGTCAAGACTATGCATAAGGTTTTGTCCCTTTTTTCCGTCTCCAACGTTCTTGAAGCTCATCCAGGACACGACGAGTGGTTTGAATGTGCTCCAGTATTGACTCGTCCCATCCAAATAGAGACACATGTACTCTCTCATGGCCGCGCCAATGCTCGCATTGCACTTGGCGTTGTACGACATAGGTAAGTGGTGCATGATCGACATCGGGTGGATCAATAAGTAGCACTCCAAAACGCAGGTTTTTCACTACGTGCAACCAGTATAAAGGACATCGCCATCCTCTGCTTCATGATTCTATTGTGCAGCGGAGTAGGTATAGTAGCCGTTGTAGCTGACGATCCTGGCGTTGCCGACACAGTCGTCGCAGCCACAGCCGCGGTAGCGATAGCGTCCTTCTCAACCTTGTCTTCCGCCGCATTCGGCATTGGTCCCTGGGCCGCGTCTCAGAGGTCTTCCACCTCAAGTACGAGCCTTACTTGGGTCCCCCACGCCGGAACCCCGTTCCGCTGGACGTCTTGAGTTTTGTCGCGAATGTTGCCGTCGGCATTGGGGTCGTCATAACATTTTAGAAGATACCCAGCAAAGGAAGTGACAGCGAAGTAGAAGCGAAGCAAAGCGTGTCGAGGCTTGACTTGTTGGTCAGGAGGAAAATATGGAAGTGATTTACGATGGGGCTCACGGAAAAATCAAACCACTGGCTGCCCTTACACATGCGGGCCATGGCGTGCTCCCGCTCGCCCCCATGTCGCCCCATCTTGTTCTCGTGGTCTCTCTTGGCACCACTGTACTGCTTCTTCAGTGATGGCGCGGTTCTTGGCTGCAGCTCGCCCACGTACATTGGGTACAAATGTACAGCAGTCGCCAGCTTTTTGTTCGCTGGTCACGAACTTCAACGTGCGTATATCCAAGGCCACACGCATTCCGATAGTCGCGAATTCGTCGTCACCATGGGCTTGCTGAATGTACAACACAGTAGGCTTTTCTCTCTTGTGTATGGCTGTGTGGAGTGGGCTGTTCTTAAGCAAAGAATGTAGCTCCCATTAACCCAGATGACGTTGCTTGAAGGGTAGCGGGTTATATAGAAGTGAAAGTAAATGACATTTATCAATTGAGCTCAAACAAAGTCAATGCGAACTCATTGGCAGCATGCTAAATATTGAGACCGAAAATCTCAGCCTTCGCGAAGCTCTATCGTACTGGCGAGATGAGCTGACACATCAAAAATCATTTTTTTGCCATAACTTCGTAAATATCGGTAAATGACAGCATGCCTGTGTGAACGGCTGCAACGACAAACGGGGTGTCGCGCGAGCCTCTTCGGCAGCGGGTTCATGACCTCGTGCCTCGGATCTATCGCGTGCCGTTTATTGAAGCGTGCTGCCCGGATAATGCGATGAAAGGGCTCGAGACGGTTGGCGTGTATCTACTGTCACTCGACAGGATGATGACCGGAATTATTGGCAGCGATCCTCCTGTTTCAAATGACGTACTACCACATATCTTCATTAATCTGGGGCATAATACCGCTGCAACAGCCAGACTCGTTGTAACGAAGCGCCAAAAGCAAGTTTTGCGCGAGCGATACCTAAACGTCGACGCGCTCAACGCTGTCAATCTTCTGTCGTCTACTTTAGCGGCACTGATTCCGCAAAAACGGACCCGAGGCGAGTGGGTTGATGAAACCTATTCTGGTGGCGAGCGTTTAAGCTACAATATGATGTTGGCGGCTGTTAAGGCGAAAACCGCTGTAAAAGCACAGAAGGAAGCTAATAAGAAGTCTACCCCGGCCAAAAAGCTTGCCAGACAAGAGATGAATCTGCACGATAAATTTGAGCATAAGACCGGAAAGTAAAAAAAGTCGTTCCAACGAGAACAGGATAAAATGTCGAAACGAAATGCAAAGGAAGCACGGGCAGCGGAACGAGCAAAAGAGAGAGAGCGGAGACAGCACCTAGGAAGCGGAGCAGGCTGGAAAGAAAATGTTAGGCGACAGCAGTCCCGCGACCCAAGACGGTCATATCGTGATGTCCGTAGCTATATAAGATGAGATGTACGGTACTCCATAGTAAAAACAGTTGGCCCAAAATAGGGAGTCAAAGATTAAAAAATGATCTAAAAACTAAGCATAGACGTAGCCCATTTGTAAGCGGAGGGGTGCACAATTACTGAGCAGAAACAGTAAAAGGAGAGTCGAACATAGAGGCTCAAATTTGCACTTACAAAAAGACCATTTGCATTTTCTAAAGCAGTGGTCCTTTTATTAAAACTATTATGACTAGATGCCTACATTGTACACGTTGATGAAATTTGTGGAATTGATGATTTAGGAACTATAGGTCGTGGTAACAAAACAGAAATTAAGTTTTATTATCCAGAAAAAATATTCATAATTTTCTTGTAATTTGTGGACTCGAACCCACAATATTTACTTGGAAGGAATTTTGTGATTTAGTCTACAGCAAAAAAAAGTTTTATTAGAGCACAAAGTTTGTGTACATGCATATCACTCGATAGCAAGAACGAATTACAGTACTACCGGTATGCTGTCAACGAAGGAGCTCAAGCGGCAGGCGTCTCTAGACAAGCGACGGCGCCGCAACAGGGAGGCAATGCAGCGGGCACGACAGCGAGACAAAGACTATATGGAGTCTCTTCGACAGGAAGCCCAGCACCTCCAAGACACACACGGGAAGCTGTTGACTCAAGTAGACCAATCGGTGCTCCAAAGTTCCGTCTCGGGGGCACACATTGCAAGCCTCCAACAACAGCTGGAGGACGCGCGAGAGCAGTCCAACAAGCTCATAAGACAGAATAGAATCTTCCAGGAGCAACTGGGCGAGAGAGTCAAAGGAGAGGACCGAAATGGAGGGCTTACTAAAGGAAATGGCCAGAGACCAGCAGATACAGGAGCGAGTGTACAGGCAACTGTGCCAAGAACACCCTAGCGACATAAAATATCAGCCGGAGCTCACACACGAAGGAGCAACGCACGTGATCTTGACATCGAGACAGCAGAGGACACTGGTGGACACGGTGGGCTTTGCAGATACGCAACTGGTCTCGCTGTTCGGGTGGACGACGTTGCATCGAGTCCGGGTTATTACCACTTTAAATTATGTGTACTGCTATTTTAAGAAAGTGTAGATCCACCCAAAATGTCGACGGGACCACACACACAGAAAACGGGTCACCACCACTACCTTAAAATATACGACCACCACAATAGCACGATCACTGCCAAAGTATTGAAGTGTTGAGGATACAGAAATAGATAGATATACAAGTACACGCTCGTCGAACTGTCGCTCATTTAATATTACGTGGAGACAAACAAAATGGAGAGTGAGAACGATGATCTTTTAGATGGAGCAGGCCAAGATCCCTGCTAAACATGCGCAACAAGCGTCCTTAGTGGCGGAGGCTCAAGCCGAACCGCTCATGTGGAGACCTGCGTTCTCGACTCTGAAATGTGAAAAAGTTCTCGAGTGTTCACGTCGACTACTGAACAACAGCACGCTACTATTTAAGCTGGTGCGGTGGTTCAATTTCCGCGTCGAACACGACCGAGTTCAGCTTAATAGTGTCGACATTCCAGACACTGAGGCTTCACTTGACAGCAACGAGCACAAGTGCAAAGTGGCAGAGCCAATTCCAGACTGTAGTGACCGATAGGTTCAAGACGTTGGAGAGATGCTCTTTAGATGCGTTGCTGTACTCGGAGCCGGACCAGACCGCAATCTTCATGCCGATGAAATAGGCCTTCCGCTTGGCAGACACGGACTGTAGCGGCGAGATCGACGCGGACGAAGTGGCAGACATGCTGGAGACCATCTTCGCCCAGTCTGGCGCGGTCAAGCAAGGCGAGATCCACAAATACGTCGAGGAATTCATGCGTGTAGTGGACAAAGATAACAGCGGCTTGGTGTCGTTCGAAGAATTCGTCGAGGCGCTGGAGAACGGCCTCAAGCTCGAGGTGGAGGTGTACACGCAATGTAGACCCAAGGCCTCGGCTCTGGTAGCCAGACCGGAGCATGTGCTGGCAGCTATCAATGAGAACGAGGACGACGCGGGAGATGCGAGCAAGAACGACGAGTCGAAGGTCGTCGACGTGGACTCTGGCGACAAGATTCAGTCCAAACTTCCACCTTTGGATGTGCAGGAAGCGAATGTCAACAATTCTCGAGCCGCGATGCCGTCACGTGAGAGCTAACGCAACTCGTCCCAAGCTTCGTCCGTTGAGAAGAACAAGAGAGTCTCGTCGGCTGCGTCATCGGCTCCTGCCATGTGTCGCGAGCACGACGTTCTAAATGTGGAGGATTCCTTCAGTAGCGACATCGCGGCGCAGATGAAGACTGCGTACGTGGAATGGCTGCTGGAAGAACGTCGCTACGAGAAGGTGTCGATGGAGGAGCTCTACTTCTCAACTGTCCAGTCAGTGGGGCGGAGGGTATTGCCAAGAGTCTCACAGAGATGGCAGAGATCGTCGTAGCCTCCTAACGAGAAAATTCGCATAAAAAATATCGAAAACAATACATGTACATTTTTCTTTTTGATGAGGCCACAAAAGTCACTGTCTTGTTAGCGTCTTTGTAGCCTGGAAGGTCTTGCTTTGATCCAGACCTGCTTCATCACGCGCGTGTAGAGTTCCGGACGGTAACCGAGTGGGAACAAAATCTTGAGCTACACGAACATCGGAGCGGTGATCAGAGCCTGGTCCAGGCTGTCGAAGGGTGCCGGTTTGCGACGATCGAAGACGCCGTGACCAATGAGCTGCAGGATCCAGGCTGTGGGCCGCCCACAGCCTGGATCCTGCAGCTCACTGGGCGTGGATGGCCAATGCGTGCATACTGTGCACGTCCATGGCCTTGGCACCCTCGACAACGAAGTAGTTGGCAAGTACGATCCAGACGGAGATGATGGCGACGACTCCCAAAGTGCCAGTACTTTGACTACGAGCGCGACCCAATCACGCACTTCTTCATGTCGAGCTCATTGCACTGCACCAGCAAACATGGTAGATGAACGCAGAATCAACATGCTAGAAACGTTCATTTTATAACATCAATGAACGTACTTGTGCTTTTCTTGGAGCTGCGTTGGTGGTCGGTCTTGGGTGCCGCTGCTCTGGACGGAGTGTGGTGCTGGAGCTCTTGGGCTCAAGTTGGAGAATGACACTGCAAAGTTAGCTTAATGGCTAAGGGGCACGTGGACTCCACCGTCCCAGCCACAACCTCGTAGAGTGTGGTCTCTGCTCGGATTCCAGCCGAAATATAGTGCCATGGCACGCTGCAAGGGAAAGTGAGGCGTCGCTGACAGCGACTTGTTGTTGCTGCAACTACAACATGATCGCTACAACTTAGTGCTCGAATCACTTCACTTATGCTAATGATTCGAACAAAAGCACTGACATGGAGTGTTTATTAGCTTTGTGCTAAGTGTTACTGCTTCCTATATGTGTGGACACTCCACTTTTATTCTGTGAGTGATAGCTGTCCACCATTCGTGTGCATTCTCCATTTATTTTGGTGGCGGTTCCAACTTATTTGGTGGAGTTACACCTACCTCGCCAATGCTAACGCGTACATGCTGCTTCTTGCAGCGAACAGCCCCCCCACCGCTACCGCTGAAGTTCCAGAAGCCCCACTGAGCGCCCCTTCAGAATGTGGCAATGTAGCTGCCGTCTTAGATCCGTTTTTGTATCTGTAGTTGCACGGCGGAGCATGAACGCCTGTGCCTTGCTTAGTTTCTTACTGTCAGCTCTCGGTCATAACGCTAGCTAGACAGCCTCTCACAAATTAATAAACGCTCAAATGAACGAGGCGGAGTGCTGCGCAAAAAAAAACAAATGGTTATCTATTTCCGAGCGGAGGTAGTAGTCATTTGATTACCAATAAGCTGGTATTCACTATTGGTAGTAGTATCACTCTCAAACGTCAGTACTATAGTACTCTCAAAGAACTACTTTCATAGTAGCCCTGATCGAGCAAGGTCAGTCTGTGTGGCTCTCGATCGACAGCGTGGTCGCCATTTCTTAAAGAACCGGGGAAGACTGCCAAAAATTTAAACGACCCACTCAGTAGCTAAGAATTGGGTGCGCCGTGGAAGGTTGCCAGGAAACCGACGAGCTTAAAAAGGACCAGTGTACTTGTATGAAAAGCTTATCCATCACATATGTGCTATTGGCATCCTGATTCGGCACTTAATGAAAGATATTACATTCATTTTTGTACTATTCTCACCGGTCGTGTATTGATTGAAAGTGGTAAGTAGGTTTTGCTCGCTCTTGTGTGCGTATCGTGCATCCGGAGGTCGTTCCAGCTGCCTCGGCCATCGCCATTAAGAAACCGCCGCTCAATTCTGGTGGATTGAGAGAGGTTTGGGAGGGTAGTGACACGGACTTCACCCCATCACTAGATCTGTCTGGTCCAAATGATGCCGAGCGCCGAAAATCAGTGGCACGCACTGCTGTAAAGACCTAACAAAAAAGACGCCTCCGTCAAGGCTGGGAATAAGAAAGCGCCCTCTGTTTCTGGGGAGACGCCGTGCAATACGCAGCCTACATCCTAAACCGGTTACCAATGAGCTCGATCCCGCGGCGCGTGCCGCCACTGAAAGTACCGGCGAAGTCGACGCCGTCTCTGGAAGAGAGCGTGATCTTCGGATCGCCCTGCACTGTTTACAGAGACCCCCCCCCCCCTAATCACTCATCGGTCCTTCTCAGCAGACAAACGCGCTATTTTCTCGCCTTCTTCTCAGACCACCTTGCAGCTGCAGCTTCAGCTTGCGCAACCGCCTTGGCTTTCTTGGTATCCTTGGACTTCCTCGCTATTAACGCGCGCGTGGTCTTCGACATCTTCTTCTTTTCTTGACTCTTCTTCTTCGCTGGCTTTTTCTCAGGGTTGACCTTGGCTTTTTCCGCACGGCGGAAAGCAATCCGCTTCTTTGTAGCTGCAATGTATGCTGCAGTCTTGCCCTGTGTGGGAGGGCGTGACAGAGGAGGCCGCGCGAGAATAGAAGCCGTCGCCCTCAACGTCGTCATCTGTGTGGTCTTCACGACTGTATGCGTGTGTGTGCACCTCCTCTCTGGTGTTCACAGTGCCTCCGTCGACAAAAACGGCGTCATTCTCCCACTCCCCCCTCAAAAAGCCTTATGCTAGGCTACCATGCGGCGCCGGTCCTACCCACTTTTTACCTTCGAGCGGCGCAAGAAATGCTTCCGACTCGCTGTGTTTCGCGACGATCAACCATCTTTCTCCCTCTCAGCTTTTTGCAAACTGAATCGAAAAGAATGATGAGTGGAGGCTGGTCGCAGCTGCGACAAATATGCGAACTGTTCTTTTGAGCAGTGCAGGGTCTTCGTGCTAGCGTTTTGCCTAAACCTGTGCAGCTCACATTCTTTAACATGCTGTATATACAATATGTGTGGAAAAACGTCATTTTGCACTTTTTCCACACGTGTTGTCAGTTTCAACGTGTAAGTGTGTGTGTGATGGGGAGAGGGAGGGGTAAATCTTCCAGGATCTCGTCATCGTCTCGCTCAAGTAATTGGATAAAAGAAATGTGTCTCCCAGTGAAGTTCTGCAAAGCCGCTGCTTGAGATACCAGCTCAAACCCAGAGGGCTCGCGACGAGTGCTGTTGTTGCCGTGCCCACCTTGGTACGATTGGGCCAGAGGATGACCACGCACGCGCTGCCGTTTTTGGTCATTAGAAACCGGAAGCCACCAATCCTATCGAATTGCTCCGGTAGCAACTTGATAGCCCCATGCGATTCGATGAATGTAACTATGTCGTGAAGGCAAGGGTGTCCATGAGCGCGTTTGAAGCCCCCATCACAATCACTTCGTGTAAACCGATGGACAACAATATCATGCACATTCATCTACACGTCATGTATTAGCGTCAGAGAATTTACACTTCTGATTTTCGTCACGGCCGGAAATTGGTCATCTCTGAGAAGATGCGGTATTTCGCAGTTCTCACGAGACGCCTGGTATATGTTGTTCGCTCCAACTTTAACCCACATTGGTAAAATATGTAACGGGGCTACACGCAGTGGCTACATATAGTCACTTAATTTCGAAAACGTTTTTCACGTTGGTGTGCGATACACCGATGGCTACATTAGATAGACTACAGTCTGCATGTATTTAGGGCATTCATCGGCTGAAAATCAATATCTTCAACCAACTAGAATAGTAGGATTCTGGCAACCATTCGTTGGCGAATATCTTTCATTTAATAATTTTACAATACGAGGAAAAACCAAACAAAACAAATAAACAGCTCTCAATTTTAGCGGAAATTGATTTTGCTTTCCTATTTTACGTAAATGTATAATCTCGGACGAAATTATATTTTATCTAAGTGGAGCGCATCTTACGCGTTCTCGTGCACGTGCACTAGCGTGCAAACCGTAGTAAAGAGCACAGCAAAATATGTCGAAGCACTGTAGCTGAATCTCCTTGGGAGTTATCTAGCCATGTTTTCATTTTTGCGTGGGTCTCTTCTACGGTTGATGTGTCATGACATCCATCATGCAAGAACTTGTCTGAACAACCTCAAACAAATTTAAGTATGTGAGGCCACCACGTGCGGCTATCCGTTTCTCCGCCAAAGTCTCGAAGTCCATCACGACATCTTGAAATCACTCTCAGTTGTTAAATTTAAAGCTTCATCATATGTTGCTTTAAAAATATCCACTTGCATCTTCTCTCTGTATTCAAGAGCGGGATCAGTATCAGTAGTAGAGTGAGGAGCCAACATAATTTTTGTAACTCGGAGAATGGTAAAAGGCTTCGGTTCGGTAGGCCTGAGTGTGGACAGTATGGGAAATATATACGAGAACGCCGTACGGAGGGCAATCCAGGTGGGTACACCCTAGATGTGACTGTCGTCCGTTCCACCGTCGTGACCGTACCGAATCAGCCAGTTGAAGCAGACGCAGGCCAGAGGGCCGAAACGGATTGCGATTGCGCAAGTAGTGACTGCTAGGTATGGGGCAGAGGAGAAAGCGACGAGACCAGAGTATCGAGAGATCCCGACCGTAGTGACCGCGGAGAGTACTGTGGGGACGGCGGAGCTAAGCGCCTCGGCGGCCTTGATGTGCGCTCGCTTTCTCAATGTGTTGAGCAGGGATTAGTAGTAGCGTAAGAAAAAAACCGGTAGTAGTATTACCGGGAATATCGGGACCGCACGGATGGAGAGATATTGAAACTAGTAGAGCTGCTACAAAGCGGTAGTTGTAGTAGTCATATTAGTATACTATTTCAACTACTATTTCTGTATTTTCGATCTGTTCAATTTGCCAGTGTCCTGCTTCATCTATATGATTTTATCCCTGTTATGCCGCAGCAGAAGGTGTCTCTCCGCTCGTCTGCTATCCGGCCTTGTCCTTAGAGGCCCCATAATTATCCCTTCAGCTGAAAACACCCTCTCTTGAAACGCTGATGACGATATTTTGCCGAGATGGATACTCGCTAGTAGCGCGATAGAGGGAAAATGAGCTTCGCCTTCATTTCGAAATCACTAAAGCACATATAAATGCTTGTACAGACCCAACCGTGCGTAGTGCATCCCGCTCTGAGCATCAATCGATATGTCCTTCGACAGATCTTCAATCTTGACGTTGGGGTTCTGACGTTGCGCGACCTCCAGCCACTCTGGCTCTAAATCAAGCCACTCTCTCATAAGAGCATCGGCTCTGGCGTTGATCTCGGTTTCTTTTAGCTCATCTTTTGTCTTTGTAGCTCGAATGGGTGCCCGCAGTAGCAGTTTGTCAGCGTCATCCCAGCCCGTTGATGAGGGCTAGGAAAAAGGGGTCGAAACTTGGCTCAGTAGGCTACTCTGAGACAGCGACGGCTGCGAAATAGATATTTTCCCTCCTATGTCATCTGGGTGAATACCTTTCGGTGCTCGGCCCGTAGATAGTCAGCTCTATTCTTGTACATTGCATGTCCCTACTCGCGTGTATCACCAACGACTGCAATCTTCTTAGCGCTGAACTTGGTCCTAAGATCGAGCAGGGCACACGCCATCGGCTCAGTGGTGATATTGGGAAAACGGGCCTGCAGCTGCGTAGAGCCCTTCGTAGACTTGTCTTTCCAGCGTCCGAGAAGAGGTCTCGCGTCCTCGTTACCCGACGATGACTTGCTTCACTTGCATCCTTGCCTCAAATTTAAACGTTTTTAATTTGTTCTCTGCAAGTCGCCGGAACACTACCATGTACGACGATACAAGGCGCTCGCTTTGCACCTCTACCAGAGCAAGGTTGGCTATAAAATTGGTGGCTGCCTCCATTTCGACTGCGAGCAGCCAATTTTTAGCGCTCAGAGTACTCAATGCACTAGTAGAGGCTTTCGCAGATTAAAAATATGCATCGAAAGCCGCGTAGTTGACCACGGATCTTCGGATAAGTTTGCATGTGTAGGCAACTCGGACATCCTGGTTAGTCATAGGCTCCAGCCTGTAAACGAGAGGGTCGCCTGGATTTGCTTCAGCGCATTGTGCTATTGGGGTGATCTGAAGTGGTTGTTCAGGTTGCGAAGGTTGTGGATCAGGTCGCCTTCTTTGCCCAGAGCGCTGCCAACCGTAGTAACGATTTGGTCCCACAAACTTGTAGATTCGTTCCAGACAGTCGTAGTTTAAATATTGTGTTTGAGTCCAATCCCGTAGTCAATACACAGGCTCAATAGATGCATAGAGCAGCTTTCGTGCTCAGTGTCGATGTGATCCGCCACGTTCTTTGCTGATGGAATCGTGTCGGACATTTTATATCGAGTCATTGACCGAATATCTAGATCGAGCCGTGATTTAAAAGCACTGTCGATGCCCTTGGCGACTACCGGAGCGTTGTGGCCGTCATTTTCATCGCAAGCGAGAACCGCAATAAACCAAAATCTCCACAAACTATCAATAAAGGCGACAGAAGCACCTACGATGCTATCCTTTCCGCAGCTTGTCCAGATGTCGTGAATTAGATTAAGAAACCTGAGGTCACAAGCTCTCTCTAACTCAGTAGATAGCAACACACTTGCCAACTCACATAACAGTTGAAAGTGCCCATTCGGTAGACGGTCGTGTCTGTCGCGGCCCAGGGCTTTGAATGCTGGGTTTCCACTACCAGCGGGAATGGGGTCGTGGAAAGCGGCAGATGCACACAACGTGTACGGACGTCCTTGCGAGGATCGAGAACTTCAAAATGAGAGCGTTCAAAGTCTTCTCGCTCACTCGAAATAATTGGTTAGAAGAACTTCCTCCTGTTACCACCCTCGCCACGTCAGAAATAGCTGCACTGGTTTCTTGTTGCGGTTTCGTCCTCAGGACCTGACGACACTAATTTCACAACCGCACCGATACCGCAGCCTGGACCGATGCCATATCTTGGTGTAGCACAGACCATTTAGCACGCGAGGAAAGCGGGTACTACAGGCAATGGCTGGGGCCTCATTCACACTCTCGAAGTGCCGTACAAAACGTAGGATTCTTGGAAGCCGTCCTCATAACTGTATCGCACTAGTTGGCTGATCTGCTGTCAGAGTATTAAGGCCCGCTCCAGAACGAACCCATATAACAGGGAGGAGGCTCTGCGGAACACCAAGAACGCAAGGAATGCGAAGAATCACATAAGATGTAAGCACACTGACCATCCCCTTGCGATATTAACCGAACAGAGTGCCACGGATAAGGCAAAGATCTCGAGACCGCCGAAGAGGATTCCGCAGCTGTAAAGGGCCTAACACGAGAATCTACCACAAGCAAATACCGTACACCTAGCCATATTCCTGACTGTCCTGTGCGTTCTCTCGGCCTCACCGTTGCCCGCCTGTTTGCGAGCCTCGCTTCTCTGACGCGCCACATGCATGGATAATCGATCGATGTTTTCGTACTCACCACCTGAGTCGGTGCAGCACGTGGTTCTTGCAGTTGAAATTCTTCATAGAGTAGGCGAGGAAAAGCTCGAGCTGCTTCGCAACCATGCCCTT
Organism: Phytophthora betacei; assembly: GCA_011320135.1. Taxonomy (NCBI): domain Eukaryota; phylum Oomycota; class Peronosporomycetes; order Peronosporales; family Peronosporaceae; genus Phytophthora; species Phytophthora betacei. The sequence continues at coordinate 1,629,894 of JAANHX010000241.1, forward strand.
TGTCTTTGCGAGGAAGACTCTGCGTTAGTTACTTTTGTGATCTAAAGGTTTATCATATAACGGTTGCTGAGACGGTCTCTTGGCGTCATCGGACCCTTCAGATCCGAGGAGATGACGCCACCCATCTTGCCAACTGGCGAGTGCGCACCTGTATCCTTCTGCGACTGCCTGTTGCATGCCTGCTTCCCCTGCGCACAGGTAAGGCAGTTGACACGCCGGTGGTCTGTCAGCTCTACGCCTGAGCTTAGGTCCCGAGCCAGTCTCTCGACCACGTGTAAGCTCAGGAGTCCGAAGCGCTTGAAAAATTCCACCAGGCTCCTCATTTGAGTCGTACATTCAGGCTTCGCCGTCCCATTGGCCTCCTCGTTTAATGTGGTCATGATGGCGTCTGATACCCGCTCGCGTCTTGTCCCGACAGATTAACGCACTACCAGGACGTTACGCCTCAGCGCAACGTCGAATGCTACGTTACTGACGTTCTTGGCAGCCACAACACGCTGCCCGCTTCGATAGGTCAGCGTGTATCCTTTCTCGTCGAGTTTTCCGTAGGAGATCGGGTTGCGCACCCCTCCGGGTGCGAATCACACGTCCGTCAGCTTCATGGGCTTCTCCTTCCCGCACACCGTCACACGCAATGTCAGTGACCCATCCTTGGTCACGTTCAACGGCTCTCCGTTGAATTGCACACATACATCGTTGCAGCACTCAATCGCACCGGGCCACGCCTCGTCTCCGACCAAGTGTCGGCTGAATCCACTATCTATCCAGGATCCAAATATCATCTGCCATAGCCGATTCGTCTCGTACAGCCTGTGTCAAGCCTGGTCGTTTCGGGTGCCCCCCCCCCTTCCCGCCCCTCCGGACAAACAGCACGCAGATGGTCAACTTGACCGCATCCGTGACACCGTTTTCTCTCTCTGTTCCGCCCTTCGCCGACAGTCGCAACCAACTCACGTCCGAGGCTCCGGTACTTCCACGGCCCCAGCTCCCACGCCTGGGCAAAGTGAGCAAGCTCCTCAGTGCTGTAGGTAGTCGGGTGAAGATGCTGGTGACAAGAGCGGACCAACAGCTACAAGGTATTCGATCATGCTGTTTATGCTACATTCTCTGACTGATAGATGTTGTGAGTCGTGCGTCGCATTGTACAGTTTACCTGGATCCGCGATAGACGTCTCAACACCTCAACCGCATAGTCGCCAAGCTTCCAGGTACGCAATAGCTTTTATGGTTTATATAGTACACGTCTACATCTTCTCATGCTGCATATTGAAGTTTTATGTGTTCTACTGTATTTCATTTTGTACGGAGACCGCTGAGCCAGGCCAGTGCTCGATTTCAGCTGTGCCGGAAGTTGCTCAAGAACAAGACAGTGGCGCACTGAGCTCAGACTTGAAAAAAAAGACGCCGACCCGGACAACTGGTACATCGAGGATGACGGCTTGCCTGCGAATAGCTCCGCCATGGCGTATGACTTGGCTTAATGACGAATACTGAGCAATGACGACGTGAACGGTTTGTCTGACGATAGTGATGGTTTGGATGGTGTTGCTATTCTTAGTCGCCAGACGAAGATGGCGCAAAACAAATGCAAACACAGCGATAGAAGAAGGCCGCCCAAAAGCAGCCACGAGACTGGACTAAGACTACCGCGAATTGGGACTACCTGACCACGAAGGAGATGGGAGTGCTCACTCTGGACGAAAAAGCACTGAAGAAGATGCATGTGGACGGCTGGCAGCTCGGGGCGACGTGTGAAAATGTTGTATATACCAGATAATGTAATTTAAATCCTGTTGTATTAAATGATAAGACGATGAAGCCCAACCAGAACGGACTGAGGTGTACTCCGGTCTTCGTAGTGGCAACATTGGCTCAACGGAGAAGGCACTGGGGGTGGCTGAGTCACCACTGAACCTATTTTTCTTTTTCTTGTCTCGTTGGCTTGGCGTCGATTCGCTTTAGATATTACCTTCAGCATCTCAACGAGCGAGTGGACAGAATTCTTTGCCAGCGGTTCGCTGACGACAGCGAGGTTGCGAGAGATATGTGCACGAGTCCAAGAAGCACATAAAGATTGGACCCGATGAGATTGTGCAGTGTATTGGGCTACTATAGCACGGATGTTATGCCCTCACAAGCGCCGTTTGGCTGACCACGGTATGCCAACTAACGTTAGAGCGGTGCCTAAAGGGACGTTTCGTCAGCTCATGGGGAAGTCACGCTTTGAGCGTGTTATGCAAAATCTTCATTTCATCTGCAACACATATCCACGAGCCTAAATCGATCGTTCCTGGAAGGTCCGTTCAGTTTCAGAAGAGGCTACGAGGTGTCAGGCGTGCAAGACTTTGACGGGGACATAATGCCTTCCAGAAGTCGCCACAACGTCACCAGGCAATCCTTGAAGGACAAGACCGACAAATGAGGAACGGAGATCTTTATGACGTGTTGCGCAAAGACTGCGCATTGCCTCCGGTACGTGGTGTGACCAGCTAGTGCGGACCTCCGGCGTGGAGGTCCCACTTTGCTGTTGGTAAGTATGACATGTTTTTATAACGCATCTGTTTTTGCTCAGGTTGTATATGCTACATGCTAGCCTAGAGAGGTATTGCGGAACCAATCAGCACACACACGAACTTAGGGATGAATCTCCAACTAGATTATCGGTCGGTCCGAATTCGGGGCGTTTCGCGGTCATCCGAAACCCACACACGAAGTTCTGCCGGAAACGGATCGCTTTTATACGTCGATCCAGTTCGCTCTACAACTCATATCGCGCAATGTGTATACTATCGGAACCATACAGACAAACAAGAAAGGTTTTCCGGAGGACTGGTGGTCAAGGAAGTATCGCGACCACCCCATATCGCCCATGGTACAGCGCTACTGCGGTGGATAAATGCTGCAAGGACACGAAGGTGATGCTTTGGTGGGACCGCTCTCCTGTATATCTACTCTCAACGGGTCATAGCACATTCATGGAGTCATTCGGTGCGTTTCTCTCGTAAGTAGCTTCATGAGATCGATCTAATCTTTGTTTTGCTTGCACTAATGCGTAGAACGTCACCTACCGGGAGGTAAGAAGGCCACGGTTCCCTGCTCATCCGCTATGCGTGATTATTATCGCTATATGGGCGGGTCGACAAACATGATCAGTTGAGGTAGCAGCGCTATTCGCTGCAACTCTCAGTGCGCGTTCGCAAGTACTACAGGACGTTTTTTGTGGCCTCATTGATGTCGCAATTTTGACCGCATTCATCGTGTATCGCGAAGCCCAGAAGCAGAGGGATGAGAACGCTGCAAGCCATGCTGAGTTTCTAACTAAACTGCTGGTACAGCGTTTGCAAGAATCTGCTTCGGATTTCCTGGGGTCGTATAAACTACGGCAACGGACATAACGTAGCTCCCACAGTTGGTCGAAGTTATTCTGGCATGATTTGAAAAAAACACTTAGTCGATATGTTGTTGAACCTGGAATTACATACCGTTTTATAAAAAGATAACACAATTTAGCAAAATAAGGAGGCAGCTATTTCACTAAACGTTAGTAAGAAGCCCTTTGTTGAACGACTTCGGGACATCCTCTGGGTTAAGAGACTTCCATGCTTTAATTATTCGCTTGGTGATCTCCAGTCTCTTATCGGCGGCCGTTTTTTTTTCACCTGGCTTGTGTGGTAGGGGTCTTTCTGTTGGCCAAATCTCCTTTGACTTGGTTTTCAATGGCCCAAAATAATCACGTCTAAAGGCTGACAAACCAACGTTGAATTCTTAAAGAGGGATTAAAGAGTAAAGCGCAGCTCGTTCATGACGATCGATTCAGATTCGCCAGAGACATAACAGTCCAAGCTGTCCACCAGTAAAGCCGAGCCTTCTTAATTGTGTTGGGCAACTATGGCACGTAGATAGGAATGCCACACCCGAGCGCCCATCCAAGTTTTCTTTTACACAATGTACACGTGCCCTATTTTTGCAGTACATATAAGTATTTCTAATTAGCATTTCCAATAACGGTAAGACAAATACGCTCTAAAATACCTTTCAAGTAAGACCCAATGCCATTCTCTTCGATTTTCCCTCTTGGCACTCCACGAACAATAACCAAGCGAGGCAACTTCAAATCGTCCACTGCAGTAGTACACATAGTCGTTTGTCTGGCCTAGTGATTTTGTTCGGCCGTGATCGGCGTTTTCTTGCCTTTCTCAAACAGGCCTTTACTTTGACGGCGGAGAGTCAAAGTAAGTGCCTGTCTTATCTGTGTTGTTGACCAAGCTAGATCATACAAGCTGAACTTCTTGTCAAATGTCGGTGCAAACTCGCCGCGTACGCTTAGCAGCTCTGAGCGCTTATCCTATAAATGTACAACTCAGAAGGCAAGAATCGTTGTTGTATCCAACACTTAAAATACATTTAATTAGCATATATTACACCTAAGCATATGTTAAAACACTTAAATGACAAAACCAATACAGTTTAGCATCATATTTACCTTAACTCGCTAGGTGTTCGCTGAAGGGAGCCTTGGTGGAACGCGAACAGGCGTAGTATTCGAAGCAGAGACTCATAAGCTGTAGCGCTTTCTTTTTTCTTCTTCTACATAGACTTACAGACAATCGGGGCGCTCGTCACATACAAAGCCGGCCATCACCTTAGCTGAGTATTCTTCATGAACATCACTAATGCGATGTCGAAGGGCATACTCTCGCGGCGTCCTGGGTCTCGCGACAGTGTCTTTTCGCTACCCTCATTAGCGAAAATTCTCTCTTTTGCTTTCTGCCAGTCGCGAAGAGTCGAGCACGGAAGGCAGAGACTACGTACACCATTTTCACTAGTCGAAAACATGTTTAACTTACTTTTGGTATCGGGAAATTTTATCATATGATGGGACTGCGGGAATGAGGGCGGATGTCACTTCTATCGTGAGCTTTGCTACGCTAGCGCTTCGCAAAGGCAGTCGCTGCGCTCCTGCGAAAACAATATTCTCTCACCTGGAGGTTGCAGTGCTCGGCTCGATGAAAGCTCGGCGATGGTCCCGCCTCCGCAAATGCCGCGCGAGTTTGCTGCGGCTACGCGACCTCCCATCCGCTCGCATCCGTTGGTCCAGTCTTCAACACATGTTACCTATTAAAAAAAAACGGTGTACGGAGCCACTCTCCAGCGCGGAATCCCTTGGGCACGAGCCTTCTTTCGCTCGCTTATACCCTCAACTGCCCGCAGATACGCCCTGTTTGCCTTCATACAGTAGTATTTTCTGCATTTCTTGGTAGGGGCTAGGGAAGACTCGATGAGATCTTCAACACCAGCCGTAACTGAGTTAGGACTTATGCCCTCTTCCGGGGGTCTTCAGTAGCTACATCCATTTTCAGAAATACAATCTGGCTAGTTCATTTTTATTAGATAAATATTTTGGGATTGTCATTGATTGGTCAAAATACCTGTCAACTGGCTCAATGGTAGTTAATTTGGCGGCAGTTACATTTCTGTCCGTCGCTGTAAATGTTCACGGAGATACATGTTTAAGATGCTGAAGTATATTTACTAGCTCTTAATTTTGAGCAGACGTTTCATCTGCATAATCCGATCCAAATTTTGCAGCTATTTCTGTGGAACACACGCCGATACTGTCCGTGAGGGCGTTCGTAAAAAACCTCAGCATTATTGCAAAATCCGCTGGATTGGGATTACAAAGATTGGGCAGCACCAAGCGAGGAGATTATTCTGGGAGGACTGCAGTGACGGCAACAAGCGGTAAGGTGGAGCTGGGCCCTTTAGTCTATGCTGACGCTGTCTACTTTTCGAGGGCCCTTTAGTCTATGCTGACGTTGTCTACGGCTCGACCTGGCCACTACCCAGGCAACGACATGACATGTCACCGAATCTGGCATGTCTTGTGAAAGAATGGGCAGGATAAACCACCACATCGAGCTGGTCAAGACATCCAAATGCGCAGACTCGGAAAGAAGCGCCGCCGTGGCGACGGTATCGGACAGGGTAGCCCCGATCGTGGCGAAGAGGACAGCGGTGGGGAGTGATGCGGCGGCGGAGAGTGCAGTAGTGGAAAGACCAACGATGTGACCAACAGTAACGGTGATAGTGCTGGAGAGGGCAGCGCTGCTGGGTTTATCGTGTAATAGCCAGGCTGACCCCTCGATAGCTAACTTGTTTTATAACATTCTGATTGCAATCAATGTTGACAACATACATAGCCAAAACAATTTGTGGACAGTGCTTCATTATTAATAAAATGGACACTACAAACATGTATAGTATATACCCAGTTTGAGCTCGACACCGAAGCGTGGGTGTATTTGACAACGTGGAGGAACAGAAACTTCTAGGAGGTTTGCAATCAAAATATCACTTGTCTGGAGATCTTCCCGGACTGTATTAACGGTCCCTTACTTCTGGTATTCAATACAAAACCTAAGAGCAATTTGTTTTTAGCATGTTATATATTTATCTAATCTTTCTAAAATACAACATGGTTAGAAAAAAGAGGAGAATTCTTCAAAACCGGGCGGCAAAACTCCTGTAAGTGCGGCGGGGGGGGGGGGGGGGTAATGCCACTCCGAACAAGGGGATATGCTGGATTATGGGAGCTTGAAGAAAAGTTGCCTTTTTTTAGCTACTTATATAATGCATAACATCTTGTCACGCATTCATTAGAGAATAACTCATGGTTTGGAATAATAATTTTCTTCGTTCAGAAATATATTCCAATGTAATGGAAGGGTCGCGTTATTCCACTGAATAAAGTACTGGAATAACGATCGATAATTCACTTGCCATTTATTCATATTTCATCCAGATATTCGCTATTCAAAGCCTTACGTTATTATCAGAAACTAAAGTTCTTTTTTGTCGTATAAAACGACGAACTACCTCTGATCCAAAATGATGGATAGTTTAATTTAAATGTAATTAAAACAAATTCCAGTCATTGTTATCAAAATATAATTGGTTTAACAGGAGCGCGTATTTGCGAGCTATTGGCTGGTGGTTTGATTGGCGCTGAAAGCGTCTGGGGACCGAGCTACAAGTATTTGAATAGCCGTCCACCCTCTTCCTCATTTTCCAAGTACTCGCTCGGCTAACACTACGCTCTATCAGTGCTCCCCGACTTCTCTATGACCAACCCGACCGATTACCAGCGCCTTTGCATCATCGACGAGCTCCTAAAACTCAGTATTGACGGAGATCTACCTCATTGAGCAATGGCGGCCGTCGCCAGAGACTTTAAGCGCAGCCCGTCCACTATCGGCAAAATCTGGACCCGCTATTGCATTAGCGTCACCGCAGGGGTAGAAGGAGGGGAGTGGCAAAGCCGCATCAAGGAAAACTCCGGTAGAAAGAGGAAGGACAGGTCGAAATGCATCGCGCGACTGCAAGAACTTCCGATAGAAGATCGCTCGGTTGAACGTCGAGCTGCCAGGCTGGCTGGCGTTTCGCGACGCATCATACGCTTGCTTGTGGCTGCGGGCGAGCTGGTAAAGAAGGCAGCGCGCATCCGGTCAACATTGATACCAAAAAACAAGCTGGATAGGGTGGAGCATGTGCTCACCTTTACTAACGACGACACGCTCGAGTTCGAGCCGCTGGACGACGTGGTTCACGTAGATGAAAAATGGTTCTATGAGGACAAGGATAAGCGAAGCTACTTATTGTTTCCTGGCGAAAACCCGCCACACCGCACCCGGAAGAGCAAGAGGTTCATTCCGAAGACCATGTTCCTGGCAGACGTTGCCCGACCGAGGTAATACCCGTTATATGTTATATGATATACAAACAAATTAACCTTTAAACTCTGTGTAATTAGATATGACCCGCATTGTAAGTTGGAACGGAAAGCTGGACTGTGGCAACCGACGGAGGCGTATATCACCCAGATAAGCGGCTGTAACCGCCCCAAAGGAACTGTGTGTACACGCAATATTGAAGTGGTGAATCGAGCTGTTTACTAGGACTTTCTTATTCGATTGGTTATTCCTGCTAACAAGAAGCGTTGGCCTTGTGGAGACCGACGGCGCCCTATCCTTATCCAACAAGATAACGCTAAGCCCCACGTGTCTCCCCAACATCCTGCCATTGTTGTTGCGGGGTGTGAAGGTGGGTGGTGCGTCCGTCTGTTGTGCCAGCCTGCCAATTCGCCGGACCTTAACGTGCTGGACCTTGGTCTCCAATGAAATCCAAAGCATCCAACACCGCATGTCCATCCGTGAAATCGACAATCTCATCAAGGCTGTTCAAGATGCGTACGAAGACATGAGTGCCGACACACTGGACTACATTTTGCTGACTTTGCAGAGCTGTATGTTATGCGTGCTTCAACAACAGGGTGAGAATTAATATACCTTGTCACATCTAATAAAAGATAAGCTGCGGAGGAGAGGTCTTCTTCCTCAAGTACTAGAATGCGAAAGAAGTACGACAGAGCCAATACATAGCTTAGTGAGGCTGGCCGTCTAAGGCTCATCTTCTTTGAGTCTAAGAATAAGTAATTCTTGTTAAAGATGGTCTGATCGATTTAACAAAACAAAACGAGTTGCTTTGAGCCTATATTTTTTCATATACCATCCTGTAGCATACTATCCATCATTTCGGACCAGAGGTAGAATCATTAATTTTGCACCAAAGCATTCTTCATAGATTAGCAAAGAAACTTAAGATATGAGTTAATTTTTATTATTGCATGTCAGATGGCCATATTTTTATGCAAGGGATCTCCGCTAAGGAGGCTCTCGTATAGCACGAGGAATAGGTGTCGATAGGGCAGCAGCATGCTAAGAGCATCTCCAGCGGTAAGTCTTATCGTAAGGCTTATCGAATGCCGTTGAGACCTCGAATCCGGCGATTGAGACTTGAAGACATACAGCAACAAGTCTTAACAGCGTTTTATTCAATTTTATTTTGTCCAATTAAAGCCCGCAGTCTGAAAAAATCCTTCTTCCCCAGTAATGGAAATCTTCTCTGCATCGGCGGCAAGCGTCTGCCTCAGTGAAAACGGCAGCTCCGATGACGAGTTCTTCCGTCTTTTCATTCTCCCCTCTTCAGTCCAAAAGCGCAGACCTAAGCATGGAGGGTCGAGCGCAGGAAAACGCACAGGAAAAGCTCGAGATCGCGCCGAATGGGGAGCCAGACTGATGGCCGATTACTTTGGACCAAACCCGACGTACGATGAACGTAAGTTTTGTATCTACTGCTACGACAAACACATTCCTGTACTAACTGCCATCTACTTGTGTCATCTTATCGTGTCCACAGATGATTTTCGCCGCCGATTTCGTATGCGTCGAAGTCTATTCGAGACTATTGTCAGCACACTCGTAGGTGACGAGTACAGTAACTACTTCGTTCAGAGACATGACGCTACAGGACTTCCTGGTTTCTTACCAGAGCAAAAGGTGACGTGTGCGCTGCGGATGCTCGCGTACGGCGCAAGCGCCGACCAAATGGATGAGCTCATACGGATTGGTGAATCAACAGCACTAGAGACTTTGAAGACATTTTGTGGCAGTATTATTCGTCTGTTTGGTGATGAATATCTTCGAAAACCTACACGATATGACATTGAGGTGCTTTTAGACGAGAATGCTGCTCGTGGGTTTCCTGGAATGATCGGAAGTTTGGATTGCATGCATTGGTCTTGGAAGAACTGCCCAACAGCTTGGGCAGGCGTTTACAGAGGTAAAGAAAAGGAGTCAACAGTAATATTGGAGGCTGTTGCATCTCAATCTCTTTGGATATGGCATGCATTCTTTGGTGTGCCAGGTTCTAACAACGATTTGAATGTTTTAGAACGTTCTCCACTTTTTGACAGCAATATCAATGGCGAGGCAGTTCAAGTTTATTTTGAAGTTAATGGAGCTATCTATGAAAACCCGTACTATCTTACCGATGGTATCTACCCTCCCTGGGCTAGCTTTCAGCAAAGCATCAGTAATCCGATCTGCCCAAAGCGGAAGTTATACGCTGCTATGCAGGAGAGCGTCAGAAAAGATGTCGAACGTGCTTTCGGTGTACTACAACAACGATTTCGGGTTGTAGCAATTCCTTACAAACTTTGGAGTGCCGAGGCAATGGGTGACGTAATGATCACATGTATCATCTTGCACAATATGATCATCGAGGACGAATGCGGAGATTGTACCTTGAATAATGACTACTTATACGAGGATAAATGGGTGAGTCCGGCTCCCCCAGTTGCTGGCAACATTTGTCCAGTATCGATGATTGCTCGCGCATTAAAACCGTGGAGGATGAAGATTTACACTACGAATTAAAACACGATCTAATTGAGCACATTTGGCAAGCCTATGATGCCAGTTAGATGTAGAGTGGTGATGAATGGGCAGTACGCGGTCTTGATGTCCCTGTGCTAAACTAAACTCGAAGCTTGAATGTCGAAGCAATTGTTGTCTGTGCTGCGGTCGTTTTCGGTGGTAAATACGTACGTATCTTGACTTTCAGCTGTCTTCTCTTCATCTTGCGTAACAACAGTACGTGCAGCCTCTCGCATTGTAGTAAGTATTGCTTTCCGCTGCATCGAAAAGTACTCTTTTGATTCGTCACTGTTGGGGTCCTGCATGAAGATATTGAAGTGTAGTTGTTGTTCCATCAGCAACGCCTTCTTCTCTGAAGCAGCAACGAACCGTTGCTGAATGTCGTCTGCTAGCACACCTTTTGATCGCTTTGCAGCCTTCTGGCCCTGTGGCCGACACACAACGGATGCATCGGTGCCACGTCGTTTAGAACCCGCGGTTGTTGTGAGCTGAGCTGTCCACTTTGGCTTGTCACGGAGCTCCTTCCATGCCGCGAAAAACTCAAATCGTTGCTTGTGACGCTCAGCGTAAATCTCCACTGCCGATGTTATGTACTTTTCCTCATTCCATCCAGAGCGTTCTCTACTCTTCAGCTTTGAATAAATGCCTTCAAACTTTGTCACTGCGGGTTGCAGTTTCTTCCACCTGCCAGCAACAGCGAGTTCAGATCGATCATCCGATTCTTTGCTTTTAATTTGAAGCCAAAGTTGATACATCCTCATGTAGAACGTAGCCTTCTTCTGACCGGCACCGCGTATAGGGTCTTGGGAGGTGTCTATCCATGCCTTGCACAACTGGATAGTGTCGTCGTCGCCCCATTCAGGCCCCTTCCCCATGGTTTTGTTGGAATCTTCCCGCGTATGTTGAAGTGAGTGGGCCACATAATCTATTAAAACTGGAGTTTTATCTTAAGACTTGAATCGCTACTTTAGAACTTCAAAAAGTAAAAACCGCTGTTAAGACTTGCTGCTGGAAGTTAATAAAACTTGGTCAGGTCTCAATCACGTTACTTTCGCGTTAAAACCGGAGTTGAGACTTGCCGCTGGAGATGCTCTAAGGGATTAACACAAAGTAGCAAAATAGTACTACTGTACCGGTATTAGCCCGAACCAATAGTACAGTATCGCATTTTTGGTATTAATATGTAGCAGTACAGCTGATATGGTGAGCAAGTACTACTCAGATGACCAAGGTCTGGTCTGGGCAATATTTTCTTCCGATACGAATGAACCAAATCGAACTCGCCGCAAAGCCGACATTCAACGGACTGATTTAGCGTCGAGGGATTCAAAAGTGATAACGAGAAACTTCTTTCTTTTCGTCGTAGTATTCGTTTGTCGATATCCTATTTATTTTCTCCGCGTCGTTCACATCGCCTGTTGTTGGCTTTCGGCTACATGTTGAACGATCGCTTGGATATCTAACTACAATTAGGCAGTAGTGTGTCGAGAAGGCAGCAGTGTCGCACAGAGTCTAACGCAAGATCGCCGACGGCATTGCTACCTTACATGAGCAAAACATGTTTGACTCCACCTTTCCAGCCGACAAACATACTGGTCGAGACAGCTAAGAGCGCCTAGGACGAATGACATTCTCCATCGAAGGAGTAGCACGAGCAGCAGCGATCTTATCGTTGTAATAGCTCGCGTATCGGGTTACAATCAGCTGGTCCAGACGGGTAGCAGAAGTCTCCTGAACTTTGAGAATATCCGTATAAATTCTTGGCGGCTCAATCTTGCTCCTATACCACCGCTTATACAGCAAGTTTTCGTACTCAGCTGCTGTGGAGATGACGGCTTTAACCCGATCCTGTGACGCTGCATTCCAAAGAGCCGTAACGACCCCACGTGCAAGAGGGCCTTCCCCGTCGGCCCCGTGGATGAGCACCGTGATCATATCGGTTTTGTCTCGATTGGCGGCATTAAGAGCGTTGATATATCCGCTCAGTACCTCCATCTTTGGGCTCACCACGGGTTCGAAGTCCGCGGGTGTAATATCCAATTGCTCGAAAACATCAACCGCCGATTTCTTGCTCTTTTGCCAGGCCTGGAACTGTTGCTGCTGCATAAATATGGCCACAGGTCTTTTCGCAGATTTAGATCTCGCGTACACCAGATCCAGTGCCACCACATCGTCCCCGTACTGCGTAGTGAACCTCCCAATCAACGACGCCTTGCTGGCTGGATTCCTGGCGTTGTAAACCGAGATAAACGCCCCCAAAGTGTGTACGTTTGGGTTCACTAGCGCATCCAGATTACGATCCAGTTGAAGCATACGAGCGACATTGTCCGGTGTCATGTTGTCCGCTTCGATCCACTTCTTCACGAGTGCGTTCTGCAAGGCCGTCGCCAGTTCCTTCGACTTCGAATGCTCCTTCGCACGCACCAGCAGCCTCGCCAACTTCTCTTCGCCATCAAAGCCCTTAGTTAAGGTCTGGAGCAACGTTTCCTTGCCTGCTTTAGTCTGGATCACCATCTTCATGTAGTCATCCAATACCTCCATCTTCGGACTGGCAAGAGCTTTGTAGCCATCTTCACGAAGCTTTAGCAGGTTGAAAACATCGTCGAGAGACCTCTCACTATTCATCCAGGCCGATAGTTGGTCCTTGCGTAAATTCTTTATCGTATTCACCGCTTCTGGCGTCTTAGCCTTGCTCTCCATGGTCACGAGAGACTTTGCCACGAGGTCGTCTCCGTAATGCGTCGAGAATATTCCGATAACTGATATTTTGTTTTTGCCGTTCATTGCTCTCACGTAGCTTTCCAAACCCTTCAAGCTCGGACTGGCCAGAGCCCTCTTCATTCCCCTATCGAGGTCAAACCACTTTAAAATCTTATCAGCCCCACCTTCCCCCGTCAGCATAAACTTCCACTCCATGTTACTGATCTTCAAGGCCCCCGCCTTCGCCAGACCCGTGAGCTTTTCAATAGCAGCGTTCAACACTCTGTCTTCGTTGTCGTTTGTCCCTGTCTCGGATGCTCTCAATCGCCTTTTCGTCACACTATAAGCAGGCGCATCGGACAGTGTACGAATACAATTCGTCGTTTGTAAGTCAGCAGTCGCCCCAGCCACCGAGGACGACGACAGGAGGGCTGCAATCGTAGATAGCAGCGCAGCCGAGTAAAGCCTCATGGTCCGAGTAATTCTGTGGTATTCAGGGGGAATACCAAATGATGAAGACACTGTACAAGTACTGTACTGCATCACTGGTTAATAACCAGTGGTTATTAATAAAAAAAAACTACATGTACCGGAACCGTACATGTGCGCCGCATTGGCCAGCTTTTGAACACTCAGATCCCGTTTTAAATCCTACCACGAATGGCTCTCTTGTAAGTGTTTTACGAAGCTAAAGTGATGGAGACTACGGTAAAGCCCCTCTCGATTGAGGTGATGACAGCAGAGCTACATGTACTAGTGCTCATGTATTTATATTTGTATCTACTAGTAGAATTTATAAAGCAAGTGACTATGGTGCCCGGCTGGAGAAGGACAGGGTGAAATTGAGTGCAAATCAAAAGGGAGAAGACCATCTTATGAGAGCGGATGCGAGCAAACCCGCTCGGGGTGCCCGCGAAGCAGGGCCGTGCGGTATTTGTAAAGGCGGGCCCAGCGCCGAGCTTTCCAGCGAGCCGAGCACAGACTCTCCAGGTGAGAAAATCTTTTATCGCAGGAGCGTGGCGACTGCATTTGCGGAGCAGATTCTGAAGATGCAAGCGACTTCCATCCTGAGGATTTTGATGGTGACGAGCCGTAATCTGGGATTTACCGATGGCACAGCAACACGTGCAATTTATAAAGAAAGTGAGTATTTTGCCCGACTGGCTAACCGACTATACAATTATACTCCCCAACATGCATAAAATGGACTTAGTCGACGGTCTTGGCAACACTCGCTCGGAATTAATTTCTAATCCCAGACACAGCGCCTTGCCGAGTCGAGGACTTAGAGGCCGGGGTGGGGCAGGCCGCGCAGCGGCGACCCCCGAGCGCAGCGCAGCAAGCGAAGAGAGGGGCGGGCCCACGGCTATAAGTCCGCAGACGAGTGCAAACGCGCTAGTAGCCTACCTTTACTCCAATTTAACCGTACTATACTATTTGTACACGTATAAAAGTCGATGCTATGTTACCTCAGTCGGGCAAAATAACGAGTGCCATTTATAAAAGTAGTTGGCGTCATTTTTACATGATGTGAAGTCCTTTTTGTTGTTGACCATGTATGGTACAGTAAAGGAAAGAGAAAGTCTTCTTAAAATCCTCATATGTTTTCACCTGAAATTCTGATGCTCTGTTGCACCTCCCAGAAATGGCAGCACATACAGTGTTTCAAAAAAGCATCAAAAGCCTTTTGATCAGGGACCTTTTGACAAAAGGTCCCTGGTGTCCGTCTGTCTGTCCGAGGGTAGAGTTAATAGCTGCCGAGCGTAGCGAAGGCGGCGTCGTTTTGCTAAAATTGCAATATGTGGCGTACATATTTTATGTTGTCTACACATCATACTTAAATACATGTACACCGTTAAAATTTCATTTTGCACCATTTTCAGCCAGACCACGCAAAGGGCGCTGCGTGTGTGCGGGTTAGTTTGCATTGGTAGGCTTCGTCGACGTGCACACACGTACTATATAGACGTAGGAGCTGGTAGTAAAATTTGTAGGACCTGGTGACGCACGTTTCGTCTTAAATAGTCATTTAAGTACTTAAAGCTAGCAAATATAATATTTATAGATTCGAAGCACGTTTTCATAATTTTATTTTCAAGATTGTTTTGCGTAGTACTATTCTTAATTTCTTTCATATTTTTGCTTTCAAATTATTGGTAGTAGTCGTATTAGTAATTATTAAATCAGTGCTAAATTAAGTTAAAATATTGATTCTTTCTAACGCTTAAGAAACACAATTTTATTACAAATATGAATTGCTTGCAAATACGACTATAATGGCTCCACACACTACCTACCCAAGCACCACTCCTCCGCCGCGAAAAAAGAGCGTTTTTCGTTGTATTTGCGCGTTGCGACCCTTACAGAATGTGCGCGTTTTCCAACACGATACGTAGCGTATATGCAGTGCACTGGGAGCAGTGTTTGTGATTTAATTAGCGTAGAGGTGCATGATCAAATAAGAATACGAAACACGGAGGAGGACCGGGTTAGACTGTACATGATGCGATAGAACGAAGGACATGAAGCACGGAAGGCCACGAACCATGAAAGAGAACTAAATCAATGAAGGCACCTAATGATTCTGATAAGCACGATCCACGGACGAGCACACTACCATGACAACTTGGAAAGGCAAGAACATGACGGGAGCGTACAGATGACGGAATATAATTGGCACCCCAAAACGTTGAAAAGCACGGGCTACGAAAGAGCACGCACCTTCGAAGCCACGGTAGAATACGTAACGCTAAGAGTGCGCGGACAGGAATTCTCCCATATCACCACGGTAAAATACGGAGCACAGTCGACCGACCAAACATGAAGCCACGGTAGACAATAACGGGAGATCACCGAGCATTGGAACACGATAATAGGGTAGAATCGGAGCTCTCTGGGGAGCGCGATACTACCGTACCCAACGAAATCAAGGGTGACAGACCAACCGCGACACCACGATATAGCACGATAGCATAGACGATGGGTCAACCGCTAAACCATGGAAACCCAAGCAGCCACAGGAGCTACGTACTGGATCACCGAGCCACGTAGCACGATACCAGTGTAGAACCTGAGCTTACCGAGCCACAGAGGGCAGTAGTACATTAGAACACAATTACGGACGGCGGACCAGCCGCGAAATCACAGGGGAACTTTGGGATACCATGATTGCACCCCGTGGAGCACGAAGCCATTGTAGAACACTATAGTATACGGGAAACGCAGATAAACAACGCGAATACGATAGCATAGGACAGCACAACCACACCGCGGTTGCATGATAGCGTGAGAGCGCGGTCGATGGAGCCATAGCATGAGAGTACGATACACGGGCGACGGAACAACACGACTGTGTGAAGGCACCGAAATCACGAAATAGCACCGGTGCACGCTAAGGAAATACTACGTACCACAAAACCAGTGCAGCCTACGTAAACGTTTGAGAACAGGGAATTGTTAGCAGCCACAATAGAGGACGTTCTAAAGAGAATGAACCCAAAAGAGAGAGCGCTTAACCACTAAGCAGCGTGTGCCACGGGTGAGCAGGGAACCGCGAAGCCAGGAAAAACACGGATGAGCACGCGCCATTGAAGGACACAACATCCAACCTGTAGTACGTGGTAACGGAAACGTTCCAAACCACGATATTATAGGGGCTGGATGAGACTACGGAAAGGTAAGTGGTTAAGAACACGAAGCCAAGACCTACTGGGGTGAACGATGCTCACAAAGCACGCGACACCAAGAGGCACTTAAATTTGCGGCCACCTTATCTCCAACAAACAATGCCACTCCGCCGCGTAGCGGCGGCGGACGGCTATGTCTCTGCTTCTAACCTTGTAACCTGTCCGTCCGTCTGTCAGTAAGTCCGTCCGTTTCCTTTCTTGCTGCTTTTTCATGCCTTTTCGCGTGGCTACAATCGCCCTTTCTAATACAGTTTCCTCCCATCTTACCGACAGCGCCTATCTTTCTGACTCGACCTAGCTATGCCAAAATTAAAAATATATTCAAAAGCGTCACACAATTAACTCGTGCGCGCATTGGTCAATATTTGCCGACACTGACTGGATCTGTCGCACGATCAGACCGTCTCTCGCCCTCGCCATTGGACGTAAGGTAAACATTTCTGCCGAGCACGAAACACACCGATTGAATGCAAGCACCAAGCTGACGATTGCGTATTTACATTTAGCTACGTAAACATGTCGTATGTACTGAAATCGGTCACAGTAACCACTTTTTTTCTATGAGCTCTGCGATGTTATTTTCCACGCATTTTTTCAAAGTAGAGTATTTTTATCATTATTTATCATATTTTTATTAAAGCAGACTTTACGACATTTGCATCCGGGCACCGCACTGTATGCGTGAATGGTACCTACGTGGTAGTGTTTAAAATCATTGTTATTGCTTAAAAGTATGTTAGGTTTTAAAAAATGAAAATAGTATTATTTGAGCGATTGAAATAAAACTATTTTTGTTTGATAGTGAATAACAGCATTAAATGGCCGTGTACTGGAAAATATTTCTACGTGTTTCATTAGTTGAAGCAATAAAAAGCTTATGATATAATACTATTTATTATCTTGTTTAATAAAATACACAAAGCATTAAATATCCGCTAGAATACCTAATATTTTTACGCACGTTAGTAATTATAATAGTTTGTTCACAGTTTGCAACATGGCGAGGCTCACGTGCAAGGCCAATATTGACCTGCTACTGTTAAAACCGCAGCGGTCTACGATGAACCCACAGGCGCACTGCGCCTGCTGCAAGAAGCTTCAGTATGGCTACGTGTTGCGGCGGGCGACATCGCGTGACGCTATACTGCCTGCGAGAACGACCCAGCAGCGACCGCGCTCTGAAAAAGCCCCCCCCCCCCCCACCGGACCCTGCAGAGGTGCACCGTCAGAATAATCTAGCTAATGTTATAGAAATCATGGGCCCTGATTGGTACCCTCAAAAATAAGAAGTAGAGCATTCGCCCTCGCAAGCCGACTGCCCGAAATACTGAGCACATCGAGCAAACGAAGCAGTACAAGAGCAAGTAATTGGAAGGAGAAAACAAATACCCCTATAGCCTCCTTTATCCCGCTTATCTTTGTGTTTGGATGCAGTAGTGTTTACACACCTAACGAGCGTAGCTCGTTTCAAAAATTATTTAGCACATGGTATCTACACTGTTCACAGCATTTAGTGTTAGTGACTGAATAGTGTTAGTTTTCAATTAGAGTTAATAACACTAATAGTGGTGCAGCGGCAGAGAGAGCAAAAATCAACACTAATTGCCGTCAAATTTGAGGGCGCTTTCGTTGCTGTTTATTTCCCGACTCTTCAGGTCCTGCGTCGATGAGCTCTCCCAAACCATCTACAGCTCGACCTTCGCTGATTGTAGCGGTCATGCAGCGTGCTCAAGCTTTCGCGAACAAGCAGCAAGCTGATCGAGAGAGGCCTAGAACATTTGTCGCGTCAGAAGCCGAAGCTACCACTGGGAGCCATCCGCAGGAAGACCTCGGCGTCTTCTCAGAGCCGTCAGCTCCAGTTGCTCAAAATGGTGGAAAACGCAAGCGCCAGCCGCAAAACGTCGCAGCTAAAAGGGACAAACTGAAGGTGATCAAGTGGATGATAGAGGCGGAAAAGCAAGAAAAGAAGCGCTTGTTCAAACGCACAATTGATCATTTCCCTGGTCTCTTTCGAGCATCCGACAGCGCCAATTACGTGAAAATATCTCGGTGGTGGAATGGGCGAGATGCCTTCATTGAAGCGTGCGCGGATCCATCGAACCGATTTTCCGTCCAAGCGTCTCAACCTGGCATTCGCAAGCACGTGCTTTTGAAAGCGATGCCAGGTAGAGGTAGCAAACGCACCCCATGGACGTCGTGGCTTCACGACGAGTTACTCCCCGGGTTTCATCGCCTGCGTAAGGCAGGACTGAAGCTGTCACCAGCCATTCTAGTGACAATTGCACAGCACATTTTGACGCACTCCACACATCCAACTTACTCTGGTTCGTTTGTTATACCGAACACAGATGCCACATTCCTTAGTCGCATCAATATTCGCTGGATACATACCTTTCAAGAGCGATTTAACATTGTTCAGCGCAAGCAGTGTGGCTAAAAACAACTCAGTCCGCAAAAAGAGTTACAGATCGAGCGTGAGGTTGCGTATTATCTGGGTACGCTAAAACGTGGCTTTGAAAGTGGCGAATTTAGTGATAGTCACATGGCAAATATGGACGAGACGCATTTTATCGTGGACATGGATAACGGTAGAACTCTAAATACGAAAGGCGACCAGAACATTCGAAACGCAGACGTAGTATCCGGTACAACTGGAATGACAATGGTTGTGTTCATAGAGGGTGGATATTCAGCAAAACCCGGTGTACCAATGATGATTTTCACTAACTCGGACGAAAACTATCCTATTAGAGGTGTTCCTGACAATATTTATGGTGCGTAATTGGGTTTTTTGTCGTGTATGTCTCCACTATTACGTAAGGAGTGCTAACTTGTGTATTGCTTGCCTTTTATATTGCAGGAGTTTGCTATAGTACAGCAAACAAAGGTTTTATGACATCACCTGTATTTGCAAAGTGGCTAAAGGAGCGGCGAGTTATCAAACGAAAAGCAGGAGCACGCAAACGAATCCTGTGGGCTGATAATTACAGTGGTCACTCCCTCACAGATGAGGTAAAACAGCAACTTCAAGAACTCAACGTTGAGCTTAGGTTTTTCCCTGCAAATGCTACTCACCTTGTTCAACCCGCTGACTCATTCGTCATATCAAAAATTAAAGACGCATGGACAAAGCGGTGGAATGAAGAAAAACTAAAGATGATTCAGAACGAGGAGTGGCAGAACACAGTGAGACGAGATGGATCGTGGCCTGGCGCTCTACAAAATCCAGGAAAATCCTTTTATCTCCAGCTTGCTGCGAAGGCTGTTGCGGATGTCAATTTACAAAGGACAAAGAAGCAAAAAATCACGTTTGTGCAAAAGGCAATGGTGCGGTGCGGTCTAGCTTGCGTTTCGGGTGAATGGAAGGTAGAGCAGTTAAGTGATGAGCTGCAGCGAATAATTCACGACCATCACGACTATTTTACGGGAAATCTATCGCCCACAGACGCTGTTGGAGATACCGACATACTTCAAGACGATGTGCAGCTGACCCAAGAAGCTACAGTGTAAGTCTACAATACCGTATAGTTTTAGTAATAGGCGACGTTTGGTCCTAAGCGACATGCTGCTTCGACCAATAGTGTTCCAGGAAAAAAACAGTTGGTTACAGTTTACAGTGTCCTAATTATAGGATTTGAAGACTCTAATTCCTAGGTTGCACTGTAACGTTAACATCAAGATGGTCCGCCCTACCAGCTTACCCCGCACAGAGCGCCCAGGCATACTTATAAAAAATAGCGCCTAGTGAACGCTTTTTTCGTTTTGAGTGCCTAGGCGCTATTTTACGAACAAACTTCTTAACTTTGAAGAACGCACAGGTCAGGTGGAGATTATACAGCTACAAATATATATGCGTGCACGTCACTTTATTATGTGCTGACGGCTCAATTGGTCGAAGCATGGATTGGCATACTACTGGTTCATGGATCGATTCTGGTTATGTCAATTGAGGACCCATCAGGGAAGAGGTACATGCAATGCCCCGCACACGAAAGATATGTCAAAGCAACTCAGATATTTTTAGAATGAGCAGTTGAGCTTTGATGGTCTCAACTGCAATAAAATAATTGGTGGAGAGTAGATTTCTACATGCATTAGAGTCGTTCTAAAAGCATTGGCTTAGAGCTCATTAATTTAATTGAACCCTTCCCGCGGTGTGTTCTTGTATTCTACTTTACGCTGTAATCGAGGCTACACACTGTTCTAAACCACATCATAATATTTTTTAGTACGCCTGGGCGCTTTGTGCGGGGTAAGACGGTAGTATCAAGGGAAACAGAAGCAGTACAAGCGCGTATGAGTCGCGTACCGTCACAAACAGAACGCTCATAGCTACATCTGTGCTGGCCATACACCTGGAGCGGCTCTAGACAAGTTCAACGGCTCATTAACGGGGAAGGAGCGACGATTTAAAGTAGCTCATCAGCAAGTGGCGAACCAACGAAGATTGGCTTGCAACAGCGACCACTCCAGTCATTTCAATTTCCGCGATGGTGGAAGGGCTACAGTTCTTTTAAAAAAGAAACAGAAGAGCAAATTGTTCTTTGGATCGACTCACTAGGTAAGGTTGGCGCCCCCGTCTCGCGCACTATGCTAAAGCTAAAAGGTAAAGAGGTTGCAGCAGACTCCGGGCTGGATGAAACTCAGTTTTCTGCCTCAGTTTCGTGGCTGCATTTCTTTATGCGCCGCCACAAGCTTTCTCTGCAGCTGAAAACGCGCCAAGGTCAGACCACTCCGGCAGACGCAGCAGAAGTTGCAAGGGAATTTAAAGGGAAGGTAATGCAGACAATTGTTGAGGGAGATTGATTTCAAGTGGTTAACGCCGATCAAACCGGTACGTATGAGCTTGCAGAGATGAAGATAGTGTTCAGGATATCAACAATGGTGTTGCTGAGCTTGAGCGCAACAAAATTATAGAAGAAGCGATCAACTCAGAGGGCGACATCAGAAGCGAATATAGGGTCAGTGAGGACGATACAAGTAGTGGTTACGATGCCGCTTAATAAACTGAAGCACTGCTTTGACGTTTGACGTGGTAAAAATGTGGAGTTAATAAATCTGTGTAAAGTCAACTTTAAATCTTAGGATTTGTATGCGTACATTGTGACACACCCTTGTCGCCTATTACTAAGACTATACGGTAACACTATTTTGTTGTACCTCATATAGTCTTAGTTTTCATTTAGTGTTATTAACACTAATTGATGTCATTGAATCTTGGAAGTCTCTCTCGTAATTAGTGTTAATAACTCTAAATGCTGTGACCAGTGTACTGTGGACAGCCGCAAGCTCACCGTCCATATCTGCATAGGCGTTACACGTACACTCGCTCACTTGGACAAAGGCAACACCACGCTATCTGTATCGTCAACGTTCAGAGCGTATATTCCACTAATGTACACCCACAAAATGAAACTACAGCATTGTGTAAGCACTATGTGCGACGAATAAGTTGCTGCCTACAAATATAGGAGCACGTGTGTGATAGTGCAGACCATACCGGTAGGCGGCAAGTCTACGTATCTGTACGTACTACTGCGCTGTCCATAACGGCCGAGATAAGAGCTCGGTTGAGTCGCGGATGGCTATAATGTGTACCTACCGCGAGCGTATATATTTGCTTTGACTACTGCTAACAGACGCCTGGTCAGCTGGCCTGTATCAGGTTGCCTCCATCACCGCGGGTATGACCTGTGCTCAATTAGTGACGCGCTTGACCATAAAGACGGATACATTTCAAGTGTAGGTACAGTAAGCTAGCACGACGATGCAAAAATACTGAGATCGCAGCAGTGACCCAATGCATGGGTGTTGGTTATCACGAGCACACCACTCGCGACATTGCGGGATATACACGGACATATCAAATAGCACGCCGGGCTGTTAGGTAGACAGCGAAAGTACTTCATCTAATGTACATGAGCTACTTTTCGATTCAAGTCTAAGATGTCTACGATCTGGTAATTTGTCTACAGCCATGTGGCTTTGTATGTTCGCCATACATATCGGAACCAGTAAATGTCAATCGGAAAGGATCTACGCCACTCGGTCAGGCAGTAGCTACGCAAATTAGTCAGTAAGTAAGTCAGCTTTACAAATAAGATCAATGCATGCGGCAGATAGTGGAAAGACCCTTCAGTAATATCATAAAGAGCTCAGCGGAACAATTTCAAGGCACTATATTGGTGTTTGTGGTGAACATCGGCAAATACTACCTGTTCTAAAAGATACTTCGCGCGAGGAGCCGACCAAACCTTGCTCTAAAAGACCGTCGCAATCAAAGATATGGTGTCGACTGCCTCGCGGCGACGGCGCGCAGATGGTAGAATGTTTGAGTAGGCTTATTTACTCCAGCTAAACTGGGATTCCTCACCTATCTATGCCAATTTAGGATCACTATTGATACTGACACGTCTCCTGGACAGCATATTTAAACTTTGCAACCACGCGCATCTCCGATTCGTGTCATTTTGGGAGCTATGCGCTCAAATGGGGTTATATACAAAACCTTCCCGGGCAAAATGGTTCTCATCTTGCCTATCACGTTAAACCTTGGTCATGTCTCCCATAACATGTGAACACTAAGGGTATTGTGTGCAGTATTGTTTTGGAACGTAGATCACAGTCTACATATATTATTTGTAGTTTCGCTCTAAGTAGAAACTCTAAGGCCGCCGCAGCGCAGCGGAGGTGGTCAACCCTCTCTACACCAGCCAACCATACCCTAGCGTCCGCGGAGCAGGCGCCCAGAGCGCTAGTCCTACACTATCAATGCTAGCACAGTGTCCGTCCGTCCGTCACATGAAACGCTCAGATTTTTTAGCCTTCCCATTGGCTGCCGAGCGAAGCGAAGGCGGCTTCGGGTATTTAAAACTGAATTATGTAGCTTACATCAATAAATTCACGTGATTCACAGAGCAAATATCCGTTATCCGAAGGCGGCATCGTTTTAATGTTGCGAAGTGTTGTGCATTTCAATGCTTTTGCTCTTTTCACTTAGTCTAATGCGCGATTTATAATAAATAGAGGTCGTTTTACTAAATCGAGGTTAATAAAAAGTACAAATCGATCTTGCAAAACGGGCTGATAAATCGAGCCACGGCAGCCAAATCGACCGCTCGGGATCGATCAACCACCAAATTCACATCGATATCCTGTAAATCGACCCTTTTTGCCGTTTTGAAATGGTAATTCGATCACAGATAAAACAAATCGATGCCTGCCTCTTCCCACCTCATTTTTAGTCGTGGTTTTATGCTACGACCATGCTCGATCTAGACTATAAAACGGATGGACATTCCATCTGCAAAGCACAATATTTACTACTTTAAAAATGCATGTTGCTTTTAATATTTGAGTGCGAAGGAGAGCTACTTATTCTCAAATGAAATAGCCCCTAAAGAAGCTTCCTATGCTGCAACGTGTTTAGCGTACACGTAGGAATGCGCGTTTCGAGGCCATACTATTAATATACGTAATACTCTATACGTAATAGTTTCTGCAAGTTACAATGACTATAATAACAACAGCTGTTTTGTTGTAGAAGTATTAATAAATTATCTGAGAGTGAGGTAACTGGCTGAGCTGCCAAATCGTAGTACATGTACAACAGAAGATGGCCGTAAGAACTGACCGTAAGAGCAACGCTGCTAATAAGCGTTGTCACTTGATCCATAAAGATAGATAGTTTTAGATTGAATAAATGAACTCACATGTGTTACTGCTGTAAACCATTGTTCTCTAAGAGTTGTTTAGACAGCAAAATCCGGTACTACTTAACTGGCGGACGTGTCGTCGACAGGGGCGTAGGATACGATTTTTAATGGAGCAGCAAGACAACAACAAAACACGAGATGTGTGAATTATAGTTGGTTGCGTAGACCCCATAAAGAAACGTTAATAAACTTGGAGCCTAAATGACGTCCAATAATCCTGGAATCATCGTTAAATTATCAAATAGAAAACACTACCGTCAACAGCAACAGCGGCAAGACGTCTTGCGACACAATATCCAAGCGCTTCGATCATAAATGGCACAGATTCGAATGCTTATTCTGAATCAGCACAAAATGAACACTACAAACATTAAAAATAGTACAATTTGAATAATTTGTTAGCTTTCATTGAGTTTGATATGAGAAGTGAGCAATCTTTAGTTACTTACAAGCTGAAAAAATAGTACAAGCAGGCAAGTAGTGCAAGCTGGATAGGCCATTACTATCTTTTGCGCTGATGTGACCTAAGTTTCATATGGCTGCCACAGAAGAAGAAGCTACGGTGGCGACCGCTAATATGGTTGCTACAGAACAAGCGGTTACGGTGGGAACCCCTATTATGGCTGCTACGGAACAAGGTGCTAATAACGCTGTTGATACGAGCCCAATTGCTATTGAGGATACAAATGCTGGTGGCGGCGCTGCAAGTCTCGAGGAGGAACTAAAGACTGACGACGAACTGGGTCTAGAGGCATGTGATAGAGATGACGACGAACCGGGTCTAGATGAATTTGATCGAGGTACCTTTATGGAAGCCTTCCGTGCTGAGAATTGCTTTGGTCCAGGTGATGTAGATGATGTCAATATTGGTGACGAGTCGTTCCTATGCAGTGCAGAGTCAGATGACGAGGATTCGTTTTTGACGAGCACGAAATCGATGAAGAGGAATATGTGGATGACGTGGAGTCAGACCCGGAATTTGAGGACGCAAGTCAGAATTTTCGGCAAGACATGAGAGAAATGCGGGAGCTTGCTAGTTCAGGGTAGGAATTATACGACCAAGACCACTGTGGTAAGCCTGTGATATACAGAATAAGAGTTATCAACGTCTAACTAGTTCTGTATTATACTTGGCACAGCCGATCTATAACTGGACGGAGCTGTTTTGTATGACGGTAGATGGGGAACCACGAAATCTGCTGCTGCTTCTGCTGAGTCACCGATTGGAATGATCTTCTACTTCTTGCCCAATTCATTGTGGAAGAAATTACGTTGGAGTCTGAAGCCTATCGGAGAAAATGCATTCCAGCGATCGCACAGCAGACCCGTGAGCGACAGCTTGCAGCCCAAGCTAAAGACCCTAAGAAATCCGTGGAAGCCCTAGAAGACATCATTGACAAGCTTGAAAGACAGAAGCCAATTCGAGAGCACGAGATTTTGCACGTAATTGGGCTGTTGGTGGTGCGTACGCTGTGTGGACATAAGGACGGCTTGTCAAAGCATTGGGCTACCAGTGAAGAAGGTGCCGCTCCTCGGGAAACCTTTGGAAGGTACATGAAGCGCGAGAGATTCAGAACAATAACTCGTTTCCTCCAGCTTACAAGCACTACCAGCGGAGACACGACCACTGACAGGGCGTTCCAGATCCGCCCCATTTTGCAGGTGATCGAGAAAACGTTTCGTCGCGGATATCGTCTCGGTCCACGTGTAAGCTTCGACGAGGGAACAATCCCTAATCGAAGTCAATACAATCATATACGGACTTACAACAAGGAGAAGCCCCACGAGTATGGGACCAAGTGCTACATGACTTGCTGTGCCGTCAGTGGGTACTGCGCAAGGTTCGTGTTGTGTTCAGCTTTCGACAGAATACGAAATCTTGTATTTTGTCATAACCTGTCTCAATTTCGTTTGCTAACTACCAATGCTACCATTTTTGTTATTCTGAATTCCTCGTGGTGTGGTGTGCTTCGTATGCGTCATTCACTCCAGTTTGTTGTGGCTCCGTGTACTTAACCACATACAATTCCGTAGTCCCATGTGACCCCGTACACTATCGTGATTTGGTACGCTTCCACTGCCCCGTACTACATGTTGGAATGTCATGCTCTTCACTGGCCCGTGCTCTTCCGTGTTCCTCCTGGCTTCGTGACCCACGCTGCTTAGTGGATACGTGCTCTCTCTTTTGGGTTCATGCTCTTTAGTACGGCCTATTCATGGCTGCTAATTTCCTGTTTTCAAACGCTTACGTGGGTTGCAGTGGTTTTGTGGTACATAATATTTCGTGGCCGTTGGCTTCCCATCACTGGTACTTTAGCCGAAGGGTGCTATTCCGTGGTTTAATGTCTCCACGTAGTCGGGTTGTTCCGTCGCCCGTGTATGGTGCTCTCCTGGTGAGGTTCCATCGACCACGCTATCACGCTATCGTGCAATCGCGGTGTGGTAATGATGTCTATGATATTGGGCTCGCGTAGTGCATCTGTGTTGTCCGTGTTATCGTGTTCTACAATGACATCGTGCTCCACGGTGCATTCGTGGTCACATGCCTTGTAAGCCGGAATCGGCGGGAAAGAGGTTTATACTCGCTTAGGATCGATGAAAGTGCTAGCATGAGAAGGATCTATCTTGTAATAGTTAGCGTATCTGGTTGCAAACATAATCTCCAATTGGTTAGCATAAGCCTCATCGATATCGAGGAGTCTCCAATATACTTTTTTCGGCTCTCCTAAATACACCGCCGAACAGCAACTTTTCGTACTCTGAGACGGCAACATTTCTATTGTGCGACTCTTAATGTTACAAAACTTGTAATGTTGAAATGCGCATATGTTATTATCCCCAACACTGTTGCCCTTAAAAAAGAGGACAAGAAGGAGGAAGCAAGACCGTTGAACCCCGGGTGTTTTTGTCCTTTTAAATATGGCCACAAGGTTGTCCGATGTGAAATGTCACTTGTGAATTCCGTCTTGGAGGTTGTTTGTCACGTGGAATCCAAGACGGTCGTCGTTTTCTTTTTTTATTACGTCCAGCATTTGTATTGGAGCCCTGGTGTAAACTGCAAAATCGCAATCGTTAGCACGTGTAGCCTATTCTGTGCGATAATAGGAGCAGCATATCTAAATAGCACGCCCAAACTCTAAAAATTGAGTGAGCTACAGCCACCGACGTGGGTACGTGATGTAATGTGGCGCGGAGTGTACTTCAAGTAATTAAAATGCATCGATGTGCATTTTTTGAAAAAAGAAATACTTTTGGACAAAAAAGAGAAAAAAAACCTTGTCTGCAAAAAAAAGTATCACTCCTTTGTTTGTAAGAAAACTACTGTACTGTAGTAAATCTTCGCTTGCTCCGCTTTTTCAACGTTTAATATCGGAGTTTTTTTAGTACTGTGTGTATTGCCCAGCTTGTTCTTGAGCCCAAGACGTAAAAAGCAGCCTGTCGTAAGAAGCTGATATTGCTGTTGCCATCCAGCTCGGAAGCACCCTCAGTGGGCGAGTCTAGCACGCGCTTCAAGAGCCATTTGTTCCCAGCTTGCGTAATAAAGGTTTGTGCTGCAGACGGTGAAGGCAGTGGCGATGCCCGATCCGAAGCCGATCCAGAGTCCTTCGATGCCAATTCCACAGTGGAACGACAGTAAGGCTCCCAGTGGGATGCCAATGACGTAGAAGGCAAGAGCATTCGTCTTCGCAGCTGTATCCTGCCATCCTGCTCCCTTGTAGATGCCTTGGATAACGCAGTTGAGGGAGTCGATAACTTCGTACGGAACCATCACAAGAAGCGCATCGGAAGCGCGTTGGATCGCGACAGGATCATTTATCACGAGGGCAGGGATCTGATGACGGAGCAAATACACGAGGCCAGCGAAGAAACAAGAGAGCACAAAGACGGTACTAAGTGTAGTGCGGCTAATAACCCGCGCCTTCTTTGGGTGATTCGCCCCCAGACAGTTCCCAACGCGGATGTTACTGGAGACCGAGACGCCCATAAACACCGTGTAAATGGACGAAGCCACATTCATGAGCACCGCATGAGCACTCACTGCCACGACGCCATCCGGTAAGTTACCTGCCAGCACTGCGAGCACCTCGTACGCCCACCATTCCATCGCCATCATCGCCAAGCCCGGTAGACCCAATCGCGTAAACAAGGGCACGAGAGCCCACGCTTCTTTCAGCTTCCAGCCAGTCCACCACCTCGTGTGGTTGCCACTAGCAATGAAGTACGGCACAAGACACAGTGGCATGGCCATGTACCCAAGAGTCCTCGACAACGCAGCTCCGTGGAAGCCCAGCGGCGTCCAGTACGTGAGCATATATCCGCCAAATACATTGATAAACGTCCCTACTAATGCAAATAGTACCATTGGCCTCACGACATTTTGAGCTTGCAACAGTTTGCGCAACATTTCGTAGATGAATAGAAACGGGACGCCAAAGACCGTCACTCTGGAAAACTCGCCCGCTAGTCTCGCCACCTCTGGGTCTTGTCCACTGAGCACCAAGAAGAACTCGGCGTGCCAGTTCATGAGGAACACAGGGACCAAACACGCCCCCACTACGATGAGGGCCGATTGCAAGTACAGTCCCAGTTTATCTAACTTCCCAGCTCCATACGCTTGCGAGCACAGCGTATCGAGCGCCGAGGTGAGGCCGAAGCCAATGGAGAGCGCCGATACATTGGTGAACATGGTCGAGAGTGTCGCTGCTGCCACATAACGCTTCGTGTCGGGCGACTCGATGTGTCCTACCAGTACAATACACACGAGGCCAGGAAGATACTCGAGGGTGTAGGTGATGACGACGGGGTAAGCGAGCGCCATGGTC
Source organism: Phytophthora betacei (assembly GCA_011320135.1). NCBI lineage: Eukaryota > Oomycota > Peronosporomycetes > Peronosporales > Peronosporaceae > Phytophthora > Phytophthora betacei. The sequence continues at coordinate 1,659,092 of JAANHX010000241.1, forward strand.
TTCCAGAACTCGTCGATGGCTACGGGTTCGGGCTTTTCGTCTTGTTCGTGGGTTAATTCCTGCACCAGGGACGCAGCGTCGCTCTCCGTCTCGTAGTCGCGTATCTTAACCACATCCAACGAAGCTGTGTACGTGGGACTGGCGGCCGGGAAGCTCGTGCCGCGAGCGATGATGGCAGGTACGAACTCAACGTCCACATCGCAGTCGTTGATGAGTAGCGACGTCTGCTCTGAGTCGTTCGCCATGGCTGCTTGAGACTCAACTTGAGTTAGAGAGAGCGCAACGGCAAGTGAGTCTTCCTTCTACTGATGAGCAACTTGTAGTTCGGAAGAATGTGCACCACACCACGGAAACTATTCCATTATCGTAATCTTGTTTACAAAACAGTGGTAATCTTGTTTTCTTGTCATATACTTCGAAGTAATATACTTTACATGTACTTGTACTGTAGTATTTATTTCAATGTGGCACCGTTTTGTAACAAGGCCGTGCCGGAAATTTATTTTTGTAGCGCTAAGGATTCTATAAATACAAGTAACATATTTCTTTCAGACTATTTTGGAGCTTTGTAAGTACAATGGACGCAACTGGGGCTTCCGCGTCTCCTGACTTTCGCTGTCACGTGTGCGAACACGCATACTCCAGTCGATCAAACCTCCAAAAACATGTGCGGAAGAACAATTGTGATCCGGAAACAAAGAAAAAAAGAGAAACGAAAAGCGCGAAACGCGCGGTATCAAGAAAAACTTCGACAGCGGAGGCTTGATAATGGAAATTTACGTACTAACGATGGGGAAGCTGAGAAGGTTGGGACTCTCGAAGCTACTGAAAAAACCGATATAAGTGATGAATGTCTTGTCTGCTACACAAACCTTAACAATCCTGACGCTCGTCCTACAAATGGAATGAATTGTGAGCACCGGATTTGTGGCGATTATTTGCCGGCAAAATGTGCAGCCCCCCTCTCTATATTAGCCCTTGCGGCCATTTATTTCATAAAGTTTGCAGTAACGACTACTTGAGAAACAATGGCTTTACGCCTTTGTGCCCAGAATGTGGAATATATCGACTTTCGCTTCCGTAGTTGGCTTTATATACTTAATTCATTCGAGAGAACAAACATATTCTCTTTGTCTTGTTTTTATACTATACCTCGCCAACAATTCTTGATGCTGTATTTGACTTTGGTGGTTTATGTCAGTATAGACAATTTTTGGAGTAAGACGATTTTTGGAGTAAGATGATTTTTGGATTAAGGATTTAGAAATAAACTGCATTCTGATATAAAAAATTTAAGCGATTTTATTAAAGATAGTCGATAAACTATTCCTCCTTATAGCCGTATCCGCCTTTTCTCGCCCAAGCATTTGTAAATTTTACGACCTTAACAAATTCGTTAGGCATCAACTATGACTCTGCTCGATATGACAAGCCTTCATGGTACATCTGAACTAACCTTGGGACAACGGTTCCAAACAGGGCGGCTGGCACGTAACCCACATACGAGACACAACGTTTATATCCCATCGAATGCGTCCACCTCTCCACTAAATTCAATTCAATCAGACCATTTGACTATATATCGCTGAAAATCAAACAAAACTACTATTGTCAGCTCTATTTTGACAGGAATCTGTAAATTGCTAACGACACGTTCACCAAAGTGAGATTAGTAAAGTCTTTGTTTTGGAAGTTTCAGTCCAAAGTGGCAATGGCATAGCAAGATAAGACTACCTGCAGGCTCTCAAAATTGTCTCCGTAGTTGTCACTCTTGACATAGTTCAAAAACGCGTCGTTCGAGTCAAATAGCTGGACCCACATATCCATGTTCTCAGCGAAGTAGTTGCGAGTGCAGGCGCTGTATGGAGCGACATCATTCTGGTACAGGACGACCTTCCCACCACATCCGTCAGCACACTGTAGAGGGACGACGTATTACCGTCATGGTTGACTTGTGCAGTGCGATTATAGGCGATCAGTGTCCATCCACACGATGCTCAGGCCCGTTGGCTAGATATTCCAGTGGAACTAGTACAAATAGTGCTCTCAACGTACCACTGCAATGGCACGCCGACACAAAGCAAAAATAAAGTGGTCCACTTTATTTTTGTTTTGGTACTGGTACTGGTTTTATGAAAGGTACTGATTTCGGGATTTGTACTCACATATGGTACTGGTTTTGGGAAAAGCTCTGATAAAACAACCAAGAAACGCTAGATCTGGGTGCATTCAATATCCAACCTGGTTGAACTTTGCCCTAGAACTTTGAGCCGTGGTTTATTTAGTACTGTAAACCTGCAAATGTCTACTGCGAAAATTGTGTTGCGAAACTCTAACTTTTTCCTTCAATGTCGCTCCAATGGATAAGAGTGACCCACAGGCGACATCCGTCGAGCTGATCAGAAATCATGCTTTATTGACTATTACAGTTACTTTGGCCGTGGTTGTTATCGAGATCTCTACAGTATACGACTTAAAGATGTGCTATGAGAGGATTCCCGCCAACCACCCAAAATTTAGCGAAAATCCAGAAGATATTCGAGCTGTATTAGATTTCGAGGTCATTGCGCAATGCTTGTTGCTTTCTGCTATTTCTTCATTTTTCGATAGTATACTACGTGAGAGAGAATTGGGATTGCCTGAAAAAATTCAGACAAATGTTATTTATAGCGATAGCTTGATCTCCTCCATTTGTACGTAATTTTAGTGTTCATCAGTATTATTCTCATAGCCAGCTCGGAATAAAAAAAATTATAGAAGAACAATAGAATTATATTGACGGATATAAAGCCCCCGTAAACTAAGATACTTTCCCGATAAAAATGGTTCTGGAGTTTTATAATAAACTGCATTCTTGAGAAAAGTGCTTTTCGTAGAGCTACAACTCGAAATAAGCTTCTGAAAATCGCTGTTTATTTTGTATCAACTTGCTTAAATCTTTAGTCAATTTTTACACATATGTTTTTTATTTAGTAGTGGGTTTTTTCATGTACGGAATAGCGACTTTTTTTTCCTGAAATCCCAGTACAATTTTATATTTTAAATTACGAGCGTAAGGTTAGAGCAACCGTATCAAAAAAAAATCGACTCACTTGACTACTGCACTATCGTATACTGCTATATTATTAAGGAGGAGTGATCATTACTGCTGCGATGAAAAAAATGACGAGCCAATAAAGACTGGTGCCCAAAACCAGCGCCTTAGACCACACTACAAAATGTAGTAGTTTTAATTATGTAAGTACAGCGGGCAAATACTGAAGTACTACCGGTGTGTTTTTATAATTCTACTATACTTGTACCACTGACTACGTAGTGCTAATATTGTTTATTGATAACAAGAAGTCTTAGAAGTAGTAGTACTGCAGTCTTATTTATTAATACAGAATGTTTTTGTAGTACTAGTACTGTAGTTGCTTTTTTAGAGTTACTGCCAACTGCTAGTCCGTGCTCACGCCAATCTTTCGACACGTTTGTGGCAAACACTCTCAGGGCAATGCAGCAAAAAAAGAGTAGGCACACTCGGATAGATCACAACATCAATCCTAGTATTTTAGAAATTAAAGCAAAGAAAGGTTTGAAAAGTAAATGGACGGCACCACCACTTACCCGCGTGCATCGAAGCACTTAAGCCTCAAGACGCCACACGCGTGAGCAGCGGCATTTCTCCTCCAGATTCTAAGTCCAGTTGACCCGTGGACAGGCAGCTTAGAAGCACTTGCGGTGCACGATCGAGGGTCCAGACTCGTCGTACTCGGCCTTCGAGATCCACATCTGCTGGAACGTCGACAGCGACGACAGGATGGAGCCACCGATCCAGACCGAGTACTTGCGCTCAGGCGGGGCCACCACCTTGATCTTCATGGTGGACGGAGCCAGAGCCGTAAGCTCCTTGGTCATACGCTCGCCAATGCCCGGGTACATGGTGGTACCACCCGAGAGCACAATGTTGCAGTACAAGTCCTTACGGATATCAACATCACACTTCATGATGGTCTGGAACGTGCAGTCGTGGATACCCGAAGCTTCCTTACCGATGAGCGAGGGCTGGAACAGCACCTCGGGGGTACGGAAACGCTCGTTACCGATGACAATAACGTTGCCATCGGGCAGCTCGTAGCTCTTCTCCAGACCCGACGACTCGGCGGCAGTCTTCATCTCCTGGTCGAAGTCCAGAGCGATGTACGTCAACTTCTCCTTGATGTCACGCACAATTTCGCGCTCGGCCGTGGTCGTGAACGAGTAACCACGCTCCGTCAGGATCTTCATCATGTAGTCCGTCAGGTCGCGGCCAGCCAGGTCCAGACGCACGATAGCGTGAGGAAGAGCGTAACCCTCGTAGATAGGCACAGTGTGGGACACACCGTCACCAGAGTCGAGCACACAGCCCGTGGTACGGCCAGAGGCGTACAGGGACAGCACGGCCTGGATGTTCACGTACATGGCGGGCACGTTGAACGTCTCGAACATGATCTGCGTCATGCGCTCACGGTTGGCCTTCGGGTTAAGAGGGGCCTCAGTAAGCAGCACCGGGTGCTCCTCGGGGGCCACACGCAGCTCGTTGTAGAAGGTGTGGTGCCAGATCTTCTCCATGTCGTCCCAGTTGGTCACAATACCGTGTTCAATAGGGTACTTAAGCGTCAGCACACCACGCTTGGACTGGGCCTCGTCACCGACGTAGGCATCCTTCTGGTCCATGCCCACCATGATTCCCAGGTGCTTGGGGCGACCCACAATCGAGGGGAACACGGCGCGCGGGGCGTCGTCACCGGCGAAACCGGCCTTGCACATACCGGAGCCGTTGTCAACGACCAAAGCTTGAACGTCATCGTCAGCCATCTTGATTAAAGGAGGGGTAGGAGGCTTGGGAGCTTGGAGATCTGTTGCCAACTGGAAGAAAAGGAAAATGAGCCAAAGAGGGAGCCAAGCCACGTGGAGACTGTGAGGTGAAGCGACGATGGACACGTCAGCCCTCCTTTTGGTTAGGGGAAGTAAGTGTAATGGTGGATGTCAACAGGTCTGAAGGCGAAGCGGCAACATTGGCCTTAGTGAAATCAAGTGAAAGAGGTGGCTGTTTCGTTTTCAACCCGACGCTGGCCGTTTGGATGAGGCAAACACCTCAAATAGACGAGCACATGTTGCAGAAAAGGGCCGATAGGACTTTTTGTTTTTTAAGAGAGACCACCTTTGTTCCATTCGAAAGGGTACAAATGGGTTGAAAAAGAATGTTTTCTCGTTGACAGCTCTTGTATCTTGTCGTATTAAAGGTATCACGATGAGCTCGATACTAATACTGGCTTAGCACGCAAGGAGCGAAGCTCCGATTTACCAGGTATCAGCGAGCTCGAAAAACATCGGTGCCGAGATGTCTGCATCCACGTTGTGTCTACAGCAATTCGCTGGTAAGCTACTTCACATTACCCTCTTGGACAGCAAAGAGCAGTGTGGACAGCGCTGGACGTTGTTACAAAAATAATGCCAGGATTGATCAATCAATATCTATCCACGAACAAAGTACTGTCAAGTCTTGGTCGTTGGAGAAGGCAAAGTAGCTACGCTGCGTTGGTACAGCAGTGATACTCCTATCATGGCCGGTAACAGGTATGGCTTGGAAACATTCTTTCTGCAGCCCCAGCGAATAAATAGAAAATTGCACTGTTCTTGACTCCGTCGACCGCAATCATGCATTTAGGGTACTGTAACTCCTGAGAATTGGTGTTCTGAGGTTTTGCCTCAAACAGCGTTTTTGTATTTTCCGCCGTGTCTGATTGTGGGGTCATTTTTTACGCAAAACCTGAGTTTAGGGATGAGTTTCCGTATTTTCCGAACCCGCTCAAGCCTTTCATTTGCTTTTTGTAAGGACAAGTCGAGTTAGCCGAACCCGCCTGTACCTGAGACAACCCGCCAGAAGTACGTCAGCGAGGGACATATCGCTGCCGTCGTGTCCCCGTGAAAGATGTCCTGCTTGCCTGCATACTATGCAGTGCATACTGCATTGCCTGTGCTGGCGGCAATATGCAGCAGATGTCATTGTGATCGCAACGAGAGGAGGTGGTGATTTATAATTGGTACCGGTGTTTTGTTCCGCGTTACCATAGCGACAACACACGTAAGCTCCGCACCGTATCCTCGCGGCAAACAGGTCGTTGGTCTTATAGCTGCTACATGTATTAGTAGTGCTACAATGACGATCGGCGTGTATCATTGTTAGCACACTGTAATGTCTACAACTACTGTTAGAAACGATGTGAGCTTGCATGCTATCTTCGACAAAATGTCGTATTGCTGACGGCAGTGCCCCCAACGTAGCATGGGCTGAAAGCTAATTCTGTTCTTGTACATCGATGCGAAGCAGTCCTTCGGCATCGCGTCGAAGGTCGACGGTCGAAGCACTGCATCACACCATGTTGACCACAGCTTGACGACGTACATGTACCGAACTGCAGCCTGTCCGTGCCAACTTGTCACTTTAAACAAATAGTCGACGCCGTCGACTAATTGCGATGGCGGGAAAAGTGGCGACGTGCAATCTTACCCCCCTAGTAGAGTCTGGTGTGCGTCCGTCATTCCGTTCGCGGCTAGGGTTAATTAATGTAACGCAAATGCGGGCGTTCTACTGGCTGCCGAGCGCAGCGAAGGCGGCCTCGATTCGCTAAAAAGCTGCCGAGCGCAGCGAAGGCGGCCCCCATTGGCTAAAATCGACATTGTGTTTTGTACACACTGTATGTGGACAACACATCGTACTTAAAAGCGCCGCTTAAGTTTCATTTTGCTCTCATTTTCAGCTGCGGTTCTCAAGGCCACGCAAAGGGCGCTGCCTGTGTACGCGTTAGTTAGCATAATTAAAAGACGCCTATAAGCACACACGTACTATATCGTCGTTGGAGCTGCTGAAAAAAGTTTAGGCTTTGGTGACTTATATTTCGGCCTCAATCGAAACTTTAGCACTTATTGGATATAGAATGATGTTTTAGGCTTCGTAGTACTGTTGTACTAATTTAGCTTACAATATTATTTTGCTTAGTACTATTATCAAGACATTTCATATTTTTTCTTGCAGTTATTTGTAGTAGTAGTAGTACATATAAATATTATATCAGCGTTCGATAATAAATCTCTATTTTTATATTAATAATAACATGAAACTTTAATAAATGACTATTTTGGCTTACACCCCTGCACCCCACACTGCCCCCTGGAAAAACGTATCATCTTCCTTTGTATTTGCACACGTAGTGTGCGACCTTAAGATATTGTGTGAACTTTCCAGCAATATATGTTGCGTACATCAAACAAAATGGGAACAGCATTTGTGATTAAGATTGCGCGGAGGCACGTGACTAAGCAAGAACACGAAAACGAAGTAACACCGACCCACACTTTGTACACGATGGGATAGAAGAGCAACATGAATCACGGAAGGATGGACGATGACAGAAGACTTAGCCGATGCAAACCACGAAGTTTTATAAGTAGCGTGAAAGATGAAAGAGCACGCAGCCATGAAAAGGACAGATGGACAGAACATGACAGGAACGTACGGGCCACGGAAGGGAACTAAATACATAGACACCCCAACATGCTGAAAAGCACGGGCTACGGAAGAGCACGGACGTTCGAAGCCACGGTAGAGCACGTAGCGGTAAGAGTGCACGGACAGTAATTCTCCCATAGCACCACAGTAGAACACGAAGCACAGTCGATTGACCAAACGTGAAAACGCGATGTACCATAAACGGAAGATCATCCGAGCATTGGAGCACGATATTAGGGTAGAATCGGAGCTCACCGAGTCCGACAGCACGACACTACGGTAGCTAACGATCTCACGGACGACAGATCAACCACGACACCACAAGTTAGCACGATAGCATGGGCTGTGCCACTAAGCCATGGGGGAGCACAGCCGCCGAGCTACAGACGGGAAATCACCAAGCCGCGGAGAACGATACCAGTGTTGAACCTGAGCTTACCGAGCCACGGAGGACAGTAGTACATGCGAACTCGATTGCACGGACGGCGGACCAGCCAGGAAATACACGGGGGGGGGGGTGCTCGGGGTGACCACGATTGCACACCGTGGAGCACGATGCCATTGTAGAACACGATGACACGGGCAACGCAGATGCACTACGCGAGCACAATACCATAAATATCATTACCACACCGTGATTACAAGATAGCGTGATACCGCGGTCGATGGAACCTCACCTGGAGAGCACGATACACGGGCGACGGAATAACACGACTGCGTGGAGACACTAAACCACGGAAGAGCACCCTTCGGCTAGAGTACCGGCGATGGGAGGCCAATGGCCACGAAAGACTACGTACCACAAAACCCGTGCAGCCCACGTAAACGTTTGAGAGCAGGGAATATCTGGCAGCCACGAAAAGGGCCGCACTAAAGAGCATGAGCCCAAAAGAGAGGGCGATAACCCAGTAAGCTGCGTGTGCCACGGGTGAGCAGGGAACCACGAAGCCAGAAAGAGCACGGAAGAGCATGGGCCACAACATCCAACCTGTAGTACGGGGTAACGGAAACGTACCAAACCACGATATTATTCGGGGCCGGATGAGACTACGGAAAGGTAAGCGGTTAAGTACACGAATCCAAGATCTACTGGGTGAACGACGCATACAAAGCATGCGACACCAAGAAGCACTTAAATTTGCGGCCACCACATCTCCAACAAACCATGCCACTCCGCCGCGTAGCGGCGGCGAACGGCTAGTCTTACCCCCCTAGTAGAGTCTGGTGTGCGTCCGTCATTCCGTTCGCGGCTAGGGTTAATTAATGTAACGCAAATGCGGGCGTTCTACTGGCTGCCGAGCGCAGCGAAGGCGGCCTCGATTCGCTAAAAAGCTGCCGAGCGCAGCGAAGGCGGCCCCCATTGGCTAAAATCGACATTGTGTTTTGTACACACTGTATGTGGACAACACATCGTACTTAAAAGCGCCGCTTAAGTTTCATTTTGCTCTCATTTTCAGCTGCGGTTCTCAAGGCCACGCAAAGGGCGCTGCCTGTGTACGCGTTAGTTAGCATAATTAAAAGACGCCTATAAGCACACACGTACTATATCGTCGTTGGAGCTGCTGAAAAAAGTTTAGGCTTTGGTGACTTATATTTCGGCCTCAATCGAAACTTTAGCACTTATTGGATATAGAATGATGTTTTAGGCTTCGTAGTACTGTTGTACTAATTTAGCTTACAATATTATTTTGCTTAGTACTATTATCAAGACATTTCATATTTTTTCTTGCAGTTATTTGTAGTAGTAGTAGTACATATAAATATTATATCAGCGTTCGATAATAAATCTCTATTTTTATATTAATAATAACATGAAACTTTAATAAATGACTATTTTGGCTTACACCCCTGCACCCCACACTGCCCCCTGGAAAAACGTATCATCTTCCTTTGTATTTGCACACGTAGTGTGCGACCTTAAGATATTGTGTGAACTTTCCAGCAATATATGTTGCGTACATCAAACAAAATGGGAACAGCATTTGTGATTAAGATTGCGCGGAGGCACGTGACTAAGCAAGAACACGAAAACGAAGTAACACCGACCCACACTTTGTACACGATGGGATAGAAGAGCAACATGAATCACGGAAGGATGGACGATGACAGAAGACTTAGCCGATGCAAACCACGAAGTTTTATAAGTAGCGTGAAAGATGAAAGAGCACGCAGCCATGAAAAGGACAGATGGACAGAACATGACAGGAACGTACGGGCCACGGAAGGGAACTAAATACATAGACACCCCAACATGCTGAAAAGCACGGGCTACGGAAGAGCACGGACGTTCGAAGCCACGGTAGAGCACGTAGCGGTAAGAGTGCACGGACAGTAATTCTCCCATAGCACCACAGTAGAACACGAAGCACAGTCGATTGACCAAACGTGAAAACGCGATGTACCATAAACGGAAGATCATCCGAGCATTGGAGCACGATATTAGGGTAGAATCGGAGCTCACCGAGTCCGACAGCACGACACTACGGTAGCTAACGATCTCACGGACGACAGATCAACCACGACACCACAAGTTAGCACGATAGCATGGGCTGTGCCACTAAGCCATGGGGGAGCACAGCCGCCGAGCTACAGACGGGAAATCACCAAGCCGCGGAGAGCGATACCAGTGTTGAACCTGAGCTTACCGAGCCACGGAGGACAGTAGTACATGCGAACTCGATTGCACGGACGGCGGACCAGCCAGGAAATACACGGGGGGGGGTGCTCGGGGTGACCACGATTGCACACCGTGGAGCACGATGCCATTGTAGAACACGATGACACGGGCAACGCAGATGCACTACGCGAGCACAATACCATAAATATCATTACCACACCGTGATTACAAGATAGCGTGATACCGCGGTCGATGGAACCTCACCTGGAGAGCACGATACACGGGCGACGGAATAACACGACTGCGTGGAGACACTAAACCACGGAAGAGCACCCTTCGGCTAGAGTACCGGCGATGGGAGGCCAATGGCCACGAAAGACTACGTACCACAAAACCCGTGCAGCCCACGTAAACGTTTGAGAGCAGGGAATATCTGGCAGCCACGAAAAGGGCCGCACTAAAGAGCATGAGCCCAAAAGAGAGGGCGATAACCCAGTAAGCTGCGTGTGCCACGGGTGAGCAGGGAACCACGAAGCCAGAAAGAGCACGGAAGAGCATGGGCCACAACATCCAACCTGTAGTACGGGGTAACGGAAACGTACCAAACCACGATATTATTCGGGGCCGGATGAGACTACGGAAAGGTAAGCGGTTAAGTACACGAATCCAAGATCTACTGGGTGAACGACGCATACAAAGCATGCGACACCAAGAAGCACTTAAATTTGCGGCCACCACATCTCCAACAAACCATGCCACTCCGCCGCGTAGCGGCGGCGAACGGCTAGTCTTACCCCCCTAGTAGAGTCTGGTGTGCGTCCGTCATTCCGTTCGCGGCTAGGGTTAATTAATGTAACGCAAATGCGGGCGTTCTACTGGCTGCCGAGCGCAGCGAAGGCGGCCTCGATTCGCTAAAAAGCTGCCGAGCGCAGCGAAGGCGGCCCCCATTGGCTAAAATCGACATTGTGTTTTGTACACACTGTATGTGGACAACACATCGTACTTAAAAGCGCCGCTTAAGTTTCATTTTGCTCTCATTTTCAGCTGCGGTTCTCAAGGCCACGCAAAGGGCGCTGCCTGTGTACGCGTTAGTTAGCATAATTAAAAGACGCCTATAAGCACACACGTACTATATCGTCGTTGGAGCTGCTGAAAAAAGTTTAGGCTTTGGTGACTTATATTTCGGCCTCAATCGAAACTTTAGCACTTATTGGATATAGAATGATGTTTTAGGCTTCGTAGTACTGTTGTACTAATTTAGCTTACAATATTATTTTGCTTAGTACTATTATCAAGACATTTCATATTTTTTCTTGCAGTTATTTGTAGTAGTAGTAGTACATATAAATATTATATCAGCGTTCGATAATAAATCTCTATTTTTATATTAATAATAACATGAAACTTTAATAAATGACTATTTTGGCTTACACCCCTGCACCCCACACTGCCCCCTGGAAAAACGTATCATCTTCCTTTGTATTTGCACACGTAGTGTGCGACCTTAAGATATTGTGTGAACTTTCCAGCAATATATGTTGCGTACATCAAACAAAATGGGAACAGCATTTGTGATTAAGATTGCGCGGAGGCACGTGACTAAGCAAGAACACGAAAACGAAGTAACACCGACCCACACTTTGTACACGATGGGATAGAAGAGCAACATGAATCACGGAAGGATGGACGATGACAGAAGACTTAGCCGATGCAAACCACGAAGTTTTATAAGTAGCGTGAAAGATGAAAGAGCACGCAGCCATGAGAAGGACAGATGGACAGAACATGACAGGAACGTACGGGCCACGGAAGGGAACTAAATACATAGACACCCCAACATGCTGAAAAGCACGGGCTACGGAAGAGCACGGACGTTCGAAGCCACGGTAGAGCACGTAGCGGTAAGAGTGCACGGACAGTAATTCTCCCATAGCACCACAGTAGAACACGAAGCACAGTCGATTGACCAAACGTGAAAACGCGATGTACCATAAACGGAAGATCATCCGAGCATTGGAGCACGATATTAGGGTAGAATCGGAGCTCACCGAGTCCGACAGCACGACACTACGGTAGCTAACGATCTCACGGACGACAGATCAACCACGACACCACAAGTTAGCACGATAGCATGGGCTGTGCCACTAAGCCATGGGGGAGCACAGCCGCCGAGCTACAGACGGGAAATCACCAAGCCGCGGAGAACGATACCAGTGTTGAACCTGAGCTTACCGAGCCACGGAGGACAGTAGTACATGCGAACTCGATTGCACGGACGGCGGACCAGCCAGGAAATACACGGGGGGGGGGGGTGCTCGGGGTGACCACGATTGCACACCGTGGAGCACGATGCCATTGTAGAACACGATGACACGGGCAACGCAGATGCACTACGCGAGCACAATACCATAAATATCATTACCACACCGTGATTACAAGATAGCGTGATACCGCGGTCGATGGAACCTCACCTGGAGAGCACGATACACGGGCGACGGAATAACACGACTGCGTGGAGACACTAAACCACGGAAGAGCACCCTTCGGCTAGAGTACCGGCGATGGGAGGCCAATGGCCACGAAAGACTACGTACCACAAAACCCGTGCAGCCCACGTAAACGTTTGAGAGCAGGGAATATCTGGCAGCCACGAAAAGGGCCGCACTAAAGAGCATGAGCCCAAAAGAGAGGGCGATAACCCAGTAAGCTGCGTGTGCCACGGGTGAGCAGGGAACCACGAAGCCAGAAAGAGCACGGAAGAGCATGGGCCACAACATCCAACCTGTAGTACGGGGTAACGGAAACGTACCAAACCACGATATTATTCGGGGCCGGATGAGACTACGGAAAGGTAAGCGGTTAAGTACACGAATCCAAGATCTACTGGGTGAACGACGCATACAAAGCATGCGACACCAAGAAGCACTTAAATTTGCGGCCACCACATCTCCAACAAACCATGCCACTCCGCCGCGTAGCGGCGGCGAACGGCTAGTCTTACCCCCCTAGTAGAGTCTGGTGTGCGTCCGTCATTCCGTTCGCGGCTAGGGTTAATTAATGTAACGCAAATGCGGGCGTTCTACTGGCTGCCGAGCGCAGCGAAGGCGGCCTCGATTCGCTAAAAAGCTGCCGAGCGCAGCGAAGGCGGCCCCCATTGGCTAAAATCGACATTGTGTTTTGTACACACTGTATGTGGACAACACATCGTACTTAAAAGCGCCGCTTAAGTTTCATTTTGCTCTCATTTTCAGCTGCGGTTCTCAAGGCCACGCAAAGGGCGCTGCCTGTGTACGCGTTAGTTAGCATAATTAAAAGACGCCTATAAGCACACACGTACTATATCGTCGTTGGAGCTGCTGAAAAAAGTTTAGGCTTTGGTGACTAATATTTCGGCCTCAATCGAAACTTTAGCACTTATTGGATATAGAATGATGTTTTAGGCTTCGTAGTACTGTTGTACTAATTTAGCTTACAATATTATTTTGCTTAGTACTATTATCAAGACATTTCATATTTTTTCTTGCAGTTATTTGTAGTAGTAGTAGTACATATAAATATTATATCAGCGTTCGATAATAAATCTCTATTTTTATATTAATAATAACATGAAACTTTAATAAATGACTATTTTGGCTTACACCCCTGCACCCCACACTGCCCCCTGGAAAAACGTATCATCTTCCTTTGTATTTGCACACGTAGTGTGCGACCTTAAGATATTGTGTGAACTTTCCAGCAATATATGTTGCGTACATCAAACAAAATGGGAACAGCATTTGTGATTAAGATTGCGCGGAGGCACGTGACTAAGCAAGAACACGAAAACGAAGTAACACCGACCCACACTTTGTACACGATGGGATAGAAGAGCAACATGAATCACGGAAGGATGGACGATGACAGAAGACTTAGCCGATGCAAACCACGAAGTTTTATAAGTAGCGTGAAAGATGAAAGAGCACGCAGCCATGAGAAGGACAGATGGACAGAACATGACAGGAACGTACGGGCCACGGAAGGGAACTAAATACATAGACACCCCAACATGCTGAAAAGCACGGGCTACGGAAGAGCACGGACGTTCGAAGCCACGGTAGAGCACGTAGCGGTAAGAGTGCACGGACAGTAATTCTCCCATAGCACCACAGTAGAACACGAAGCACAGTCGATTGACCAAACGTGAAAACGCGATGTACCATAAACGGAAGATCATCCGAGCATTGGAGCACGATATTAGGGTAGAATCGGAGCTCACCGAGTCCGACAGCACGACACTACGGTAGCTAACGATCTCACGGACGACAGATCAACCACGACACCACAAGTTAGCACGATAGCATGGGCTGTGCCACTAAGCCATGGGGGAGCACAGCCGCCGAGCTACAGACGGGAAATCACCAAGCCGCGGAGAGCGATACCAGTGTTGAACCTGAGCTTACCGAGCCACGGAGGACAGTAGTACATGCGAACTCGATTGCACGGACGGCGGACCAGCCAGGAAATACACGGGGGGGGGGGTGCTCGGGGTGACCACGATTGCACACCGTGGAGCACGATGCCATTGTAGAACACGATGACACGGGCAACGCAGATGCACTACGCGAGCACAATACCATAAATATCATTACCACACCGTGATTACAAGATAGCGTGATACCGCGGTCGATGGAACCTCACCTGGAGAGCACGATACACGGGCGACGGAATAACACGACTGCGTGGAGACACTAAACCACGGAAGAGCACCCTTCGGCTAGAGTACCGGCGATGGGAGGCCAATGGCCACGAAAGACTACGTACCACAAAACCCGTGCAGCCCACGTAAACGTTTGAGAGCAGGGAATATCTGGCAGCCACGAAAAGGGCCGCACTAAAGAGCATGAGCCCAAAAGAGAGGGCGATAACCCAGTAAGCTGCGTGTGCCACGGGTGAGCAGGGAACCACGAAGCCAGAAAGAGCACGGAAGAGCATGGGCCACAACATCCAACCTGTAGTACGGGGTAACGGAAACGTACCAAACCACGATATTATTCGGGGCCGGATGAGACTACGGAAAGGTAAGCGGTTAAGTACACGAATCCAAGATCTACTGGGTGAACGACGCATACAAAGCATGCGACACCAAGAAGCACTTAAATTTGCGGCCACCACATCTCCAACAAACCATGCCACTCCGCCGCGTAGCGGCGGCGAACGGCTAGTCTTACCCCCCTAGTAGAGTCTGGTGTGCGTCCGTCATTCCGTTCGCGGCTAGGGTTAATTAATGTAACGCAAATGCGGGCGTTCTACTGGCTGCCGAGCGCAGCGAAGGCGGCCTCGATTCGCTAAAAAGCTGCCGAGCGCAGCGAAGGCGGCCCCCATTGGCTAAAATCGACATTGTGTTTTGTACACACTGTATGTGGACAACACATCGTACTTAAAAGCGCCGCTTAAGTTTCATTTTGCTCTCATTTTCAGCTGCGGTTCTCAAGGCCACGCAAAGGGCGCTGCCTGTGTACGCGTTAGTTAGCATAATTAAAAGACGCCTATAAGCACACACGTACTATATCGTCGTTGGAGCTGCTGAAAAAAGTTTAGGCTTTGGTGACTTATATTTCGGCCTCAATCGAAACTTTAGCACTTATTGGATATAGAATGATGTTTTAGGCTTCGTAGTACTGTTGTACTAATTTAGCTTACAATATTATTTTGCTTAGTACTATTATCAAGACATTTCATATTTTTTCTTGCAGTTATTTGTAGTAGTAGTAGTACATATAAATATTATATCAGCGTTCGATAATAAATCTCTATTTTTATATTAATAATAACATGAAACTTTAATAAATGACTATTTTGGCTTACACCCCTGCACCCCACACTGCCCCCTGGAAAAACGTATCATCTTCCTTTGTATTTGCACACGTAGTGTGCGACCTTAAGATATTGTGTGAACTTTCCAGCAATATATGTTGCGTACATCAAACAAAATGGGAACAGCATTTGTGATTAAGATTGCGCGGAGGCACGTGACTAAGCAAGAACACGAAAACGAAGTAACACCGACCCACACTTTGTACACGATGGGATAGAAGAGCAACATGAATCACGGAAGGATGGACGATGACAGAAGACTTAGCCGATGCAAACCACGAAGTTTTATAAGTAGCGTGAAAGATGAAAGAGCACGCAGCCATGAAAAGGACAGATGGACAGAACATGACAGGAACGTACGGGCCACGGAAGGGAACTAAATACATAGACACCCCAACATGCTGAAAAGCACGGGCTACGGAAGAGCACGGACGTTCGAAGCCACGGTAGAGCACGTAGCGGTAAGAGTGCACGGACAGTAATTCTCCCATAGCACCACAGTAGAACACGAAGCACAGTCGATTGACCAAACGTGAAAACGCGATGTACCATAAACGGAAGATCATCCGAGCATTGGAGCACGATATTAGGGTAGAATCGGAGCTCACCGAGTCCGACAGCACGACACTACGGTAGCTAACGATCTCACGGACGACAGATCAACCACGACACCACAAGTTAGCACGATAGCATGGGCTGTGCCACTAAGCCATGGGGGAGCACAGCCGCCGAGCTACAGACGGGAAATCACCAAGCCGCGGAGAGCGATACCAGTGTTGAACCTGAGCTTACCGAGCCACGGAGGACAGTAGTACATGCGAACTCGATTGCACGGACGGCGGACCAGCCAGGAAATACACGGGGGGGGGGGTGCTCGGGGTGACCACGATTGCACACCGTGGAGCACGATGCCATTGTAGAACACGATGACACGGGCAACGCAGATGCACTACGCGAGCACAATACCATAAATATCATTACCACACCGTGATTACAAGATAGCGTGATACCGCGGTCGATGGAACCTCACCTGGAGAGCACGATACACGGGCGACGGAATAACACGACTGCGTGGAGACACTAAACCACGGAAGAGCACCCTTCGGCTAGAGTACCGGTGATGGGAGGCCAATGGCCACGAAAGACTACGTACCACAAAACCCGTGCAGCCCACGTAAACGTTTGAGAGCAGGGAATATCTGGCAGCCACGAAAAGGGCCGCACTAAAGAGCATGAGCCCAAAAGAGAGGGCGATAACCCAGTAAGCTGCGTGTGCCACGGGTGAGCAGGGAACCACGAAGCCAGAAAGAGCACGGAAGAGCATGGGCCACAACATCCAACCTGTAGTACGGGGTAACGGAAACGTACCAAACCACGATATTATTCGGGGCCGGATGAGACTACGGAAAGGTAAGCGGTTAAGTACACGAATCCAAGATCTACTGGGTGAACGACGCATACAAAGCATGCGACACCAAGAAGCACTTAAATTTGCGGCCACCACATCTCCAACAAACCATGCCACTCCGCCGCGTAGCGGCGGCGAACGGCTAGTCTTACCCCCCTAGTAGAGTCTGGTGTGCGTCCGTCATTCCGTTCGCGGCTAGGGTTAATTAATGTAACGCAAATGCGGGCGTTCTACTGGCTGCCGAGCGCAGCGAAGGCGGCCTCGATTCGCTAAAAAGCTGCCGAGCGCAGCGAAGGCGGCCCCCATTGGCTAAAATCGACATTGTGTTTTGTACACACTGTATGTGGACAACACATCGTACTTAAAAGCGCCGCTTAAGTTTCATTTTGCTCTCATTTTCAGCTGCGGTTCTCAAGGCCACGCAAAGGGCGCTGCCTGTGTACGCGTTAGTTAGCATAATTAAAAGACGCCTATAAGCACACACGTACTATATCGTCGTTGGAGCTGCTGAAAAAAGTTTAGGCTTTGGTGACTTATATTTCGGCCTCAATCGAAACTTTAGCACTTATTGGATATAAAATGATGTTTTAGGCTTCGTAGTACTGTTGTACTAATTTAGCTTACAATATTATTTTGCTTAGTACTATTATCAAGACATTTCATATTTTTTCTTGCAGTTATTTGTAGTAGTAGTAGTACATATAAATATTATATCAGCGTTCGATAATAAATCTCTATTTTTATATTAATAATAACATGAAACTTTAATAAATGACTATTTTGGCTTACACCCCTGCACCCCACACTGCCCCCTGGAAAAACGTATCATCTTCCTTTGTATTTGCACACGTAGTGTGCGACCTTAAGATATTGTGTGAACTTTCCAGCAATATATGTTGCGTACATCAAACAAAATGGGAACAGCATTTGTGATTAAGATTGCGCGGAGGCACGTGACTAAGCAAGAACACGAAAACGAAGTAACACCGACCCACACTTTGTACACGATGGGATAGAAGAGCAACATGAATCACGGAAGGATGGACGATGACAGAAGACTTAGCCGATGCAAACCACGAAGTTTTATAAGTAGCGTGAAAGATGAAAGAGCACGCAGCCATGAAAAGGACAGATGGACAGAACATGACAGGAACGTACGGGCCACGGAAGGGAACTAAATACATAGACACCCCAACATGCTGAAAAGCACGGGCTACGGAAGAGCACGGACGTTCGAAGCCACGGTAGAGCACGTAGCGGTAAGAGTGCACGGACAGTAATTCTCCCATAGCACCACAGTAGAACACGAAGCACAGTCGATTGACCAAACGTGAAAACGCGATGTACCATAAACGGAAGATCATCCGAGCATTGGAGCACGATATTAGGGTAGAATCGGAGCTCACCGAGTCCGACAGCACGACACTACGGTAGCTAACGATCTCACGGACGACAGATCAACCACGACACCACAAGTTAGCACGATAGCATGGGCTGTGCCACTAAGCCATGGGGGAGCACAGCCGCCGAGCTACAGACGGGAAATCACCAAGCCGCGGAGAGCGATACCAGTGTTGAACCTGAGCTTACCGAGCCACGGAGGACAGTAGTACATGCGAACTCGATTGCACGGACGGCGGACCAGCCAGGAAATACACGGGGGGGGGGGGGGTGCTCGGGGTGACCACGATTGCACACCGTGGAGCACGATGCCATTGTAGAACACGATGACACGGGCAACGCAGATGCACTACGCGAGCACAATACCATAAATATCATTACCACACCGTGATTACAAGATAGCGTGATACCGCGGTCGATGGAACCTCACCTGGAGAGCACGATACACGGGCGACGGAATAACACGACTGCGTGGAGACACTAAACCACGGAAGAGCACCCTTCGGCTAGAGTACCGGCGATGGGAGGCCAATGGCCACGAAAGACTACGTACCACAAAACCCGTGCAGCCCACGTAAACGTTTGAGAGCAGGGAATATCTGGCAGCCACGAAAAGGGCCGCACTAAAGAGCATGAGCCCAAAAGAGAGGGCGATAACCCAGTAAGCTGCGTGTGCCACGGGTGAGCAGGGAACCACGAAGCCAGAAAGAGCACGGAAGAGCATGGGCCACAACATCCAACCTGTAGTACGGGGTAACGGAAACGTACCAAACCACGATATTATTCGGGGCCGGATGAGACTACGGAAAGGTAAGCGGTTAAGTACACGAATCCAAGATCTACTGGGTGAACGACGCATACAAAGCATGCGACACCAAGAAGCACTTAAATTTGCGGCCACCACATCTCCAACAAACCATGCCACTCCGCCGCGTAGCGGCGGCGAACGGCTAGTCTTACCCCCCTAGTAGAGTCTGGTGTGCGTCCGTCATTCCGTTCGCGGCTAGGGTTAATTAATGTAACGCAAATGCGGGCGTTCTACTGGCTGCCGAGCGCAGCGAAGGCGGCCTCGATTCGCTAAAAAGCTGCCGAGCGCAGCGAAGGCGGCCCCCATTGGCTAAAATCGACATTGTGTTTTGTACACACTGTATGTGGACAACACATCGTACTTAAAAGCGCCGCTTAAGTTTCATTTTGCTCTCATTTTCAGCTGCGGTTCTCAAGGCCACGCAAAGGGCGCTGCCTGTGTACGCGTTAGTTAGCATAATTAAAAGACGCCTATAAGCACACACGTACTATATCGTCGTTGGAGCTGCTGAAAAAAGTTTAGGCTTTGGTGACTTATATTTCGGCCTCAATCGAAACTTTAGCACTTATTGGATATAGAATGATGTTTTAGGCTTCGTAGTACTGTTGTACTAATTTAGCTTACAATATTATTTTGCTTAGTACTATTATCAAGACATTTCATATTTTTTCTTGCAGTTATTTGTAGTAGTAGTAGTACATATAAATATTATATCAGCGTTCGATAATAAATCTCTATTTTTATATTAATAATAACATGAAACTTTAATAAATGACTATTTTGGCTTACACCCCTGCACCCCACACTGCCCCCTGGAAAAACGTATCATCTTCCTTTGTATTTGCACACGTAGTGTGCGACCTTAAGATATTGTGTGAACTTTCCAACAATATATTTTGGCGTACATCAAACAAAATGGGAACAGCGTTTGTGATCAAATTAGCGCGGAGGCACGTGACTAAGCAAGAACACGAAACACGTAAGAACACCATGCCACACTATGTACATGATGGGGTAGAAGAGCAACGCGAAGCACGAAAGGTCATGGACGATGACAGAAGACTTAGCTGATGCAAACCACAAAGTTGTATGGGTAGCGTGACAGGCGGAAGAGCACACAGCCATGAAAAGGACAGAAGGACAAGAATATGACAGGAACGTACGGGCCACGGAAAGGAACTAAATATATAGACACCCCAGCATGCTGAAAAGCACGCCTACGGAAGAGCACGCACGTTTGAAGCCACGGTAGAGCACGTAGCGGTAAGAGTGCACGGACAGTAATTCTCCCATAGCACCACAGTAGAACACGAAGCACAGTCGATCGACCAAACATGACGCCGCGGTATACCATTAACGGAAGATCATCCGAGCATTAGAGCACGATATTAGGGTAGAACCGGAGCTCACCGAGTCCGACAGCACGACACTACGGTAGCTAACGATCTCACGGACGACAGATCAACCACGACACCACAAGTTAGCACGATAGCATGGACTGTGCCACTAAGCCATGGGGGAGCACAGCCGCCGAGCTACAGACGGGAAATCACCAAGCCGCGGAGAGCGATACCAGTGTTGAACCTGAGCTTACCGAGCCACGGAGGACAGTAGTACATGCGAACTCGATTGCACGGACGGCGGACCAGCCAGGAAATACACGGGGGGGGGGGGGTGCTCGGGGTGACCACGATTGCACACCGTGGAGCACGATGCCATTGTAGAACACGATGACACGGGCAACGCAGATGCACTACGCGAGCACAATACCATAAATATCATTACCACACCGCAATTGCACGACAGCGTGATAACGCGGTCGATGGAGTCTCACCAGGCAAGCACGATACACGGGCGATGGAATAACACGACTGCGTGGAGACACTAAACCACGGAAGAGCACCCTTCGGCTAGAGTACCGGCGATGGGAGGCCAATGGCCACGAAAGACTACGTACCACAAAACCCGTGCAGCCCACGTAAACGTTTGAGAGCAGGGAATATCTGGCAGCCACGAAAAGGGCCGCACTAAAGAGCATGAGCCCAAAAGAGAGGGCGATAATCCAGTAAGCTGCGTGTACCACGGGTGAGCAGGGAACCACGAAGCCAGAAAGAGCACGGAAGAGCATGGGCCACAACATCCAACCTGTAGTACGGGGTAACGGAAACGTACCAAACCACGATATTATTCGGGGCCGGATGAGACTACGGAAAGGTAAGCGGTTAAGTACACGAATCCAAGATCTACTGGGTGAACGACGCATACAAAGCATGCGACACCAAGAAGCACTTAAATTTGCGGCCACCACATCTCCAACAAACCATGCCACTCCGCCGCGTAGCGGCGGCGAACGGCTAGTCTTACCCCCCTAGTAGAGTCTGGTGTGCGTCCGTCATTCCGTTCGCGGCTAGGGTTAATTAATGTAACGCAAATGCGGGCGTTCTACTGGCTGCCGAGCGCAGCGAAGGCGGCCTCGATTCGCTAAAATTGCAATATGTGGTGTACACACTGTATGTGGTCTACACATCGTACTTAAAATGCACAGTTCAAATTTCATTTTGCCCCCATTTTCAAAACGGAAGCCGCGGAGCGCCACGATACTCAAGGTACGCTGCGTGTATGCATGTTAGTTTACATTAGTAGCTAGCAAGACACACATACACAGATAGTCCGAGGTTCCTGGGGCTGCTTAGGGGGTAGCTTATAACTTGCGGGATTTTATCCTGCAAGTAGGTAGCCGTGCTATGGGGATTTAGTTCCAGAGCCCTCTGGGTTCTTGGGGCTTTATCCCACCGCCCACTCTGCGCGAGAGCACATTTGGCACCTGGTCCATTGACCGCAAACCCAACAGCGAACCAGTTGAGTCGGTCGTTAATGGTTATTGATGGGCACGCACATTGCGTGCGTGCAGTTGGTCAGGAGGGGTACCGTAGCTGGCCTCTTTTAACCGACAGATGGGATGGGGGCTGTAATAGCCTATCAATAACCAGCCTTTGCAATTAACGGCCGCCTTTTTGGCAAAAGGATATCGCACCTCAAGCTACAGTACTACCCGGGGGCCCAACCCTGAAGATTCGACTGCACAATTTGCAAACTAAAACCGCTCCGGGCCTCACGGCCCGTGACTGTGGGATAAGTGATCGGAGATAACCTTGATGGGGGCAAGCAATCCCGGGTAGTACGCATATTCCAACACACTACTCGATGAAAACCTACTGCTACGTGCGGTGTACTTAGACATTGTCTAACGCGTCACGTTTTCGTGTTCGCAGAACTATGGTTCGGAGTAAGCGAAAGAGGACGCGCGAGGAGCTCGAGGAGGCCCTGCGCGAGAACGAACGTATCAACGCGACACCCAGGCAAGAGGAAAAAGATGCACGGAAACGACGCCAGACCAAGCGCAGGAAGAAACGCTACGACTTGAACAAAGCACTGAAGACCCTCAGCGTGCACCAAGACGAGACAGAAGTCACAGAAGCGACGGAAGTTCCATCTGATCGTATAGAGGAGCGGGAGGAAAAGACGGAAGAGTCTGATGCTGCGGTACATCAGCGGCGCTTTGCGGCTGAAATGGAGGCGGCGTATCAAGCTGGAACCGAGGATGTGGCTCTATTCCAGGCTCCTGTCGTACTAGAGACAGCGGTTCGAGAAGAGGCCCCCGTCTCGGCTGCGCAGCGGGCTCGCGATAAGAGGGCTAATGCGACACTATCGCAGATAGAACGACGACGTGCCGGTGATGCGCATCGGGCTCGCACAAGACGAGCTAATATGTCACATCGGGCAGAAGAGCGACGTTGCAACTCTCTCAGCGTGACCGTGCGAGGAAAAAAGACGCCGAGCGCAAGCGCGCCCGAAGAGCTCTATTACATGGAGAAGATCTTCACGAACTACGAGAGCATGATCGGCAGCAGCAAACAGCACACAGGGCGGAGCTAAATGAGCAGCAGCGACAATACGAACGCGACCTAAACCGCCAACAGCATGCAAATCGCCGAGCAGAGCTAGAACAAGAAGAGCGAGACACCTTACGTGAGATAAACCGCCAACAGCATGCTTTTCGCCGAGCGGATATACCAGAAGAAGACCGGGAAGCTGTGCGTGAGCTAAACCGCCAACAACATGCTGATCGACGTGCCGAACTGTCGGGACAAGAGAGAGATGCTGAACGTGAGCTTCACCGCCAGCAGGAAGGTTATCGACGAGCTCGGTTCACGGATGAGGAGCGTCAGCAAGAACTCGAGCGGGTGCGCACTCGACGCCAATGCGTCCGTCATGGCCACGCTCTTATTTCCCTCGCAGACTTCGACGCGTCCATGATAACGGGTGACCGCGTGGTCAACGGGCGACACAAGCTCCCGGCTACAACAGTTTGTCCGATCTGCAATGCTTGGAAGTGGCCAGGCGAGTCTGCGATATCATGCTGTCTGGCAGGCAGGGTAAAGCTGCCTCCACTGCTCCCCGCGCCACCAAAACTGCTTCAGCTGTACGGAGATCCCGAGTTTCGCCGTCAAATCCGTGCCTACAACCAAGCCTTCGCGTTTACGTCGATTGGTGCTTCGTGCTCAAACCGATCGTTTCAAAATGTGCATCAAGACGAGAGCGTTGCAGGTACACATGGGGTGTACACATATCGCATTCAAGGGGCTATGGGGCACTACCTAGGGTCCCTCCTTCCCCACATAGACCGTCGGACAGGCGCACGGGTATCTCCGAAGTTTGCGCAGATCTACATTGTGGATCCAGACATGCAACGCCGCGCGGAGCGACGTCTTGGTATATTCGCGGATCTGGATCGTGTTGCACTACTAGACATCGAGAAAATGATGGCAGAGCACAACCCATTAGCGCAACGGTTCCTCCACTTTGGGTAGCAAGTGCGCCAACACAACACGGAGGCTCCAGTAGACTTGGTGTTCCGTCTGCATGACAACTCCTCGCGACCGAGGACACATAACCGCCCCACTGTGTCTGAAGTGGCTGCGACTCTCATTGAGGATGGCAACCTGGCTCAGCCTCGGGATCTACTACTCTTTACACGCGATCAAAGACTGATACGTTTGTACGAGACTCACGCCGATTACGATCCACTCCAATACCCGCTTCTCCTTCCATATGGAGAGAAGGGATGGACCTACACAGACGAGTTCGCGAATGGTGCTGAGTATCGAAACAAGAAGGCGATGTCGCTTCGTGAACACGTAGCGTTCCGCCTCCACCAGAAAGCGGATGATCAGTCCGCTCTCCACCAAGGTGGGCGTCTATTTCAGCAGTGGTGTGTGGATCAGCGTGCAAAATGTGAGCAAGAACAGCTTCGCTGGGTGGCCGACAATCAGAAAACACTACGCGCCGATCAATACAGGGGTGTTCAAGACGCTTTGCTCAACGAAGATACTTTGGCTCTGGCGGAAGGAGAAGTACTGCTGTCGGAATATGACCGGGCCCAGAACAGATTGGTGCACCCAGACCGGGACGGAGGCGGCAGAGGACGACCAACCCACTTTCTTAATCAGGTTGGCAAGCGTATCATACTACCGGCTTCGCACCTGGGTAGCCCGCGGTCCATGTACAAGTCGTATCAAGATTCGATGGCAATTGTTCGGGAGTATGGACGGCCCGACGTCTTCCTGACTGAAACGTGCAACCCCAAATGGGACGAGATTCTTGAAGCGATACCTTCCGATATCCAGACAGCTCAAGATCGACCAGACATCGTGGCTCGCGTGTGGCAGCAGAAACTGCAAGCGACGCTTGACGATTTAAACCAAGGCGTCCTGGGGCGAGTGCGCGCGCGGATTTACGTTGTCGAGTTTCAAAAACGAGGGCCCCCCCACGCTCACGTATTGATTATTTTGGCTGACGAAGACAAACCTCGAACGCGCGAGATCGTAGACAAGATGGTATGCGCGGAGATCCCAGATAAGGATAAAAACCCTCAGCTGTATGAGACGGTTATGTCATGCATGCTCCATGGTCCATGCGGGCCTGCAAACCCTTCCTGCGCGTGTATGAAGGACGGCAAGTGCACCAAGGGGTATCCGAAGCCCTTAGCAGAAGTTACACAAGCCAATGCCAATGGTTATCCAGTGTACAGACGACGTCGACGGCAAGAAGGTGTTCTAAAGTTCAAAGGAAGAGAATACGACAATGCGACGATCAACCAGTGGGTTGTACCGTACAACCCGTACTTATCCCAGAAGTACAACTGCCACATCAATGTGGAAGTGTGCACGGATATAACTGCGGTTAAATACCTGTACAAGTATGTGTACAAAGGACCCGACATGGCTATACTCACTGTGGAAGAAGTCCGAGGAGGACAGCAGAGTGCGCGTCGAGAACCAAATGAGATTCTACGTTTTTTGAGCGCCCGGTACATTTCTCCGGTGGAAGCTTGCATGCGCCTGCTCGATTTCACGATTCAGGGGAAAACCCATGCGGTGACACAGCTAACGGTTCATCTCGAGTCAGGCCAGACGATTTGCTTTCGCGAGACGGAAAACCCGGAGGCGGTTTTGGAACGTGGTAGTCACACGATGCTGACCAGATTCTTTGAGTTGTGTGCGAGCGAGGTGCCCGAGAATCATATTGCCAGAACGATGTTGTATCAGGACATCCCTAAAGAGTTCTGCTGGAAAGCGCCGGAGAAAGGTCAACCGAAAAGGTGGGTCCGCAGGAAACAGTATCAAGCTGCCGTTGGTCGCATGATTCACGTGTCCCCTCGCGATATGGGGCGCTTCTATCTTCGGCTACTGCTCTGTCAGCGTAGAGGTCCAACGTCGTTTGAAGACTTGAGAACGGTTAACGGAATTGTCTGCCCAACATTCCAAATTGCGGCGCGGGAGGCTGGCTACTTGGAGAATGACAACGAGTGGGTTTCGTGTTTGAGGGAAGCGGCTGAGTTCCAAATGCCGTATCAACTACGCCAGCTCTTCGTCACCATTCTGGTGTATTCAGCTCCAGCAAATGTTGGTGTTCTATGGGATCGGTTCTTCGCGGATCTTTCCCACGACTTCGCACGCAAACATCAGGCTTTGATGGACCCCTTCAAGTCGGCGTTGATCGAATTTGAAACGCTGATGAGCATTCAAGAACTACTTCAAGCGAGTGGGTATGCGGTAGCTGACTTCGACGAGCTTCCTCAGTTGGGGTCGTTCCCAACATTGGTTCGTGAATCGCTTCGCCAAAACGGATTACTACGACGTGAGCTCACTGGATACGATGCGTCAGCTTTGGAGACAATTGTAAGCACAGAAGATCAGCTAAACGAAGGACAGCGAGTGGTTTACGACCGGATAATTAAAGCGGTTGAATGCCCGGCGGAAGGCAAGCAACTATTTTTTGTCGATGGCCCGGGTGGTACTGGAAAATCTACACTGCTTCGAAACATACTGGCCAAAGTCAGACTCTCGGGGAAAATCGCCATCGCTGTGGCGTCTAGCGGTATTGCCTCGCTCTTGCTCATGGGTGGTAGGACAGCTCATTCTACATTCAAGATCCCTTTGAAATTGAACGAGAGCTCGACGTGCGGTATCACGAAGAACTCCCATATTCAGGAGTTGATCAAGCATGCAAGTTTAATTATTTGGGACGAAGCACCTATGGCCCATCGCCACGCATTCGAGGCAGTAGACAGAACACTGCGGGACATACTTGACAACGATACCGAGCCTTTTGGGGGGAAAGTGTTTGTACTTTCGGGGGATTTCCGCCAGATTCTCCCCGTCGTAAAGAATGGAACATCCGTCGAGACAATTGACGCTTGCCTCAAGTCGTCTAGACTGTGGCCCCAATTCCGTACGTTCCGGCTTACGGAAAACATGCGAGTGCGCACAGCTGATACTGCGGACACTGCTGAGGAAATGGCTGGGTTCTCCGAGTTCCTGCTGCAAGTCGGGGAGGGAAGGCATGATGTAAGCCCTTCCCTAGGAAGAGATTACATGAAGATCCCGCGTGATATGCTGATTGAGAATCCACCTGTGCCCGAGGACGAGGACCAGGAAATTCGTCCTGGTGTTATTCCAAGAGGCATGGATCGGATCATTGACGAGATGTATGGAGAGATTAACAACCCCGAGGTTGCTACCGACGAGTATTTCGCTAACCGAACGATCCTCACGACCACGAACGCCATCGTCCACCGCATAAATGAAGCGGTGACCGATCGATTAACTGGACAGGCGCGTGAATACATGTCTTCCGATTCTGTACAAGACGACGGTGACGGTAATTTCTTCGAGCAGGAGGTACTCCACTCGATGAATATCAGTGGAATGCCTCCCCACAAGCTGACCCTCAAGGTAGGAATGCCTATTATGATGATGCGGAACCTGAATCCAGATCTAGGGCTGTGCAACGGAACACGGCTTCGAATCGTGGCGCTCAAGCCACATGTCATCCACGCCACTATCATGACCGGTGAGCGACAAGGGCAACATGTGTTGATTCCCCGCATTGTTTTCATCAGTGACGGAGACATTCGGAGCTTTCCGTTTCATTTGAGACGCAAGCAGTTTCCTGTCCAACCGGCCTTTGCGATGACCATTAACAAGGCGCAAGGACAAACGGTGCAGTACTTGGGGCTGTATCTTGCTACGCCTTGCTTCTCCCACGGGCAGCTGTACGTTGCGATGTCGCGAGTTACTTCAAGATCAAGATTCAAGGCGCTGGTCGAGTACCCAAAGCTGGAGGAGGAGGATGGGGTCTACACCCAGAACATTGTCTACAGGCAGATCTTTGGTTCAGAGTAGGAATGTCTAATTTCATATGCATTTAATACATCCCGTTTACATAATCATGTTTACGTCGGAGCGCAGCGAAGGCGAGAGCCCATTTCCCCCTGGGACTAAAACCTGCCACCTCCGCCGCGTAGCGGCGGCGAACGGCTAGTCTTACCCCCCTAGTGGAGTCTGGTGTCCGTCTGTCCGTCCGAGGGTAGGGTTCTAAAATGTAACGCAAATGCGGGCGTTCTACTGGCTGCCGAGCGCAGCGAAGGCGGCGTCGATTCGCTAAAATTGCAATATGTGGTGTACATATTATATGTGGTCTATACATCGTACTTAAATGCACCGCTCAAATTTCGTTTTGCCCCCTTTTCAGTTGCGGTTCGACTGGCCACGCAAAGGGCGCTGCGTGTGTGCGGGTTAATTTGCATTGGTAGGCTTCGCCGACGTGCACACACGTAATATATGTTCTTATGAGCTGGTAATAAAATTTGTAGGACCTGGTGACGCACTTTTCGTCTTAAATAGTCATTTTAGTACTTGTAGAAACCAAAAATATTTTTTTAAGATTTGTAGTACGTTTTTAATATTTCTTACTAACAAGAGTGTTTTGCATAGTACTATTCTTTATTTACTTCATATTTTTGTTTACGATCTTTTGTAGTAGTAGTACATGCAGCTATTATATTTTTGTTTGATACAAATACATAACTACCGGAATTAACGTGTTTTCTGCAACCGTGTAAAAAGTACCTTTCAAGTCAAAACCGTAAGAACGGCGGAGGGCGTAAAATCTCGCACAAGATACTCCTGTCCATTTGAAACCGTTGCTTTGCTCACAATATTGTAAGCAATAACGCGCTTTAACTGGGATACTGTTTTGATGCCAAACTGGTTAATTTTGTTGGTGCTGCAGACTTTTTACGGGCCACTGGTTGCAAAAAATTGATCGGTTGCAAAAATACCGTTAATTCCGGGTACTAGAAACTTTTATAATGTGACTATAGTGGGTTCTCTACACCCACACACACCGCGAAAAATAGAAAGTCATTATTTGTATATGCGCGTAGTGTGCGACCCTTATAGAATGTGCGCACTTTCACTCTCAATACGTAGCGTATATTTAAGGCACTGGGACCTAAGACCAGTGTTTGTGATTAAATTAGCGCGGAGGCCCGTGATTAAACAAGAGCACGAAACACAGAAGAACACAGAGACAGGCTATATACACGAGGGAATAGAATGAGCGACACGAAGCACGGAAGGCCACGAACGTTGAAAGAGGACTAAATCAATGAAGGCTCCTAACGATTCTGATAAGCACGAACCACGGACGAGCACACTACCATGAAAACTTGGAATGGCAAGAACGTGACGGGAGCGTACAGATGACGGAATATAATTGGCACCCCAGCAAGTTGAAAAGCACGGTCTACGAAAGAGCCTGCACCTTCGAAGCCAAGGTAGAGTACATAACGCTAAGCGTGCACGGACAGGAATTATCCCATATCACCACGGTAAAATACGGAGCACAGTAGACCGACCAAATATGAAGCCACGGTAGACCATTAAAGGGAGATCACCAAGCATTGGAACGGGTAGGATCAGAGCTCTCTGGCGAGCGCGATACTACCGTACCTTGCGAAAGCAAGGGCGACAGACCAACCGCGACACCACGATAGCATGGATGATGGGCCAACCACTAAACCATGATAGAACATGTAGCCACTGGAGCTATAGACGGAAAACCATCGAGTCGCGGAGATCAATACCAGTGTAGAACCTGAGCTTACCTAGCCACGGAGGACAGTAGTACATGCGAACTCGATTGCACGGACGGCGGACCAGCCAGGAAATACACGGGGGGGGGGGGGGGGGGTGCTCGGGGTGACCACGATTGCACACCGTGGAGCACGATGCCATTATAGAACACGATGACACGGGCAACGCAGATGCACTACGCGAGCACAATACTATAAATATCATTACCACACCGCAATTGCACGACAGCGTGATAACGCGGTCGATGGAGCCTCACCAGGCAAGCACGATACACGGGCGACGGAATAACACGACTGCGTGGAGACACTAAACCACGGAAGAGCACCCTTCGGCTAGAGTACCGGCGATGGGAGGCCAATGGCCACGAAAGACTACGTACCACAAAACCCGTGCAGCCCACGTAAACGTTTGAGAGCAGGGAATATCTGGCAGCCACGAAAAGGGTCGCACTAAAGAGCATGAGCCCAAAAGAGAGGGCGATAACCCAGTAAGCTGCGTGTGCCACGGGTGAGCAGGGAGCCACGAAGCCAGAAAGAGCACGGAAGAGCATGGGCCACAACATCCAACCTGTAGTACGGGGTAACGGAAACGTACCAAACCACGATATTATTCGGGGCCGGATGAGACTACGGAAAGGTAAGCGGTTAAGTACACGAATCCAAGATCTACTGGGTGAACGACGCCGACAAAGCACGCGAAACCAAGAGCACTAAATTTGCGGCCACCTCTTCTCCAACAAACCATTCCACTCCGCCGCGTAGCGGCGGCGAACGGCTAGTCTTAAACATCTACTGCAGCAACCTGTCTGTCCGTCACACTAAATTGTCGTGCCTGTCACGCTTTTCCTGCCAAATCATTGGATAAAATAATTTAAATATTCCTACTGGCTGCCGAGCGCAGCGAAGGTGGCCCCGATTGGCTTAAAAGCTGCCGAGCGCAGCAAGGCGGCCCAAATCGGCACCTTTTGCAACCCTGCGGGCCTTTGGGCCCGCCTGAGCCAAATCTGCCAACCTACCGTGCGAGTAGTGAAGCGAGCCCGTGGTGAGCGGAACGGGGGCAAAACACAAGGAGCGACATTCATTCTTACCCGTCGCGTAGCGGCGGCACTCGGCTAGTCGATACGTCAATGGCAATCATTCACGACCATCGACTTTGTCACTTGAGGACACTCCGTCGCTATTATTCATGTAAAATGGCTCTTGTATGGCGGTCAATTTATGCTTTGCACAACTACGGCAAGAATTTGGTAGCATCGCGGTATAAAGGGAAGTGCTTGAGTAGTGTAAAAATAACGTATTATTCCTTATAAAGTACCCGAATATTGTATGTATATTTACCAGCTGCCACTGCTATATCGTCCACAATTCCATGCTCAAACCAATTTGAGGCTACGTCAAACAAAATGATACTTACGAACCATTTAGAGTTATCGAGATAATCGAGCTTAAAGTTGGCCAAATAATTTTCGCACTTAACCGAAACAGTGACATTTATTATAAACTTCCATTGAAAAAACTGTAAAAGTACCCTTATTCAATTGCTTTTAAGAAGGGGCTTTTAAATAACAGTTGAATCTCTAAAATTGAAACAAATATTGAGCTCACAACACTCCTAAATGTATCGTCATTTCGAGGGCCCATAAATGGAGATAATATTTGTGGGCGACCACAACTTCTTCAGTTTTAAGCATTCTGTAGCTTATAAGGGCTCAAAAGATAGAGGAGACGCCCCGCTTTCGTTTAGGGTGCTTAAATCGCGATTTGTACTTAGGTTCATAAGTATCATTTTGTTTTGGGTTGTCTCTTTAAGTTCTCAAATTTTGAGAACTTACAGATTCTGGAATAGCTCAGGTTTAGGAATAAGAATTTTCTTCGTCCAGAAATATATTCCAGTGGAATAGCGTTATTACAGTATTGGAATATCGATCGGTAATCTATCCGTCATTTATTCAGATTTTATCCAGATACTTGCTATGCGCTGTTCCAGAAACTAAAGTTCTATAATATCAAGTCAGCCGTTTTCCAAATAAAATATCCTCCAAATTACATAGTCTGTTTTAGGGTATACGTGAACTTTAATATAATCGGAGGAATACGTAACTGGTCATTATCGCAACAGCGCTTGCACCTTTGCGTTGATAACTGTAAAAAAAGGATTTTTAGTTGTTTGTCAGTTGGCTAAGATATCTACACTATCCAGCAAGTATCTTGCAGCCTTCAAGCCTAACGAAACATATTGGTACTCGTACCATAACTCGTACGGGTCCTTAGACCTCTTTAAAATCCGGGCAGGCGAAGCACGGCGTTGTTCTGCTCCATTATTAGGTGTGCTGCGTGTAGGGCTGACAGAGCGCGTAGCCGGAGAACCAGCTACCCAGCGCATAATAGCCTTTACTTTTTGCATTTCACGCTGTAATTCCCGTATGGATCGCAGCACTTTATTCATCATCTCATGCATCTATAATTGTTGTAACGGGGTACGTAGCCCTAAGTGTACCCTGGTTACATGAAGTGTGACACTTCACACTTCAGGGGTATGACACGTCATACTCCGGAATAGTTGGTACAAGGTACCAAGGTCGTTCAAAGCCAACCATTGGTTAAATGACATTGCATTTCTATAGGTAACTAATAGTTTGTATTAAACCCAAACTTAACCTACCTATAAATATACTCAGTTTACAATCTACCTTATTTAGGTCACTTCACTCTCTTTAATTAAAGAGGGGACCTGTGAACTGCCGTTCACTGAGAGTTTGTATACTCTCGGAAGATAACTTCCTCTAGCGCAAGGTGCTGTGTGACCCCGTCACACTTGGTAGCACTCGTAGTCAATCCACGCCACCGCGGGTAGACTACCTGAACCTCTCCGAAGTTCGTTGCCATGGATAGGAACGACTTCTCCCATTTGAACGACTCTCAGTTCGAGTCGGTTCGGAAGATGGCAGGCATCTTCGGGATGGAGGCCCTGCAGAGCCTGGTGGTGTCAACACCGGCTGAGCAGCTCGAGCGCGTCAATGCATTTGACGCGTACGAGCAGGGCCTCATCGCGCATGTGCGGGAGAACCTGCAGGCTCCGGCGGCGGAAACAGATCCGCCTCACCCGAAGCCAATACGGCTGAAGGTTAAGCCGTATGAAGGGAAGGAAGGTGAGAACCTTCACTTCTGGGTCCGAGAAGTAGAGCTCGCGATGGACGCGGCTCTGATCTCGACCGAGCAACTGCGTGTTGCTTTTGCACTCTCCAACCTTAGCGGTCGTGCTAAGAGTTGGGTGTACACTCGGGAAGCAACATCCCCTGGATGTTTCACATCCTGGGCTCAGCTGTGCGAACAGCTCCGAGCCGCGTTCCTCCCGGCGAACTACGAGTACCGCCAGCGTTCGCGCTTCCTCGCGTGTAAACAAGGAAGGCGCGAACTGCACGAGTATGTGCAAGAGATACGGGAGCTCACGGCGTCCCTAGTGGGAAACCCACTCAACGAACACATCAAGATGACTGTGTTCATGGACGGCCTTCGAGTGGGCCCCGCACGCACTCAGCTGTTCCGGGTGCAGCCAAGCACCCTTGAAGAGGCGATTCAAGTGGCTCTTCAAGAAGAGTACAGCCATCGCCAGGCGCGTACGCCGGCCTCAGCGTGGCCTGGGAGCTCCTTGTCGGCTCCCGGTCGAACAAGCCCCAACGGACCAGTTCCCATGGAACTCGGGTCCGCCGAACAGCGTGACATCCGCTGCTTCGGCTGTGGGAAGATGGGCCACTTCAAGCGCAACTGTCCCGCGGAAAGACTCCGCAGACGGTCCTTCCCCAGGCCCGTCCTCAAGGGTCGCTGGCAGAAGCCAGGACCCCGGGGACAGGGGAACGCAGGGAACCAGTAGGGGCGGGGCGCCCTACTGGGGAAGAACTAAGTCTTCGTGATGGGTGCGCGGGTGGCGCGTACCACGGGGACTTAGCCCCTGAGAGTCTTCGCACTCTCGAATCGGCGAAGAGCAGCGGCGGGTTGCTCGTAGTACACGGATGTGTACGGGGATACGATCATCCCTTTAGAATCTTGATTGACTCTGGGGCGTCGAAGAATTTCGCACGCCGCCAGACGGTTGCTCGTAACAGCAACAAGTTGTCCGAAGCATTGAGAGAAAGCAAGGGCAACGGGACGGTGTCAGTGCGACTAGCCGACGGGAAGATCGTCACTGTCCCCAACGTCCAAGTGGATCTGGCCGTCAAGTTTGAAGACTTTGACAGCCTCGAACAGTTCACTGTTCTCGATATGGATCCATATGATATGATCCTGGGCATGCCCTGGCTTGAGAAGCACGAGCCCTGGATCGACTGGCGAGGCAAGGCAATCGGTGACAGCCGCCCTGCGCAGTCCAACAGAGCATTGGTGAGTCATGTTCCCACCTCTGTCAGGACCCGGGGCGCCCGCGAGGGTTGCCAGGGTACCAAAGCATCCGGCAGATGCTTGGGAGTCGTCGACGTATATGACGACTCCGAGGATGTTTTGATGGTGGCCGCGCCCAGAAGAGGCGCCGGCCAAGTGGGTAACTTAGGTCCACAGGCGGGTAACTTAGTTCCGCAGACAGCTGCAGCTGTCATGAACACTGAGAACAGCGTGTTCAGAGTGGGTAACAGAGTTCCACTCACGGTCGCCCAGACCATAACTGAAGAGGAAGACGTCGGATACGCTTCCTGTGTGGGTAACACAGTGCCACACGCGGTCGCCCAGACCTTAACTGAAGAGGAAGGCGTTGAACACGCTTCCTGTGTGGATAACACAGTGTCACACGCGGTCGCCCAGACCTTAACTGAAGAGGAAGGCGTTGAACACGCTTCCTGTGTGGGTACAACAGTACCACACGAGGCCACGAGTGCCTCGGATGTCGTAGCGACGACATCCCTAGACGTGGGCAGCAAAGCTCCCCGTCACAGACGCCGTCGGCAAAGACGCCGCCGCCGCCTCAAGTCGGATCCGAACTTCGTTCCGATCGACGTCGCTTCAAGCGACTCGGAGTCCAGGGCCCGGGCTCCTCCGACACGGCCGGTGAAAGAGTGTTATCACATCTTCGATGGCGAGACAGGTTTACCCGTCAAGGCATCTGGTGTCCACTTGGAACCGTTGCCAGAGATTGCAGAGATACTGCACCTCGAGGAAATGACGGCTGAGTCTTTCCTGACCAACCTCAAGGCTGGAGAGATTGCTGAGATGGTACTCATGAGACCTGAGACCACTCAGGAGGAGCTGAACTCCTCCTCTGTCTTGGACGAGAACGTCCTGGAAGACATGAACAAGCAGCGTCAGGCGCGCTTGGGTTCTGAGATTCTCAAGAACCCCAAGGATCCGGTGTATCCTTTGGTGACGGAGTATGCGGACGTGGTGAACAAACACCCACCGACCCAACTCCCACCGGATCGAGGCGTACGGCACGAGATTGATCTCGTGCCCGGCACAAAGTATTGTGTCACGAGGCAATGGCCTCTCCCGCGCGAACAGTGCGAGGTCATTGATGCCTTCTTCGCCGCGAAAGCGAAGGCAGGCATGGTGCGGGAGTCGAAATCCCCGCACTCGACGCCGACTTTCTGCGTTCGTAAGCCGAACGGAAAGTGGCGTCTGGTTCACGCTTATAATAAGCTGAACAACGCAACGGTGCCGGCCCAAACACCGATCCCACGAAAGGATGTGTTGTTGAACAACATGGCCGGGAGCGTACTGTGCAGTGCGCTGGATTTGGTAGACGGATACTACCAAATCCTGATGCGAGAGAGCGACATCCCGCTCACCGCGGTAAGCACTCCAAGCGGCATGCTTTTGGAGTGGTTCGTCATGCCGCAGGGCTTGTCTAAAGCCCCGGCGACGTTCAATCGCCTGGTGACGCAATTGTTCCGCCCTTTGCGTACCTTCGTACAGATGTACTTCGACGACATATTCGTCCATAGCCGTGCTGAGGGAGGCAAGACGGCCATGGAGGTGCATCTAGGACACCTCCGCCGAGTGTTGGACGTGATGCGAGCGAACAAGCTCTACGCCAACATCGACAAGTGCGTTTTCGCGTCACCAGAGATCAAAGTTCTCGGTTGCTTCGTAAGCAACGTGGGCGTTCGGGCTGACCCAGACAAGGTCAAGGCCATAGCAGCATGGCCGACGCCCCGATCCCAGAAGGATCTTCGAAAGTGGTTGGGCTTGGCCAACTACCTTCACAAGTACAGTGCAGGGTACGCGGGTTTCGCTAAGCCCTTGTCGAGTCTCCTTCAGAAGGACGTCGACTGGCGCTGGGAGCAAGAGTACCAGGATGCTTTTGACAGCATCAAGGCCAGTCTCCAAGAGGTCCCTGTCCTGGCCCTGCCGGACGAGACGAAGCCGTTTAGCGTCGTCTGCGATGCCTCCGATTACGCCATCGGATGTGCATTGCTGCAGGCCGACACGGCTGGACACGAACGAGTCATCTCGTTCCAGTCCAGGCAGCTCAAAGCCGCCGAACGGAACTACCCTGTCCATGACAAGGAGCTCCTGGCAATGAAATATGCCCTTGTGAAGTTCCGTGTTCACCTTCTGGGCTTTAGACCCTTTGTGATCTACACAGACCACGCGTCCTTGAGGACGGCGACTAACTCGCCTCACCTCTCCCAAAGGATGGCGAGGTGGCTGTCCTTCTTCGCGGAATACAACTTCCGCGTCGAATACAAGCCGGGCAAGCTCAACGTGCTTGCGGACGCCCTCTCTCGGCGTCCCGACTATGAGTTGGCCCACATCACGCGGGTGATAACTGATCTATATGATCGGATACGCATGGCGTATCGGGACGATGAGGCTGTCGCGCCTATCGTCAAATTCCTTAAGGCCGGAACGAGCGCGAAGTCCGACTGGCTCTCGTCGCGACAGCGCTCACGGCTCCACCGATATGGGGTGAAGGAGGGCCTCCTCTATTATCGGGTGGAGCCCACTGATCCTCCACGGGTGGTCGTACCCAACGACGAGGATCTGAAGTTCGACATCCTCGCGGAGGCGCATGACGCGCCCTCCAGCGGCCACTTGGGCCGCGAGAAGACCTTTCTGTCGGTCTCTCAGTCCTTCTGGTGGACCCACATGTACAAGTGGGTCGCCCGGTACGTCAAGACATGTGAAACATGTCAGCGGGTCAAACCCGCAGGGCACTCTTCGGCTCCACTACAGAGCCTGCCCGTACCGGCTGATTGTTGGAAGTCGATGAGTATTGACTTCATCTTTGGGCTTCCCGCCGACGGACACGGCAACTTCGGAATTTTGGTGTTCGTGTGTAGGCTGAGCAAGATGGTACATCTTGATCCAGTTCCCGTCACTGTAACGGGCGAACAAACCGCAAGGTTGTTCGTCGATGGCGTGTTCCGCTATCACGGTCTCCCGGAGACGATTGTCTCGGATCGAGACCCGCGGTTCACTGCTGCGTTTTGGAAAACGCTGTTCCCTTTACTGGGAACTCGTCTGCAGATGTCCACTGCGGATCATCCGCAGACAGACGGCCAAACAGAGCGCGTCAATCGAGTGCTCGAGGACATGTGTGCGCGGCAGCGCCACGCACGTGGTCGACGCAGCTTCCAGTTGTTGAGTTTGCGCTCAACAACGCGGTGCACGCGTCCACGGGGTTCACGCCGTTCTACTTGAACGGCTTCCGCCACCCCAGAGTGCCTCTCACTCTTCGAGGCGACACTGACTCCTCTATTCTAAGTGGGGGAGAGGCTCGGAAAGCCCTTTCCTCCCAGGTCTCGGATGTGAGACCAGTTTCGCTGCGGAAACAGGTGGAATCCTTTATGGATACCAAGCTGAACATTGTCAGCAGGGTCCGCGATGCCATGGTAGCGGCCCAAGATAAACAAAAGGACTACTCAGACAAACAAGAAAGAGGAAACTTAAGTATATTTGAGGTTGGGGACTTAGTGTTGCTAGACACGAGGAACCTACCTCTTGACACTGTCAGCTCTGTCGGCAGCAACAAACTGAAGCACCGCTTCATCGGACCTTTTGCAGTCCTGGCCAGACATGGTGCGTCGTACACCATCGACCTTCCAAAGTCAATGACGACGCACCCGACGTTCTATGTCGGACGTCTTAAGCGGTACTTTGACCCGCAGGGGGTTGCTGGCTCGCAGACCCCCCCTTGACCCAGCTCCTCGAAGCGAGGGCCGGTCACAGTCGTCGACGAGGGCGTCGGAGCAGGCACCCAAGCCTCGGTCGGGACGGCAAGGCTGCGGTCAAGACCGTATGCCGGAGGGGCTCCATACGAACGGACCCCGGCGCCATACGCCGAGTACGCTGAGTACGCCGGGTACGCACCATACGCGTACGTCTGGGAGTGTGCCGCAGGCGGCTCCGGACGTGGCAACAAAGCCTCGATCCGTCGGATCATGCGAAAGACCTCGTCCAGATCGGACGAAGAGGCCCGGCGATCCACCCGCAGGTGCAGGCTCGCGACCTCTCGCTCCACCAGGTCCAAGCGGCCCGCAAGACGAGCGAGCTCGCCCTGATTCCCGGCCTGGGCGGCAGCATTACCGCCAGTCCCAAGGCCAAGTGCAATATCAAGCACGAGGACACGTTGACGGAGGCGGTCAACCTCAGGGTCCTGTGTCGGACCCGCAGTCGGAGCACTCGGACGAGAGTGGCTCTCGGGAGGCGCCGAGTACTCGTACTCGTACGAGGGCACCCCCGCCCCTGCTTGACCGGAATGGAGAAGTCCACTTCCACGTGGAGCGGATCCTCCAGGAGCAACGGCGTCGCGGTAAGCGACAGCTCCTCGTGAAGTGGAGGGGTTATGCCCACTTCGAGAACTCGTGGGAGCCAATTGAACGGCTCCCGATTGACTGCCCGAAGGCTGTCGCAATCTGGGAACAGAAGCGGCGGCAGCTTCATAAGTAGTCCGGGGCTTCTTGCCCGAACGGGGTACGGACGATGAATACATACCGTACCCGCGCTCATCGTGAGCGCTAGAGGCCGCGCGCTTCAGGATGTCCCTTGGCAGTATACGCTTGCTGATCAAGTGGGCAAACCTTACACGAAGATCACGCTGGTCCAGGATGTGGGACAGCTGCTGATCTTCATGGAGTTCCCATAACTCCGTGGGTGAGTACTTGAGAGTCTCCACCCACGCCCAGAACATGTCCTCACAAGAACTCCACGTGGGACAGTTCTCGGGCAAAACCCAGGGGTATCCCCAAACAGGATAGAGACCACCCCGGGTCTCGGGCTTCTTACGACAAGTCGTGAAGTCCTTAAGGGGAATGCGGTGTGGCGCGAGAAGCACACACCGAGCAGCCTCTAAGTTGTCGACGAACAACTGTTCTTTCTGAACAAGGGCTCGTTCATAGATGCCCCTAGAAGTGTGGCCGCCCACAAGGCCACGAGGAGCGACGAGAACCTCTAAGAAGAGGTCAGCCCCAGAGCTCTCCTCGGGAGGCCAATACCCTCTTGAGTTGTTGGCAGCTCCCTGGCTGACGGGTGCCGCCACCGAACCCCCACGCACACGCTGGGCAGCTTGGAATTCCTCCTGCTGCTGGTCGAGGTCATTCGAGACCTCCCGGGGCTCAACGATAGCACCCTCCTCTTCTTCCTCCTTCTTCTCCTCTTCATCCGAGGAGTCGAAGAGACTCTGATAGGAGCGTCGAGTCTCCTTCTCCTCGCGGAGTGGAGACTTAGAGGCGGTACGCTTCTTTGAGGGCTTGGCGCCTTCGGCTTTAGAGGCCTTAGCGCGCGCAAGACCCTCGGCAAGCGAGAGACGTTTGCGAGGATTCTCTTCCTCATCGCCACCGGCTTTGGGAACGCCCTTAGCCTTGACGGCCGGACTCTCAGAGCGCACAGAGGTCCTGGGACTGTGATCACCGTGATCACTAGCGGGCGACTGCACGCTGTCATCTTTGTGCTCCTGGGCACTGGGCTGTGCCCTCCCACAGAGACACCAGGAGCATCATGACTGCTCTCGGACTCGGCATCGTCCTCACTGCCCGAGTTGAACTCACGTTCCACGAACCGAGGGTTCGGACGATTGTCTGAAGACGAGGGCGACGGACTGCGGCGCTTGCTTGTGCGCTTGTCCACAGCCGCGCCACCCGAGGAACCGATCGCCACGGAGGCCACCTGAGTAGCCTCCTTGAGAGCAGAGCCTTTGCCGTGAGGCTTAGTGCTCTTGGCTTGCGCCTTACCGGCAGCAGCCTTGGAGCGTGTCTTAGCACCGCTCTTTGCAGTGCCTCGAGGCATGATAACGGTCGAAGTGGGGACCTAGACGAAGAGCGCACAGGTTGCTGCTCGAGGCTCTAACTGTGAAGTGAGCCTCCGCCGCGCTCGCGCGGCCAAGTCGATGGTTTTCGACTTTGAGAATGAGAGTTTGTGACGAACACCTCTTCATTCTGATTGGTCGGTAAACCGAACCTAAGTGGGGGAGGATGTAACGGGGTACGTAGCCCTAAGTGTACCCTGGTTACATGAAGTGTGACACTTCACACTTCAGGGGTATGACACGTCATACTCCGGAATAGTTGGTACAAGGTACCAAGGTCGTTCAAAGCCAACCATTGGTTAAATGACATTGCATTTCTATAGGTAACTAATAGTTTGTATTAAACCCAAACTTAACCTACCTATAAATATACTCAGTTTACAATCTACCTTATTTAGGTCACTTCACTCTCTTTAATTAAAGAGGGGACCTGTGAACTGCCGTTCTCTGAGAGTTTGTATACTCTCGGAAGATAACTTCCTCTAGCGCAAGGTGCTGTGTGACCCCGTCACAGGTGTGATGCAAGTATCTGCGAAAGCAGCGCTTAAAATTCGCAGATAGTACCCCAATTTCCATGAGAAACTGCTGTCATCGGCGATTGATTTTCAGGTGACGGAATCGCCCCTTCTTTGTAAATTACAACGAGGATGAGCAGATAACCATCACCATTCACGTAAAATGGATATCTGAGGACAGAATATTTAGCTGTGCTCTCCAGTATTCGTGTGTGCTTGTTAATTTCATTGTTTCAGCGAGCTAAGAAGGAATTTACATCCCATATGCTAGCTCTAACGCAGCCCACAAGAGTGGGAGAGCTGCTGTAATCTATTCCCCTCATGACCTGCGCTACTGTAGGAGCGCATCAACGACAAGTCGACACAGTTTAGCTCATTCAGTGCCTGCTTTCATTTTGTAGAAGCAGGGTCCAGTAGACCAACCAGGCCTAAGATCAGAGAGGGGCAGACTTATCTATTTGGCATATTAGCGACTAGATGTCTGTGTTGTCCTAAGTCTGGTTAGCAACGCCGGTTCCTTGGAAAGGTCCGGTGGTTGTACGGGACTCACCACCCGCGGTGGATGCTCTCGAGGCCGACTCGCCAAAGCTGCTTCACAGATTCGTAGTCGTGTTCCTTTTTCTTGTATTTCTGGTTTGCGTTGTTCTCGTCGTGCAATTGCTGTGAGTTGCCGCATTGCGGTGCTCCAGAATGCCTTAGCACTCAGTTCCTCCGTCGTCTCCTCCTGTTGGAAGATGGTCCTGTTTCTCTGCATCCACAGATTCGTGCTGCAGATGCTACTGGTGATTCTCCACATACGCCTCCATTCTTCCGTATACTCTGGCACCTCATCAGGGAATGAGCTCCGGATGCTCGTTCTCATGATCGCCGATAGGGGCGGCGCCTGACGACTAGCACAGTTGAGCTGAAAGCGCCCTAGCTCTTGATCTGAACAGAGTTCCCCCGTCCAGTGCTGGATCAGTCTGCGCCAGCACGCCTGCGCACTCGGGCAGTCCCAGAAGAGATGTTTCAGCTTTTCTTTCTCCTTTGCGCAAGCCGGTTGCTGTCTACAGCAGTTGTCGCGTGGCCTATCGGCGTGGAACAGGTTGAGCTGTCTAACCGCGAGGCGGTAATTGACCCAGGCTTGGTATTCAGTGAGCTCATTGGAGTGAGCCCAGAGCTGCGCCGGCCTTTGACTCATCGCTGCCCTTTGCCATGTGCTCGTCCCCACTGTTGCCTGAAGGCCCGTCAGCATCGTTGTGATCTCGCTCCCCGAGCCGCGATATCGTTTGTATGGCTGTTTCTTGATCGCTTGGAGTACGTGTCGGTTGGCTATAGTGTCTGGTACCTGCCAAGGGAACCGATGCAATGCCGGATGCGCGTAAAAGACGATGCTCGTCGTCTGCTGCTGGTGTTCTAGCCTCCTCCTGTCCTGGGCCGTCACTGCATTGTCCTGGGTCACCGTTCCTACCTCCCAGTGAATTCCATCACTTCGTTGCACCAATACGATCGTTCCATGCTGTTGCTTCTGAGGTGTGACGAGCGTTCCCAATGCCTGTCCTTCCCCAATGACACGCCACTGATATTCATGCTGCAGCTGTGGCGGATGCCTCAGCTCCCGATCCGGCTGGACTTGCATGACTTCACCCACTCGCAGGTGGGGTGAGTTCAGGAGAATAGGTAACGCCCAGCGGCGAAGCTTAGCCTCTTGGTGTGACTTAGGTCCTTTTGTGGGAATCCGGAAAGAAAATGTCGCCTTGCCGGTCCGCGTAATGCGGAGATCCGCTATCTGGCAGTCTTCAATCTTTGAAAATTTGATCGCCTCGAGCATGCGGCCCTCCTTATCCCGGATCCATGGGTTCGAAGTCCAAGCGAACGTTGCCCAGAAGCGCTGTTGTTCCGGTGTCCATCTTTGCCTCGGCTGCGGCAATTCTCCCGGTAGCTCAAACAACCACTCTTTCTTCACTGTCCAGCTGATCGACTCCAGTTCCAGTGTCCGCATGCAGTTTTGATAGTCTGCAATGGCCGCAGGAGTGCCAGGCCTAAGATCATGAAGTTAGCTCCAGGACCAACCATGGGATACGAAAAGAGAAGCCAACCGGAGGGAGAGCTCAGTACGGTACTCACGTTTGAATTCGTCTCGTCTGCTTTTTAACTACACCAACAGCTACAGCTACGCCCAACAACATTTCAGATACTTCGCGCGACTGCTTTGAACAACATGAGAAGAACATGCACGTTGGCCTGGAAAAGTACTCCGGTCAGCAAATGGAGTGTGCAATTTGGAAAAACAAGCCGCTCACGCATGTGGCGAAGATGGACTTGGGCGTCTTTAATACTTCCTGACCCCAAGGTTGGCATGCGCGACTTATTAAACTCGCCGCCGCCACGTTTATGGGACGA
This sequence comes from Phytophthora betacei, assembly GCA_011320135.1. Taxonomy (NCBI): domain Eukaryota; phylum Oomycota; class Peronosporomycetes; order Peronosporales; family Peronosporaceae; genus Phytophthora; species Phytophthora betacei. Next base: position 1,702,342 of record JAANHX010000241.1, read on the forward strand.
AGACGAGGGTGCGGCTTCTGAAGAGGAGTAAAAGAATATGCGAAGGGGTGGCGAAATGTGGATGCAGCGCCCTCAACAAGATCCTACCAAACTCGTTTCTGTCGTCTTGCGTAAGAAACTTGGAGGTGCGTGTGGTTTGGCAACACCTTGAGCGCAAGCGGGGGGGGGGTCTCTGACAAACCGTTGAAATCAAATTCTCAATTCGAATTGGAAGAGCACTATGGTCCTGTTCTTGCAGCTTAACTAAGCGTGAACTGAGATGAATCGGAAGTGTAGAGGAGTCCTAGGAAGCGACATGATGACGGATACGACGATGTGCGTACAAGTTTTGGCACAGCTTCCCTGTAAAATATGGGCATCACCTACCGATCTGATGGAGGAATTGCTAACGGCGGAAAAGGTGAAGATCGCCCTGAACAAGCTGTTTGGTGACAAATCCAAGAAAACGATTGTCGGTCCGAGCGAAGTAAGCTCGGCGGTCCGCATCAATCACGTGAGGCAAAGTCGCCAAGAAGCGTAAGCATGAGGTGAACACCAGTGTTAAAGGTCAAGTGTGTTTTTGCTGGGATTGTTTTTGGCAAAGGTAGCCGTGGGCGCGAGCTAAATCGCGTCGCGCTTCATTGGCCCGTTTCGTGGTGGGTGACTGTTTTACGCTTAAGATTCCGTCGTCACTACGGCTTCACCTGGCTTTTTACGTCGGTCGGCTCAGGCGTTACTACCCAGCCGAGCTACAGGTCACGACGAGAGTACCGATGCCGACCCGCAGTCACAGCGACGTCGCCCTGTTTTTTTGTATCTTCAGGGGCGTACCAATTTAATTGCAAATTATTTTTATTTTTCTAGCGTTGTGATCTAGCTACGATTGAGCTTAGGTAGTGTAATGCAAGGAAATCCGCACTTAATTGATATTTGTAAGCGTAAAAGAAGCTAGGCGTCTACTTCACTGTACAGCAACAAAAGCAAAGAGGCCCTTTTCAGCGAAACTTGGACTGCAAACACTAAACCATTTGAGTGTCAAATAATACTCATCGCCGATCCAGAGCCTATATCTGGGATCTGGCCGTAGGGTTGTCCTGCGGGTGTGCTCCCTTGGCTTTGCGTTTCTTTGCGTCGTACTTGCCGCTTCCTATAGCAGGATCTTGATAGTTGAGAGTCGATCGTATACCCGACCAAGTAGTAAATCCGAATAAATTTATGGATCTGCACGTATAAGGAAAGCTCACTAGATGGTAGGATCTGGTCAATATATTATCCAGTTATCACTACCCACGCTAGATCTGCATTTACCAAACTTCACCGAGCTCGCACGGCCAATATCGCTCCGATTCTTGAGGGCAGGAAGGCACTTGTGTAACACAATGCAAAATCGTCTCTGATTCATATTTAAGTCTATACCTGCCTGGACTTCTACCTTCTATGTCTTTTACCAGCTAGGTCCCTTACCAGGCTCGACTGCCTGCCCTTTCTCTCCTTGGTTCATCACCCCATCTGTATCAGCATCGGATCCACCGGATTCATGGCGTAATCATCGTGAGGTCGCCATATTAAGGGTATAATACCCTGGATCCAAGCCACTTTAGCCCACCTTACTGCAAGTGTACACTTCCTCATGGTTCTGAGCCCTCCAATCATCCAGCACCACATTACAAATACATGCGGTCTCCATCGCTCCACGAAAGTTCTAGATCTATCGGATCTACCACCCCGATACCATAGATCCTTAGTCACTTTGTGTGGGATCCTCGATCCAGTGGATCTGGACTTGGGAAATTGGGATCTGGGACATCTAGTGGTGGATCTTGCCTGTCATTCATGCCGGATCCACCTTCAGCTGGTATCTGCGGCCCTTCCTCCATAGGATTACCACTGAATCCACCCTCACATGGTGGATCCCATATTCCCTTGGCTTACTTGGGTGAGCGTGGATCTAAGCACCTGCTTGATGAATTTCAGCTATACTGCCATCAATCAATCATATTCTTCTCACTTTCTTCAGGCGCTTAGCCACCGTTATCCTCTGGATTCATTATTCGTGAGCTCTTATTCCAGATCCACACTGTCAACCTATATAAGGTACGGATCTAGGTACTTGGATTGCTCATCAACGGTACCTTTCCACGTCACCAACGTCATCCATAGATTCATTGTAGTAGTCTCGACCTTTGATCCACTTCATATTGATCAGATCTACTTCGTGCAGTACGGATCCACTTCGAGCAGTCCAGATCCACTCTATCCACCGGGTGCTGTCACTAATCCGTGATAATGACTCCTCGTCAGATCCCATCTTTCATTTCTGAGAATGCGCTTCGCCACACTTCCACGGCCTTGGCCACAGCGTAGTATTTAAATAGGATTCGCACGAATTTGCTGAACGAAATATAGTCACATATTTGTGTTACTGATAGTGAATGTACGATCGCAAAGTAGCTTCGCGAGTTCGATAGACGACCCGATTCTCCCGCTCAAACGTGTTCCAGAATCGAACGAACGACGCTCACGACTGCTACCGCGACAAAAGGAGGGTCTGTGATAATAAATAATATCTTTTACTGTTAGCGTAAGCCGCGGTCTTGCACCGAGATGTTTTGCCACGTACCAAAAGTCTTCGGCTCATCGACCGACACCTGGGTCACCTCCACTCCACGCTCCTCTTTATTGCCTGTCCTTCGAGTCCTTGCCTGCTTCTTCGGCGCTTCCAAGCCGATTCTTCGCTTCTTGTTTGGTTGCGTCATTTTACCAGCTGCACTAAAGGGTTTACGAAGATCGAAAAATTCTGAATGAGGGGAAATCCATTGCAGCGCAGTACGGACGGCTCGGCGGTCCGTGGCTCGATTAACGCTTTTATTGGTAATTTACCGGAAGATAAGTTGCGCAGCTTGTTTTCTTAAGTTGCATTAACGATTTCGGCTAAGGGCTAAAATATTACGCTTTAGCTACCAGACAGATTTTGCTGCCCAAAGAGGCCTCTATCCGGAAAATACTTCGACTCAATTGGTTATAATAGATGTAAATGATTTGCAGAGGCTGACTTAATATGGTAGGGGTCTACGCAGACCTCTACGGTATTGCATTTCAGCAAATGTTAGCAAGTTATGAGCGCAACATATGACGATTTGTATTGATTCTGGTCACCGGACCAGGGGTTAATAGCAATTGGTGATATACCTGATACCATGGATACCGTATCCGCATGATACTCGTATCAGTATCACGTGATACCGCTCGATCATTGGGATCAAGATCACTGATCCTTCTCCACAAATATATTGATCTTTGACGATACTATACTCACGTATCCCGTCAGTTTCTGGTTTTGTATTTAGATCTGCAACCCCCGATAGCTTACAACAAAGACGCCGCAAACGATGGCAGAAAACCCCACAGGAACGACGCAGACTGCCTCAGCAACGGCACAGACGGATGAAGAGGGTGTGGACGAGCATGGTATACCTCGGGTAGTCAAGCATTGTTGCCAGAACATTTTCAATCCGGTATGGAGATTCATCCACAAGCTATCCCAGCCCATACCAGGATCAAAAGAGCCCACAAGACCGTACACGCACATTTGTATAGTCTGCTGTGATGAACACAAATAGCAAGGATCTATCTTGCTAAACCTCTGTCAACTGCAATTCAGGAGCGCTTCTTTAGCTTAAGTGGGTACGTTGTGAACGATTTGCGTACCCGTTTGGATGAGGACCGGGCAGAGATGCTTTGCCTGATGAAAGCAAACTGGAGAGAGTACCGGAGCTTGCAACAGCAAACTGAGGTAGACAGCAAGTAGCGACTCATCTGAATATCACATTATTGATATGATATTGATACGTTACTGATACGCCAGCGTCAGCGTATCAGTATCATCGGATATTGGTTTCACCGCTTTTTAAACTGTATCAGGATCATAAGTATTGCCCAAAGTGCCGATGCTATTAACCCCTGCACCGGACCTAAATTAATCCTTTTAACCTATTCACTTTTAACCCATTATCTCCCTTTTAACCCTTTTAATACATAGGGTTAGCCCTTTAGCTACCAAGCCTTAACTTCGTTAACGTTAAGCCGAATAAGCTTTTACTTCATTAACGCTGCGATTAGAGCAGGAAAGAGCCAAAAATATAACGTTACGGGAACGCCATTCGTTCATTTGGGCAAATACAGCACCGTATTGCTCCAGTTCTAAGCAAACCAGTTTCCTAAGCAAAATTTTATTATAGCCAATAGCCAATAGCAGCAAAATATTTGTATCAAGCTTGCAAGCTAACTTGCTGCAAAGGGTAAGCCAAAACTAGACCGACTGGTGGAAGAATGCCGTCTTCACTATACAAAGAGTCAGGCAATGACCCGACCTCGGACCACTGAAACAGGCAGGAAGAAGATAACAAATACACGTATTTCAGCCGACTACAAGCACAAACTTGAAGTCCTCGAGCGTCTTGCACAGGGGCCCAAGGTCGACCAGGTTATCACAGAGTTCCACCCTAACATCACCGACGCTGAAATAAGAAAAAAAACTATTATAAAAACGGAAGAAGCAGGCAGGCTTCATTAAGGCGGACTCCGAAGAAGACAAAGGGCACCTCGAGAACTACCGTAGGGTTGACGCGACAACCATCCTCTCCACTGAAGCAGAAGAGGACATCGTGTTGTGGATGAACCCTATGAGAAAGGAAGGCTGTCTAATATCAGCAATAAATTTGCTGGAGCTAAAGACACTCGAGGTAGCAGCAGACGAAGGGATCTCGCCTGACGTCTTCAGCGCGTCATACCCTTGGAGACGGCGCTTTATGCGCCGACATAGCTGTCAATACGTGCACGGACTCGCCAAGGGCGGTAGATACGTGAACAAGACGGCTATGAATACAGTCATATCAGAGTAGAGCGGTTCAGCTCACGAGTGATGAGTACATACCTGTCTGATCCGCGATAAAGACGTTGCAGATAATGTTCTCGACGATAGCTGCTCTGACATCACCTCGAAACTTGGCCTTTGCTGACGCTGTGTCTTCTGGTATGGTTTGCAAGACCATCACAACGAGAGGTGAGAAAACAGTATGGATGAAGTGCAGCAGTAAAGATAAGAGCAAATAACGGCAAGGCTTCTAGCAGACAGCATGGCAACAAGATGACGTATTTTTTGTCTTTACAGCTGGTCTCTCTCGTCACCAAAATATACAGGGCGAGAACGACGCGAAGATAAGTGGATTGGCGTGCATTTGTGGAAAGACATTTTCCTTCTTCAAGACGAGCACAATTGCAGGATTATGACAATCATTCGGAGTGGCGAAATGCTGAGATTTCCCTAAAACTTCTGGATCATTATTTGGTCACAGAGACTACATGAATGATAAGGTTCTTCTCTTGTGAGACGACTTCTCGGATCATCGGACCCAAGAAAAGTCATCGATTTCGCAGCATCCATTAATATTGTCCTATTCAAAGTACTACCTCGATATACCTACGTGTGTCAACCCGCCAACATGCGTGTAATCACCCGTTCAAGTCTCACTTGCGTAGACGCTGGGCGGAGTGTCTTCGGTCCCAAATTGCTCGCCATCACTAAAAAAATTGATTTCACCTTACAGCCACCACAACCCTATTGTGTAATGCGAATTCGCCTAGGGACAGAAGCAAATTTAATTGATGGTACTCATAACCCCAGTGAGATTTGCCCTAGTGATTAGGCATACACTACGATTTTCTGTTCTAGCACGCCAGCGGTAGGACAAAAAATGAATTTTGATTTGTAAGGGAAGATTTTGGGTAAAAAATGTTCGATGCCATTTATTACAAAGAAATAATGCTATTAGTTGCGGGGTTTTGTCCTTCCAAATAGGACAAAAGTACCGACATCCTTTGTCAAAGGGCGTACCTGGCAGATCCGGAGATAGAGCACCTGGCCAATCACACTGCAGGATATAGAGAAACGGATAATTCTTTGTCAAAGGGCGCATGTGCAGAAATGTGATAAGCTGGCTCTTCGGGTCGCTGCCAGCCATTGCCAGAATGGCGCCGAAGGCACCACCATCGGGACGAATAAACATTAAGGGCGTCTTTAGGAAGCCAAGGAAGTTTGTTCGTGTTGCTGTGGACAACGTGAAGAAGGCACATATAATCGAGTTTTATCAATCCCACGGTATGGCAGCCACAGTGGAGAAGTTCTATCCAGGCCTCGCTAAGCGCAGAAGGAGACAACAAAACGGCAAATATATAAATGGGTTACAAATAATGAATTGATTTTGGGCGCTGTAGCAAGCGTTGGCGGCCACCTAAAGAAAAATCGCTGCGCTGGGTCCTCTCCGAGAAGGATGAAGACCAGATTGCACACTGGGTTCGTGATCTTCGCCGCGAAGGCGTTCCAGTCTCTCCTTTCATGCTGACCTGCAAGGCCCAGGAGGCTGCCGAAGACGCTGGGCTTCCTGTGGGGTTGTTTTCAGCCCCCGAAAGCTGGGAAAGGCGCTTTCTCAAGAAGTAACGACTCTCGCTTAGGCGCAAGACGCGTATCGGCCAAGTAGCACCCGCGGACTCAGCTCAGGTGGCGCAGAAATTTAGGATGGACGTCCTAAAAACGATAGAGGAGGAAGGCATTGTCGAGGTGTACAATGCCGACCAAACTACGATGAATTATGAGTACCTTCGACGCGTACTTATGATGCCAAAGGGACTCGTACGGTTTGGATTCACAATGCTGGTGCTGAAAAGAAGCGCATGACGGTCATGCTGCTGGCTGACATGCATGGAAACCATCGCGCCCCGTTCGCTGTCTTCAAGCAGCCATCCTCCAGAGTTCCCGAGACGGATGCCTTCAACCGCAAGCATCAAAATGGCTTTGGGAGAGGTTTATGGCCGGATATAATGCCCCTCATGCAGAAGCACGACGTCAAGATCTACTGTAACCCGAAAGGGTGGTGCAATGCTGAATTGTCTATTCAGTTTTTGCGTTATCATTTCGGCTCAAGAGATAGTTTGGGGGAAAAGGTCCTGCTGCTATGGGACGACTTCAGTGGTCATTGGACACAAGCCGTCAAGTAGTATGCAGTGAGTATCGACGTGGTGCTGAAGAAAGTTTCGCCCGGCTACACGTCGTCGTGCCAACCAGCAGATATCGCCTGGATGAAGCCGTTCAAGCTGGAGTTGCGGTCGCTTTGGGTGGATCATCTGCAGAGTCTGCTTCGTGCTCATCAGGATAGTGGATCGCGGGTAAAGTTTAAGCCGGATGCGCCATCGCGTGCAACTCTGATGGAGTGGCTAACAAATGCTTGGGACAGACTCTCGCCTGCTACACTGACTAGTGGATTTAGGAAGCTCGCAATACCGACTGACACCCGTGAGCTACCGGTGGTACACCCTGTGCTTAGAGAAGCAGCCATTGCGGGGCTAGTCGATAAGCTGGAGCATCTGCACATTGCTGAGGAAGTAGGCGATGACTGCGGGCTTAAGTTTTCGCTCTGAGCCCTTAAATTGATCGTATTATGCACTTTGAAGTTGATGTGTTTTTCAAATCAATGTACATGTACATGTTTTAACACAATGGTAATAGGGGTGCCCTTTGACAAAGGAATGCCGGTAGTTTAGTGTTATGTCATTAGTTATACCTTTGAATCTGTCACTATGTCCTTAAGGACGTAGTAGGACACCAGGTTAGCCACCCTTAGGATAGCATAATGGCATATTTTTGCCTTTATGGCTTTTTATCAGCAGCATTGTCACAACAGTGCAGCAATTTTCTGGTCCTTTGTCAACATTTTTTTTATGGCTGGGCATAAGTTACTTATCGCTACCGGTAGTGCTTTATATAGGGGGACTTCTATTTGATTCGCCACTTCAATTCAGTGTAGAACACATAAAATACCATCACTCATGCGTTCAACCGTCGATGAAACGAACTTGACTGGTGCTACGACATTGCGACAACGGACTTTGCTCCAACATTCTGGCTGTACATTTATCCCATGGCATTCGAGCCACGCAGCCCAACCTTCGCAAGATATGACGGTGAACACCAGCCGCTGCTGGCCTACAAGGATGCTGTCGTGGGGATCCCTGGCAGTCTTGAGATCCCAGACGAAGCTGAGCCTCATGTCGTCGAGGAGCTCAAGACACTGCTGAGACTTGTGTACCCAGTCGTAAGTGTCCGAGAGAATGTCAACTATCTCGTAGTGACAATGAACTGATACAATAACATGTTTTATTTACTTACGGAGACTTTGATAACATCCTGCAGGCTGTGACCACAGCGCTCGAGTTTTTACCAGGTTTTACGTGTATTATACTAGCAGGCCACATCCAGTCGCCTCATACGCAGCAATACGTGGACGCTGCCACTCTGTCGACGATGGTGAGTTTTAACTCGCGATGTCAAGATACTAACCGATGGGGTTACTAACTGGTTATGTTAAAACTCCTGCAGTTCATGAACATCACAGCGTACTCCATCGGCTTTGGGCTCACATCAGCTCTAGACACGCTCTGCTCTCAAGCATACGGTGCTAAACGGTTCGGGAAGATCGGGATCTACTTCCAAGCTGGTCTACAGATAATCGGTGCCTGCCTCGGCCCGATTTTCCTCGTCAACTGGTACTCCGAGAGCTTTTTACTCTTCATGGGCCAAGACGCAGAAGTCTCTCGACTAGCTCAAAGTTTCTCACGTTGGATGCTGCCTGGCGTGCCGTTCGTTTTCCTCTACGAATTGGTGCGGAAGGTGCTGCAAGCTCAGAACATCATGAAGCCATTGGTGGCTATCGCGGCGATCGGCAACGTCGTCAACATCGTATCAGGCTACTGGCTAACGTACCACACGTCGCTGGGCTTTGAGGGTATCGCTCTATCGAGATCACTAGGGAACATGGTGCTACCGTTTCTATTGGTCCCGTATTTCTACTTCCATCCACACCATTTGAGCCAATGGTGGCGTGGCTGGGATCTCAAGGAAGCGCTGGCACACGTGGCGTTGTTCTTGCGTCTGGGCGTCCCTGGCTGCTTGATGATGACGATGGAGTGGTGGGCGTTTGAGCTGCTTACGCTGATGGCTGGCGTGCTGCCGAGCGCTGTGATGTCGGTCAGCGCCCACGCCGTGCTTGTCAACATCAACAACACCATCTACATGACGTTTGCCGGTCTCGCAGTGGCCTCGAACATTCGCGTGGGCAACTGTCTCGGCGCCAATGCCCCCAAGCAGGCGAGACTTGCTTGCACCGTGTCGTTGACACTAACGTTGGCCATTTCGTCCACGTTCGCGTTGCTGTTGTACGTGCTACGTCACGAGATCCCACGCTTGTTTCTGAACGACGCTCAAGGGATCGCTCGCGCTGCTAGTGTGCTGGCAGTCTGGGCCCCGCTCGAAGTGCTGGACGGCCTCAATGCTGTCGTGCAAGGCATTTTCCGCGGTGTGGGCAAGCAGAAAGTGGCTGCGACTGTGAATGCAGTGGCCTACTACGTGTTCGGTATACCGGTAGCTGGAGTACTGGGCTTTCATTTCTTCTTGGGCGTCGAAGGATTATGGCTGGGCTTTGGCTTCGGTATCTTTGTGGCGGCCTCGCTGCAGTTCTACATGCTGTTCGAGCGCTGGACGTGGGTAGAACTCGCTGAAGACGCCCAGAAGCGCACCGCCGAATAATTAACTAGACCACGAATAGAGCGACAACAAACATAGAATACAAAAGGTGGAATTACGCGTTACTGTCGTCGTTATCCGTTAATACAAAAAAAACTACTACGAATAAATAGTAATCGATTACAACGGTAAAAAAACTATTTTTAAAGAAAGGAAACGACCAAAACTCTTGGAGTAAATGCACTGATTCTTTCGGCGTTTGTGATTACAGCTTTAGGCTAAAGCTCTCTTATCACTGATAAGTAACAGTGATAAGGGAGGGATATTATCACTGATAAGAGAGGGCTAAACTTTAGCCTAAAGGCTGATAAGTTATCACGACAACAACGCCCTTCACCTCTTCACCTGATTATGGACTCTGTGAATAAATTTCACTTCGTTGAGTGGACGGCGAACAAGCACTCAGTTCGACTTTTACGGCATCAGGTGGGATAGTCAGGCGTCGGGATAAAATGGTGGCGCCCGTGAGTCCCAGCGAGACGCGACCTCTGCTGCTCCAACCAGAGCACGAGAGTCTCGTGGCCATCGCCGATAGCCACGAGCTCAAGCCTCAAGAGCCGGAACCTAATGCGACCGAAGAACTGCAGACGCTTCTGGCACTCGTCTACCCAGTCGTACGCAATAACACAAAGGAATGTGTGTCATAACAACAGTGTGCTTATCTCGCTAAGGATAATTAACAGGTGGGCACGACAGCGCTCGAGTTCCTGCCAGGACTCACGTGCATCGTCTTGGCGGGACACATGGACTCGCCATACACACAACAGTACGTTGACGCCGCCACGCTCTCGACTATGGTAAGAACTCAACAAATATCGACTCCAGTTAAGATGCTCGTTAATAAAATGTTGCTAACTGTTACATGCATAGCTATTGAACCTTACCAATTATTCAATATGTTTCGGTCTCTCGTCGGCGCTAGATACGCTTTGTTCCCAAGCGTACGGCGCCAAACGATACGACAAGATCGGCGTGTACTTCCAAGCTGGCGTTTTGGTACTAGCAGCTGTGTTTGGACCTATTTTCCTGCTAAATTGGTACACGGAGAGCGTGATGGTGTCCTTGGGGCAAGACGAGGAGATCTCGAAGCTGGCTCAGACGTTCTCGAGGTGGATGTTGCTGGGGATGCCGTTCGTGGTGCTATACGAACTTGTACGTAAGGTTCTGCAGGCGCAGAATATCATGAAGCCGCTGGTTACTATCGCGACGATCGGCAACGTTGTTAACATCATAACCGGTTATGTGTTAGCTTATCACACGCCCATGGGCTTCGAGGGCATCGCCTTGTCGAGATCTCTGGGAAATATTACTCTGCCAGTACTATTAATTCCATACTTTTACTACCACCCAGATCACTTAAATCAGTGGTGGAGTGGCTGGAGCCTCAAGGAAGCGCTAGCACACGTGGGGCTCTTCATGCGCCTGGGCATCCCTGGCTGCTTGATGATGACAATGGAGTGGGTCGCGTTCGAGCTGCTGACGTTGATGGCTGGCGTGCTGCCTAACGCTGTGGTGTCCATGAGTGCCCACTCGGTGCTAGTTAACATTAACAGTATCATTTACATGATATTTGCTGGTCTGGCGGTGGCGGTCAACATCCGCGTTGGCAACTGCCTTGGAGCCAATTTGCCTGAGCTAGCGAAGGCTTCGTGTACGATGTCGCTGACCCTCACTCTGGCCATTTCATTGTCGTTTATTGCGTTCTTGTACGCGACGCGGTGGACGCTTCCGAGTCTTCTTCTCAATGACCACGAGAGCATCGTACGGGCGGCGAGCGCACTGGCAGTCTGGGCTCCGTTTGAGATCCTGGACGGGCAGAATACCGTGCTACAAGGTGTGTTTCGTGGCGCTGGGAAGCAAACTGTTGGTGCTACTATCAATGCAGTGGCCTACTACATCTTCGGGACGCCGCTTGCTGCTTTGCTGGGCTTCTACTGGGGTTTTAGTGTTGAAGGTCTCTGGGTGGGATTTGGGCTGGGAATCCTGGTGTCGGCTTCCTGTCTCTATTTCCTGCTATTCAAGCGCTGGACGTGGGAGGAACTTGCACACGACGCACAAAAGCGCACGTCGGTGTGATATTCAATGGATGTTCGGCTGAAACGAGTGCGTTTAACTCTTTGAGAACGGGATCAATTAAGGTAGCAGGGCTAAGGGATACCGTGTCCGTCACACCCCTCTTCTTTTAGTTGAGATTTCTTACTTGGGTTTAAAATGCCTTGGTGAAACCAAGATTGTTGTATTTTAAGGCGACAGCTGTCAAAATCTGTCGGCGCAGCAATCTTCCGTGCCAACGAAAATTCAGCATCCAGATAGGGGACACGTGACTGCAGCTCGACACAAGGACAACTACGAAGAAAAGATGGTTCCTCCCGTATTAACACTAGTGGTGGGGACGCAAACAGTGTTAACGTCAAGTTTTCGAGGTTTCCGTCCGAAAGTTCCCGTTAGCGTTTTTGTGGCGTAAAGTTGGCATCCGAAAAGTATTCATTGTGGTAGATTTTATTATATTTTACCGAATAAACGTGACTTGTGGAGTAGAGCGTGACGTAGCGTACGTCCGCTTTCAACTCCTGCTTCAATCACCTTCCAGGCACCGAGTTCATCGATCTGATGTATAATTACCGTTGCAGACGCACTTTATCGGTGTGCGTGTTCAATGCGTGGTAAGCCAGCGCGTGCAAAGGTGTAGACAAGCGAATGGGAATTGGGACCTTCCTGCCAAGACCTTAAATTTCGGCTACTGCGTGTCCACGAAACCTAATAACATTACGTAGGGCGTTCTGGACCCGTGCGAGACATTGGGCGACAAGGAAGCCTACAACAGATCGGCAACAAGCTGTCCGATGCTTCTCGTACCTAACTTTCCTTATGTCTGCTATCGGCACTATGCATTGTATAGTGCAGAGAAGACCCCCCCCCCCTCCAAAGCGCTTTTAGCTTAAACCACTATCGGCTTCGACCTGTTTAATAGATTCCAACGTGGCCATGATTGGCCGTTCTATGGTCATTTAGTCCATCGGGTAATACCGTATTAATAATCGCTAACAATGGAAAATTCATGTAGACTAAATTTTCCTAGTCATTTAAGAGAACCATTTACGGCATTTTTGAAAAGCTAAAACTCGTTTAAAAACGCTTTTTCCAGGGCCAAAAATGCTCTTCAAAAGTACGATGGAGTTTGTCCTAGAATGGCTTTTTCTTGGCGCGATGTTTTGGGACTGCTCTCAATTAAATGAATCACCCCCACTCCCAGTACCAAACTTGGATTAATTATTTTTGTTGCATCTGAAGTGTAGAACCAGGCCTTCCGATAATACAACTGTAATGAGATTCTTGCTTTTTTGTGAAATCAGTACTTGCAGGGAAACATTTGATATTGACAAATACGTTATTGTTTTGATAAGAGCAATATCACACCACTACTTCCAAGATACATTGCTGGTTGGTGAAGGGGCTGTCAAAGGCATGGCGAATTGGATAATGAGGAGGACTGAGGTGGATGCACCTCCTAGGACTTGCCAACCAACCAAGCAGCGGTTGGCTCTCAGTTTTGCTTAGCTGGGATTGAGTAGTTTTGTGAAGCTTGGGCTAAAAATAATTTATGACGATACCAGAAATATCTTACTGAAAGTTTTCATCACAACTGAAAAATAAATTATTCCTTACAAATATTGACATATTATTCTCACTGCAATGTATTATTCGGAAGGCCTGTGTTGGACGACTTGTTCAAGATACAGCACGATATCCAGAGCGCTCACCTTTGCTCAATGAGCGACCCTAACCAAAATGTAGACCGCCGTGTTGGCGGTACAGGTGGCTCCAGCCAGACAGTACCGGGTCCAACGGAGCTCTCAGCCACCACACGGCTAGCACAAACGACCGCAACGCGATTTAGTAGCAGCAAGACAGCTACGAACAGCCCGTTCTCAACGTGAGTTCGACAGCACGTCCGAATACTACAGCGACCACATTTGGATGAAGGACTTGGACATTAGTGGCCACGTGGGTGCGACAGACGTGGATCCGACCGCCTCAACCACAAACGCTCAAATAATACATATGCATTAAGTACGACAGTATAGTTTGGGGGGGGGGGGGGGGAACAATGGCTATGTTATATTGACTTTTCGGTGAGCTACGACAGTATAGCTGATGTCCGGGTCGTTGTGGTAGCGGGTCACCGCCAACTGTTTCAAATAGAGAACAGTGAACATGATTAGTCCCAAAATTTATCTTTAAAGATAAAAAAAGAAAATCCGTTATATTCGACACCAAGGTTGTCAGGCCCTTACTAAGGCTATCTCCACTCGTAGTTGCTATCCGTATTGCAATCTGTCGAATCTGATTGGCTGTTGCTATTCGCTGCGATAATAGAAATAAGGATTTTTCACCAACTCCAGTCGTCTGGAGGCTATTCTATCGGCAATGGAGGGCAGTGACGAAGAGTTTCTCCTCGCTGATGACGATGATCTTTTAGCTGCTGTTTTCGCTGTGGTCTGCGCGGAGCCAACAGAACAAGCGACGGCTTCTTCACTTCGTCAAGGCTCAAACAAAAGAAGAATCAAGCGCCTCGCGCGCGACATTGCGTCTGGACACGCAGCCCTGGTGCGAGATTATCTTGGGGACAGCCCTGTCTACAGCGAGAAGCTGTTTGAGCGACGACATTGTGTTCCTATTGCGGTGTTCAACAGAATTTGTGGAGAACTATCATCTCAAGAGCATTTTTTTCAGCAACACTCCGATGCCGTTGGGCTCATGGGGGCTTCCACTGAGCAAAAGGTTGCTGCTGCGCTGCACATGTTGTCCGAGGGAGATTCAGCAGATGCTCAAGATCAATACTATCGCATTAGTGAGTCTCTAGCATCCTCATGCATGAAGAAATTTTGCAAGTCTGTCGTCGAGATTTTTGGGCGTGAGTTTCTTCGATCGCCATCTCGTGAAGATACCGAGAAAATCCTAGCTTTTAACGCAAACAGAGGATTACCTGGATTATTTGGCTCGCTAGATTGTTTTCACTGGGACTGGTCAGCGTGCCCCAACGCATGGAAGGGCTATTACCAAGGAAAAGGGAAGAAGCCTACTGTAATTTTGGAGGCAGTCGCTACTGCCGACCGATGGATCTGGCATTCCTTCTTCGGTATGCCAGGCTCAGCAAATGATATAAATGTTTTAGACCGGTCGCCGCTTATTGCCAACTTGCTCAATGGAAGAATATCAGTTGGGACGTATCAATTGGGCACGAAAACTCGCTCCCAGCCATATTACTTTGTCGATGGCATATATCCTTCGTGGCACATTTCAATAGCCGCAATTCCAACCCCGACCAACGAGCAACAGCGCTGCTTTACAAAAGTACAAGAATCGGTGCGCAAAAAAGTTGAATGTGTGTTTGGAATGTTGAGAAAGCGGTTCTCAATTCTAAAACAACAATGCCGCTTGTGGAATTTGCGTGAAATGGAAGATGTGATACTTTGCTGCATAATTTTGCACAACATGCGAATTTCTCACAATGGAAAGGCCATCTCCCCGCTTGAGACTACCGGTGGAGACCAACAGGAGCAACATGAACGTTCATTTGGTGAGCATAACGAGCATATTAGATATAACCCTGAACGCATTGATCAATATGGAGCTCGCTTACGTCAAATCACAAGCGAGAGCGAAAATGAAGAGCTACGAAATGCACTTGTCGACCACTACTGGAACTTTCATGGAACTTCTGCGCGAACTTAGATCAAAGCCGAAGTAACCACTGCATCATCGCTGTTCTGATCGTGAATTTCAGTTACCACTACAAAGTCGGCGGCCCGCTTGGTAGTAGCTTCAGAAGGAGAATTTTGTGCAGACTCAAGGCTACGAATATGAAGTTGCAGTTGTAGTATCTTTTTCTTTTGTAGCAGCTCTCGGAACTGCCTTGTTTGTTCTGTATCGGGAGAAGTTTCAAAGAGCCGAAGAGAAAGTTCTTCATCACGCAAATCGTTTTTGCGTTTTATTTCTTCCAGTATCTTCTCGTTTTTCTCCCTGTTGTGATCGAGTAGTTGTTGGAGCAGCGTTGAAGTTGAGACTGGTGCTGTGTGTTGTAGTCGTGCCTTTTTTGCTTTATCTCTTCCTTCTGGGCGGAGGCTGGACTCTTCCTGCTCTTCACTCGATGACTTTTGGCCACGTTTTTGATGAGCAGGTAGTCCAAATGCCGTGAACTTGGGACAGCTTTTCAGTATCATCCAGCACGACAAAAACTCGAACCTACTACCATGGGTTTCCTGATACAACGTGCCGGCGTCATTGGTCAAGTCGTCTTCGCTTTTACCAGACTCGTTGCGACCTTTTACACGAGATACACACCCCGAAAACTTTGCTACATCGTGTGATATGATGCTCCAACGGTTTTTGACGGCTTGTAGAGATCGAGCTTCACCGTCGAATACTGCTGCCGTGTGCCGGCACACATCCTCCCAGAATGCAGCAGCTTTTTGGTCCGTTCCTTGTATTGGGTTCTCCGCAGAAATCTTGTACGCGCGAGCCAGAGCTTCGTCCTCCTGAGCACACCACTTCCGACCTCTCCCCATGGCGCCTGCGATCTTTCGGTTGAGTGAGTTTCTATTCGTGCACCAGAGTTGCTATTGGGGACCCGAATAGCAACTCGAATCAGAATTTCTATTTTCAAATAGCAATAGCAACTCCGAGTGGAGATAGCAGAATATATTCTTCCTGATTCCGTCGCTATTTTAGCAATAGCAACTCCGATAGCAACTCGAATGGAGATAGCCTAATAGCGCTAAGGACTGTAATAAAGAAGTAGAAGGAATTTACCCGGGAAGGCGTAAACCTCAGGTGTGTGCTTCGATTAACACATACCGGTTGATACTATCCTATAGCAGAGCTGTAACCTTGCGCAAGCTCCACCTGTGCAGGACATGCTATATACTACTACAGTGAGCAATGTGTCCATTTAAAAACATTCATCTTTGTCCAAGCTTTCATGAAACTTAGGTCTATCTCTACTTTTTTTTTCAGTCGTGTACTTCCCACAATGTGATAGTGGAGCGAAGCCATGGGCTCGGCTTTTCGTCGTATTCTCAGGTCGCTTTCTACGTCGGTGAAGCTGCATTAATCTGGTTTCGTCCAGCCAGATCCAGCCTGCGGACAGGTCAACGTCTAGGATTGATGGAGGTGTCAATACGAGGAGAAACCATCTTTTCTTTGTAGTAGTCCTTGTATCGAGCTGCAGTCGCGCGTTCCAAATTGGAAGCTGAATTTTCGCTGGAACGGAAGATTGTACCGTAAATGTCACTAGGCTCAGTTTCGCGCTTGAACCATCGCCCAAACAACATTCGCTGGTACTCGGTAGCAATCGAGATTTCATCGAGGTCTGCATAGCCGTTTCGTATTAAGTGCTCCCTTGCCCTTGCTGTCTGAATGGCGAGTTCGTCCTCACCACCAAAGCCTTTGCTAACGGCCCTAAGCATACCCTCATTGTACAGGAGATTTTTGTTGTTGAGAGTCGCGAGGTAGCCACTCAATGTATCAAACTTCGGATTCGTGGGATGTAACAAATCATTGAAGTTAATATCCAGTAGTCTGAAGACACTGTTCGCGGATATTCCACCTTCCTTCCACTTGAGAAACTGTTGCTTCTGTAGAGTTATCACCAAATTCATCGTCGCAGCATCGTCAGGCTTGGCAAAAGTGAGCGCCGTCGCCACCGCCTTATTCCCGTATTGCGCAACAAAGCTGTCAATCATTGAAGCCTTGCTGTTTGGGTTCTTTGCGTTGTACATGGAGATAAACGCCCCAAAAGTGTGTACATTCCGGTCCAATAGAGCATCCAAACCACGGTTCAGTCTTAACTTCTTGTAGATGTGTTTCGGACGCAACAAGTCCACTCGAACCCACTTGTTAATTAACGCGTTCTGCAACGCCGACGCCAGTTCGCGAGTTTTGACATCCTCTCTCGCTCGAGACAAAATCGTTGCCAGTTGCTCTTCTCCACCAAACCCCTTCGTTAAGGTCTTGAGCAAAGAATCTTTCGTGGATTTCGTGCTAATAACGAGCTTCATGTAGTCGTCCAAAACCTCCATCTTCGGACTCGCGAGAGCTAGATACCCATCGCTACGAAGCTTGAGCAAGGTGAAGACATCGTCGACAGATTTTCTCTTTTGCAGCCACGATAGTAGCTGGGCATGCCGCAACCGCTGTATCGTGTTCATTTCGCCGCCTGCCCTCTGCGCTGTCATTAGTGCGTTTGCAACGGCGTCATCTCCGTAGTGCGCCATGAACATCCCAATCACGGATGCCTTATTGTTTTTATTCTGCGTGTTGAGCTCTTTGACGTAGCTCTCTAGAGCCTTCAAGTTGGGACTAGCCAGAGCATCGTCCATCCCATTCGTGAGCTTGAACCCTCTCAAAATCGGCTCTGCAGGTGGGTCCTTTGAGATCCAGGACCCCAAGTTGATCTTTGAAACACCCACCTTCGCTAGGTCTGTGAGCTTTCCAAGCCCAGCGCTGATCACTCTGTTCTCGCCATTCTTGGTATTCTGCGTGGAAACCCTCAAGAAGCGTGGTAGCGAGTTTTTTTTTTCTGGTTTGTCGATCGGTAGTCGAAGCCTTGTGGATAAATGGCTCCCCGTCGTTTTGGAGGCGGTAGACACAGAGATCAGCAAAGTTGCAATCGTACACAGAATCGCACCCGAGTAAAGCCGCATGACCTGTGTAGGCTTTTCAGTGATTCGAGAAAATTGACAAGTGGCAAAAAATTGACTCAGCCTTCGGATAATGCTTACGGTACAAAAGGGAGTTTTCAAAGTCAGCATAGCTTTTAAGATTTACATGTACTGTACTGCCTACATGCCGGTGATTACAGCAATTGAGGTTTTGTAATCTGGGAATGAATACTGTAAATGCATTGTATTTGTCGTAAAGTATGCAGAATCGAGTCTGGTACGAGAGCATACCCTTTTCCAGCTGACACTAAACATTTTGGAAGAGACTACGTACGCCGTTTTTTTGTAGACTGTGTACAGTACCAGGTGCATCGTTTCGAACCGTCTTACAAAGTTTGAGCTCATAACCGGGTCAACGGACTGGAAAGTCAACGTTGGTGACACCATCTGATTATCAGTTTTTAATGCATAAGCAAGTCAAAATGGACGAAGTCGGTGTAGAATAGAAACATCTTAACACCTTTAACCCCTTAGTTCCCAGGCTTTATTACGAGGGTATATTTTTTACTCCGTCCCATAAACAGTAATATGAGAATTTGTAAGAGTTCCCTTCTAATTTCGAATTTTGACGTGCGGGTTAGGGCGGTGTCTAAAATATACATGAGGGTATAGCCGGCATCTCCAAGCGATTGAGATCTGCTTACCAGCTTATGCTTGACAAAAAAACATAAGCAGTGACCTTTTTTGTCTATATCCCGTTTTTTGTGGCATTGCACACGGCCAGCAGCAGTGATTTCATTTCTTAGAGCCAATGAAAGAAATATAAAAATGTGGTATCAATTGATTGCATTGGACATAGCCACCCTCTTGAACACAACCCATTGCTTACACCACCATGCACCTCTGATCACCTGGACACGCTGCCAGCCTCGATTTCGGCGACGTCGCCTTCACCCCCAGCAGTACTCTCGCCAACTCCGCTGCCGCCGCCATCTCCCCCGCTGTCGTCGTCGTCACCACCAGCGTTGACAGTAGTAGAGCCTTGGGCTCGTCGCCTAGGCTTCTTTCCCGGTCGTGTTGCCGGCGGGCGCTCTCGTGTTTTGTGTCCCTCGAGCAGTGTCCTCGGGATGTTGTTCCTATTATTCCACTCTAGGTGCCATATACGAAAGCAGGTATCTCTGCCCTCGCGACCCACATTCCACAGATATTTACTACAGCCACCACAAGTTGCATTAGCGTAGCAATCCATACCACAAGCAATATCACCCACCGTTTGTTCCCGTTTGAACATTCCGGGCAGAAATACTTGGTGAATTTGCGCGGCTTGACCTTGTAGACAGCGCACACCTTACAGGAGCGCTGGCGGCGTTTCACCCCCTGTTCACACTGGACTGTATCCGGATTCTCTTCCAGCCTGTGGTCGCCTTCCACTGAATCCGTAGTATTCTCAGTGCGCGGACGCGACCCCTGTTCCCCTCTGGCTGGAGACGCTGCTGTGCGTTCCTGAGCGGTTGCTGCTCTCTAAAATTGCGGCATCATAAAATAAGTTAGCGTTATGCTGGATAACCAGAACCTTGCTCACCCTTGTGTTGGATGCGATTCGACATAATCTTACCTCGATCACCTCGAACGTTTCGGTCGCGTCGATAGCGAGCAGCAGCTCCATCAACGTTTCCATAAACGCAAAGTGTCGTGGAGGACGTTGGTCGTTTATCTTCCGGAAGTGTCGATACACGATGAAGGCGTTTACGACCGCCATGTCGAACAGCCCGAGAAAGAGAGTTTTATAGTACTTTCGCGTCTTGTAGGAGAGCTGGACGCTATATCGCTGCATCCTCAGCTGGTCATGGACGTCTACACCGCCCATCCAGCGGTGATAGCCCCGCACCAGTTCTGGAGCTGGGACGGGCTTCATTTCACCGTTGCCACGACGCACTACAGTACATAAGCATTAGTATGGATGTTAGAGCCTTCAAAATACTTAGAAACATACTCACTACCCCAGGCCGTCGGCTGCCACCAGAGGACAGCATGTGCACTGGGGTTCGATCCATCCACATGACGGCTGTCAGCTGCGGGAAGCGCTTGTTTTCGGTCAACTTGATGGTACCCTGTGCTGGGATGGTAACCTTTTTCTTATTGACGGTCTTCGTTTTCATCTTCGTGACCACGTCTTTCGCAAACCCAGAGCGATCCACAGAGATCGTTCCGGTCCGGTACATTCGCCGGTGTAGGAACTCCAGTGCCAGCTTTACAGAGGTATAGATGCGGTCGGTAATGACCAGTCTCCACGGCGAAGTAGTGGACGGATGATAGAGGGCGTTCATGTTTCGGAGCACCGCCGCTTCGCCTGTGTTGTTGTCCTTAGGCACTGGGGTTTGTAGATGCGCCTTGGCAACGCAATATACTTCAATTCTAGTGAAACCCAGAAACAAAACGTTATGTTAGCTAAATGTTGGATGGCCAGCGAGATTTGATGCCTTATGTTTGACATCAGACAACATAAGGACTTTAACCAAAAAAATGATGGCGAGTTCAAACTCGCCATCATTTTTTGACGCACCTCATGCAGTACGCGGTTTTGGCACAGGCTGCAACGAACACCTTCGTCCCCCATTTGTGGGGTTTATCCTTGCTGAACTGGCGAGTTGGATTGTACCGGGAACGGGACGGCAATGTAGTTTCGTCGAAGCTTATAACAGGGGCGCTTGGTATCCTCGGGCGAAAGTTCGTTGTAGCACGTCAACAACAGGCCGTATTTTCCATGCTCGGTCGAGCCGTGCCTGGGGTGACTTGTTATTCGAGAAGTGAAGGTAGCCCATTATGTGAAAGAATCGGTTCTTGGTCATGAACTGTCCAAATCGATTCGCTGGCAGTGCGCCAACCCTTTTTAGAGACCAATGAGCCGCAATGCCCTTCCGGATAGGTGCCAGCATCCGTGCCATCACTCGTAGCACCTCCCAGGCTTCATTGTCCGCTACGCCAGCTATACGCCGCTTGATATCACCAAGCTCTTCTATTTCTCCTCCAGCCCGCCGTTGTTGGGACCGAATCGCCCGTGCACGCTGTGGAATGGATTGGGAATGATATCGATTGCTTTCAATCGCAATCTGACGCCAGAGCTTGGGCGGCATAAAGTAAAACAGCAAAGCCAACGGGTCTTCTGCAACTGCAAGAACACTCGTTGATGGTCCATACGGTCCATCGTACAGGTCCTTGTACGTGGGGTCTGCACCAAACTTATCAGGATCTGACATCAACAGAACCATCATTATGTTAGTCCTTCTGTTGGATGTCCCGGTCCGCACACACAATTATGTTGAATTTGACCACCATAGCGTACCGTACTCCCACCCGGTACTTTTCATTGCCTTGATAGCTTCACTGTCCTTTGCTACTGACGACCACGCATACGCAGGAAGCTCATCTTGTTCTTCATCAGTATCCTCGTCGGTCAGCTCTCCAATTTCCCAGTCCGCAACCCAGGTGCAGTCATCATCTTCCGCATCGTCTTCATCTTCAGCCTCTTCATGCAGATCTTCATCCTCATCTGAGTTGAGGCCGGTGCACGTCTGAGCTCCCGAGTCCATCGTGTTGGGGTCTCCGTCGACAAAGCACGTTGGTATCGCCGTTGTCGCCTCTGGGTTATCGTCTTCGGGACCACTGGATTGAGCCTGCATTCAAAACCAGTGACGTCTTATGTTAGTCTTGTGTTGAATACCCTTCGTCAGCACAATCGTTATGATGAATACATAAACATAACGTACCGAATCGTCTTCTCCTTCCTCGCTCTCATCGTGAAGGATACGTCGGCGGCGCTTCCTTGATGATCTGGTACCAGCGCGCTTTCTCTTCGCGATGGTGGACGACTGGAGTTCTGGGCTTGTCCGGATAGAAGGGGCTGCCTCACTGGTCTCCTCAACCTCGACTTGGGATATAATCCCGGCAACTGCTGCTTCTACGTCCGCAGCTACATGGTCTTAGGACTGTGGGCTGGAAGATGATGCAGCATGTGTCGGTGTATCTCCCCCGGGTGTCGGAAGGGCACTATTCCACATGGCCGGAACCTGCACCGGGGCTCTCTTCTTACCTGGTGGCGCCTTCGTCTTGCCCACCATCTTCTCGTCCGCTCGCGGCGCTGGGTTTGTCGATGGTGTCTTCTCTCCGTCCGCAGGCACGGGTATGGCTTCAACTGGGACTTCGATATCTTCTGCCGATGCTTCGGCTCTTTTGGCCTCATCATCCTTCTCCTCCGCCGCATCAACGCCGCTGCCGTCATCGACGCAGGCTTTCGGTTTCGGGGCGTTTAGTGATTTCGCTGCGGCCTTCTTTTGGGGGGCGTGCTGATTGTCAGCTGCTCGTCGAACGCGTCGCTCCCGCCGGAGAGCGTATGCGGATTGCATGCTCCTCGCTTCATCCGGTTTGCTACGGGGTTTCTTGCTAGTGGAAGCCGCCATTGTTCGTGCCAGCTCCTTTTCTCGAATGAGCGAATTCAGTGACTGTCGGCCAACAATATTTGGTGGGTGACGACACCCTTTTTCTGGTGCTCTGCAGAAATTCCAAACCCTACACCTGTGCATTCGTTCGTTTTACACACACGAAATAAACTTAATCTTTGTATACAGTCAGGCTGATACAAACTATAAGTAAACAACTTCCTTATGTAGTACGGTACAACATAACATAGATGCTGCGACAAAAGTGAATTAGGGTATACACCCCTTATGTTGTAGGGTCCAACATAATGGGAACTAAGGGGTTAAGGGGATGTTTCATCCGAGGATCTCGCTTGGCACCGACATTCACTCTCATACAGGAGTGAATGTTACAGGAGTGAATGTCGGTGTCAATCGAGATCTAAGAACTAAGAGCGTTTTCCCTCAAGTCTTTATGCTGTTTGTCCCCAAGTCGAAAAGGTAATCGCCCCGTGCCAGTTTGCTGACCTATTGTATTATGAAAGCGACTAAATTTGTAAACGAAATCATGCTTACATAGCAGCTTTTATTTAGCTAAGATATCGGTAGCGATAGAACTGCATTACAGGACAAATGTTTCCTTAGAGATTACATGGCGCGAAGTCATATCCGAGAATACACAGCTAAACCAAATTAGAACGAAGACACCGCAGTTGTAGTTATCCAGTTGCGTGAGCCACTCGCATCGCGTGAATCGAGAAATGTGTACGCACGTAGGTCTTATTGTAGAACCGCACTTCTTCTGGCAGAATGATGCTTGTGGTTTTGCTTTTTCTGATTCTTTGGTTTCTTGTGCGGACGCGTGTATTTGTTCGAACAGAAAATATCCATCACACCACATGAATACAAAATCTGCATCAATAGCTAAGATTACAATGATAAGCATCGAAATAATTTAATACAATCTCAGCCTGTGCCACAACTTGAGATTGGCACACAAACCTGGTATGCTCGGCGACAGTAGCTCCGTAAGAACGCCTCCAGTGTCTTCCAGGCGTCGAATAGCTTCACGTCAATCTTCGAAACGTGAACCAAATCATCCCGAGCGACGATAGCACCATCTCCAGAGCCACGATTCGAAACGGTAGGTATGTTTCCACTGGTAGTGTCCGATTCAGACGCACTGGAGGATTCAGAGCTGCCATTGGTGCTGATATCATCGGATCCAGAGATTTACGAAGTCATTGCACGGCTGTGTGAGCGAGAGCGCCACTTGCTATGGTCATTTTTGCGGCGTTTAGGCAGCTTACCCCCACTTCGGCTTCTACGACGCGATATTGCGTGCTCGGTCGTTTCTTCTTGCGCGTCCGTGCCCGCTGGCGTAGCGATGATCTAGAAGTTTTGGCATCACTGTCGCGATCGCTACTACTGGAAGCCTCACTTCCGGAGGCTTCCTTGCTCCGTTTGGGCGCGCGGGCGTGTCTGCGCGGCATTCCGGAGGTTAAAAACCCAGCCACGTGCTTGCTGTGTGGACTAAATTTGAAATGGACGGAGGAAGGGGGCGTCGGTCAGAGTGATGGTCATGGAGTGGATCAGTCCATCCGGTCAGGAAGGGGATATACATGCCACTAAATTAGACTTTCTTCCAAAAAACGGTGTACGCAGCAACTCTTAAACCTCTTTTGGAGAGCGGTAGACATAATTTGACACGACCGAACACTTATGCCTCGAATTGGCCGCTGGCATACACTTTTCTGATGACTAGCAAACACTGAGAGAAAGGACGTGAGACTTCACCTCTTTTACGTACGGCTGCACTTTCCGCCCAGAACCTGCACAAAACGGGCGAAACGCTCATAATTACTGAACTTTGTAAACTAATTGTGAACAACCCGCTCGTAATTACCTGACTTTGTCAAACTAATTGTGAACAGCCCACTCGAAATTACAGAACAACCCGCTCGTAATTACCGCTCCACAGTTCAGTACAACTATTGAATATAATAATGCTAACCACCAAATCGATAGAAAAGGTATTAAATTTGCATGGAAAAATGTTTGAGCTAAGCACAATTTTTATTGTTGCTAAAGAGCAGATATGTAGGGATATAAAAATATTAAGCCCGCTAGCGCTGAATTTGGCTCTACAACTTCGTCTGGCGATTAATTCCAAACCTCAACCACAAGCGTCAGATACTCTCCTACCGGACTACCACCCAAACGTTTGAGCGATGCCCTCCCAAACTCGTCCTGGACTAAGCGTCCGAGCTGCATGTCGAGTTGGACTTCGTCAAGCACCGATTGGATCAGTTTTTCCTGCTTAAGCATTTTTTTCAGTGAGAACAGGCTCAGCGAAATGTTTGTTACAATAGATGGCTGCACAGGTTGACGAACTCAATACTCAAGACACGCGAGCTGGTCATTTCGAAAAAACAAATTAGCGCCGATATTGACCCAACGTCAACGTTCGTTTTTACAAATCGACAGAACGAAAGTGGATTCCCGTTTGTGGGAAATGGCGAGGACGATGAACCTTTGATTTTGTGTATTACCAGTCTGCAATTCATGCAAAACGTCTTGGTTTTTTCACCTGGATGCAGCTTTCAAACTGAGTGACCTGGGGGTATCCAGACATTACCTGTGTCTTTACTGACCGGCAATGAATCTACCTCCTAGTCAGTATGTTTATTGTGAGCCAACGAACTGAGCGTGAAACCTATGAGGCTGTTGGTAGTTTCGTCAGGGTTTTCGGGAGCGGTTGGGTGTAGGACTGCGTATCGACGCTGTGATGGGAGACGCGGAGAAGGCTCAGGTTAATGGACTAGCTGCTATCAGTGGGGTTGAGAACAGAATTTACCTGCTGTGCTTTTTCCACGCACTGTACAACTTATGAAAGCGTATCCAGCACCTTGCCGAACCCCTTCGAATTGTTGTGTACCTCGGAGCTCTGGATATGCACAACACGCTTAGCAGGAACTATCTTTCTGGCGTGGAATGAAATTTCTAAAACTAGCTGCTGGGCAAAGAACAAAAAACTTTCACGAGCTATTTCTTCAGCTAATGGGTGTGTAGTTTCCACCGTAATACAACGGAGGTCGGAAACGAAGTTTTCGAGCTCGACGAAAGAGAAGTCCATGTAGATGACAACGAAGTCTACGCACATGACAAAGTAAGCAAAGTATCAGGATCCCGTCCAACAAGAGGCTGGCAAAGGATACCTCGACGGAAATAGCTCCACCGACGACGACCTCGAGCTTGTTTTGTCCGTCACGTCCCAGTAACAACGGAAGTCTAATTCTGGGTGCACGGTCCAAGCAGTAGTAGTCGAGGGCGTCGAGTAGATAGAGCTGCTTCATTTGGTCATTCGCTCGAGCACTCACGATCGATTCAACCACCGCGCTCACAAGTAGACAGCGCACAACTTCAGCTCCCACCACACCACCCCCGGGCCTCCTCGGTTTGTCTTGCGGACATGCCGCGCCGAGACTAGCTTCATAAACTGAGAAATGAAGCGGCTGTTGCCCTAACATTGTTTCTTGTCAGGAGAGAGGAAGTGGCTAGTCGCTTCTGGCGGTGGCAGATATTTCATTCGCCAGGGGCTTTTGCAACTAGGAAGAATCCCTCTGAAGGTATCAACACAAGCGTAAAGAGATACACACAACGCAAGGCGTGTGGCACTAGCTACAGAACTTCTGACGATATCGGAAGACTACTCTATTCGCCTTCCCATTTTTCTAGCGATATCTAGAGAAGCGGGAAGGCAAATAGAATAGTCTTCCGATATCGTCAGAAATTTCATAGCTAATCTCCTTGTGCCACACGCCTTGCGTTGTGTGTATCTCTTGATGCTTGCGTTGAAAACTTCACAGGATTGTTCGAAGTTACAAAAGCCCCTGGTGAATCAAAAATGTACCACCGCCTGAAGCGACTAGCCACCCATTGTCTGTATAATAGTTCGTGAAAGTTTCTAGTTTTCCTTCCAGTAGCCATTCTTTAGAAATGCGATTCCACTCCAGAAAGAGATGATCCCTGCTAAGCGTGTTGTGCATATCTAGAGCTCCGCGGTGCACAACAGCTCGAAGAAATTCGGAAGTGGACTGGATACGCTTTTGCGCGCGGTACTGTAAGTGGCAAAAAAACATCAGGTAAATTCTGTTCTCAACCCCACTGATAGCAGATAGTCCATTAACCTGAGCCTTCTCCGCGTCTCCCATCACAGCGTCGATACCCAGTCCTACACCCAACCGCTCTCGAAACCCCCTGACAAATCTACCAACAGCCTCATAGTATTCACGCTCAATTCGCTGACTCACAATAAACATTACGTGAATCCACACTCGTTCTTTGATTTCCAAAACCGAACGCCGACGCTGGGTCACTATCGGTCCTGAATGATTTCGAAATGACCAGCTAGCGTGTCTTAAGTATTTATTTCTTCGACCCGTGCAGCTATCAATTGTAGCGAACATTTCACTGGACCTGAGCGCATGATGGTAAAAGTAGCACTGGGGACGGGATCTTCGGCGCTCGCAGAAGGTTACTCCATATTAATCCCGGTGGTACATCACTCTCATCGATGCGTTGGATGTACTCCCGCATTTCAGGAGTAGCACGTGAGCGTGGCCCTACAAGCGCACGGCGTACCGCCTCGTGAATGCTTCTCAGTGCTCTCGAGAACGACCCACTCCGACGAGCGTTCGCAGTGCTGGACCTTGTATTGCACTGCACACTTCTTTGGTAACCTCGATTCTGCGCGAGTCGGATTCTTACATTGCAGGCGGCGCTCGGCCATTTCGTGGTTACCCGGGCAAATGCTGCACCATTTTGCTCTCACTAAAAAAGGCTTGAGCAGGAAAAACTAATCCCATCGGTATTGACAAAGTCGGATTGGACATGTGTGGTGAAGTGCTTTCTCAGAAATAAGAGAATGGACCTGACGCGGGGTCACTATCCCGAATCAGTGACAATTTCAAGTGATTAGAGAGGATTTGGGTTGTCTGGCACGGATGCAAGTTGTCGGTGGTGGATTGGCCATGACGAGCAACACCCCGTACGACATGACGATGGATCTGGTATGAGCGATGTACGAGAAGGCAAGATCCACCAAGACTTATCTCGGATCCACCCTTACCTGGATTCACTTAGGTGGATATGGGATATACTATGTACCAGTGGATCGAGTGTGGATCCTATGAAGGAATGGTGGTAGGTGCCATCCGAAGGTGGATCTAGTAGCCACGGCTAATGTGGAGTCAAGATCCACCGCGAGGTACCTCGGATCCGATACTTCCGAGTTTGGATCCAAGGAGGTAGGATCCCACATAGAGGGACCTGGATCCAGGGTATAGGGATGATGGATGCAGTGGATCTCGAACTTTCGTGGGACAATGGAGAGTACAGACGGTTGCGAGATGATGTTGGATGATTGGAGAGCTCAGATCCACGACGAGTGTACATTCACAGTGAATTGGATCCAAGCGACCTGGATCCGGATGAGTGTACCCATAATAGGGTGACTATAATGATTACGCCATGGATCCGGTGGATCTGAAGATAATACAGCTGGGATGATGGGTCAAGGAAAGAAGGGACATGCAGCCAAGCCTGGTAAGGGATTTAACGAGTGAAAGACATAGAAGGTAGAAATCCAGGCAGGTATAGGCTTAAGTATCAATACAGAACTCAATTTGCACAGTATCACACAAGTGCCTTCCTGCTCTCAAGAATCGGAACTACATTGGCCGTACGAGCTCGAAGAAGGTTGGGAATTGCGAATCTAGCGTTGGTAGTGATAACTGGATAATACATTGGCCAGATCCTACAACCTAGTGAGCTTTTCCTTTACTTGTGCAGATCCGACAGGTTAACCGAATTTACTACTTGGTCGGTCATACCTTAGAGGCTCTCAACTCTCAAGATCCCGTCACAGGAGGCGGCAAGTACGACGCAAAGGAAACGCAAAGGCAAGGGACACACCCGCAAGGCAACCCTACGGCCAGATCCACGATCTAGGCCCCGATCCATAAGCTCGAATATTCGCTTAGGATTCGGAACCATCCACGGACGCAGAGTGAAGATTTTCCACTGCTGCTCCACCCCATCCCCACGTCTCGCCAAGACACTCAAGCTTCACCACTTGAACTCTTCGGAAGTTACCGAGAGAGCAAGATCCCGCCCTACCGACGGGTACACAAGGTGAGGAAAGTTCGGCAGAACACGGATCATCGGGGGACCCCCTCCGTTAGTCGGTGTCTGGGCGCAGTTGGTAAGTTGGATCCGGCAATCTCGCAGATTTTGCTGATCCCGCTACACCACACATGCAGCTCGGTATGCTTGGTCCAGACAATTTTGGAGGACGTCGGGCAATCGTTTGGGTGGTGGTCTGGTAGGAGAGTATTCGCTTGAGGTTGAGGTTCGGAAATGACCGCCAGACAGAGGTGTAGAGACAATCCAGATCTAGCGGGCTTAATATTTTTTTATCCCTGCATATCTGCTCTTTAGCAACAATAGAAATGTGCTTAACTCCAAACATTTTTCCATGTAAATTTAAAACCTTTTCTATCGATTTTGTGGTTAGCATTATTATGCTCAATGGTTGCACTGAACTGTAGAGCGGTAATTATGAGCGGGCTGTTCACAATTATAATGCTTGACAAAGTTCGGTAATTATGAGCGTTTCGCCTGTTTTGTGCAAATTCTGTGCGGAAAGTATAGCCGAAAAAGAGGTGAAATCCCACATCCTTTCCCTCAGTGTCACCAGAAAAGTGTATGCCAGCGGCCAACTCGAGGCATAAGTGTTCCGTCGTGTCAAATTATGTCTAATGTTCTCCTGCAAGTGTATAGTGCCGGCTGGAAAATGGTATGCTCTCGCACCAGACTCATAAATCGAGCACCCACCCTAGTGATAAACGACAAAAGCTTTGCAAAGCACAATACAGTTCATGTATTACTAAGTCGGTAACCCGATCTCCGTAAGCTTTACTATTTGGTCCAGATTGATTTATTACATTTTTTAAGTCAAGCTATCTAGGTCCCCACGCAGCAATCTGATTGGCTAACCGAACATTTAAATTAATGTTTGGGTATTCTAAAAGTTTCCTAAAGCGAATCAAGTTATAATATTAATAAAAGGAAAATGGAGGAGATTTGCTTTACCCCTTTATTAGGGCGTGTTCGCGTTGTGCCTGGAGATGGAGATGGTCTCATCTCACAAAATACGTCTAACAATTGATTGGCCAAAAACCATTTGTTACAACTGCACAACTGGAGATTAGAGGTGATATCCTTCTCCACCTATTGGAGGTGGAGACAGGAGACGGAGGTAGAGACGAGAGGCTCACAATTTGTTATGGAGGAGGACATTAAAAACGTTTTGCTAGCTGTGTGTGCTGCAGTAGGACATGCAGCTGTACTACTAGCCACCGACGACGAACCCGCCACTAAGGAAGGGCCAAAGCAGGTTCTTACGGTCTCTTCGCTTAAGTTTGAGCCTATGCTTCAATCTGCAGCCCACTCCAGCTGGTTTGAAGATAATCTTCGCTGCACACAGACTACATTCTTGCGGATTGCAAGTTTCTTAGCGCAACATGGAGTTCTTTTCGCGTCAGCAAAAGTCAAGCAGCATTCGTATAATAAGAAGGTGGCTGCTTCGTTGTATTTCTTGGGATCTTCCGGTGGTTATCGTGAGACGGGTGCTGCAATGGGGATGTCGCGAAGTTACGTCATGGAGATTACGAGTGAAGTAGTGCGTTGTCAACAAGCAAACAAAAAGAGAATATGCGAACTATAACAACAGTTGTATGCAAATAAGTATACTCATGAGAGGAATATGAACGAGTGGCTGCGTGAGATGCAGCTCCAGCGTAATGAGTTACTCCATTACAAGAAGGTGATTTCTGACGAGGAGTTTGCAGAAATTATCCTAAGTAATGTGTTGCAGACACATCGTGAAGTTGTTCGTCAATTCTCAAAACATTACGACCCTGGTTATCAGCATTCGTCCCCATCTTCAGCTCAAGTGATGAGCGCTCTCCGAACTGAGCCAGAGCTTGACGCACGGAGTGATGAGCCTTCACTAGGACCAAATATCTCGTCCGCGCAAGCTGGCAAGAAGCAAGGCAAACTTCAGAACCAGCAGCAGGGCCAAGAAAGAGCTAAAAAGCGTGGTCGCGGTAGATACAAAGCCAAGAGTAATCAGAATCAGAATTCTGGTGGTTCTCCTGGAGTTCAAACTGGTAACAAGAAGGAAAAGGAGGACACTCGTGAATGTTGGAATTGCCACGAGACCGGTCACATCCAGAGAAATTGCCCCCGCTCAAAACCCGATAACGACGAGTCAAAATCGCAACTTCCAGAGCGCAAACGCTGGGAAAATAAGAAAAAATCTGGAGGTAGCAACAGTAACCAGAGACAAATTGCCATGCTTTCACGACAGGAGTGTAAACCAAAGCCTGTTGCTGCACAGCAAGCCATCAATGTGGTTGTGGAGTGGATCTTGGATTCTGCAAGCGATTGTCATGTGTGCACTAGCAAAGATATACTGTCGAGTTTTCGCCAAGATGATGGTCCATTAGTATTTGACTGGGAAGGCAAGGCATCAAGCAATTCTGGGCAGGTTGGGGACGTGGAAGTCCGTGTGAAGAACGAGAGTGAACCGCACGCAAGTGCATCGCTGCAACTGTCTAAGGTGCTCTACACCCCCAGCGGAACTAATAATTTGCTAAGCTTAGATAAGCTGGAGCAAGACGGATGGGACTTCATAAAAGTGAAGAGAACGAAATGCGCGTGGCTCCGAAAAGACAAAATATTATTGAAGTTAGTGAAGACAAGTGGACGATATCGACTTCGCTCCACGGCCATTTCTTCGCAGCAAGTAAAGTCCATTACACGTGAAAACGAGCAAGCTCTCGCGCGATGGCACACCCGCCTCGGACATCTGAATTATGGAGCCTTGCAGGAAATGGTGAGAAACGAAACTGTTGGTGGTTTAGATTTG
The DNA here is from genome assembly GCA_011320135.1 of Phytophthora betacei. Classification (NCBI taxonomy): domain Eukaryota; phylum Oomycota; class Peronosporomycetes; order Peronosporales; family Peronosporaceae; genus Phytophthora; species Phytophthora betacei. The sequence continues at coordinate 1,734,028 of JAANHX010000241.1, forward strand.
TCTGGCAGTGTGTGTGCACCTAGCGATCGATGCTGAACGTGCGTATAATCGCGAATGAAGCGAATGTCCTACAAGAACCTGGATACTGCTAGATCAATTGTATCTTACCAGAAGCTTATGTCTGACATGTGCTATGTGGGTGTGGCTACCTACAACGGATACGAGCATTTCCAGCTTGTGGAAGATGAAGCTACACGTTACGTGTGGGGATTCCTCTTGAAGAGGAAGCAAGAAGCATGTGACGTGGTAATGAAGCATATTGCCTGGCTTCTAGCGCAAAATCACAAAATTGAGGTGTTCGGTTCTGATCAAGGGCGGGAACTTGTGAACAACACTTTGAAAATGTTTCTGAGAGCTCGAGGGATTATGCTTGTGACCACAAACGCCTACAGTCCTGAAGAGAATGGATTAGTAGAGCATGTGAATGGGCTAGTGCTGTCTCGAGTCCGCAGCTTATTAACTACGGTGAACATGCCGAAATTGCTGTGGGGAGAGGCATTTACGTTTGCTGTGGAGTTGTTGAACATTAGTCCAACTAGTGCATTAGCGGGTGAGACTCCATATACTCGACGCTTTGGTGAGCGACCAGATATCTCTTCTTTGAGAATGTGGGGCTGTCTGGCGTATTCGTTCACACAGAAAGTATTGAGAAAGGATAAATTGGAGAATCCGGGGAAACCATGCCTGTTTCTTGGATATGCAACGAATACAATCAGCTACCGCGTGTTAGACTTGAAGACGGGTAATTTTGAGGAATGCAGAACGGTTGAGTTTGCTGAAGATTGGACAGTGGAGTCGGTTATGTCGAGAAGCTTCTGCACAACCGAAACTCCCACAGCAATTATCAACTTCCGATCAAGATTCCCTATATTCGACTGGATAATTTAACATCGCCGAGTTCTTCTACGACTCTCGGAACGCTAGATAATGAAAAACATCGTGATAAACGGCAGTGTCGCCATGAGCTAGTAGATCTCCGCACAAGTACCGTAGTTGAGACTCCAACCACTCTGGGTGGGCCAACGTTGGCTACCGTACCTTCAAGTGGTATGTCGAGTGCGAATCCGACGAGATCAGCAGAGGCTGAGGCTCGATCGTCGCGTGCACGCGGGCTACGCGAATGGAATCCTACTGAAGATTGTTCGGTCTCTGATGGAGGAGGTGATGTAGAAGGTGAGAAAAACCTGTCTAACCGCAGTAATTCTATGCCTTCGAAGGCGTCACTAGCTCTCAGTGATCTGGATGATGAATGTGTGGATTCTAGTGGGAGTCACTCTGGTGAGTATGCTGTAATTGCGAATGGCGAACCGATGGAAGATATTTCCCGCTTAGTGGGGGGAGATAGAGAAGCAGAAGATGAAGCGAAAAATGATCCGAGTACATCCTTTCGGAGATCGACACGTGTTCGAAGACCGAATGCTCGACTATCTGACTTTGAGCTGGACATTCCAGCAAGCCTAGTCATACAGGCGGTGAACGAGGTGCTGGAGCCTACGTCGGTAGCCGAAGCACTGAGTGCTCCAGATGCGAAGAAATGGATTGAAGCACTAGAGACTGAATACAAAGAACAGATACGAAATCATGTTTGGGAATTAGTGGATCGTCCAGCCGGGGTGAAAATCCAGAAGAATAAGTGGGTTTTCGTCAAGAAGAGGAACGCACTAGGCGAAGTGTGTAGATACCGAGCACGGATCACTATCAAAGGATGCCAGCAAGAACTCGGTATCAACTTCTGGGAAACCTACGCTCCTGTGGCTAAAGCTGAGTCAGTGAGATTTATCCTGCTGCTGGCGCTGTTCCTAGGTCTACTATGTCGTCAAGTGGACTTTGTCACGGCTTTTCTTAATGGACCATTCGATGGTGTGGACATTTATATGGAGCAGCCCGAATACTTTGACGACGATACTGGTCGTGTCTGGAAATTGCAACAAAGTCTCTACGGTTTGCGCCAAGCGCCTCGCATTTGGTACAGAACACTTGATAAATATTTACGAAAGTGTGGCTTTGAACGTACCAAAATGGATGCCGGTGTGTATGTGAGAACAGTGGGAGAAAACAAAGTATACGTGACGGTATACGTCGACGATCTTTTGATCGTTGGAACTGAGTCCGACATTGAGATTGTGGTGGCAGAGCTCAAGAGTGAGTTTAAAATTAAGGACTTGGGTGAAGTGAAGCACTTGTTAGGGATGGAGATAACGTACGTGCCCGGGTGCATGCTGACGATTTCTCAGAAGAGCTACACAGAGAAGATTCTAGTGCGTTGTAAGATAAATAAGTGCAAGCCTGTCCCTACGCCTCAAGTGAAAGGAAACTTCCCTGTGCCTGGCAACCCGGATGTGGAATCGGTGTGTGTGAACCCAGACCCGGATGTGGATTACCGACAGATTGTTGGCTCGTTGCAATATCTGGTGCAGTGTACACGCCCGGATATAGCCAACGCTGTGCGGACGCTAGGAAAGTTTCTAAATTGCTTTACAAGAGAGCATTACGTGCTGGCAAAACGGGTGTTACGTTACCTGAGAGGAACGTCCGACTACGGTCTCATATGGACAAGATCTGAAAAGCCGGATCTGCAGTTTGTGGCGTATGTAGACGCATGGAGACCTCCAAAGAAAGAAGTGCAGGTTGTGGCATATGCAGACGCAGATCTAGGAAATGAAAAAGATGATCGTCGATCTGTGACTGGGTTCGTGCTTCAAGTAGAGGGATGTACGTACGCGTACACAAGCCACAAACAACGCCTAATAACGGACGATACATGATGTTCAGAGTTTGTTGCAGCTGCTGAGTGCTGTACGATGATAATCTGGACACACAATCTTTGCAAGGAGTTAGGACTTCGTCGCAAGATGACGATTCTCTACGATGATAACCAAGCGGTGATTAAGGTGATCGAAGCAAATACTGGGGACTACAAACTGAAAGGAATTGATCTCAAGTATCACAAGATTCGTGATTACGTTGAGCAGAAAGAGTTCGTTTTGGAGTACTGCCCTTCCGAGGACATGTTGGCGGACATCCTGAGCAAACCCCTCGGTCCGACCCAGTTTCGAAAGCTACGACAGCTTTTGAATGTTATGCCGATACCTCCTTCTCCAGATGCAAGTGATGAAAATTGACAAGCTGTATCAGTCGCCAGGAACACGAAGTGGGAGTGCGACGAAGGTCGTGTTACTGTGCATACCTATTGTAGCTGTGTATACAGCTGGGACTGTACAGTTGCAGATGGAAGTATACGCCCGTTAGTGTATAGTGTTAACAAAGGGGGTTGTCACCTTCGAGGTTTCCTCCTTAATCCCAAAGTGCTCCGTGGGAAGACGTTCTCTAGTTGCTTTCTGTCATCTAAGCTGCTCCTTGCCCTACTGATTGCCTGCGCAACGTGCCAGAAAACACTGCTAATGTGGTCAAGGAGACTGTAGACTGGACGAAACACTGATGCTTGTGTTCTTCAGCACAGAAATAGACCGAGTTTTTTCAGCAATTTTAAATCCTCGTCAGTACGGAGTGCTTACATATTTACATGCATAGACATGACACAGCTTCGACGCAACAGCAATTACAGTAACTACTGTTGCATAGCCAACTTAGAGTATTGTGAACTCTGAGCGGATTATCAGCTACACGACAGTGTTGTTACGGTAGCGCTTCAGAAAAAATTGGAGGTGTTTCAAATACAACATGTTTACTCTGTCTGTGAGCCCTTAATTTATTTTGACGGACACGTAGACACCAGAGTAAATGACCTGTTCTTCGTGTGTGTGATACTCTATGATGTGAGAGTCCTCGGTAAGAGCATCTCCACCTGTAAAACCTATTCAAAGTCTTGATGGGCTTTAAGACCCATGTTTTCCCGTGTGTAGAACTTCAGCAGTAGTACTCTCTCCAAGAACACTTGTTTTATCCTAATAAAATGCATAATTTGCTCATGTTTGCCACATAAAAACGAGAGCTCTCATAGTTTTGTTATTCTTTATTGAATCGGCGGGGTTCTTGTAACCGATTTTTTCGAAGATAGTATAATTATAATTTAAAAAAGGCATGATTGGCGTCCAAGTATTTCTAAACAGGTATTATCCAGATTTCTAAACAAGTTTTGTCCAGGAATGGAATTTTTTTAATTTTTTTTGAAAAAATCATTTTTCCTCACAACCACCGATTGGGAGAACAAGTCACGCGGCAGCTCCCTGACCCCATGAGTGCGGTCCCTCTTCCTCCCTCGCCATGACACGGACCCACAAGACTGCCATGATCAAGGCACAGATGGTCGAGGAGGTTCGCCTCGAAGAAGAAGAAACACGCCGGCGAAACGAGACTTGGGTTGCAGACCTTGAAAGCGCGCGACCGCGCTCTGATAAAGCTGCCGCGTTCGGCCGCGCGAGCGAGCGCCAGAGCGACGATCCCGTTATACCTCTTACTACAGGAACTAAGAACGCAGAGGAAGAGGCCTACACAGAAGAAAAAAAGAGGGAATAGAAGAGCAAGAAGCCGAAGAAGGAGCTGCAGAAGAAGTAAGAGAAAAAGAAGGTGATGAAGAAGAAGAAGCTGAAGAAGAAGACGAAGAGGACATTGAGGTAAAGGCTTCTGGAGTAAAGGAAAGGAAAGAAATGATTACTTTCGGATGTGGAAGATGAGTATTTGGCTGGGGTCCAAGATTTTGATGGATAAACTCAAACCGCGTCAAGCACAGTAACGGGTCCAACTGCACGCTATCTGATTCAAATATTGTATCCTATACTTGGTCACCCCAGTAGTTGGCGTACTCACCCTTGTCAATGAGCGCCATGTAAAACAATATACCCAGGAACTCCATCATCTCATCAAGTGTTACTTTAGGTCGCATTAACCCAATTAACGCGGGATTCTGTATTCGACAGATTAAGTGATATTGCAGGTGTAAATATTCCGAGAGCTTATACGCGGATAGGATGACGTAAATTCCCCGCATATACAGATTTGAAGGGCTTTGGGTGGGGGGGGGTATCACTGAGGATCAGCGCTGGTGAGATAGACGGGTATTTTCAGGCATCCATTGAAAATACAGTTTAAGCGGTGAAGAAGTATGAAAATTCAGTTCCCAACCATTTTATCCCCCCACCTAGCTGCCACTCATTCTTAAAACGATGGACGTGCTGGACGGTGTGGATACGAAGAAGTTCAAGAAGCTGTGGAGTCAGCTCGTAAAGGACGGCTGGAAGGCAAGGCCGCCGACGGGGCTGAGCGTCGGGCACACGTACGTAAAGGCTGGTGTGAAGGGCAAGTTTCGCAAGGATCGCGTCAATGCGGACTATTTTTGTTGTACGATGATTGGTATATTCTATTGGTAAATGTGTGTACTAAGTGTACATGATTTCTAGGGACGCGCCGAGACGGGTTACTGCGCAAGGTGAGCTAATAATTCTGCGTACGACAGAATAACGAAAGCTGTAGGCAATCTAGTTTTGTATAGCTGCGGCATCAAGCAACTAGCTACAACCGTAATGGTATTCTGTATGATTCAGCGTTGAAGTTTATCTAGGAGCTGAGCCAGACAAGAAGAAGAAGCAAGGCTCGTCACAGAGAGCCGTCATCCGCAATATCACAAAAACGTTTGACGGACAGGCGAGGCAAAGATTGATTGTAGTGGATAACTTCTACAGCTCGCCTGCGTTGGCACTCGCGTTGCTTACTGTGGGGTTCTACTACGTCGGTACTCAGCGTTCGGACAGACTTGGGTGGCCGTCAGATCTCATGTTCCCACAGAAGAAAAGGGCGAAGTACATGCCGAGGGGGACGTACGGGATCGCGCAGTGAAGACAGTACCCAGCACTTGTTGCCACGGCCTGGATGGACTCCAGTCCTGTGTATCTGATCGCCACGGGGTGCTCCACCACGCAGACCCACGTGACGAGGAAGGACAAGAAGACAGGAGCTCTCACACAGGTTCCGTGCCCGCAACTGATCGCAGACTACCATTCTGGAATGGGTGGCGTGAACACCCACGACCAGATCCGCCTTCAGCGGTATTCGATACAGCGTTGCGTGGCATTCAAGAAATACTACCGCCAACTATTTCTCGCCTTCATAAATATGGCACTCGTCAATGGCTTCATTCCTCACAAGATGGTAATGAAGCGGAAAGGTAAGCGCGCGCCCACGCACGCGGAGTACATGCCGCGGCTTCACGTGGAGTTACTTGCAGTTACAGCTATAAGTTTCCGTACCAACCGACACGCAGAAGATCCGGCGATTGTGCCGACCGGAAATCTTGACCACGTGCTGCGCACCACTGATGAACTATACAAGGCTAAATCCGACAAGAGCAAAGGGAAGAGCAAAAGCTGACAGCATATCTGCAAGGCATGCTCGGCGATGAGCCCACCCAATGTGAAAAGCTTCGAGAGCAGGTTCTACTGTCGTGAATGCTCGGAGGCTCTTGAAGGATATATTCCTTTGTGTAACACGGTTCGGCGCTCGGAAACGGGGAATACACTGACATGCAGCCAAATATGGCACGGATCGTGGGGTAGTGGGGCTGCTACTCCGGCACATCTGCGGGGGCGAATTCGCCTACGGAAGCGAAAGCTGGAGGAACTTAGTGAGGAAGACAGCGATAACGAGTAGCATCTACACTAATAGCAAACCTGGTGTGGTGTTGAAAGAATGAGGTCTGACACACGCCGACTTTTTCCTCTCTTCTTGCGCTCACCAAATTTCGAACGGTATCATCCTACTACTTCCTGCTAAGTCTAGAACTGGTCGAAAGTTTGGTGAGCGCGCTCCATCACCTTGTGCTCACCACCACCACTAAAACCACGGCGATGCCGCGACGCATTTGGAGAACTCTTATCACTTTGAGCAGGAGATCAACACAGAGGGGGTTGCGCATCGCGCCATATGCAAACTTGCCCAATTGCGAGCGTAAGATTTTCCACGTGGTGGATACATTGTAGATACTTTGTTCACATGCGCAGCATTTTTGCGTCTGTTCGCAACGTCTATCACATTAAGGGCTTGGAACAGATAACTTGTTGCGATCTTCCAACCTTAGTTTAATCAAGTAATTCCCTTGTTCTGTCTAATACAGATTATTTCCCCGCGTTAATTGGGTTAATCCGGCATACACATTCGTATTGTCAACTACCTTTCTCCAAAAGGCAAGCGGAAGATAAGCTAGAAAGCTTGACGACGCGGAGTGGGAGAATATCGATTTGAACTTGTCTCTCACTTGAGGTGCTGTGGTTCAATCTTCTTGAGTGTATAGATTGTCAGGTTCAGCGATAATACCTAATGGCTGCAATGCCTTGCCTTACACCTTTTCAACTTCCTCAACATCTTCTGGAGCGGCCTCGTTGCCGTCATACGGAGCATAGCATTCATCCACCTGCTCAAAGTCATCCCACAGGTCTCCAACTTCGTTTTCATCGTGGTAGAGACGACATAAGATATCTCAGGCAGTTCATTTCCACTCAAGCGATTGGAAGCCGCGATGCCTTCAATGGCTTTTGTGCGAGGGATACAGTGGATATGACGTTTAAGCTGAAACTGAGTCGTTGTCCAGCGCAGCTCATACAGAACGTCATTACTTGGTCTCGCATCCTCCCTTTATCTTCTGCACACATGACACTACTCCCGCCAAGTATGCCTCGCCGACGACACGATACTCACTTTGCGGCAGCCAGCCTTCCTTTTTGGGCGCAAAGCAGACATTAGCACCAACAAGACTCACAGCACCAAACATTTGTAATCAATTGTCTCGTTCGTCCTGGTGGATGTTACCCGGCTTGCATTTTCATGTTGTGGCTCAATAGATTCACTTTCAGATGACACACCTTCTAACTCAGCGGACGAATCGGCCCGTTGATTACGAAGACGCTCACGGAAACGCTGTACTGTTTCTGGTTTCAGGTTCGTTTCTGGTTCCCTTGTGTTTTCATCCAAGCTGTACCTCGACCATTTCACAAAAAACTGTCGGTCGTTCTCCTCTACAATCGTCTTTACTTCGTATTCGAAATCACCGTCTTCTTCACAAACATTAGTGATATCTTCGTTTTGCGCAGTGCCTGCGCTTATTCGGGACAAAATCCGCGATGAACGACTTGAGCGGGCTGCAATACCATCCCCGCGCTGGAAACGATCGACAAGTTAGGAGGTCTGACTGGCTGACGATAATGCAGTGTCAAGCGTTGGTTTGGTGTTCTTTAGCCTTCGAGGCAAGATTCTTTTTAGGATAGCGCCAATGATCGAATAAGGCAATCATGAATGGTTCCAATGTTGGTGGCGGGGGAAATGCCTAGCTCTCTGCAACTCGTCACAGCATACAATAAGTGAGAAATTTGCCCCACCATACCAAAAACAGCAAAGCTCGCCTGCCACTGATCTGTACAGCTTAAAGCCACAGTACAATCGTCCGTCAGTATTGTTCGTACGGATATTGAGAAGAACAAACGAGTTCGTCTTATAGAAAAACCAACCCTTCTAATTGTCACTATGCTCAACAAGTTGTAGTCTATAGCCCGCACACTATATCGCTCTGCACTCAAATCCACACAAACACAACCCAATTAGCTACGTTTGCACATCAGCACCACAACGTGTACCATACGCACCGCTTCGCTAGCGCCGGAGCAAAACCAACGGCCCCTGGGACTCGAATTCATGTCGCCATCGTGGCCAGTAGCACCCTTAACGAATCCACCACCGCGCTGAAGCCCGACGTTGCCAGGAGCTGCGCCGACTAGGGCTTTGAAGCGCTCGATCTTCTTCATACTTGCTCTGTCTGCTCCCAACTTGCGCCTGGACGGCGCTCTGATCAATGTTTGGAAAAGAGAAATGATGCGTAAATACAAGTAGTCGTGACTGTGAAGTTTGAACTTTGAGGCTCTTCAAAAGCAAGAAGAAAAAACCAACTTTATTTTTTTGGCGATTCAGACATCGTGCGGGAAATAGAGTAAAACCCTGCATATATGCATGTTTTACGTTTGATGGCGAGGTGTAAGACCTTTCAAATAGCGTGGATTGAGTGCGGAAGGCGGAGCAAAACCAAGCAATTATGCATTTTTTGTATTGTATAGTCAACAATTATCATACAAATACTTAAAATAAAATAGTGGCAATAGGGCTAAGAAGCAACATGACACCTGGTCAATTCTCGAGTTGAACGCGCGAATACGTGAAGAACACCAAAAGATTGTGATGAAGGAAGTCATTCACACAGCTCGACGCAACGCTGCACTACGCTCTCAAGTTCGATTCAAGGGACGACTGGACCCAAAGATCCCCCTCGTTCCTTTGGAGCAACCCTTCCAGTGCAAGTATATTTGTACTCACGGTAGGTCGGAGCGTGAAAGGTCTACCGGAAAACGAACGTCACACACGTTACGACGCACGGAGTGTCCACTCCAGATGCTTGCTCAGCTAACACAGAAGTCGGATGGATCGTGGGTCGTCATGATGGGGTGTGAGGTCTACCAGCTGGGCCCTGCTACAAGCCATTTTGAAGATGAAGAGCGCTAGTTAAGAGACTTTGATCTCTACATTTTCAATACATGTTTGATACCTGGATAAAACCTGGAAATACCTGTGTTTGTGTGATGAGGCCCTGAGCTTATGGTGCTGCTGAGCTTGCAGTCGTGGTGTTCATTCCATTTTTTTCCAAGTCGTAGTGAGGGTTGCTGGTCTTGGTACTGTGTACCAGCTGTACCCATTAACCGATCAACCTGAACCGGTCCAATACGATCCCGCTGTGATTATGGTACGTTGTTTATGCCTCCCATGATTGGACGAGTAGGATGATTGTTCGAGTACAGAATGATTGGATGACCTAGGTAGTGAGAACAGTGTAAGCCCCGATAAATCAATCACTTTCGAATCTTCCTTCTTCCACTCAGGTGTCTTCACTCCGGTCTCCGCACCAAGTGCAGAAGTCACTCCGTTCAGCCTTAAGCTTCGTTCCAACACCTCTACACCGTTAACAAGTCGGACACATGCTAATTGAACAGGTGTTATACCTGGACAATACCCTGACCACCTTTGACCATATTTGTCGGCTGCGAGACATTCAGCTCTGCTCACTTCCATTTTTTGTTTAGCACCGTACATACGTATTGTCCAGATACTTTAACCTGTAAAAACCTGGTAGTGAAATATAATTATCCAAAATAAATTACGCCTTCTGATTCGGAGAAACTGTATGAAACCTGGAACACAACCTGGATAATACATGGCGAATCAGAATTCTGATTTTTTTGTCTGGAAAACCCGGACGCGAAGGTCGTCCTTTACAAAACCTTTGGCATTTCGTGTTCCTTTCACTTTAAAGAAAAGAGCACGGAATGCTGAAGGTTTCTAATCCCACATGACCAAGCGAATATGTTGAGTCTTAATATCACAAGGTCTAACGTGTCCGCTGAGAAGAGCAACACTGGTGTCGAAGAAGATTGGTGTGGAGAGTGCAATGTTAGGCTAGCTCTGGAGCTCGGTGCTGGGCTGTCTGCTAAAGCTTAAGCGCTCTTGAGTACCGATATTACCGATACTGGTCTGGTAATGCCAGCCCGAACGGAAGTCTTTTTATTCGTTTATAGTGAGCTTTTCGATAAATTACAGTTTGTTGGCGATTTCTGGCTACATGCATGGATTACTGTGCATCTCAGCGATTGTGGCTGGGTGTACCATCCAAATTACTCACCCATCGCAATCGCTTACGTTTGTGGTAACACTAACAGAATCTGCGACTGTAGTGCAGTATGTACAATACTTCGAGCCTCAGAGCAGCCCGTTTATCCTTTGATCATTAAATCACAACAAAGCGATATCCCCATAAGTTTGATTTAGTTAGTCTCACGAGGTAATTTGAGAGCAACGACTGAAACCTCAGAGGCGAAATCTGTAATTGTGCTTGCTATGGTCCTACGTTATTTTTAGCCAAAAACACACATAATTGGCTATTTGGTACGCATGTGGGAGTTTATATGAGGAGGCGAGTCATTCTGACCAATAACTACTCTAACTTTGTACACTCAGACACCAAATAAACGTTTTGAGCTCAAAACTTAAATAACTTTACTTCAGCACTTGATACGCTTGTTATCAAAAGATCTACATTGGATTGTCGTACCCAATAATGTGGGTTTTCTTCTCTTACCGTGCATAACCTGTCGTTTCAGCATTTATCAGAAACAGTACCTTTACTTTAATCAGGTAGAATGCTGATTTATATCTGGTATCCTCTGTACCAGTGGTGTCACCCAGGTGAATGTTGCATGTGGCGGCATCACTGTAAATTACGACTAGCCGAAGTATTTGTTTTCGCGTGAATGTTGTCCGAACAGACCTCAGCGCAGATGATTATCATACCGCCAGTAGCCCTCTCGTGATCGCAGTGCGACTCGCAGTGTGATCGCGTATTTACTACGGTATGCAGGACTGCAGTAATATTATAGGATGATATGCGCAATAAGGAAACTCTAATATCCTTGTAAACATAATTTGAACCAAATTGACAGGTACAGGCACTTTGAGTATGCTGAAAAGAGCGGCAATAAGGAACACACAAAAACTAATATCCTGGTAACCGTTAAGCAGAACAAGTTGACAAGAACTAATGAGACAGGGTCACACAGCACCTTGCGCTAGAGGAAGCCGGCTTCTGGGGGTATACAAACTCAGTGAGCAGTAGTTCACAGGTCCCTTTTGTCAAAGGGAGCGAAGTGACCAGTATAAGGTAAGTTGTTAGCCGAATGTATTTATAGGTAGGCTAAGGTCGAGCTAAATATACAAAGTATAAGTCACCTATAGTAAAGCTATGTCATCAGCCAATGGTTGGCCTCTGACGACCCTGGTGTAGGTACCAGGTATCCCGAAGTGTAGATGTGGCACACTTCATGTAACAGGGTACACTTGGGGACATGTACCCCGCTACATTCTCTTCCACTTAGATTCGGTTTACCGACCAATCAGATTGAGGAAGTGTACGCCACAAACTCTCATTCTTAAAGTCGAAATACATCGACTTGGCTGCGCGAACGTGGCGGAGGCTCACATTACAGCTAGAGCCTCGGGAGCTCCGTGGGAGGGTACACTCCAGTGCCCAGCGAGCACGATGACGACAGCGCGCACTCGCTCGCTAGTGATCACGGTGATCACAGTCCCAAGACGTCTGTGCGTTCTGAGAGTCCTGCCGCCATGGCTAAGGGCTCTCTTAAAGCTGGCGACGACGATGAAACGAAACCTCTCAAATATCTCTCGCTGGCCGAGGGCCTTGAGCGTGCTAAATCTGCCAAAGGCACAGCCGTAGATGCCAAGCTCTCTAAGAAGCGCACGGCTTCGAAGTCTTCACTCCGCGAGGAGAAGAAGAATGGGTACTCCTATCGGAGCCTCTTCGGCTCCTCGGATGAAGAGAAAGAGGAGGGTGCCATCCATGAACCCCGAGAGATCACGAACGATCTCGACCAGCAGCAGGAAAACTTTCAAGCTGCCTAGCGCATGCGTGGGGGTCCGGTGGCGACGCCCGTCAAACTGGAAGCTGCCATCAACTCAAGAGGTTATTGGTCTCCAGAGGAGAGCTCTGGGACTGACCTCTTTCTGGAGATTCTTGTCGCTGCTCGTCGGTGGTCACGCTTCTAAGGGCTTTTACGAACGTGCCATGGTCTAGAAGGAACGGTTGTTCGACGACAGCTTGGAGGCGGTCCGGTGCGTACTTCTCACGCCGCACCGAATCCCTCTTAAGAATTTCACGACTAATCGTAAGAAGCCCGAGAACCGGTGTGGTCTCAACCCTCTCTGGGGCTACCCCTGGGTTCTTCCCGAGAAATGTCCCAACTGGAACTCGTGTGAGGACATGTTCTGGGCGTGGGTTGAGTCTCTCAAGTACTCACCCTCGGGCTAACGGGAACTCCTTGAAGATCAGCTGATGTCCCGCATCCTGGACAAGCGTGATCTTCGTGTCCTTTTGGTTAGCAAGCGCATGCTGCCAAGGGACCTTCAAAAGCGCGCGGCGTCTAGCGCTCACGATGAGTGCGGGCACGGAGTGTCGTCAACGTCCGTGCCCCGTTCGGACAAGAAGCCCCGGACTAGCTACGAAGCTGCTGCCGCTACTGTTCCCAGATTACGACAGCCTTCGGGCAGTCTATCAGGAGCCGATCAATCTGCCCCCACGAATTCTCAGAGTGGGCAAAACCCCTCCACTTCACGAGGAGCTGTCGCTTACCGCAACGCCGTCGCTGCTGGAGAATCCGCTCCATGTGGTAGTGGAATTCTCCGTTCCGGTTAAGCTGGGGAGGAGGTGCCCTCGTACGAGTACGAGTACCATGCGCCTCCGGCCGCTACTTTCGTCCGAGTACTCTGTCGAGGCCGCACGTAGCGCCACAGCGGCATCATCCGTCTACCTCTAGCCCTTGTTCGGTAGAAGCTGCCGTGGTTTTAATGCCTTGCTGCTGCCACTTGACGCATCATCGAGACGCGGACATGGTGATTTCGGAGCTCTCCCTCATCATGCGGTATTTTCCGCGAAGTGATAAGTCTGCTCGTATGTGTCGTTAGGCCGTATCGGGCCAGCCGCCGCGGGCGTCACTATTGTTGGTCTCGAATGGCCCAAAATTTCTCCGAGCAGAGCGGAGATAAGTAAATAAGTGGATCGATAAGTAGATGATCAGACGAGTAGACGTAGAGCAAAGATAACCGCAGCAGCTTACTCAACGCCGCGGCAACGAAGTATAGTGCCCTCGGGCGGTGGCCGCAGCTGGTGAGCTCGCTGAGAAATTGTGGCTGTGAGCTTTTGAAAGAAACTGAGCGGATTGACACCGCCAGCACCACACGCAGAGAAGGAATCAAAGGACGCGGACACGCACATTGGGGAAGCAAAAACCACCTCTCGGACAGAAGGTATATTCTCGACTGAGCCAAAATTCTTTGCGAGCTCCTTTTGTCTTACGCCTTGAGCATATTGCAGTTAATGTGCACCCCATCAGAGCTCGACCTACTAATACATGCTCCGACACTCCCACTCCAATGTCCGCGTTGTAGCGGTATGGCTAATCCTCAGCACCGCTCTCAAGAACTGGGATCGGCTCTACATTCAGTCGCTCACGCAGTTTCGCAAACTGCGTTGATCCTAGCGGCTTCGTAAAAATGTCTGCGAGCATATCCGTTGTGGCACTGTACTTGACATCAAAGTCTCCGCGCTCGTACAAGTCCCTCACTTTGTGATACTTCAAGTCCACACTTTTGATCTTGTAGTTGCCTTTTGTTGCCTTGATCACCTTGATCGTAGACTGGTTATCTTGATACAGTACAGTCGGGCAACGACGACAGAGATTCAACTCTTCGCAAAGATTGTGAGTCCAAACAATCATGACCGAACACTCAGCAGCAGCAATTAACTCCGCACTGCAAGTATCGTCCTGAGTAATCGACTGCTTGTGGCTTTTGTAGGCGTACGTGCACCCATTCATTTGAAGCACAAAGCCAGTGATCGATCTCCGATCATCCTTTTCACTACCGAGATCTGCATCAGCATAGGCAATGAAATGCAAATCCGGACTAGCAGGTTTTCTTCACAAAAGTCCATAGTCGTGAGTGTCTTTCAATTAGCGAAGCACTCTCTTTGCCATCACAAAAAGACCATAAGTGTACTTGCTCATGTACTTTCCGAGGGTCCGCACAGCGTTCGCGATCCCCGGACGTGTGCCTTGCACCAAATATTGAAGTCTACCCACCAATTCTCGGTACGGTATGCTTGGGTCATTCACCCCAGGTTGACCGTCTTCTACCGGATCAGGCAAGTTGCCTATAACTTGCGGTGTAGTTACAGGTCTACAATCTTCCATTCCGAAGCGTTTCAGAATTTAGTCGATGTAGCCACTTTGTGACATCCACATAACATGGTCAGGAACATAGGAAAGCTCCATGTACAATAGATCCTTCACAGACCCCAAGTTCTTGATTTTAAACTTAGCTCGGAGCTCGCTCAGAACCAGCTCAATGTTCTCATGAGTTCCCACAATGATCAAATCATCGATGTACACGGTCACAAATACGGGGCTTCCTCCCACTGAACGAGCGTAAACACCCCCGTCCATCTTCGTCCGGCGAAAGCCACTTGACCTCAAGTGCTTATCAAGCGTCTGGTACCATATCAACGGCGCTTGCTTTATCCTATACAAATTCCGCAGCAACTTACAAACTCGACCAGAACTCGACCAGAACCGTGGTCAAAATATTCAGGCATATACATATAAATCTCAGCCTCACCGATCGATCCGTTCAAGAATGCAGTCACGAAGTCTACATGGCGAGCCTCAAGTCCCAAGTTCAGCGCTATCAGCAAGACAAAACTTCACTGCCCCCTGAGCCACCACTGGAGAGTACGTCTCCTAGAAGTCAACTCCATAGCTCTGCTGACACCCTTTGATAGTGATTCGAGTGCGATGATGCACTAGATTTCCATGTGCATCACGCTTCCTCAGAAACACCCACTTGCTTGTCAGCACCTTCTTGTTCTTGGGCCTTTCCACCAACTCCCACGTGTTGTTCCGCATAAGATCATGGTACGCCTTATCGAATGCTTCAATTCATTTGTCGGCATCAGGCGAATTTAACGCCTCTTGCACAGTTTGTGGCTCCATCACCATATTGACGGCCTCCACAATCAAACTTGCAGGAATGCCAACTTCATAGTCTTTATAGCGAGGATTCGGGTGTCGAACCCGTGTCGATCTTCGAAACGACTCAGCTGTATCACTTGCTTCAGCTTCATCCTCGTCCCTCCCGCTGTCACTGAGAGCTCTAGCCACGTCCCTCATCGGAATAGCTGGATCGCCAGATCCAATCGGCCTTTTCTCTTCGAGATCATCTACTTCATCAGCTGCTACGAGATCAGCTTCCTGTTGACCTTCACTGCCAACCTCTACTTCCTCCACTGAAGGTGATATCGTAGGTAGCTGACCAACCACAGGATTGCTGTCAGACAAAAACCGCAGGTCGTGCCCACCTTGCCCGATATGCATTTGAGCCCATGTGCCACGAGGTGTATTAAGCCTCATTGACAACTGCTCGCTTCCCACTGTAGCAGGAGCCACCTCGCCATCACTTAACGGAAATGTACCAGGCGCACCTGAACAAACCGGAGGATTTTCTGTGTGAAAAGTAGTGGTAGCAGTATCACCGTCGCAACGGCGGCGCTTGTAAATAGAGCCATCAGAGGGGACATCCCGATCAGCACTCATTGTAGACGTCACAGGCAAATGGATAAACGGAATCAACGTAGGCAAAGTACGGGGCCGTCCTCGTCCATAAGGATTATTGAGTAGACGCTCCACGGAGCTGCGATCCACAGTCCAGTCTTCCTGCAAGGTCAGTCAGATGGTAATGTGTATGTACAAAGTAGTGTACTTTATGTGCCATCCACTGAGCGTACTTCTTGGACGTTGCCGGTGTGCAAACTTAGCACTCGAAAACTCTCAGAATGCTTAGCAAAGCCCATAACCAAACCAGGCTTGCCTGGGTTCTCCAGCTTGTTTTTGCGAAGCTTCTTCGGCGTGAGCACGAGCACCACACAGCCCCAAGTCCACAGCTTGGAGACATCCGGCCGCTCACCAAAGCGCCTGAAGTAGGGCGTCTCGCCGTTCAAAGGCTTCGTTGCAGAAATATCCCTGACCTCGACAGCAAATCCAAATGCCTCTCCCCACAGAAGGTCCGGCATGTTTGCAGTCGTCAAGATGCAGCGCACCTGAGCCGCTACAATACTATTCATCCTCTCCACCAACCCATTCTCCTCAGGACTGTACCTGTTCGTCCTGGTATACTCAACTCCATGAGCAGTGAGAAAGGTAATCAATTCGGTTATTGAGAAGTTCACGGCCTTGGTCAGAGTTGAAGACCTCGATTTTATGTCCCTGGGCCAACAACCATTTCACATGCGCTATCACGACGCCAGAGGCATCTTCCTTTCTTCTCATCAGGAAGCCTCACAAGTACCGGCTTGCTTCATCTTGTACAAGCTGGAAATGTGAGCACCCATCGTACGTAATAATACCCATGTAGCACATATCTGACATGAGCTTCTGGAAAGGTCTTGTTGCACGGCGAGTCCTCGTCTTCTTGTTAGACATTCGAGTCATCTTCGCGGACTTACAACTCCAGCATGGAACATCACTGTCATCTGTCAGCTCCGAACCTATTCCAATTGCGACTTGCTGACGAGCCATTTGCTTTAGTGTAGAACCATTCAAATGAGCGAATCGGAGATGCCAGAGTGTCAACGATGCTGTATCACTACGTTGCTGCACCGACGATACCGACGGGACATGGTACACCGAGTTTGCTGTAGTCTTCAAGCGGTACCTGCCGCGAGACTTCATCAGCATTACTTGCAAATGTCCTTTGGACAGCCAAGCAACTCGATCTGAATCACGGAGACCACACTTCAATGTCCACCCATCGCTCTTCAGTGCATCCAAACTAAGCAAATTATCAGGTGCCGAAGGCTTGAATAGCACACTACACAAATTAAAAGTCACATATTGGTGTGGCTGCTTACTATTCCGCACACGAAGCTGCACATGTCCAACTTGATCATTGTCAGGCACCTTGCCGTCGTATCCTTGAAATACGTGCGCAGTATCCTGCTGCAACTGCGACAGCAAGTCTTGCCGATTGTAGACGTGCACATCGAGTCCAAAGCACGTTTGCTCTTGCCATAATGCAGAAGCTGACGACGCAGCGACTCCATTTCACGCAATCATTGATCCATGGTCTTATCCGGGGTGTACATGTTGGAATAGAACTCAGCACGAGCAAAATATAGTTGGAATATTCGCATTTTGTCTGCTTATCTACGAAGCGGTTCCACATCGCTAGAGCTGTCTCCTCCTGGCAGATCATCTCAGCATCAAGTGCAGGAACATCTGACAAAATTACTTCACGCGCCAAGTTATCCTTGACCTAAACCACTCGCTGCAGCAATGGATCTCTCCGATCAAATGTGCCATCAAAAACACTCCAGCAATCCATGCGAGTCAAAAATGTTCGAAGGTGCACTGCATACAGATCAAAACTGCCCTTCATTTTTGGTACATTATCCATCTTGACTGGTACAGTACGAGGAAAACCATATCCAGGCATCCTACCAAGCCCAATGCTAGTAGGGCCAAATTCAGGACCTAACCCAGCTTGGTCAGTCGAAAATGCACCATAATTGAAGTCCTCAGCTCCATAACCACTACCACTAACTCCTGACACAGTGGGGAAAGTGGAAAAGCTCCAGGTATTCCAGAAGACGCTTCAGACACTGGCCCAGTTACCCCAGCAGTTCCTGTGCTAGCTCGTGTCATGGCTGACGCTGTGTGCGACATTGTGGACGACGAGCCCACAACTCCAGTACTTGTACTCGTTGTTGGTGTGCCGCTCGACATCCTCTAACGCGTAGCTCTATGTAGACTCATAGATGCTCACACAGGACTTTGGGCTCATAACCTGAGCGGATTGATACCGCCAGCACCACACGCAGAGAAGGAATCAAAGAACACGGAGACGCACATTGGGGCAGCAAAAGCCACCTCACGGACATAAGGTATATTCTCGACTGAACCAGAATTCTTTGCGAGCTCCTTTTGTCTTACGCCTTGAGCAAATCGCAGTTAGTGTGCACCACATACACTTCACAGCAGAGCTCGACCTACTAATACATGCTCCGGCAGAAACAATCTTTCCGGTGATAGAAAATGATAACCTCGCTCAAATCGTATTACCTTCTTAAACAGATTTAAAAATTCTAGATGTGCTGAAGTTTAGTGTTGTAGCGTGTCTTATCTGTAAATGATCGTTAGAACAGATAAAATATAAATTCAACCGCACTACCAGCCCAATTCTCTCGTAATTATGCAATACGAAGTATATACTCCGTGTTGGAGCTTTAGTGCATATCCTACGCCTGCATCGCAG
The DNA here is from genome assembly GCA_011320135.1 of Phytophthora betacei. Lineage (NCBI taxonomy): Eukaryota > Oomycota > Peronosporomycetes > Peronosporales > Peronosporaceae > Phytophthora > Phytophthora betacei. The sequence goes on from JAANHX010000241.1 coordinate 1,752,946, forward strand.
CCGCAGTATCTGCCCGTTGCTTACAAAAATGTACTTTAGAACTGCCCACTTGTAGTGGACCGATTCCCGCAGTCTGTCGCCCTCGATTTCGGACCGATATTGGCTAAATGACCATAATACAGCCCCGACAAGTCTTGTCGGGGGTGTACCCCCCCCCCCCCCATCCTCCCCCCGACAGAATTCTAGGCTGGCTAAAAATAAAGCATCTTGCTTTCACTAAGGTTATTCCAACCCCATTTCATCTAGCCGCGATCTGTACCACCCGAAACAACGGGCTAGACGATATTTGTGCGCGACGGTTTAGGAATTTGCCCCACGTAGTTCTTTATAATGGATTATCACCGACTATCCGACTATTCGCGCTACAGGTCGTGGTAATAGAACAGAAATTAAGTTTTATTATCCAGAAAAAAATATTCATAATTTTCCTGTAATTTGTGGACTCGAACCCACAATATTTTACTTGGAAGGAATTTTGTGATTTAGTCTACAGCAAAAAAAGTTTTATTAGAGCTTAAAGTTTGTGTATACATGCATATCAATCGATTGCAAGAACGAATTACAGTACTACCGGTATGCTGTCAACGAAGGAGCTCAAGCGGCAGGCGTCTCTAGACAAGCGACGGCGCCGCAACAGGGAGGCAATGCAGCGGGCACGACAGCGAGACAAAGACCTCATGGAGTCTCTTCGACAGGAAGCCCAGCACCTCCAAGACACACACGGGAAGCTGTTGACTCAAGTAGACCAATCGGTGCTCCAAAGTTCCGTCTCGGGGGCACAGGAAAGTTGCATTGCAAGCCTCCAACAACAGCTGGAGGACGCGCGAGAGCAGTCCAACAAGCTCATAAGACAGAATAGAATCTTCCAGGAGCAACTGGGCGAGAGAGTCAAAGGAGAGGACCGAATGGAGGGCTTACTAAAGGAAATGGCCAGAGACCAGCAGATACAGGAGCGAGTGTACAGGCAACTGTGCCAAGAACACCCTGGCGACATAAAAGATCAGCCGGAGTTCACACACGAACGAGCAACGCACGTGATCTTGACATCGAGACAGCAGAGGACACTGGTGGACACGGTGGGCTTTGCAGATACGCAACTGGTCTCGCTGTTCGGGTGGACGACGTTGCATCGCTTCCAGAACAATAAATTGTATTATTCGTTTAAAAAAACCTTCAAGAACCGATCGGCGACGCAGATGGCAGGTCGCAATTGGGAGAATGAGATCAAATTCGTGACGTACCGAAGTGCGTCGGAGGCTGCGACCCAACAGTTCCATGTGAGCAACGAGAGCGAATTCTATTTTTTTGGGGTATGTTATTACTTTTTATACTAATGGCATTTATTTTTATTACTTGTATGCAGATTGTACAGAAATTTAATGATGATACTTATTTAATCGCTCGAGAGAAGCAAGACCCAGACACTGAAGGCAAACTCGTTCGTCTGCTGTATCTACGTTTCCGTCTTCTGGAGCCGAACGGAAGCTACGCGGTCGTGACGCAGAGTGTTCCTCTAGAACCTTCGCTGGGTGACGGGACGCTGGGGAAGATTTGGGCCAACGATGTTTGTATGTGGAATCATTTCGTTCCAGTGATGAATGAAGAAGGCGAGGAACAGTGCGAGATTCATCTGACGGGGAGTTCGTCGGTTGGAGATCCGCGGAGTGTGCGGACTAATGTGCTGGAGACGGTGATGGGGTTGTTACGCTGGGAGAATATTAATGTCGGCCCAACACTATCGCTGACTCAAGCATCCCGACCAGCTGGAGAGGAATGACCAATGTCAATAAAAATTTGTGGGATCAGAGTATTTCGGCTCCAAAGGTCCATAGCCTGCTGTAACTAACTTTTAGTTTAGTCAGAGTATTTCGGTTCCAAAGGTCCATAGCCTGCTGTAACTAACTTTTAGTCGCGATAGCCCACTCGGAGTCGTTGGCAGAAAACTAAACAAAGCAGGTGTGTAGTAATAAGTAAAACAATTTTAAATTTTGGATACTTAGAATCTGAGCACACCTTTTTAAGACTTTTTTTTAAGAAAGTCCAGGAATGCCTCGAGCCGACATGCAACTTTATGGCGAGGCGAAACCCAATTCTAAGCGGGCGCACAATGGCGTCGATGGCCAAGAAGAAAAAACAGGTTCTACTGGTTTAAATCAGAGTAAATCCCTGGTGTCTTACAGAAAAGGACATTATTTTTCGGCGCCCGACACGCACGTAAACAAAAAACTTACACGATTATTTCAAAAAAATGGATCTACTGTAACTGTAATGTAACGAGCTTTTGTTTGACGGCATTAATAGCGTGCAATATTGTGGTAAGCAAACCCCTCGTGTGCATATCCTATCATCGCAATGGTAGTCAATCTCTTTCGAACCATGTACAGCTGAGTTCTAACTGGTATATTCGATTGACTGCATCGTAAGCTTACATGATAACGCTTCTACGCCATTGATTCTACTTGAGTTCAATTTGCTGACTTCTTAAAGTCCTGACACGTGCAGTTTTGACAAGAACGGAGCTACAACGTCGCAGATAGCTCCACTGCGAACGAGGTCCAGCACGGCGTCAATGTCGGGCTTCATGAAGCGATCCTTGTCAAACCTAGCCACGCGGGTGCGTACCAGTCCGTGGACAGCTTCAAGAGCCTCCGTCGTACGCAGCGGACGCAGCAAGTCAAGGGCTTGACACGCTGCTAGAATCTCAATAGCAACTACAGTCTCGACATGCTCCACAACCGTAAGCGCCTTACGAGCAGCAAAGCCTCCCATCGACACGTGGTCCTCCTTGGCTCCACTCGTAGAGATTGAGTCCACTGACGACGGGTGTGTCAGCACCTTGTTCTCCGAAACCAGAGCGGCTGCCGTACAGTGAGCAATCATAAAACCCGAGTTCAGTCCGCCCTCTGGCACGAGGAAAGCCGGCAGGTTGCTGAGCGTTGGGTTCACTAGACGCTCAATACGACGCTCACTAACGCTAGCAATCTCGTGGATACCAATTGCCAGGTAGTCCAGCACCTTAGCCGGATATTCGCCGTGGAAGTTGCCGCCAGAGATGACAAAGCCACCGCCGCCACGGTAGAACGTGTCCGATGTGCGCTTCATACCCGCCGCCGGGTGTTCCACTGTGGAATCCACAGGCTTCTGCTTCTGTGCAACAAGAGCCTTAAGACGCTTGATCTCCTCCTTGGCGTCATTCAGATCCGTGATCTCGTGTTCTACTTGTTCGACGTTGGGCTTGACTTGATTCGTGTCAATAGAAGGAGACAGATCCGTCGTGACCTCGGCACTACCCGTGAAGACCATAGGGTTGTCTGTAGCACTGTTCATCTCGACGTCCAGCACACCACGTACGAAGTTGATCGTGTCGTGCACAATGCCGTGCACCTGAGGAGCACAACGTAGAGTGTAGGCGTCCTGCACCTTTCCTTCGTAGTTGTGGCTACGGAACAGCTCGGACGGGTTGTCAGCACGCAGTAGTGTGCGAATACGCGAGGCAACGAGCATCTGGCCAGTGTGCGGACGGGCTGCATGAATACGCGGGTGGAAGGCGTTGACAGTACCGCAGAGCACCTCGAGTGTCAATGCGACGGCGATATCAGCGCAGTTAGCGACGTTCTGAGCACGGACAACCGCCTCAGCACCCACCGACGTGATGAGTTGTGTGCCGTTGATCATAGCCAGACCTTCCTTAGCTCCGAGCTGAACAGGCTTCAGTCCGTGCTTGGCCAGGATCTTGGAGGCCTCGCTGATGACGAACTGACCGTCCACCTTATCCCACATAGGTCCTTCGCCCATCATACCGAGTGCAAGGTGTGCTAGCGGAGCCAAATCGCCCGAGGCGCCCACAGTGCCTTTGGCTGGCACCACGGACAGACAGTCGGCGTTAAAGGCGTCTATAAGCTGCTCCAGAGTGTGCACACGGATCCCCGAGTGTCCCTTAGCCAACACATTGATACGCAACGCGAGCAGCATACGCGTCTGAGCGGGTGTCAACGGCTCGCCTGTGCCAGACGAGTGCGAGCGGATGAGGTTTTCCTGCAGCTCTGTGAGCTTCTCGGGGCCGATGATGACGTTGGAGAAGAGTCCGAAGCCCGTGTTAATACCGTACGCCACACGAGTCTTGTCCTTGAGGATATTGTCCACGACCTCACGTCCACAAGCCACGCGCTTCCAGGCTTCTTGACTTAGTGAGATTCTCGTGTCTCCCTTGGACAACTGCACCAGGTCTTCAGCACAGAGAGACTCGCCATCCAGAACGAGCTCAGACTTCTTGTTCGAATTGGCGATGGCCATGGCGACGAGGTGAAACGGAAGTGGAACGAAGAGACTTGGTCGCTGCCGAGGCAATTGTAAAATGGTCGCAGGAAGTGGCGGACGAAAAGCAACTCGAGTGTCATGTTCTTGTTGCTGTTGCTGTTGCTACGGGGATGGGTTTTCCGGTGACGTCGGGCAGTGACGCACCGTCTACACCTCTTCATGGACCAATCGATGCAGACATTGGCTAGTTTTGCAATTACTATATTCTAGAGATAACTGCAATGAGTACAAATGTGCAGCTGATATTTCAGCATCTTCTTAGTACACACGGCCTATTCTGGTAAAGTATTGAGCTAAGCAAGTGATTAGACGCAATCAATGATTGGTTAATAAAAGCATCAGCTTCAACTTCAAACCCAAATCTTCACTGATTGGATGCCGACCGATACATGTACAGTACTGCACCCCGTTTTCGCGGGGGTGGACCATATAGGATTTGCAAATAAACTAGACTCTCGCATACAAGCAATATAGTTTATTTGGATTCAGGATCATCACATCCGGAAGTTTATCAAAGGCCCAAGGGCGCGAAAACGGGGTGCAGTACTGTACCTTCATTGCAAACAAATGCATTATTACATGTATTACATTTACGCCTTCTTAGTGCGAATCGATGCAGCGGGATCATTAAAAGCGTCCGAAATGGCCTCGAGAGCTAAGAGGGAAGCTTGTTGCTCACTTTGAATCACAGTCTCGAGACTACCGATCTGATTCTCAATCCGTTCAATGCGGTCTTCCAATCTGCGGCCATCTGAGCTCGTATTTTCTGTGAACTGACGCAGTACTGCCGCCTGATTGGTGTCAAATTCGCGTTTAAACTGCGATAAGTGCATCGAAACTGCATTCACGACCGCGTTCGGGTCTGTTGGCGCCACCTTGGCCTGGACAGCTCGAATACGTTCCACATCCGCATACAAACGCTCTTCACTGGCTTGTACTCTACTCGACACCAGTTCGTCCACCTGCGATTGCATGCGAGACGTCAGTGAGGCGGTGGGCGATAGCTGGCTGTATGGATTGTTCATTTGCTGCGTCAGCGCCTCCTGACGGATATGCTGAAGCTGTAGAGCAACATCCGACTGCAGCTTTGACAGCTGCGCACTTCCCGCTGCAACTCGGTCTGTCAGCATATCCAGACACGCTTCTAGCCGCGGCAACGCACGTTCACAAGCCTCAACTTTAGCTGCTAAAAGCTGCACTTGCGACGCGTTCTATGCGAAAAAGTAATGTCAGTAAATGAAGCCAAGTCTAGTGAGTTTGACTTGACGTACACGCTCTTGTTGTTGTGTCTCCATTCGAGAGAGGAATTGGCCAAGGCGTAGCTCAAAATTGTGACTCATACACTCGATAGTCTTAGTGACAATGTACTCAACATCGACATGTTGTATCGGGAGTGGCGTCACAGGTTCCACTCGTATTGTTGGGGTTGCAACACTTGACGGCTGAATCGAGTGTGCCTGGACTATAGCGGTCGGTTTTCTCAATGTATCGGATGGTAACGGGTGAAGAATGACCGATTCATTTCGACCAGCGTATCCAGCATGCAGCTCTTGCTGATCTGATAACGGGGGAGTAGACAGACGAGCAACCGAAGCTAACGTGGCGTTTACGCTGGTCTTCGTCGCGATTGCCACAGCCTCGAGCTCACCGCTTATACTCAAAGTATTCGGTATCTCAATTGCTTTAGGCTTGGAGATGTTACTAGCTTTCGAGTGAACACTCCGTTTGGGTGACATTTCTATGTGAGAGTCCGACTGGAAATGAAGTCGAAGGCCTGGGAAGTTCGTCTTCGCAACTTGTTGTAAAGATTCACAGCATTCCTGGAATTGGTTCAAGTCTACACCTTCATCTGTAGATACGTCGTTGTCTAGATAAAGAGTCTGAACTGAACACTGTTGACTCGCCGTTGCGGCCTGAAGAAAACTGCGTTGGAGCAGGTCCAGACTGTCGGCTGTGTTGAAGCCACAAGCGCGCAGATCTAGCTCACATAAAGCGCTTTTGCCTGTCTTATCACGACGTCGGAAGAGCGAGCGAACCAAGTCGAGCTTGCCATCTTCTGATAGTGGATTCCCAAGCAAGCAAAGCGTCTCCATTGTTGACGCATTGCTAAGTAACAAGGCGCCAGCACCACTTTCAATCATGTTGCCTCTTGCACTCAGACACCTCAATGGAAGTTGCTGTAAGGAGGCAAACCCTGATGACGTAATCCCATTTCGAGAAATGTCCAAGTGCTCCAGTATATGCGGAGCTTCGTCTTTACCCAAAGCCGTCGACACCGCGCTATTACTCGATGCGTTGAGTAGTTTCAAGGCATCCGCAATCGCACGAAGGCCACCGTCGCGGATGTTATTGTCGGCTAGAAGGAGATTCTTTAACGACGTGCAAGCTTGAAGCGACTGACTCAAGATGATCCCAGCTTGTCGCGGTAGTTTACATGATGACAACTCCAGCGTCACCAGCGATGAGGTGAAAAGTGTCGAGATGGCAATGAGTGAAGTCATCGTCACTTGCTGGCAGCTTTGAATACAAATATCAAGTCTTTGTAAGTGTAAAAAAATGGAATAAATTCTCACCTCACTACTCGAAAATGTGCTAGCGTCACACGATTTCTGGTCAATCGATCGGTCACCATAGCGAGAAATCGATCGCCAGAGAGCGTGCACTTTTCAAGTGCTAAGCTCTGACATTCCTGACCGCAACCTCCAAATAGTGAACCCAATTGTCCCACACTCAGCTGATCCAGGTTAAAGTTGCGCAGATCCACACTCTTCACATTGGCCACAGGCCTCGTCAGCGCATCCAACACAACTTGATCGCTCTGCATAGCATCAGGTCAGCTTGTCTTGCAGTCATAGTAAACAGCAATCTATTAGACTGTCACCTTCGTTCGCACGACGCACGATGAAGACTCCTCCGACATGAGCATGGGGACAGCAGGCTTAGAAACTACCAAAATCTATTTATTCTCCCTCAAGATACTGACCTTTTCAACCGACACACCATTAAGATCCCATGTTCGTGCCTTAGCTTAAGAACCATCATGGACCTTTATCTGGTTCTACGCTACGATCGACCTTTCAGCTTCTCCTGGGAAAAGGCCAGTCGGTCCACATAGAGCTGGTACTTCTCCCTAGCTAGCTGCTCTTTCTCCGCGACAATACTTTGCTCCAAGACACTGAGCTGTTGCATCTTCAGCTCCATTTGTCGCAGCTGGTTCTCCAGCAATTGGTTCACGAGCTCGCGCACAGGGCCGTTGGCAGTGTCGTCCGCCGTCTGCTGCGCTCGTGTAGCCAACAACGCCACGGTCGTCGCATTGGCGGCTTCTTCAGTGACTGCAATCATCTCCTTCGACACGGTAGTGTCGTCTTTCTTGCTCTCTAAAGCCGAGTCGGTCGCAGTAGTCGAAGCGGACACCTCCTCCATAGCCACATCGCCGTCTTCTACCTTGATACTCGACGCAATTCCCGCAGCTTCGGCACTGCTGGCTACAGCATCCGCAGCAGCTTCAAGAGACGTCTCAACCTTTATAGCAGTTGTTGTAGCACTAGTCTTCGCAGCTGGCATCGTATACAGCCTTCTGATGGCTCCAAGAGCAGCATAAGCCGCAGCTTTGGCTACCGACGGGTCCACTTGGTCCACTAGCGCTGCCAAGTCCAACACGGGCGCATTCAGCGCCTCTCCGGCCGTAAAGGACCCCAATGATGACTGCATAGAGTTCCAAAGTGGTCGACTCTGGTTAAGCATCGGCATCTCCAAGAAGTGCAGCAAACACTCGTCTGCCGTCTTGGTGGCGACTCTGGAGGCGACAAAGTTCCAGTCGCAGCTTCCTTCGTCCTCGTTCCCCGCGCTCTTGACGTTGTTCGCTCTGGTGCAACTCACAGCGTCCAGTAGCAGGTCCGTCTCCTCTTGTGTCCACTTAGCAGCAGCTGAGAGACGCTTGGCTACCGTAGGCATCAGCACAAAGTCCGACGTGTCGTATCCCTCGGGGAAAGCTCCTCGAATGTAGCACTCCTCGCAGATGCCACTGCCTGGTCTCAAGGCGAAGCCCCCGACGGAGAGCTCCTTGCCTTCGCCTCCTTTCCCGTTACTTCCGGTAGCCATAGGCGTCGCACTGTTGGCACTTGAAGCTCCGTTGCTCGTGAACTTCTTCTTGGCTTCACTTGTGAGCTCGAAGAACGAATCTTCCGGCCCTCTAGCAGTGCCACAAGCCTCACAAGCCAATGGGACGTCCAAGCGTCGAGTGTTCTCCTTCTTGGCTGCTACGAGCATGGCTACAGGCCCCAGTTCTGCACTAGTGGCAGTGGTTTGAGCGGTTTTTAGAGCGTAGTTCGAGTGAATGGATGGAGGCATGGCATGTGGCGGTACGTGGAAGTTTATAAGCCCCCAGTGGGTCAGGAACTCGTGTACCCTTAGGATGGAACAGGCGTCGCCTGCCAACTTGCGACGACACGCTGTCGCTGTCAAGTACACGCCTGGTTGTTGACGATAGGCGTGCACCATGTAGTTGCGGTATTTGAGGTAGATTTCAGCCGTCTTTGAGGCATTTTCGGCGAAGAACTCGGGTAGCATGCGCTTCTCGATGGGGTTGATCTTGTCCATGGCGAACCACGTGCTGCAACGCGGCACAGCGACGGCCTTGGCGCCCTCGGAGTCGTCATGGTCGGTCAAAGGGTCCGCATCAGCGGGTTGCGGGGCTTCTACTACTGCAAGAGCGGTGTCATTGGATGAAGAGGAAGCTGCAGTGGCCGGTGTTGTCATGGTCAAATGCTGTCACGAACTTGTGGAAGGGTTTCCTTTTGTGTGGCACACCTTATTTTAAAATTGTCCGCCAGGTTCTTGACATATCCAAATACTTCGCTATTTTACCCCTTTTTTTAACAGCTGCTTTAGAAGAAAAAAAAACTGTTTTAAAAAAGAAAACTGTGGTCTTTTTTTAAATAGTGTTCTGGCCAAAAAAATCTTTTTTCGCTCTCCATTCAGCCCCCAGATTTGCACTTTATGTGACCGAGATGTGATCTCTCCTTAGTTGAACTAAGTTTTAATTAGAGGACAAGTAATTTGAAACAGCTGAAAAGCTGAAGGGGACAAGTGAAGTGGAATGGAGGGGTAACCTCTACAGTATCCTCCATACTACAGTCTTACCCCGCACAGTAGACATATGTCCTCTAAACAGATGTCCTGTTTATGTTTATTTGAGCTCGAACCACAATTAAAACACCTATTTAAATAGAAAACATGATTCAAATTTGGGCTCGGTCTATTACCTACCAGTCAGCCGTCTTAGCGTTAGGTACCGGTATAATGTGTCAGTGGAGGCCATCCGAGGGTGGAACGAGGTCAAAGACCAGTTGAAAGCCGCCGTCAAGGTCCAACACGCGTGCTCCGGTGGCTTCGTCTTAGCGAAAACCAGCGCATTCAAAGATTGAAAAAAGCTACATGCAGCGGGGCTGCAGTAGCTTTTTTAGCGATATTTCTGCCACAGAGGTCTCAGACATTCGACTCCATCCTGCAACTACTCTACGAGCGTCTTCGTCTCTTTCTTTGGCGGAGTACTGCCAAGAGCATCGTCGTCGACACGGACCACGCTCCTTGAGCCATCGGCACGAAGAGAGCAAAGCCCGAGCTCGTCTGAGCCGCGAGCGCCGCCCAGAGGTGCTGGCCTTCTGTTCTCCGAACTCGAATAAGGAGAAGTCGACTACGACGAGCCAATGGAAGTAGTAATAGTTACCAAGGTATAGTGCAGTTTCTAAATAACCCAACCATAACTCACCATGACGACCCGTATATATCATTACACACAAAGCAAACCTAATTTCACAAAAAAATGAGTCCATTTTTCCTGTACACGAGACAGAGCGCCATTCCTATCGTCAATACTATGGCTTAATGGGAGAAGGCCCTCCATCGAAGTATGGAATCAGCAAATACATCACCAAGCAATACCAGGGGGCCTACGATGAGGCAGTACAATCAACCCGACCTATTAGAAAATATGGAAGACATGAATTTAACCAATCTAGGATATATCGTTTCAAGAAATATAACAACCATGAATCGTGAACTGACGATTTCAAGCGATTTACCAGCAACCAAACTCACCAAAGCACTCAAGACTGGTAAGCTTCCCCTTACGAGCGCTAAAAGGCAGTGAAGCGGTTATCTGTTTTCATCCATCATCGTATGAGAAGGTTTTCAAAGCACACAAGGCAGGACGCGGTGTTCAACTCGATATTGCTCGCCATGAGATAAAAAAGGCTACAAGCGAGCTCAGGGTGTATCTATCTGGAATTCGATAAAATCGGGTCTGAAATCAGCATTCAGCTTCCCTAAAGATAGCGCACTACTCTCTAAAGCAGCTGATGTTGCCGTACCCGCTCTCGCGACCGCATTCGGAGTTCCTCGGGCATAAATTCTAGCTCATACTGCTCATAAGTCGCTTAACGGAGTCGGCATCTATGATAGTGATGATGTGGATAAAAGCCGCGGAAGTATCATCATTGCAGGCGTTAAGAAGCCAGTGAGAAACGCCCTCTCTTATGTCAAACGAAAAGGCGTATTAACCGATGGAGTTGACGCAGGCGAGAGGTACCTCCTCTCCAAAGCAACCAAACTAGAGCATGAGACACTGATCACATCAATTCGTGGTGAGGTTCGTCGTCGATTCCGAGTCGGTTTGAGTAAACGATCCGTGAAATAATCCGATGAAGCGAAGGCTAAAGTTTCTGCGGTGCGTGCTAAGCGCAAGCTTGGGACCACTTTTCGATTGTGATGCCCCAAAAATATCGATTCCTTTTTTTGCCCTCAAGAGGAGCGTGATGCTAGCGGATGAGTCTCTAAACGTGACTCTCTGATCATTCGGATTGTAAATAGAGATCGTGATGCTCGGTCGAGATTCGTTGAAACAGTTCATCCAAGGCTGGGCCTATAACTAATAAGCTGTCCGACAGCTGCATCACCTTGATCAAATGCACTAAGAAATATCGCTAGAAGCAACGTATTCATTCTTGATGAGATCGCATCGATCGATATACGACGATGTCGGATGGATTTGAGGGGTGATGCTCGTTAGCTGAACACCTGATACCGTAGCTGGTGCAGCGGGGTAAGTCCAAACCAATGACTTTGCCAAAAACAGTGTTATCATTGACCATTCGGAGCTCACGTGTTGTAGTAGGTAAGCCTGTTCCTCCGGCGCTGTATAACCCAGTCGCAGGTCTTGTATAACCCGATAGTAGAGTCGTTGGTGTTGCACTAAATCGATTTAAGCCGCATAGTAAACGCTATTTTCAGTCAATTATATGTTAAAAAAAACATTGTTCCCCGATAGGTCAACAAGATAGGCTCCTGCATTAAGAGTGGTTGAATGCTTCGGTTGATATCATTGTACAAATAGATACCATCAGGGAGGACAATTACAATTGTTGATGGCGTCCCAGCAGTCGGTAGCTCCATCTGAACGAGTTATTCCAGAATTGAGCCGAATCAATGTTATACTCAGAATTTTACATAGAAATCGATTGAACTGTGCCTGTGATGTCTTTAAAGACTGTAGCACTGCCTGGTAGGCTGTATTTCCATGATGAATTGAGATCATCGACCACTATGTAGTCGAATCAAGCTTAGCGAACGACGCGCACGTGACTGATATATTATTGAGTATAAATTATCCCAATTTTCATAATTAGTATACTATGGTGAGCATGATTAATGTGTTGCAGTGCCAAAATCAATTATTTGTATTGGAGCCTGGTGTAAACTGCAAAATCGCAATCGTTAGCACGTGTAGCCTATTTTGTGTGATAGCAGGAACAACATATCTAAATAGCACGCTCTAACGCTTTAATTTAAGTGAGTTACAGCCACCGACGTGGGTGCGTGATCTAATGTGGCGCGGAGAGTACGCTGACCGTAGCATACGGCCATACCTCGTTTTAGCCGACGAAGAACTACCTACATGTACCTAAAAGAGCAAGCAGTTTATTCCGATTACGATGCTACTAGCTCCATTTGAACGTCCAAGGTAGGCTTCTATATATATTAACAATTTAATTTGGATAATAAACATTACATTTTTCATTTAATGCTTGGCACTACCCCCATCGAAAGCAGCATTCGGATGGTAAAGTCGGGATATGGAGCACTTCTAGATACGGTAGTAGAAGGACTGTATTACTTTAACCTACTGGCGCTTGACTTACTAGACATTTCTGTGGACCGCTTTCTCGACGCTCGCTAGCTCCACCTTCCACATCATGCTGCGATTGTGCTTTATTAGCACGTGCTTCTCAGATCAATGGTTTCCCGTTAGTCAGCGAAGAGGGCTCACGATGAAGGTACCCATAGAGAAGACGTGTTCCTGGAAGGTTTTTGAGGGACTTCTGACCAGTCAAACGCAGGCAAACACCGCAATTGATGGAATCGTCGCAGCTCCTTCTTCACGATACCAGCGGCCCACATCGGCATACATGCACCGGGTCTGCGGGTCCAGCACACAGCGCACTTGCGTCTCACGAGAAGCAGCCGGGTAAGCTCTCCTTTCGTCCATTTGTCATCTAGTGCTTGTTGGGCAACAACGCTGCCCAGTTCACGATGTGCCGGTACCATATCTGCAGGATATGCAGCTTGGTAGTGGAGCGTCGGTGATTATTCTGGTACTGGACCCTCGAATGTAGTTTATGGTGGACACCTTTGACCAACCGACTCCACCCAAAGCCACTATTACATCTGGTAAAGCCTCATGCAGCACGGAGGGCAACGCAGATGTCGCTGCGGACGCTGAGGTGATCGAGCGTCATCTGCGATGGGGGGGGGGGGGGGGTGCTCAATGCTCACAGAGAAATCGCCCGCGCGATTTACGCGGTCAACGCGAGCAACAAGATGGAACCCGACGTGGACACGCAGCCGAATCTGAACTTGGTTCCGTCCACCTACTGCGATCGGGTCGTGTGTGGTGCTCCGGTGATGGGTTGGACACTAAACGCGACATATGTGGTCAGTCCGGCGTGAGGACAGGCAACCGCTTCGCGACTTGCCCATTTATTCGATTAACGCAGGCTTGAACCTCCTTAGGGTGACTGTTGCAGCTTGCCGTGGAAGGGATGGCTGGTTCGGCTTTGGAGACCTCGCCTTGTCGAGATCTTAGATCGGAAAGGTCTCCGATGCGAGCCGGTTCGAGCGTGAGCTTCATTCGCTCTATTGGTTCCGATGCGTCCTGTCTGTTCCGCTGTACGTCGATAACTGCGAGGTCGGCCAGCGACTGAGTGATGGACTCCATCTTAGCCATCAATCTACATGAGTTTGTCAAATATTTCTAAGTCGTCGTAGGACTCACAATGGTGGAAGTAGGTCTCAGGGAGACCGTAGAGCGGTTGGACTTTCTGAATCCTCTGCCGCAAGTTGAAGTCGCTGCTGACGTTTCGCACCTTCTTGATCAATGCAGCCCCCCCCCCCCCCCCCCCCCGGGACTGCCCACCAACAGTGCACAAGTGGCGCTCATTTCTTCTTGTCAGTCTCGGAATCCAGTAGGTGCATAGTCTCGTAGCTCTCACGCATACCCATACCGTACGGTAGGCAGACGTTGAGGTCCTGGTTCAAACAACGGAATCAATGTCCTTGATAGATCTCCGTTCATCCCGAACTGGCTGAAAGGATATGCACCGTCGAATTCGCATGCAGTGAACGGCAATGACTTCAACAGGTGTTATCTCCTGTGTGATAGCATATCTACAGGGCGGTCACTGTTCGTGAAAGCAATTACCAATCAGAGCGGAGCCAAATAAGGTCTTTACGCTAAAATGAAAGGGGGCACACGAAGAGACGTGGAGCGTTGCTTCGGTGTCTTACAGGGATGTTTTACCATACTTGCCCGATTAGCATTGTTATGAGATCAAGGACGCTTATATGATGCTTGGTATGCAGAAGAGGATGCCGACCAAGATATTATATCGAGCATGTTTCTTTGCCTTCGGTGGCAGGTGCAGATATCACATTCGACACAATATTGTGGAAGTTAGCTCATATTCAAGATGCAGATGCGCACGTAGCGTGCAAGACAAATTAGCGGACTGCCTATAGAAATGCAAGCGCGTCGTTGATCGCTCAATCGAAGGGCCTACGTGTTAGTTGGAAATACAATTGGTTACCCCTCGGCAGTCTCATAACCCGCGATATTTGAGTCGCTAACCTCCTCTGTATGGCACCTACCACTCGTTCTATCGCAAAGATTCACATTTGCTCCAGTGGAAAATGGTCCGATACGCTCTCAGGAAGGATGTCAGCGTCCCTGGATTGCATTGTCGCGAGAAGCCGATCGACGCAGACAAAAAACGCTGGAGTGTCCGCGTCCGATTCATCGAGTTTAATAGTGAATGATGCATAGTTGCTGGCCTCTTCAAGCGCTCGAGCGCGCTTCTGACTTACTTGAGCCATCTGTACCGTATCCTCGGCCACACGCTTGTGTGTGCTCTAGTTGAGCACTTGACTTGAGCAACAACTTGGTGGCTTTGGTCCCTGTAGGTTGTGGGACCTTTGCTGGCATTGCCGAGATGGATGTGGGCGTCAGGTGCGTAGCAGAGCGCTTTATTACACGATGGACCTGTCACTTTGGCTCTTTTAAAAATACGCGTCAGCAGTGCAGAAACGTGAAAGGTTTGTTGTCCTTAACACCTTTCGGGGTGTGCAGAGTTGCATAGCGGTAGCAACATTATCGCTTTCAGTGGTGCCAGGTCGGTTTGGTCCATGACCGTTGCCACGCATACGCAAACTTAGACACGTCATGCTGAATCACTGCTCTTTTAGCCTCAAATGAGCGTGAAGGTCTGCGGTCGGCTGATGCGCATCGTAGTACTCGGCCACGCGACTTCAGAATTTTGTTGCAGCTTGCTTGTACCTGTCCTGGCAAACTTTCCGATGTGCAGGTACGCCTTGCAGAGTATCCTCTCTTCCTCGGCCTCGAAGCTTCTCCCTCTAGCCTTGCCTGCCTACGCCCCCCCCCCCCCCTCCCCGAGCTCCGCACAAATGTTTGTGTTAGGGGCGCTCGGAGACTTCTTTAAGCGGAGTCAGGTCATGACATAACTCTCGCTTGATTTGAATTCCCCTCTTCAGGGGGAGTAGGGCAGTCGCTGCACATGAACATGATCACCTCGCACCAATCAAGAGAAGCTCCTAGTTTGCTGGCGGGTTGCCAGCCTCATTGCAAGTGGTCTCTGTTCGTCGGTATAACGGCAGATTTTGCCATATTAAATTTCCCGTTTAGTGGTACTGTGCACCGGTGGGTAAACATTGTATTTTTCAGAATTTCGGCAATTAAACCAAACCAAGTATGTTGTTTAAGTTTTTATTGATTCGAATGGTTCTTTTGACGTGCACTTGCCGTTGCAACATGGTCGCGCGATGGTGCTCGCCGCGAGTAATTAAATAGGTGGTTCCGCAGTCTCTGACTCGCTTGCGCAGAAAGAGAGAAAAAAAATGAGTGCTTGCCTTTGGTAATCTAGTGACTCTTCAGACCTAGATTGCGAATTCTGCTCTGCGAGCAGAGATCCCTTCCCAAGCTCAAGAAACTTGGATGCGTGTAACTAGAGAACTTTGCCTTCCACACGTGTCCATGCGTCACGATAAGAATGGCAGCAGCGTAAGCTGTTTCATCCTACGAAAATATGGCCGCAAGGGTGCGCCAAGTTCCCAGTGTTGGCAGATCTTCTGGTCAAAGTATACTCGTCTCCTGTTTCTACTGCTGGTGTTGAACGTCAGCTTAAAGTTGGAAAGCGGATCCACTGTGTTTCGAGGAGCCGACTCGGCACTGGGATGGTAGAAGAACAGGTCGCTATCGCGCATAACGCTGCTGTCGCAAAGATGTAGATACCGTCCGAAAGACAGTCTTTGAGCAACGAATGGTCTCCGAAATACTAGAGAAAGCAGAGCATGTGGATGGTGTTATCCGAGTTGAGGCGCCAATAGACGAGGACACAGGAGTTGTCGACAGCGATTTTGGTGACCTAACGGAAGCTGAGCGGATGGAGCAGGAGACTCTGAATGCAACCTTGAAGTCTGTGGCAGCTCCTTCCCAAATTCACGATGACTTTCTGTTACGGAGGCCACGGATTAGAAAATACAAGCTGCGCGCGAGTAAATAGGGAACGTAGGATAGTAGTAGTAGTAGAAGAAGAAGTAGTAATAGTAGTAGAGCAAGTACTACTGTAGTCTTTTTTAGTTTAAAACCAAAATTCGCAAAAACAAAAGAATAAACCGGTTTTTAAGCCAGTTTTTTTAATTTAAAAACCAACCCATCCATACCCATGGGAGATAAAATACCTGCTACACAGTAAAATCATGATTGTATGTTTTACCATTACCGTTTACAGTGAACCGTTGGATATACTCTAGTAGCATCTCCAACGGCATTTAAAAGTAAGCAGCCCTTCCTCCCCGTGAGGTTGTATTTATAGAAGACTTAAGTTATTGGAATAACATCAGGTTTTGGAAAAACAAATGTCAGAAAAAAGGGTGAATCCATTTGATCCAAAGAATATATTCCAGTGGAACAGCGCAAGCCGTAAATTTTCCTCTGGATCTAAGTATTGAAAAATCCATCGCTAAACTGTTTGTCATTTACTCGGTTTTTATCCAGAGTATCGTTGCTCCAAAAACCACGCTATTCAAGTTTTTAAAAGGAAGGACTTTTCATCCGGAAAGCACAATGCAGTACAGTAAACATACTGTATCTGGACACGCAACCGGAACCCAACCCGTCCCTGTGTTGCCCGATTTCGTTTGATGAACAAACAGAACGAACAATGAAGCAATCTGCCGGGTGGTCGCTGTGTCAACGGTTTGTTCACGCCATTCTGGTCGGAGGAGGGACAAATTCCTGTACCTGATATTTGTATGCCCAAAATCCCTGCGAAACCGGTGTAAAGTCCGCTATCTAGAGTGAGAAGGTCCAACAAGTGACGGCTCTTCACTATGAAGGAATTCATCATTTTGGCTCTTTTTCGTTTTATCGTTTCTTGGTTTCATGAACACGCAACGATGGCACGTTTGAGCGTGTTTGAACAATTGAACACCTAACCATTTATAGAGCAAACCATGTGATCTAGATAAGTTGTTATACTCAAAACCGGAAAATAATTGAGCCGATACATGAAGGCACTAGCTGAAGATAACTGCCATCTGCATTAGCGATCGGTACCGGAAGATAGCCAGCGCCAATAGTGATAGCCTTACACACTGGTAGTTTACCCCTTCCAATTTGTAAAACAAGTAGATATAACACAATTTGTTTAATTCCTAAAAATATACCTACATTTACGGTATTCAAATTTGCTGCGGTATTTGGCAAAAGCTGAGATTTCTTCCATGTGATTCACAAATGCAACGTACGGTCCGCACCGTGCAGTATGCGATGTACGATGCATGCATGTAAAAGACCCACCACCCTTCAACGATTACATGGCAGTTTCTTGTTAGCATACCGTATGCTATCCTAGGATACGCTCTACTGTAGAACTTCTACACGGCTACAAATAAAGTAAAGGAAACCGCACCGGACGCTCTCAACTTGGCCTATCTCCATCATTCATCAATTTGCTGGATTCCTGTGATCACGCCGTAACAACCAGAAGACGAACAATAAGAAGTATGCAGCTCATTAGAGGCCTCCTTTTCGTCGCCGTCACCGCTGTCCTGTGTATTTCTCCGTCGACTGCTGTGGACAGTGTTGACGCTACAGAGAGTACGCCTAACGTTCGCAAACTCTACTACACAAGATTTCCGACCCCAAGCCCCGCCGTCAATCGCAAACTCTACTACACTAAGGTTCCGACGCCGAGTCCACCCGCCAAGGACCGTAAATGAACGGAACTGGAGGGGATTGTCGTGCAGTCTTCACGTAACATGGAAGAGACCTGCTTAAAAACCTCGCTGTGTGTAGTGTAAATTGGGCTGTATACATCCGTTTTCAGTCTACTTTGTTGTTTTGCCGAGATTAGAAGAAGAACGGCCTTTAAAACTGTGTCATCCGAGACTACTTCGAAGAACAGTTGCTCTTAGAAAAGTGCGCCAAAGAGCTCTACGTCAATCTCGGTTATTACCGCCACTTATTTCCAATATCCTTTACACAGTCCAACATGTTTTTGGTGCTGCGTAGGCAGCGTTATGGATCATGCAAGAAACACAAGGAAACCTGAGCTCCTCAGAGCAGCTTCTGTCTGAGTCGTGAGGTACAGTATACGTCGGAAAAGTCGTTGGAGCAAATTTCCTTTGGTTTATAATAATAACAATAGCTGGTGGTTAAGCAGCATGTTATTACACTTCTGGATAAAGGAAGAAACGTTGCATCAACCTAGTTGTCCCATTATACTACGTAGTATGTAGGAAAAAGTATGATCCAGGTCTCTATTGCTAGCACTGTAGGAGCTTCAGCGATAATAAACACCAGTGAGGCATGGAATATCTGTCGTTTTTACATCAGACGACACTGTACATAGTGCTTACACAGACACTGACGGTATTGCGAGATTAATAGTGTGTTGAACATGCAGCTAACATGGTGGAGTGGCGTCAATCTCGCCACCACACTACAGGGTTTGACTCGCGTATTTTAAATCTCGTGGGTGCGGATTTATTGCACGTATGATTCGGACGAAAATCAACTTATCACCAGAAAAAGGATGTATTGCACGCACATCGGACTAATTTCCAGTGTCAATAATCTCACTCGTCTATTTTAAGGACCATCATTATTGTGCATTTCAATGCTTTTGACGAAGTATCCAGCAGCTACAAAGCAACCTCACGCTATGCTGTCTGACCTAATGTTAGTCGTACGAACACGCATTTAGTTGTTTTAGTACGTGTTATTAATAGTGTCGAGGGTGAACAGATTTAAATAAAATTAAGACCGCGACGAGGACAGAGGGGTTAGATGCATAACACACACACACACGAACCTGTTTGCAAACACCACAAACAGCTCGGAAATGCGCAGTAATAATCACAAAAGGGCCTGTGCAATACACTAATTAGTTGCCGCACAGCTCAGGCTATCGCATCACGTGTTGACGCCTAAAAAACTATGGAGTATGTTACGGGCTCATAAATTATGAGCACACACAAATTGTACCCTCGCACGACTATCCACAGGCAAAAGAGCTTGGCGGAGCGAAGGCATCGGACATGCATCGTGCTTGGCTAACTGAGAAGCAGAGACCACTACACGGCCGCAAGTGTGGGCTACAAGCACAAGACCATCGCCCTTGGCACATTTATCTTGCTCCTTGCAGTATAATTCGCTACTCAAAATAACCTACGAATGTATTATCGAAACAAAGTCTGAAATTTAAAAAGAATTTTAAAACTCATTTCATATTGGCAGATGTCCAGCTCATAACAGCATTGGGGGACAAATCGTTTGTATTGCCTTTTCAATATCAAGGGCGTGGTGAGGCGGGAATTTAACCTCAGTGCAGATAGAAAAGTGAGGACAAGAACTCGCTGCGCTCGCTTCTAACTAACAATAGCCTGAACTACATCGGGATCTTACCACCTATCACATGTATGCTCTGCGCTAACAGCGCATGTAGATCTACTACACAAACCCCAGTACGAGTTTTTATGTGGGTACAACTCGTGTATCTTAGCACCATTATTTTCAGCGGGGCTATTGCAAACGATAAATATGAGAACTTGACATCAATTCGCTGAAAAGTTGCTTTGATGTTTGTCAGTTTTTACATCAGTACCGCGTTTTTAGACGAGCTAAAAGAGCGCATACTTAAAGCACTTTCGTAATTAATACGTAAAACTTCGACGCTTGAAGCTCGTAAATAAAAATGCTTCTACAGCTCACTATATCTGAATTCGCCAGTGACAGATTAGTGATTCTATCTGTAAGGGGTTTATGAGTTGCCGTTACTGGACTGCGTGGACCACGGTGCGAGGATCTCCACAAAAAATCAGCAAAGATGGTGGAGATAACAAAGACGAGTGCCAAGATGGCAAAGTTGCTGAATGTAAATACTAGAGTGTGCCCTTTAGGAAAATGCATTGGTAAAAAAAATTGTTCTTCATGACGACGTTGTACGGCGCGCATTCCCAGAAACAATACCCACCATGCTACAAGCTGCAGAAGAATTATGAAAGCGTCGTTGCTACCGAACTTACTGTGATTGGAGCTTGACAGTACCATCGTCCCCATTGCTGCCACAACTGGTAGAGATTTATTGAAATTCGCCCATTGGGTTATTCTAACTTAAAAAGAAAAATGTGCTTCGCCCAGTTTTTTTCAACCAAGAATTACCATATTGAGATGCCACTTGCGTAGGCGATTTTAGTATTTTCTTGGCACAGAAAGCTGTATTTTGATTCGCCTACAAGCATAATTTGTGTAGGATGTCCTGTTGCCGGTTTTGTAGCTATTTTACTTTAAATTTAACAAAGTTGCGCTTTAACACTATGTAGCTTCACGTTAGGGATAATCGGCTCTGGCTTAAGTGCAACACATTATTGTAATGGGGTTACCAATTGGTACAGGTTAAACCCATGTCTGTCCCTGAATCCTAAACTGTTGTTTTTCGACTGGGGTTTCGTGTCGGTATTATCGATATTGTGACGACAGTGTTATTTATTAAACGAGAGACGTGGAGGTGAATTATTTTGAGTCTTCAGAATTTTACTTGCCTCACCATGTGGTTGACGCACAGCAATTGCGGTTTTAAGAGAAGCGCTGAACCGAAATGGTCTGATGCAGAGTGTACGTCTGGCCAGCAGGGAGCACCTGCTTCTCGCTCACGCGACCAGGCTCGATAGCCACCATGTTGATGTACTCCTCGTCGCCGAAGTCGTCCATGGTCTTGGCACGATCAGCCCACGGGTTCCAGATAACGACATCGGTCTTGGTCGGGGTGGCGTTGATCGAGCCCTCCTTCTCGACCTCGATGGTGTAGTCGAAGTTGGCGCCTCTCATCTCAGCACGCACCTTCTTTGGAACGTCCTTGTAGACGCTGTCGGTCTGCGCCGTAAAGCCAAAGGCGTCGCGAGTTTCGGTTTTGTTCGTCTTGGAGACCTTGTCAAAGTATTCGAGGCCCTTCAGCTCTGCAATATACACACCATTGTCGCGCACATCGTGGGAGTAAATGTAGTTGTGCAGTAGCGCATGGAAGTCAATCGGCTGCGTAAACGTGTTGTGCACGTGCAGAGCAGTCTCGAGCTGAGCGGAGTAGAGTTTAACCTCGTACTCGAGCTCAAAGTCAACGGGCCACATCTTGCGGGTTGCGTCGTTCGCCTTCATAGCGAACCTGGCCACACTGGGCTTCGTCTGGTCAGCGGTAATCTCGACACCAGATAGGGTCCAATTAGTGATACGGGCGAAGCCGTGGCTGGGGAAGCCCGTGGCACTGCCGAAGTTGGGGAACACAACGGGAATACCACCACGAATCGGGTTGACGCCGTCCAGGTGCGATTGGTTGGACATGAACAGAATGTCGAGGTCCGGGTCGAACTACGGAATGACTTGACATGGGCCCCAAATAAGAAAACCTCAGCGCTGGACCCAGTCGGGTGCGTGAGTTTCACCGTCTCCAACTCAGCGTTGGATACGCCAAGAGACGCCAACAAGGCTGACACCAAGGCCGTGGTCTTGAACAAGAAGGAGTACACCATTGTTGCAGATGGAGTGGAGAAGTCGAACTTGTTCCCGAGGAGATTAATTTATTAATGAGCGTGCAAGTTCGCGTCCGTGTTGATGGCGATTCGCCATTGGCTGCCAATTTGGCGAAGCGAATACGATAAACTCAGATCTCGAAAAGCCATCCGAGCGGGATCACGTATGGGATAGGATGCCCGATATCCTCACGGCAGTAGCTGCCCTACTTACCTCTGATACTTTGTCTACAATGGAGATCTCCATTGAGTTTGTCTGAGACACTTTTGTTCTATCAAATTGAATGTACTCTACACGCCGATAACTACAGGAGATTATACCGCAGTGGGCGATACAACGTCGCGTTCGCCACGCACTGGGGTATTACAGAACCAGAAAAAGATGCGACGTGCGTGGGACTACAGGTATTAATAATATGTACTGGTGGCGCAAGTTATTATAATCGGGAAGTTAATCGACCTACATGTATATTGTGAGAGAAGATAAGTATCTTCCATATTTTTGTCTAGTACAGATTCAAAGAAACTATCAGATTTTAGGAAAATTCTCAGCTTATAATTGGTACTGTATTGTGTTTTAGCTACGGAGGGATCCTCGCGTTGGGTACTGTTCGTACAGCCAAAACAGTGTGCTCAAAAGGAAGCTAACAAGTTTGTGTCAATCTGGATCATCATCAATTATGCATTCACACTCTGGTTCATCATCAATCATGCCATCTGGTTCGTCATCAATGATGCTTTACAATTATTGTTTTAAACTGTAGTAGTACAGTAGTAGTAGTGGTGGTGGTAGTAGTAGTAGTAGTAGTAGTAGTACTAGCTGTAGTGGTAGTAGTAGTAGTAGCTGTAGTACATGTAGTAGTAGTTATACTGTAGTACGTCTTTCGTCGAGGCACCACTTTTGCCAATCGGGCTGATTCTACAGAAATTCAACACTCAAATCCGTTGAAACTGCACTTAATAAATTAAAGGCGATACACAATTATGTTTAAATTGTGTATTTTAAAACTACAGAAGTACAAGTTCTATAGAATGAACATAAGATAAATGCTATTACAGATGAATGATTAAGTATTTAGTAATAAAAGCGTATTCGGAATACGGAGTTTCACTAAGTGCAGCTCCCGCTAGGATCTGAATCTATGAAGGTACCAAAAGTAAAATAAACCATTGGAGATGACCGATAAATCTTTGCTGGACCACGAGTTTGTGCCAGCTCCTTGCACAGCTTACCTAGTTCACGAGGGGGGGGGGGGGGGGGGGGCTATCAGGGCTCGACAAAATATACAATAAAAATACAATATATAGATAATTAGATCATTGAATTGATGAAACGGATTACCTGCAAATAGTCGCTAAACGCAACTAAATGCCCACGTGGGATCAGACCTTTTTTTAAAGGGACAAACTTGATAGTGAGCCCGTTGTTAAAATTAAATCATTTAAAATTCACTTCGGAGAACAGAAGTCCTTCCTAATGCGTGTTTAATGATGTCAAATTATCCTAAAGGATTATTTAAAACTGAAGTAATTTTTTTGAAGAAAAAGTTTATAAAAAGTATTATAAAATTTAAACATATGCGATTTTACGATGCTTGAAATGGTTCATGGTGCATGTTAACTACCAATCACGCTTGGCTCGGTGCCGTTTCCAATTCTAGCAGATTCAAGACAAGAGGAGGCTCGTTCAAAGCGTTGCTGGGAGTTAATATGGACGAGCAAAGAGCTCCAAATTGCCAAGTTGCGAGCCTATCGTCGTCACCCTTGGGCTCAGACGGCAGTGAGGGAATCGCACAATCATCACCTCGGTCTCGAAGGAAACGGAAGAACCGCAATCAAATGCGGGTAGCGCGTATAAGAGAGAGGGTATGTGAGCTAGGGTGTATATGTAATGGACCTTTGATCACCTTGATTATCTCATGCTCGTTCTTGTGTCTTGCTTGTCACGCAGGAGACGATGCAGAGTCTACGTGAGACAATGCACCGTCTAGAAGCTCGATACCAAGAGACAGTAAGACGGGGGATTCTACAGCCTCCGAGTTGCGATACAAATGTTGCGTCGTCATCGCAGTCCTCAGCAACCGTAGCAGCATCTGAGTACATACACCTGGTCAACGAAGGGGCGAGGTTGAAAGACGAGAACTTTCATTTTCGACGAGCTCTTCACGAGAAGAATAAATTGCAGGAAACCCTGGAGAGATTGTATGAAGATTCGCACCAACCATTAACGCAAGAAGAGATTAACATGCGACGTTGCGTTTTTGAAGATCAGTGTGCACACAACGCCTGGGCACCGCTCAGGGAGGTGGAAGTCTGGGAGTACATTCGCACCACCCACGACCGGATTCTCGCCACAATACAGTCGATAACGCAACATGCAGCGCTGAGAGGGTTGGACTCGACCACGAGATCTCAGCCCTCGTTCTTGGGGTGGAAAGTGGGATACCATCGAGAAGCCGAAGAAATACTATTCTCCTTCGAGAAGCCTTTCTACCACGTGACAGCACTGCAGGCCATGCAAAACACATGGAACAATGAGTTATCCATGCAGAGTTACCGCAAGCCAGCCGATGTAGCCACACAGTCCATGGCTATATTTCAGATGATCAACGACGACACGTACGTGCTTAGACGGCGAATACATTTCCGGGACAAGGTAGTTAGCTCGCACTATCTCCGATTCCGATTGAAGACGAGCTCAGGGTATGCGATAGGGAACTGTACAGTCGACAGAAAACCTGAGGAAGACAGACCGATCTGGGCAGCCAGTCTGGCACTTTGGACCGACTTCATCACTCCTCGGTCGGTGCTTAACAAAGAATACTGCGTCGTGCGCATCTCCGGCAGAATGAAAGTGGACGCCAACGAGGCGGCAGCGACGAAAGCGGCAACAGATATTATCTTCGGACTACTTCGGTGGGAAAACCTAAATATCGGTCCCGTGTTTACTTTCACGGCAAGTTAAATTACGGAAACTATTCAGGAGGAGGGAATTCGAACGTGCTGGATGGTATTCAGCAGCTGAAACATGAAACGTCACAGCTGGAAATCGACTGATGAATTGACAAATTTTCTTAACTTGATCTGGGACAATCAGAGACTTACAGTACCGGTACATGTACCCATGCACTGGCGTCTCCTACTTGTCAGTGTCAGGAGGGCAGGAGGAGGGAGCGCGAGGACGAAGGAACGACAGCGAGCTCCCAGATCATCGTGCGAGATATCGAGTTCACAAGGCGGACGTACATGTCTTCTTGTGTGTTGTACTCGGTGCGTGCAATGAATTTGACGAGGCAGCCAGACTCGCCCGTGCGTTCGTCCTGTCCTGCTGAAAACTCTACCCAGTTGGAG
The DNA here is from genome assembly GCA_011320135.1 of Phytophthora betacei. Classification (NCBI taxonomy): domain Eukaryota; phylum Oomycota; class Peronosporomycetes; order Peronosporales; family Peronosporaceae; genus Phytophthora; species Phytophthora betacei. Next base: position 1,778,269 of record JAANHX010000241.1, read on the forward strand.
CTATCGACGTATTCGAAGTTCGAGTCTCTCTCGGCCATTTCGCGCACTTCGGGCGACGAAGGGTTGATTGAATGGCGGCCGATTACATAACCCTTGTCGGTTTGCATGCGGAAGTTTAGGAAGATCATGCGCATGACCTTGTCGTGTTGCACAGGGTGTTCAATGTCAGTACCAGCGATGTACGTGCTGTCATTGATAACCTGGAGTACTTCAAACCGTAATTTGCGTCGGAAAGGGGTAGAAGTTGGCTTAGAGTCCCTTATCCAGCTACTAACCATGGCTTGTTGTGGTGTAATCCCCACGAAAAATTTGGAGAAACTGACGTAGAAGTCGTCGTCAGGGTTCGTTTCGTGACGTACCTCCCAGCCGAAAGTTGCCGACGGTGGGAATGCGCAACCCTTTTTTGCATTAAAATGTTGCGGCAACTCTGAAGTTGATGGAGAGTTTGATTCCTCAACATCGGAGCTGTCTCCGTCGGACACCTCAAAGGGTGACACGAGCGGCTTTACCGTCTCTTCCATGGCTCGCATTTGCTGATAGCAGTTGCGTATATGCTCATTGGCTTGGTCTTCTGTCATGGGCACATATTCATAATCCGAATAAAGCGTCGAGTCGTCAGTCGTAAGCGGACACTCCAACTCCAGTTCCTGTTTTCGATCTACCATCACTTGCTGGAACCTTCTTTGTGTCTTTTGCTTTTCCACGAGCATTTGCTCGAGCATAAACTTCTCCTCCATCAGAGTATGCGATAGATCCGCCAAGGCGCAGTAGTTTGCCTCTAGCGACATCGAGTCCGAATCTCCATTACTGTTATTGCTGCTTGCGCGACGACGCTTCGCCTGTGATTTTTCATTCAGAGCCTGGTAATGTTTCTCCAGCTGTTGAAGTGTCAATTTCATCCGCTCGACGTCATCGCGTTGTCGGCGTCTAGCGCGTTGCATGGACTCTCGATTACGTTTCCGACGGATCTCCAAGGGCGTCAGCTTCTTGTCTTCTTTCACCGCCATAATTGCACTTGCCACGGCAACTTTATCTTTCGCTGGTTTCCGTTTCCGTTGCACTTTGGCACATTTCCCTTTCACTTCTTTCTCATTCGCGGCAACAGTGGGTTCAGTTTTGACCACAAGTTCGTTGCCTTTTGTTTTCGAACTTCGAGGCGCTCGCTTGGCAAGTTGCCTTTCGGTTTCCGTTTGTGAATCTTCAGACACTACCACCTGGCGTGTCGCAGCGGCAAGTGCAGTGTTAGGTGCCAGTTTCGTGCGGGTCTGTTTGGACAGAATGGCCAAGGGGGAGATGGTCTCTCGGGGCCGAGGTGGCTCGACGAAGGCTGCGAGTGCCACCTCCTGCTCGTCTAGCAGAAGCTCAACGGGTTCGAGGCCCGCGTCAGCCTTCATTGTCACTAACTTGTCGTCGCTTAGCGTCAAGTCCCACCAGACAGTTGCTGCTTGAAATCCACCTCCACTTTGCGCCCCCAAATTGCCCCAGACGTCTGCCATCACATCGTCCGGCTCTCCCTGGGCTCCGGATTCGGTGGGCGTCGCGTCGTCCAGTAGGAAATCTGCGTCTTGTGCAGCTAGCAGCTCAAGGTCCACCGCCATGTACAGCTAAGCGAAGGTGTTGGTCGATTACAGTAGATAACACTTCCTAGGAAGACCTACGCACCATGAAGGGAGAACGAGAGTGACCGCGGTGGCCGCCGTGCCACGGTCCGTGGCGGGGCTCTGGAGGGATTTGAGACGTATTGCTCATCACCTTTTTTGGATTTTGTTTCTTGAGGATTGGCTAAAAGTGGTGATAAATCGAATTGGCGAAGGACTATTGGTGGAAACAAAACGAGAGCGTGATGGTGTCCGTTGAACTTACTTTGGAATGCAAAAGCTCTCGACCGGGTTGCGAGTTAATCAACCCACACAGGAAGTGCAAGATATTGTCACGGTGTACAGTTAGACCAGTGTTGATCAATTTGGTAAAAAGGTTTTTACATTATTAAGTAAAAATATATTTCTAAAGTAAATTATTACAATATTAACGAGCGTTAACGTAAAATTGTAAAAAACAGATTGTGAGTTGAAGTTTGATCTGCCACCTTCGAGTCCCTCGGGGGAAATCGCACACTCCCTCTCTAGTGCCTACCATTCGTAGTTTCATCACCAGACCAAGATGCACGTTGTGCGACCGAAACCAAAGGCAGGACGCCCTCAAAGCTCCCTCAGCGAGCACTTTACGCGTACGAATGAAATGGCAAATTCTTCGCTGTACTGGACTGTATGCAATCTGTGTCTTGCAGAGTACACTGAGCGCCTTGGACCTACACCGGAACGCATACGTGGGCGCAAGGACTATTGGCTAAAGCATCTGGGTCAGTGTCCGCTCTACGATGGTGAATTAGCAGAGGGCAGGCGTGGAGATGATGGCGTGGACGCAATGCCAAACAAAAAGCTTAAACAACGTGAATATTTTACGGCGTCAGAACGACAGACACTATGGAGACTGATTTTGGAGTTTCAAGCGGAGGCTTTGCTCGCGGACTCCTTTATCGAGCTGCCTTCCGCTCGCAGGCTCTTTAAGTGGCTAAATGCAAAGTGTGAGGGTGCGTTGCCTCGTCGACAAGTTTTGGGCTCCACAATCCTAGATAAGTATGCGGCACTCTATGACGGACAGCAATGCAATGAGCTGGCTGCCGTTCAGCAAGTTTCGAGTGGACGTGTAAACTTTCTTTCGGATATTTGGCAAAATATTGCGAAACAACACCTTTTGGGTTGTCAACTTTCGTTATATGGAGTTGTTATGACTTATGCACTTTTACCTACTGGATCGGAGCACCACGCTATAGCACTGGCTCGACAAATGGAAGATGTTTTGGTGGAAATGCAAGAAAGAGGCTGGAACGTCGGTGCAATTGTTACGGATAACGCAGGACAGTGCGGTCGAGCAAGAAGAATTTTGGCACTGCGATGGCCACAAATTTGTTTTCTGCGTTGTTTTGCACACGATATTAATAATATCGTCAAAACAGTTTTAAAGCGTGTATTTAAGACTGTGTCGGAGCAAGCAGCAGCGGTTGTTAATGTTTTAAATTCTTCGTCCGAGAAGTGGCTTGTTCGAGCCAGCAAATTCATGACATTGCGCTATGGAAGAGATCCGGCCCCAGCATTGTGTCCATTGTGCATCACTCGGTGGAACTCGATGCAAAAGTGTTTCGCGTCATTATTACGTGTGAGGATAGCATTAGAGGATTTTGCGTACTCCTACCGAAGTGACCCTGAATTCCCGGACAAGCTTCGCGTACTAGGCAAGCAGCAATTTTGGAGTGATTTAGAGGCAGCGGAAAAGGTGATTCGCCCTCTTTGTATTGCGTCTTACCGATTACAGCGTGATGAAAACACGTTGGCAGATGTGCTGCGGTCGTTCGGAGATATTTACCTAGGTTTTGCAGCAGGAGAGCCCGCTGACACACTTGTCAAATGCGTTGAAGAACGATGGTCCGCCTGTGAGCAGCCCTTGTTTGTATTGGGATACGTCTTGCACCCGATATTTGCAACCCAAGCTCGCCAATTTCCCCCCACGGCTTTGACAACTGAACACGAGGTCTGCGAGATTGCGCTGTATTACTACCGGCGCTTTATAAGTGAAGACGTGACTGAATTACGCGGTGAGATGTCAGACTGGTTTGTGGGAACTTATACCAGTCTTCCTTTGGCCGATTTCAAAGGGTCTATCATGAAGTACTGGACCTATCTTCAACGGAACAAGCCAAATGATAAGTTGCCGACACTTGCACTTACTATTCTGTCAATTGCTGTGAATACAGCCACCTGCGAACGCCTATTCAGTGAGCTCGGTCTTATCCATTCCCCACGCAGAAACCAAACTCGGGCTGAGAAAACCTTGAAACAGCAAATCGTACGCCAGCACGTCCGAGAGCAAAATCGCCAAGAGCGTCCGGCAAGAGCAATAGCTAAAGAACTGGAGAACGCAACTGCACCACTGGATCCGACCGAACTATCTTCCGTTCGGTCGCCTGAAAGACGCAATAGGGCGATCACAATGGAAGCTCCCGTTCGCCCGACACCCGAGAACAACCATCGTGAATTGACACCTAGTCGGCATCATGCGGCAGACAGAACCCACAGCTTTCCTGTCACCCAAACGCTAGCTGAAGGTATTCTTACTACGCCTCACCGCCGAGTAAACGGCCCCGCCACTGCTGCTACGCCTCAAAATCTCGACCATCCAGATTCTCAAGCTCACACCGCTTCTAACGCCGGACGTTTAACCGATTGTAGGTTTAATACGCCTCATCGCCGCGTTACGAGCCAAGCCATGGCTTCAATGCCTCGAAACAATCCACTCTCTTCGGGTGAAAGAGCTGGACGTAATACTACTGCCAGACGCACCGCGTTGTCAGCGCGAGATGGTGAAATACAAGAAGGTCGACAGATATTTGCACGAGAAACTATCACATCTCCAGGGCGTACAAATTACTGTGGAGCTGGCAATCTGTCCGTTCTTCAGTCGTCGCCAGCCTCATCCACAACAGCGTCTATATATCGAAACTTAATGGATGAGTTTGCAGCGCGAGATGATGCCGATAATGAACAGGTGGCTGAAGGCAGCAATGGAGGAGAAGTCGATGGTGATGAGACTTGTATTGCTGTGTGGGAGCATGCAATCATCGACTCGTCTGTTGGTCTTGGTGCTAGGACTTCCGTTGGTGAAGATCGTGGCACGTATCTGGATCTTATTACTGTACCTGATCGCTCCCCGTTGCCAGCAGAAAATATCTCCAACTTCCCACAGGAGAGCCATCTTCACGGTATCCGAGCACGAAAGGTAAATCTGCAAAAATTGTTTCCAGTGCGCCAGCCAACTTGAATGTGTAAGCGATCATCGTACTTCTGAGCGCTACCGATGAAGAAGTCAATTCAGGAATAAGTCGTTGTCGTGATGCAGATACGTCGATAATGCTAGCCAAGATCTTGTCGCTTCAAGTTACTTAACCCCCATCTGGGAACGTTCTGTTCGCTAACCCAACACGTCGATTTTCTAAGTAAAAACTCGAAGTCATCTCTTCAACCGACGGCTTCATTGTTAACACCGACGTATTGCCTTCTCCTTGCTGTAAGCGCGAACATTTTCCACTCATAGTTCCATAATTACTGGAAGCACCAGATCCACATCTTCTTTCCACGCCTCACATCGTCTGCACCGCACGACCTGTATGTTGTTCTCTCATATTGTCATTTGCGGTCCCTGAAAAGATCACTTCCGCCCCCTTCCTCGACACAAACAGTAATCCACGAGCTGATGTGACTCCAATTTGATAAGCCAAAAAGGCAAAGGCGGCCGCTGTAATCACCTGAGCAGTTGTCGTCCCTATTAAGACGATATTCACTCCAGAGAGGACTGCATCAGTCGGTAGCTCTTGAGCAATACTCGCGACCCATACTACCCGTGGAAGAGCACTGAAAACTACGTTCAAGATCCACTTATACATCAAGAAGTATAGACAGCATCATCACGGACACTGTGATCTCCCCACAATATGTCTCTGCTGCTGCTGTGACGGCGAATCCGCATCATCCATAGCTCTCGGACCTCTGCTACTTGATCCTCGAGCTCTCAATACCGGACCTAGCTTGGCCTCGTCCGCTACTATCGCATCGATGGCCATCTCCGTCCTCCACAGGATCCACGTGAGCTTCCGAGCGAATTGTGACGATCCCGCAAGCAGACAACCGACTACGTGGAACAGCAGCGACCCAAACACAGCGAATAATGTTGCTAGTAAGCAGGCGATGGCTAAAGTGGCGACATGGAAGACTAGTGTGCGAAAGACGGAAGCTATGACTCCACTTGTGGCTGGCATGACCGACCTTTAGCAAGTTACAATATAGCGAAGAGAGCGGTGATACACGCCCGGGGAGCTGAAGCGGATGGATAGCTGATGGAGAAGCTGGTGACGTCCTGCGTGGAGAGGAGCAGGCACAGAAGAGGCGGAGACAGCGCGGGGAAGAAGAGCTCCAATGAGACCGTAGGCTTGCAATGTACCAATTTTTACTTAATAAATGAGTTTTTTACATTTTTACCAGCCCATTTTACGTTACTAATGTAAAAATATCGGTAAAAAACAACACTGGTTAGACGGTGGATTAACAATGCTGGCTGACTGCCTGCAGAAGGTCTACTCACTCCAGACTCTCCGGACCACGTCCAAGCAAGCGGGACCTGCGACCAAGACAGTGACGTTCCAAGTGTGAAGTCGTGAAGCAGCTGGTCGTGGCGGGAATTGGAGCTGGACCGCCACGCACGAGGGATCGGCTAAAAGGTAAGAAGCTCTAAAACCTCTTAGCGAGGTGAAGTGAGGAAGTCAGTCGTGGATTTCCTTCTATCAAGCAACACAAGAATATATCAACTTTTACATTACTATCGCAGTAGTGTCGCTAATACTACTACCTCCTACGTCGGCCCAAGATACTCACGACCCCGATTAGAGGAAGACCGCGACAATTTGGTGGAGAAGCAGGGTATCTTCTAGCCGAATTTCGTAGGAGTACAAGCGCGAGAAGAAGCCTTGGCCACGGAGTGCCAAGGAAGAAGGAAAGAGAAGTGGAAAAAGGATGAGTGCTCAAGGATGGTCCAGCGAGGGACTTGGAGCCGGTGAAGGGGTAGGGGGATGGGCTCCTCCGTTGGAAACGGAGCCCGTGGAGATCCTCGAGGAGGAAGAGGAAGCGCGCGCTGAGAGAGCTGCTGACGACGGCACGCCGCAGAGACTTCAAGGAAGGGAACGCCAGGGAGATGGCGGGGAACGTGGCACGCCGCTGCGAGCTGATCACGAGACGGGAGGACACGAGACACGAGCGGTCCACGTGGAAGGCGAGGACATGTTCGACGTGTCGTCTCCGTCTCCGGGAACGAGAAGGACGGTTGAGTCTGTGTCTGGAACGCCTCAGGGTGGACAGATGTCCAGCACAGTCCTTGAGCAGTGGGCACGTCAACCGGCGCCGAGCGAAGGAACGACGCCTGCAAGGACGACGACGGGTACGCTCTTGGACGCTTCGGTGATGGACTCGGGAGGTCGCCGCGAGGTGGGGTTCGCCTTGGATCGGACTCGTCCCTCCTTGCAACCGATGGACGACTCTAGAAGGGACGTGCCCATGGTCACGTCAGTGTACGGACAACCCAACAACAACGTACCGGGCCAACAAGGAAGCCGACGTGCCCCGGGGGCTGCACATGTTGTTGCTGGAACACCTACGCGAGCGTACGTACCTGGTGGAAGTCGAGGAGCGACGCCTGTTCAATCGATGAGAACGCCGACGAGAGGAAGTGGGACGCCGACGACGGACCCAGCCTTACAGGCTCTCATCATGGACGGTCTCGCCCAGTTGCTACAGAGGGCTGGAGTGACGAACGGAACGCCGGTGCCGTCACCAAGACCTCAAGCTACAGGACACGTGCCACGTACTGTGCCGACGCCGACCCGACCAATGACGTCTTCAGTGATGGGGTACCAAGGACCTATGACCCCGAGGATGAGGGATCAAACGCCGGTTTCGACACCTAGCCGAATGCCGATGGCTGCTATTCCTTCGTATGGAGGCGTGTCGATTCCCATGGCTGGTTCCACGTGGAACGGTGGAGGTGGTGGAACGCCCCAACGGAGTGCGTTTTACCCTCCCTTCCAACCGCCAATGACGTCGACACCTGGGTGGGCTGCTGCTGGAACGATACCCGCGTGGTCTGCTGCGTCTGCACGGCAGACACCTGCCAGCCCCAGAAGCGGAACGCATGGATTGCCGTTCCAGAGAACGTCTCCTATGAATGTTGCGACGTTCCAGGGACGAGCAGGAGCGCTAGGACAAGAAGGGAACGTGGGTGCTCAAGGAGGAAGGTACGCACATAACGCAGTACCTCCGCAAGGGCAAGTGACGTGTCCGTACTACGACCAAGGAGTCCGCAATGGCTCGCACGGGTCAGGAAGAGGCGCTCAGCAGGACGTTCCGATTGTTGGTATCCCGACAGAATTACGGAACGCTGTGAAAGTTATCGTCCCGTTCTACTCAGAGACGGCCACGTACGAAAGGGCGGCCGCGTTCTGGCGTTCCTTCGAGAAGTGTACGCTTGGAATGGACGACCAAATGCGGTTGACTGCCTTTGAGCAGTGTCTGAAGGGCAAGTTGGGTCAGGAATGGTGGTACAATGCGAGGATCAACGATTTTGAGACTCTGCGCGTGAGGTTCTACAACCGCTTCATCTTTCAGACGCCAGCTCAGTTGTGGAGCCGACTCAAGGCCGCTAAGAGGAACTACGGCGAATCTGCGGAGGAGTGGGGCGACAGGATCATCACGATGTGCGAGTACCTAAACTATCACGAGCCTCGTATGCAGTACGAGTTCTTTCTCGATGGGTTAAGGAACAAGCAGATGCGTGCCGTTTTGAACGCGAACCTAGCTGCGTCAATCCAGGAAGCGTGCGCTTTGTTGTTGTACAAGAATCTACACCTCCCTGTGGAAGAAGAAGACGAGTTCGCGAATACTGGAACGACGGTGAGGAACGTGAATGCGGTGACGTCCACGCAGTCGCAGATGCTCCAGCAGCTTCAACAAATGAACCAGTTGATGCTGAAGCAGCAGCAGAATCCTGGGACGTCACAAGGGTTCGTTGGCGCCGTGGCTCCTACGAACGTTCCAAGCACTGGCGTTCCAGCTCCGAGTGGGAACGTGGCTGGTGCACCGCTCGGACCTCTTCGCATCCGACTAGGGCCTGACACGCGTACCACGGAAGGAGAAGTGGTTTGCGGACGCTGTGGTCGTGTTGGATGTGGACGTGAGACGTGTCCCCGTGGACAAGGCCGTTGCAATCGGTGTAACGAACTTGGACACTACTCGATGGAGTGCAACTGGCCCAGACCTCAAGGGAATTACCGGAACGGAGAACGTCGCCAAGCGGAATGTCTGCTGTGTGGTAAGGCGGGTCACCTGGTGGCGAGATGCCCGAGCCTCGATACTTTGCGAGGAATGATGCAGAGCGTGGCCGCCGGGAACGTGACTGCACCAGCTGGTACGTCCCAACAATGAAGGGGGCAGGAGGAAGGGGAAGGAAGTGTCGCTCCTTCCTCTTGCCTGGTTGGCAACACTAAGAGAGATGAGGGTTCACCGCGACAAGACTTGGCGGGTGGACATCAGAAGGCTCTCGGGAGAGGTGTGATGAGCGATGAAGGCGCTCGTGACGTTCCTGTCACGAGCATAACGACGGAAATTGTGGAAACTAAGAGTGGAACGAGCGGAAAAAGCAGTCCGACTGAACGGACTGGGCTAGGACGAGACGAGAAGATTGAGGGCTCTACGGAGAGGCCCGCACGAGACGGAGTGGTCGCTGAGGTAACAACGGAACGTTCCTCTGCGACGCTGAACTGGGAAAACGAAAAGAGGGCACGTTCTGAGTTGGTACAGGACGTCAGTAAGGGAGCAACGGAACGCCCCGAGACTACGTTGGACGCCGAAGAGAAGTGCCAAGAGAGCGAGGAGGTGGAGACGCTGTCCACCCGCTCAAAGCAGTACGAAGGAGCACTCGAAACAATCACGGAGGACGCATCTGGCGCCAGGTCAAGTCAGTTCTCGGCAGTCATTGGACAAGTGAGTACAGGTCAAGAAAGGACAGAAGCTCAGAAGGCGGAGGAGGGCGAGGAACGTACCAAGGGGAAGGATTCGACGCAGCACTACGAACGCCTGTTTACCGACGAGGAGCTGGATATGCTCGAGCACGGTGGCAGCCAGGTAGTGAAGAATGAACCCGAGGAGTACGAGAAGGAACTGGAAGAACGATTGTTCCCGATGAACGAAGAAGAGGTGCTGCTACGTGCCAAGCGGAACGCGGATGAACAAGGGAAGCCGACACTCGCGGAAATGAGTGCCGAGCTTGGGATACCGGAAGACGTGTTGGAACGTACCCGGGAGGTCTCATCTGGAGATCTCGGAACGCCAGAGTATTGGCTGGACTGGTACGCTCATACGCTAGAGACGTCGACTGAAGCGAAACGTGACAATCGGGACTTCAAGGATGTCGGAGGAACGGGAGAGAAGTCGACGACGGTCGTTGGTTCCGTTACGACGGACGAGGACGAGCGTAAGGGTTATACGGAGATGTCTAAGGACGCGCTGGAGAACGAGTTCGTGCAGAACGTTTGTGTCGGACTCGAAGAGGACTTCGTGCCAATCTCGGAACTCCCTGCGGAGGAGAAGGGAACGTTACCATTTCGGTGGCGTTCCATAATTCGTAAACGAGTATACGAACTCCTCAAACAAGAGCAGAATGCTATGAAGGACCGTCAATCTGACGTTCCTGAGAGCGGGGGAAGAGGTGATGCTGAAGACGACATCCCACTCTTGCGCGACAAAGAGAACATAGTTTTATTGGACGAAGACTCGTTCCGAGGATACCTCGTCGAAGTGGGTGGAACGCTGGCTGAGACGTTCCAAAATCGAGCGTTGGCCTGGGCACGTGACTATTTCGGGACAGAAACTTCCGTTATTCGAGACAAGTTGTGCGACAGACGGGACAAGACGTCAAAAATAGTGGCTGCGACCGTTGGGACAAGTTTCAGGAAGAGGGTGACTTTCGGTGCGACTATCAAGGACGGAGATCCCAAAATAGGAGAAGAGGAGCCCGAGGTTTATTTTCTAAACGTGAGAAGAGCTCCCAAGCCGCGGAGAAGCCCTGGGCTACGCGAAGTGAGCGGCGATGACGTCTTCGACGACGGTGAAAGTGTCGTGCCGGATGGCAAGCGTGTCATCTGCAGCGTTGGGGGTGTGCAAGCGCTGTCGGACGGCTTTATCGATTGCTGCCCGTCCGAAATGCTAGCTGATACAGGTGCGGTCGCCAGTCTCGTCGACAAACGCGTGCTGAAGCGTCTCGGACGAGCCTCCGAACCTCTACGACCTTATACGGGAGGCTTGGATAGTGTCTCGGGGCACAAGATTCGCGTTAGTGGGGTTATCGACTTGCCCGTCACGCTTGGAACGCTGGAGAAGACGCTTCCTTTCGTCGTGACCGATCACTTGTTTGTGGACGCAATTCTCGGAACGGACTCGCTAAGGGCGTTCCGCGCGGTGATTGGCCTCGAGGAGCAGTCGTTGACACTGAAGGAGACGGGAGACGTGATCCCGTTGGGTGCGACAAGGGTCGAAGAAACCTACGCGGCTACGATATCGTCGACGGTGCGTTTGGAACCCGGACGTCAGGCCTTAGTGAGATCGAGCGTTCGCGGAACGATGAAGGACCACTCAGTTGTGTTGGTTGAGGGCGTTCCCGGAACGGACGAGGCTTTGAGAGTCGCGAGGACGTTGTGTACCGTGACGGATGGAACGGTGTTGGTCGAGGTGTGTAATGCTTCCGCGGAAGAAGTTGAGATCAGGTCTGGCGCGTACGTCGCTGCTGTAACCATCGTTCCCAAGTCGGCGTTCGCAACTAGAGTCTCTAAGTCAGATGAAACGACGAGGAACGTAAGCGCAGTGCTGAGTACGGCGAAAGGGAACGTGACGGCTGAAGTTAGAACGATCGAGGCTGAGATGAGTGCCGCCTTGGACGACAGCGAGGAAGACGACTTCGAAGTGGACTTCGAAGACTCGTCACTCGGAGCAGAACAGAGTGGTCTCTTCGCGAAGATGTTGAAGGACCTGAGAGACTTATTCGTCGAAACTTCAAAGAAACCTGGGAGGACGGACCTGCTACGATTTAGTATAGACACCGGAGATCACGCGCCTATTAAACAGCCTCCGTACAGAGTGTCGAAAGCTGAAGGAGATGTCATGGAAGCAGAGATTCAAGAGTACCTGGATCTCGGACTTATCAGACCGTCGACAAGCCCGTGGGCCAGTCCTGTGTTGATGATACGGAAGCCTGATGGTGGCGTAAGATTTTGCATCGATTATCGGAAACTAAACGCTGTGACCGTGAAGGCCAGTTATCCAATGCCTTTGACCGACGACATCCTGGACGTTTTGGGGAACGCGAAGCTTTTCTCCACTATGGACATCGCTTCGGGATATTGGAACGTTCCAATGGATCTCGACAGCGTGGAGAAGACGACTTTCACGAGCAAATTCGGCCTCTACGAGTGGTTGGTTATGCCGTTTGGCTTGTGCAACGCCGTGCCTGCATTTGAGCGTCTGATGGAGAACGTTCTCGTTGATCTCAAGTGGAGGACGTGTCTAGTCTACTTCGACGACTGTGTTGTCTTCAGTGACGACTTCCCGACACATTTGATTCGAGTACGCCAGGTTCTGGAACGTTTCCGAGCGGCAGGGTTCAAGTTGAAGATGAAGAAGTGCCATTGGGGACGTGACCAAGTGGCGTTTTTAGGGCATATCGTGACTCCGACTGGAATCCTACCGAACCCTGAGAAGGCAAAAGCGGTGATGAACATCGAGAGACCGCATGACTTGCACACGGTTAGAGCATTCCTGGGTCTGACAAGCTACTTTCGACGCTACATACCGGGATTCGCTGCAATCTCTGCGCCGCTGGAACGCTTGAAGCAGAAGGACGTCGATTTCAGATGGAACGACGACTGCGAGGGCGCGTTCCGACAACTACAACGAGCACTAGTGAAACCACCGATACTGGTGTATCCAGACTTCAAGAAGAGGTTTAAGCTCTATGTAGATTCGTCACACTTAGCGGTGGGAGCATGCCTGATGCAAGAGGTCGACAAGAGAGACAGGGCGATCGCGTACGCGAGTAAGATGCTGGTTGGATCACAACGGAACTGGGTTAACAAGACAAGTGGAACGGCAGAAATTGAGTGCTGGGGAATCGTATGGTCAACACGCAAGTTCCGGTGTTATCTGAGTCACGCGGAATTTGATCTGTACACAGACCATCAAGCTCTCACGTGGATCTTCGGCGAGACAACAAGAACGTCGAACGCCAAGTTGGCACGATGGGCCATGGAGCTGTCGCAGCTACGGTTTAAGATATACCACAAGCCTGGAACATCGATGGGACACGCTGATGGTTTGTCGAGGCTGTATTACCGACCGGATGCTGGTATTGTTAGCGCGATCAGAATGGCGGACCTTCTCAACGACAGTGAGGAAGAGACTCCTGGCTTACAAGTGCCGACTTCGGACGGAGCGCAGACTCAATCGGGAACGCAAGCCTTAAACGGAACGCTGGGTAGGAACGCCACCGACGTTCCAATCCCAGTCGGGGAGCCTGCCGAGACTACTGATCCTAACGACGAGACTGAGAGAAGTAACCAACAAACGGAGGATGCGTCCGTGGCTGTCGAGCCTCTCACGCAAGCAGAGCAGGAAGAAGACTCGCAAGGAAGAGCTCTACAGGCGAAGTCATCACCGATTGACGTGTTTGGGTTGGACTATGACAAGTTCGTGGCTGAGCAAGACCGTGTGCCCTGGATGCGAGCACTGAAGGCGTTCCTGAAAGATGGAGCCTTGGCTCTTGATCCACAACTAAGCGTGAGTGTGCTGAAGATGTCTCCGCACTACTTGATTCGAAACGGAGTTCTGGCACGTCTCGTACATCTAGGACGTGCCGGTCCAGCCAGAACTGTGTGCGCTCCAACTGTCCCGTTACCGTTCATTGAGACGGTCCTGCACTATTGTCACGCCGACATCTTCTCTGCACACTTAGGGAGAACGAAGACGACGGACAAGGTGAGACGCCACGCGTATTGGCATGGGTGGAGGAAGGACGTGATCGAGTACGTGCGTGAATGTTCTATCTGCAGTGGTGAAAAGGGACATAGACCTTGGAGAGCTGGACTGATGCAACGGATGCCAGTTCAGGACTTGTCTGGCCCGTTCTCGCTACTCGTAGTCGACGCAATTGGACCATTGGTCGTCACTCCTCGTGGCAACAAGTACATCCTGGTGTTTGTGGACTATTTCACAAGGTGGGTCGAGGCTTTTGCGGTCGCTTCGTTGGACACGATCTCGTTTGTGAACGCAATGATAGAGGGTGTTATCTGCCGACATGGAGTACCGGAACGGCTACTAAGCGATCGTGGTTCCAACTTCACGTCCAATCTGGCCAAGTCACTGTATCAGACGTTGGGGATTAAGAAGTTGTTCGGAGCGGCGTACCACCCGCAGACACAAGGTCTGGTGGAACGTTTCAACGGAACGTTGATGGGCATGCTACGTATGTTTGTGAACGAGACGCAGACGGATTGGGACGTGTACCTGCCAAGAGTCCTATTTGCGTACCGAACGGCATATCACGAAGGCCTCGGCGACACACCGTTCTTTAGTCTGTACGGACGTGATCCGGTACTACCTATCGACTTGGCGTTCCTAAACACAGGAAGAGACTGGAAGAGTAACGAAGTTGCGACGTACCGCCGGAAATTGTATCGCTCGTTGCGTGACTTGCGTCGTCTTGTGGAACGACAACTACTCAAGGCTCAGGATCGACACGAGCAGAGGTTGGACAACCAAGTGAAGGTGACATATGCTGAAGGAGACGCTGTCTGGGTGTACGAATACTTTAGAGCCCGAGTAGGGGAACGCAGGACGAAGAAGCTGGCGTTCTCCTGGCACGGTCCCTACCGTGTTGTTGGCCAAGTCGGGGAGAACGCCTACAGGATCGCGATTCCGACGCACCCGAACAAGGTCGTCACAGTGAACGTCAACCGTCTGAAGCGCTTTCAAGGACGCTGGAGCCGACCCTACGCAGACGAGAAGCCTGACAGAGTCGAAGAAGAAGAAGAGGATGAGGACGGTACAGGTCCATTGGACGTCGAGGACTTGCCGTCGACGAGCTTTGTGGAACGTCTCTCTTTTGGCGAAGAAGAAACTGCGTTCTCGGGAGTGTCGTCGCCGATAGTGTACGTGATCGCGAAGAGAGTCGAAAAGCGTGAGTTATAGTATCTCGTACTCACCGCCACGTATGAGACGTTCTGGTTGTCTCGAGCGGCGTTGGCACCGGAGTTTGGAACGATGATACGTGCCTTTGAGGACGCAGATCGGAAGAAGAGAGGTCTGCCGGAGTTGCGTCGGAACGTCAGATTGGTCGAAGCCAATGCTGATGTCGACGATGCTGAGGTGTTGTTCTAGCTGGCAACGGGAGCCGGTTAGAATGCGTGCAGTTGTGGGACTGCACGAGAGTGTTTGGGGCTCGCTGAGCCTCAGAACACTGGGTGACGTGTACATATTTTCTATTTTGGAGCGACCACGGGTTGTTCTTTGGGTTTTACGGAGTTGGTATTTTGGGAACGTCGCGAGCACACGAAGACTGAGTGTGTCGGGGTAGATAGCGAAGACGTTGTGGAGCATCAGTTTGGAACGTGTAGGAGTTTGTGAAGCATCAGTTTGGAGCGCGAAGGAGTTGTGAAGCATCAGTTTGGAACAGGAAGTGTTTGCGAAATGGGCGGAACTGGCGAACTGGGCGATGGACTTCGAAGTGGCGGACGAGATGAGGGTCGTCGGCAGCGCTGTGATGGGGATTGTGATCTGGATTGCAACGACGCCTCTGCGGAACGTGTCGTGGGCGTTCCTCGACGGAACGATCGAGAACGTGCGTGCCATCTACTTTTTCTGGTACACTTGCTGCGATCGCTACCTGATGGCGGCTCGAAATGCCCATGCCGCAGCTGTGCCACCTCCGGGGTACGCGTGCGCGCTAGTGAAGCTACTGTTCTTGGTTCCTATCGCGGTGCTACAGGACTACGAATCCCGCTTCGGGATTACCGGTCGAATGTGCCTTAAGTGGTGTGAGGCGTTCCACGATTCGTGCTGCCTGTACGTTCCAGATGCGAGTCTTTTGCTATGGGGAACGTCCTGCCGGTACGCTCGTGCCACTAGCGAAGCTGTGGTAGCCGTTGTGGATCGAGTTGGAGACTTTATCGTTGGGAGCTACTTGCTGGCGACATTACTACTGTCCATCCTAATCTACCTGCCCCGCCTGGTATACGAGAGCGTCAAAGGAGTGCTGTGTGGCTGGATGGGAGTGACGCTGATTGTGTTGATCGTGGACGTCTACCTGGAGTTCGAAATTGGCTGTTGCTACTGGAATTTGGCTGTGTTAGTTGTCGGTTGCTACAGTTACGCGATGCGATACTATGAAGGACTCCGGCCGAGCGCTATAGACCAGAATGATAAGGCGACGATACGCAAGTGGGAAGGACTGGCTGGTCGTATAGAGCGTCGTGAGGAAAGAGAGCGAGCTAGCGTGGAGCGACTGCGAGGCATGCAGGCCGAAGTAACGTCGTCTGGAGTAAGGAACGAGAGTCCGAATGCAAGTGGAACGTCACGTGGGAACGTTCCAGATCCGACCGTGGAAGACACCGTGCGACAGACTCCGGACGATGTGGCTCGGCGAGGACACCAAGCGTCGGTCGGGGAGAATTGTCACGGTGTACAGTTAGACGGTGGATTAACAATGCTAGCTGACTGCCTGCAGAAGGTATACTCACTCCAGACTCTCCGGACCACGTCCAAGCAAGCGGGACCTGCGACCAAGACAGTGACGTTCCAAGTGTGAAGTCGTGAAGCAGCTGGTCGTGGCGGGAATTGGAGCTGGACCGCCACGCACGAGGGATCGGCTAAAAGGTAAGAAGCTCTAAAAACTCTTAGCGAGGTGAAGTGAGGAAGTCAGTCGTGGATTTCCTTCTAACAAGCAACACAAGAATATATCAACTTTTACATTACTATCGCAGTAGTGTCGCTAATACTACTACCTCCTACGTCGGCCCAAGATATTTACGACCCCGATTAGAGGAAGACCGCGACAATATCATGCCAAGTTTTGTATTCAGAGTCTCTCCTCACTGCATTGGACTTTTCTAACAAATGGTATACAATGGGGAACTGACGGAGCCGATCATCGACACTATAAATCGTCTACATGTCCTTTTTTGGCAATCCAGAGTGGTTCTTTTACAGACAATCCTCTTTGTAGTGATACCGTCGTGGATTGGACGTCTTCGATTCTTCAGCTCTTTAGCCCACCTCCGACTTTAAAGTAATCCATAACAAATAAATATTTTGTGTATCTCTAAACCGGTTTGTGATGGGTCCCGCCATTCGTTTCACATGACTTATTTTTAAGCACAGCTCCCTGGATTTACGGTGAAGAGGCATACTGATTGGTGCACGGTCTTTTAAAGTCGTTTACCGGTAAGCTCTACAAACAAAACATTCTCCCCCTTCGGAACGGATTTCAGCAACATGAATTAAGAAACGCCAAATTCAAGGTTCTCGAAGCAAAGGTATTCTTATCCAAGACTGGAATAATGTTTAATTCAAAGGAACTATAGTAAACAACCTGTGAACCGGTTTGGCGCGTTCAGGCGTATCAGGTTCGCTCTGGGGCTTGGCTCTTGATAATGATGCGCATTCCGTTGAAGGTCGCAAATGGGCTTCGAACGAGCATGCTCGGACGTTTCGTACATGCTCGCGATGCATCTCGAGCGAGCCATTTAACCAGGTTCTCGAAGCTTATCGATTTGTGATGAACCGATAGTTCGCTTTATCGTTTTAGGCCCTTGCTGAAAAAAAACTCAAATATTTGCTCTTTCGGTTTATACCTTTTTATAATAAAAAGGTAGAAACCAAAATGTTTTTTTTAAAAGGGTAGAATCCGAAAGTGCTTAGAATAATCAGCCAATCATGTGTCTCTATTGCAACTCCTAATACAATCCTTTATCGTGCGGCGGCCACTCAAAGTCTCTACCGAACAAGGTGCGTCAGCCATGGCACCTTTGCCGCTCAAAAGTCCCCGCTATCAGGACTCGATTGCTCTCATCACCTTGTGCATCTCTAAACGTTGTGTATTTACCTTCAACTCACGCAGGTTTCGTCTCCATCTGGTCTGTTCTCGCCGAGCTTTACAAGTACCAACATGTCTGTCGCAGTCAAAGGTGTGGTCCGTCTTCGTGTGCTAGCGGGCAAGGCGAGTCCGTCGCCGGCTATTGGTCAGGCTCTGGGTCCTCTGGGTGTCAATATGATGGAGTTCTGTAAGGCCTTCAACGACCGCACGTCCAAGATGACGGAGAACATCCCTGTGCCTGTGGTGCTCACGGCCTACTCTGACCGCACGTTCAACTTTGTCACCAAGACGCCACCGACCTCGTGGTTCCTCAAGAAGGCTGCCGGCATCAAGTCGGGCTCCTCCACACCCGGTCAGCAGGTCGTGGGTACAGTTCACCTTCGCCAGATCTACGAGATCGCCAAGGTCAAGCAGCAGGACGAGATGGTGGACTACATCGACCTCCAGTCCATCTGCAAGACGCTCATCGGCTCGGCCAAGTCCATGGGACTCGATGTCGTGCAGTAAGCGCAATCGCCTTGCTTCTAAGCTAGAAAAAAAGACATTGTGAATCTCCACACATTTTGTCATTTTTCTTAATGTAAAACGGATTGCCTTAAAGCGTAGGAAACTCAAAAGACATTGCAAAAGTCTCCTCTTCAGACTTAACTATTAATGCAACTGCACAAGGAGCACACAGCTCCATTTTGCGTAGAAAGATACGATATGCTCAATTTGACATGATGAAATCCGCTCTGGAAGGGGGAAGGGGGGCGTACCTCGAGCCTTTGATAGCTGTTGACGGATCCCAAGGCTCGTAGTAGGAGCAATGCAACTGCCGGATGGTTGTTGCTCCCTTGTGAGTATAGTGTATAGTATACCCGGTACGGGTTCCTACTCGCCCAACTCCATTTTAATGTCGCTGTCTCGGAAGACCGAGGTGCGTCTCGAGCCAATAATGTCGCTGCCCATGTAGCTAAAGTCATCGAAGTGCATGGCCATGATCCCCGAGCCCGTGGACGAGCCCAGCACACTGATAACCGGAGAATCCGCCACTTCCTGTTGCTTGAAGATGTTGGGAACATACTGCAAGTTCGCGTTCAGTGCTGCACTGCTCGTACGCGCTCGACTGCCGTGGATATCTTTCGCTACGGGTCTGAACGGAGGCTCCACTCGTCGATTAAGTAGCGCGTCCCAGTCCACTCCCTCGAACCACGGGTGCCCCATAATCTCCCTCGCGCCGTCAGCGCCACATCCCAAGCGTTGTCGAGGGTTCTTAACCAGCAACCGTCGCAGGAAATCGGTCGCAGTAGGCGAAAAGTGCTTCGAGGGGTATATCGGTTCCTTACTCAATATATTCTGGAACATTTGACGTCGATTCTTGTCCCAGAAGGGCGTGTGGCCTTGGATCATCTCGTACACCAACACTCCGTAGCTCCACCAGTCGATCGTGTTGCCGTATGACGTCGCTGTCCTCTGACTGCACAGAAGTTCCGGTGCCAAGTACTCGGGCGTCCCCACAAACGTCGAGCCTTCGTCGTCCTCTTTGGATAATCCGAAGTCTGTGATAGCAACGTGTCCGTCGCTATCCATGAGGATATTCTCCAGCTTCAAGTCTCGATACATGATGTGCATATTGTGCAAATGAGCCAGTGACAACACCAACTCGGCCGCGTAGAAACACGCGCGTTGCTCCGTGAAGCGCTTCTCCTTCCTCAAGTGCACAAAGAGCGATCCTCCCGAGTAATAATCCATGACCAGATACAATTTCTGGTGGTTCTGGAACGCGTACCGTAGACGCACCACGAACGGATGTTCCACGTGCTTGAGGATCCGCTGCTCCGACTTGGTGTGCTCCACTTGTTTCTTCTTGAACACGTCTTGCTTGCGTAATACTTTCATCGCATACACGCGTCCAGCATTCTTCCCGTGCTTCTTCTTAGCCAGAAACACTTTCCCGTACGCTCCTTTACCGACTACAGACAACAAGTCGAAGTCGTTGACGCTCATGGACGTGGAGATGACCATACTGCGTCGAGAGCTGCGTGCACTGTTGCTTCGTCTTCCGAGGTGGTTGCCCACGTCTTCCTCGACGTGGAACTCGGCGTCCTCCAAGTGATCTTGTTGGTGTGGCGCCGACGACATGGCAGCGGCTCCAGCGTACGCGTACTGGGACAGTCGGCTCATTTCGTCCATCAGCTCGTCCTCTGCCACTTTGTCGGGCATGGAGCCGCGTGCACTGTCGAAGAAGGCGAACACGGTGTCCATACTGGCTGCGATAGTCCACGCGGTGTTGGAGGACTTTTGTTCGGCTGGAGACGTGGGTTCGCCAGCCGAGAGACTGAGACAGCCCAGCTGAGTGCAGTCCTGTAGCTGCGTCCCTGGACTCTCCTTGGATCGCTGCCAGTTGATGGCTCGAGTACCGAGTAAGCCTCTTACTTCCTGTGTTTCATCGGCTTCCACTCGATGGCTCGACTCGATGAAGGCGATAGCTGCCAGTTTGGAGCGTAGAAGCGGCTGTGTGCAGACCAAGTGCTTGGTTAAGGAGCCTCCACGTCCATACGCAGCGATGTAGACTTGTGAACATGACGCTCGAACGCCGTACGTCTCCCATACGTAGCGGACGTGTAGTTCGGGTGTGCTGGAGTACGGAATAGGGATCTTTTCGCTACCGACACTCACGGTATTGGTACTAGGGTTCATGACCACGACGCCGTAGCCTTTAGACAACGCAGTGTGCAGATACGGAAGCATAGAGCCCGAGCGATACTGGTTCGGGTTCTCCGTGGCTTCCAGGACGAGCGAACGGCTCCAAATACCCGGTTGGATGCCATTGCCACTCACGATAACGAGCAGTAAGCGACGGCAGATGTGCCAGTTCGCACTCATAAAGATGCTGCAGCGCGCGGCGCTGTCAGGCGACGGAATGCACGTCTCCACGAAGCCCAATTGGACCATTTTCTGCTGCTCTTCCAGCACGATCTGGTGCAGTAGCGCCTCCATTTTGCCGCGTTCGTCGTCGCGTGGGTGCTGTGTCGATGGAGAGAACGGTTAGTGAGGCCCCTTAGTGTGTGATGTGTAGCCATCAACGGCGCCTTACCATGTTGAGCTTTTGAATCTGGCGTAGTGTCTGACACGAAAACTGGGAGAAAGGATTTGCCTCGGCTTCTCGGGGCGTCGGCAGAGCTGACACCTTCTTGCCCAAAAACAGCCGTACGCAAAAGTTTTGGGTTCAGTAAGGACGTTGTGATGATGCACAAGAGTGACATCGTCACGTCTACCGCGATGCAGTGACATGGGTGCTTAAAGTTGAACCTGTCGTCATGTAGGCGTGATAGAATCACTGATACAACACGCAAGTGAGCCCAGCAGTTCTAACACCTTCGCACGACATTAAGTTTGATGTTGTCCACACATCACGTTGAAGTGAGAGCAGATCGAGAAAAGTCCCCGCACATTGAAGCACTTCAATCAAGTCAAGTGAAGAAGACTTCTGTCGCTCTGATGGAGAAATTACACCGCAATATCGGAGCTATGGACCTGAGCTCGATGAAGCAAACTCCGCCACTGTGAAATTTTCATCGTGGTCGTCACATCGCCATCGTATTAGTTCGGAGGAATTCGTGAGAGATGTCGAGCTGCACTCGACTGCTTTTCGCCGCGTTATTCTTTACTGAAGCTGCCAGTCAATTTGTCGGTGGGCCAGCGTTTTTCCAGAATCCTCAAGTAATGCCTCTGGCTGCAACGCAGTCTCCGCTGCTGTCGTCGAACTCGAACTCGAACTCAACATCAACGTCTACGTCAACTTCCTCTCTGTCCGGATCGCAGCAACGTTCTTCCAGCGACGATTCCAGCGGCGTTAGTAGTAGCAATAAGGATTCCAGTGCCGATAGGAGTTCGGAGAGCTCTGCGAGTGAGGGGAGTGGAGACGAAAGTGGCAGTTGGAGCTGGAGTATGGACTCAGGATCGGGCAGTTCGAGCTTGGAGTACGGATGTGACTGTCGCTCCGTTCGTCGAGTCTCGCTCATGGGAGCGTCGGACTACTGTCTTGACCCTAACGCCCCGCTCAGTAGTAAGTGTGGCAACGTTGAATTGGGAGAAAGTGGAGCTTGCCCCATTGTTGGAGCGCAGCCGTGTTCTCCCAAGGGCCACGTCCTAACGAATGACTCGCTGTGTGCACTGGACGACAAGGACGAGACGTACAAGTGCGTGGCAAGCAAAAACGACCTGGACATCCAGAAACACGGCAAGAAGAAGAAAAAGAAAGCCAACCGCCGTCACGGATCCGATTCGTCGACAAGCACAGCTCCGTCGCCTTTGTTTCAGTCGGCACGTCAAGCTCTAGCAATTGTGATCTGTGTGGCTGCTGGGGTTATGGCGATCGTGTAGTGACAACACATGTGTCATGACTACGGGGCATTAATGTATCAACAGTATGTTCGTTGAATACAGGAGAGTCGTTAAGCTATCTACTGTAGTCCTGCATCTTGCCATGCCGTAGCCTTCTACCCATCAGTTGTCCCTCTTATGGTCCTCTGGTGGAAAGACAAAGTTACTGAGACGCAGCCACTTATAAGAGGAAAAGTAGTCCTGAGTCAGCAGCATCAACGGTGCCATCACACATCCCTGCGCGATAATCAGGCCGACCAGGTTCTCCGCTGCCGTGTGGAAATACGACGCCGTGAAGAAAAGCAGATACGTCGCCAATGCACTGACACAGACCAGCCACGCGCGCAACAATGTCCGCTTCAGACTTGGTCCTGCGCTCTCGACGCTAACTGCGAACCATTCGAACAGTGATATTGCTAAGTAGTGGCCCACTAGCAGTACGATGTGGTCCGAGTGGTCAAAGTCAGCGGGACAGCGCTTGCCACGACGTAGGTCAGCGTACCAGCAGGAATGGCCCGAGTGGCCCATAAAGAGGTGGATCAACCGCTTCTCTATCAGGCCTAGTCCCATGTACAGAACCACCGTGCGGAAAGCCATTACCGCGACATACAACAGGCCACGACGCACGTAAACGCGGACGCGAGGCATCGTCACGTTCGGACCAAGCATCATGGAGCCGTAATTGAAGACTAGTGCGGACAATGGGATGGCCCACGCTCCCTGTAACACATATCAGTTAGCTATTATGCCACCTATTAAACTCACTCGAAGAACGTACTTTAAGAGAGGCCATCACGGGCATGAGGTCCATGCCAGTGTAACACGGAGCGTCTTCGTAGCCTCCTGCCTCGTTATTGCAGCAGATGGTCTCGGAGCCCTCGGGAGAATCTACATGCAGCCAATTCGAGTCGCAACTGCGGCAAAAGTATCCATAACACCAACATAAGGTTAATTTCAACCCCACTTCTCTTAGTGTAAATTAACTTTAACTTACTCTCCCAGAACACGCACAAACTTGTGCGGGAAGCGGTGTGACGTGTAGAACACCAGAAGCAGCAGCAAAGCATTCACCACATAGTAGGATCCTCGCGCTTGGATCTTGTGCAGCGTCAGCAGCGCTTGCTGCGTCGCTGAGAGCTTCTTAGGCGCCTTTGGTTTACCCCCCAACATGATGATTCTTAAAGGGTTCTGTAACAGAACTTCTGTTGGACCGTCCGCTAGTGTGGCGCACATAAAGGCAACAAGCTGAAGATGACCAATAGGCGATCCGACAGTTAGTTGAAGTATGTTGGTGTGTCAAAGTTCTCATTCTGCATTTTGTCTCGAAGGGCACAAGTTGCTAAGATTACAGTCATGGACGACGATATTCAAGCCGTAGTAATTGACAATGGATCGGGAATGTGCAAGGCGGGGTTCGCTGGCGATGACGCTCCACGTGCTGTGTTCCCGTCCATTGTGGGCATGCCCAAACACCTAGGTATCATGGTGGGAATGAACCAGAAAGACGCTTACATTGGGGATGAAGCGCAAGCGAAACGTGGCGTCTTGACGTTGAGATACCCAATTGAGCACGGGATCGTGACGAACTGGGATGACATGGAGAAGATCTGGAGTCATACGTTCTACAACGAGCTGCGTGTAGCTCCAGAAGAGCATCCAGTGCTCTTAACGGAGGCCCCACTCAACCCTAAAGCAAACCGCGAACGCATGACTCAGATCATGTTCGAGACCTTCAATGTGCCTGCGATGTACGTGAACATCCAGGCGGTGCTGTCGTTATATGCCTCTGGTCGTACCACAGGCTGCGTACTCGACTCGGGTGATGGGGTCTCGCACACTGTACCTATTTACGAAGGCTATGCACTCCCCCACGCTATTGTGCGTCTAGATCTGGCTGGGCGAGACTTGACGGACTACATGATGAAGATTTAAACTGAGCGTGGGTACTCATTCACCACTACAGCCGAGCGAGAAATCGTGCGGGATATCAAGGAGAAGCTGACGTATGTAGCAATGGACTTTGACGAGGAGATGGAGAAATCTACTCAATCTTCAGCATTAGACAAGACGTACGAACTGCCTGATGGGAACGTCATTGTGATCGGGAACGAGCGCTTCCGTACCCCTGAGGTGCTGTTTAATCCGTCCATGATTGGTCGCGAATGCTCTGGTGTTCACGAGTGCGCTTTCCAGACGATCATGAAGTGTGACGTCGATATTCGCCGGGACTTGTACAGCAACGTGGTGCTGTCCGGTGGCTCGACGATGTTCCCTGGAATTGGTGAGCGCATGACCAAGGAGGTGATTAAACTAGCTCCAACGGCGATGAAAGTCAAGATCATCACGCCACCTGAACGCAAGTACTCGGTCTGGATTGGAGGCTCGATTCTGGCCTCGCTGGCCACGTTCCAGCACATGTGGATCTCCAAGACCGAATACGATGAGTCGGGACCATCTATCGTCCACCGCAAGTGCTTCTAAGACCGCACAAGTAGCCATGTTAACACTTTGAGGCTCAAGTGCTTCGGTGTTGCGGCTTTTGTTATGTTCGTTCATTTTTGCTTAGCAGTTATACCAATGATAGTACCAGTTTTGAGCCCGTTAGCAACGCTCCTTGCGCTGCCTCTAACTTGGTTAGACGCACTGCCTCAGCGAACTCAGCAATGGGTTTAGCAGTCCACATGGTGGGTCCGTTCTTCTCGTGGAGAGAACTTTCGTAGTAGGCCAAGTGTCCACCCGACTTTGTAGTGCACAGAATCACGTTCGGACTGGACTCCACCAGAGCGCGTGACGGTAGAGCAGTACGAACACTGATAGGATCGTCCTCGGCGTTGATACAGAGTAGCGGCACCTTGACAGCACGAAGCTTCTTATCGGACGATGCGTCTTCGTAGAAGTGGTCGGCATTCTTGTAGCTAAACAAGACACTTGTCAGGGTGTCGTCAAATTCACGCACAGTACGTGAAGCTCGAACTGCCTCCAGGTCGAGACCTGGATAACCCTCAAACTTCTCCGCAGCATTACTCTGTGTAGAAATAATAATGTAAGTGTCACGAGTAATACCCGTAGTTTTAATAGCAGTCACGGTACCTTTTCGAAGAACAGTGTCTTCATACTGCGGTTGAGAGCCTGGTCGTACATGAGTCGGTTGAAATACGTACCGGACAAACTCTCGGACACTTTGATCAAGTTAAAGGGGTTTCCAACTGAGACAGCTCCAGTCAACGGAGTTTGATCGCCCTCTTCGCCCAGATACTTGACCAGCACGTTTGAACCCATGAAGAATCCTACACTTACGAATGCTTCCTGTCCAAAATCATATTTCTTGTCCAATTCTTGTAGCACGAAGCACAGGTCTTCCGTGTAGGCAGTACAGTAGAGCTGTGCCGTCTTGACAGGAGTGCTGGCACACCCACGAGCGTTCAGAACCACACACTGCCAGCCGATTTCATGCAGCTTGGCAACTGTGAAGCGAATATAATTCGCTGGGCTGCCTCCTGTCAGTCCCGGCAGCAACAACACGGTACGTCGCGTAGGATCCACGTGGCTTGCTTTACCTCTAGGCGAGTGCCGAGGTAGCAGCGCCCAGTCTAGTGACACGACTCCGCCGTCAGGCATGTCCAAGAGTTGACGCTTGTAGTCGATCTTCGGTCCACTTTTGTCCTGTGCGAACTTGATCGTCTGCAGATGTCCATTGAATAGACTCAGTGGCGGGTAGTACTTGGTTTGAGCTGCACATCAGGGTGTTAGACAGTCAGTAGTTCACAGCCGATAGTTATCAACGTACTCATCGTAGCGCAGTGTGACAGCAATTTGTTGTTGGCTGGCGTCTTGCGGTAGATCAGTCGAGGTGTCTCGCCCGCACGAGCCAAGTGCCAGCGCACTAGCATTGCCGTCAACGAAGGCCCAAGTAGTTTCTTGGCCACATACAGCAACACCAATGCGAATGCCAAGCGGAGACGACGTTGTTGGTTCCGAGCCAAAGTGCGCACGAAGACGTTTCCCATAGCTTTTATCACTTCCAATGAGTTTCACGAATGACGTGGTAACTCGGATGGCCGCTCGAATACGACTGGCGCAATCAGCGGTCTTCGACAATAAACATGTACCGACATGTTCTCCGTTGCCGCTTCTCTAGAGTTGTAGAACCTTCCTAGTAGGAATCCTACCTTCTATGTTGTATGTGATGGCGGTGTGCTCATTGTCATTCTTGAATTCATTCTGATAGGATGAAAGGCTGCACTCTATCAACTTTGACGCTCTTGGAGCTGTTCCTGTTGTGTGCTTCGAGTTGCGATGCCGCAAAGACACAGCCAGCGTTGAGTGCAGGCGACAGCTTCAGTTTGACGTGACGCAATGCTACTCGATGGACTCGTGCTACGCTGGCAAGGCATCGTACGCCTCTTGGCTGGCACTCAAGGAGACGACTCGCATCGCCTATTACACCGAGAGCAAATGTCAAAGGCGAGCATGACACCGTTGACACATTGCCACGAGGTTCACTCGAGTTCGCTGACAATGGCTTCGACAAGAGAGTCTACTCGCTCATGTTGTGGGAGACCAGGGGATACCCTACACGTGGCTTCCTCGACATTTGCCACGGATACGAGAACGCACAACTGAAATCTACCAACACCACGGACGTTAGGTGAAAGTGCTGAGAACAATTATTGAGAATTTATCAAAATCGTATTTTTAGTGTTTCCGACTCAAGCGGCGATCTATTTGGGCACGGCCTAAAATTTAGGTTGCACGGACTAAATTTAGGCCGTGCCCAAATAGATTACCTTTCACCTCTCCCTCGTACTGTAAACCTGTGCAAAATTACCAAAAATTACTGCTCTGAGGTAAATCGTTTCAGATATTAACTAAGACAGAGAAAATACACTTAAACTACCATAAATGATCGAGCATCATTTATGGCAGACCAAAACACATACAATTGTGTAGTCCACATCAGCAATCAAGTTGAAGTTCGTTTTAAAGAGCAGATCTTATCCTAATCAGTATCTTATCGACCTAAATCCCCCGTGCCCGAGTCTCCCCGCAAGAAGCAGAAGGTGTTGGGTCCTCTGACGGCCCATAACCTGATCAACGGCGAGTTTGTGCCTCCTTCGGGCGATAAATACGTCAACGTCATCAGCCCGTCGACTGGCCAGGTGATCGGCAAATGCGCGCTTTCCAAAGACGAAGACGTGAAGTTGGCGGTGGCTAAGGGCCAAGAAGCCTTCAAAGAATGGCGTCAACTGACTGTCAAGGCCCGTGCAGCCATCATGCTCAAGTTTCACGCACTCATGATGCAGCACCAAGGTAATAGGCCGCAATTCGAGATTTGTATGAGGGATTTATTATAACGAAGAATTTCTGGCTTAACAGATGAACTGGCGGACATTGTGGTGAAGGAGAACGGTAAGAACCGCACCGAGGCGCTCGCCAGTGTCTTAAAAGGCAACGAGACGGTCGAGTACGCCTGCAGTCTCCCGCAATTAGTGCAGGGGCACACATTGCAAGTCTCACGAGGCATCACGTGCCAAGAAGTGCGTGACCCGCTGGGTGTTGTGGCCTGTATTGTGCCATTCAACTTCCCCATTATGGTACCCATGTGGACGATCCCCATCGCGTTAACGATGGGGAATTGTGTTATCTTGAAGCCATCCGAGAAGGTAAAAAACAATTTATTGATACAGTTTTATGATACTAAATACTATTTTGCAAACAGGTTCCATTGACAATGTCGCGTGTTGCTGAGTTGTTGCTGGAAGCAGGAGTTCCCAATGGTGTTTTCCAGGTACGTTTATTTAAAATTAAAACATTTTTTTTAAATTATCTTAACTTTTTTTTTACTGTAGATCATCAACGGGACGGTGGATCCAGTCAACAGCTTATGTGACCACCCAGACGTGGCTGCTGTCACATTCGTTGGGTCCAGTCGTGTGGCTCAACTTGTAGCTCGTCGATGCCGAGCTTTGGACAAGCGTGTACTGGCTCTGGGTGGAGCGAAGAACCATCTCGTCGCTCTCCCGGACGCCGATGTCGAGGTTGCCTCTAAGGATATTGTGGCGTCCTATGCTGGCTGTGCTGGCCAGCGTTGCATGGCTGCATCCGTGCTCCTTCTAGTGGGAGATTGCTCGGCTTTACTCGACAAGATCGTCGAGAAATCGAGTGAATTGACTCGCGGCACTGAAGCTGGGCAGGTTGGCGCTCTGATTGACGACGGATCCAAGACTCGTGTGCTCAAATACATCAACGAAGCGGAAGCTGCGGGTGTGAAGGTGTTGGTGGACGGGCGATCGTGGTCGAAAGAGGCCAAGGGCTTCTGGGTTGGCCCTACCGTCTTGTTGCACTCGGATCCGAAGGATGCAGCCATGAAAGACGAGATTTTTGGTCCAGTTCTGTCGGTATATCGCGTGGAGACGTTCGACGAGGCTCTGCAGATCGAGAACGGCAATGATTATGGCAATGCAGCAGCCATTTACACGTCCAATGGCGCCTATGCCGAGTATTTCCAGTCACGTTTCCGTGCTGGGATGATTGGAGTCAACATTGGGATCCCAGTTCCACGTGAGCCTTTCAGCTTCGGTGGAATGTACGGAACCAAGAGCAAGTTCGGCGACATGGACATCACTGGGGACGGCTGCGTCGAGTTCTTCTCCACGAGACGTAAAATTACGTCCAAGTGGAGCACCGTCATCAACCCGGGCGACGCAGCCAACTTCAGTGGGCAGCTCTGAGTGCAACTACAACGAGTGCGGAAAGGGGAGGGAAAATTCATATTTTTTTTCGTGACAATGTGGCAGTTTCATTTTAGCTTTGTTGCCACAAGATATAACTGAAACTTTTAGCCACTTCACTCTGAGCTTGTGATTGTCTCACGCTTCGATCTTGACAATTGCTGTCCCTCGAGGTTTTATCGGGTAGAAATTAAGAGCAACAGTATAATATAACATCAGGCTCAGGCACTTCCGAGTTCGTGGCCGGGTTTGAACGAGCTAGGGAGGTCTGCAGGCTGCAGTGCAGCAGGTCTTCTTGAATGGAGATGTGCTGGTTTATTTCGTGATGAATCATCATGGGTTTTGTTTTAATAAGCTTACAATAATTGCTCGGCTCATGTTGGATTCCTGGTTGGACAGGCTATCGACAGAAACCGTAAGCGATCTAGTCGAAAAGCGAGCGACAGCTCTAGAAGCTTCCGATTGGCCCCGCTCAGATAAACTGAGATGCGCTTTAGTGCTAGAGACTTTTTAGCCCTCGATCATTTCAGCATTTGTCGCGTTCGAATCATGACGCCCACGATTTTGTTAATTTTCGGCTTCCAGGAGCACGACGAGCTGCCTCACAAGAACCCTTCTATTCTGGCGGAATACCTTGATGATGACGACTGGGAAGAAAACGTGAAGCTACGGCGACGAAGCTCAAGCGTGGAGATCGCTTTGAGCTCTTGCTTTGCGTCGCTGTCGTCCAGTCTGAATGCTGTGACGACTCACGTCAAGCAGCTTTATTCGGGCGATTCACCTCGTCTTGGCCGTCAGCTGTGCAACTCCGTGATGGAGGTGCCGTCGGTGCAGCCACAGCGTTTGCTGGCACGAGCGAATTCAATGCCAGTGGCATATCGGTCAAGCGAGTCGGACCTTGATCTTTTCGGAAACGAGAGCGAGGATCCGGGGGAAAGCTGCTTGCTCAAGACTGAAGCTCCACCAGTCTCGACGTCCTCTCGAGGCAAACTTTAGCCAACACGATTGTGGGCATAGAGCTCTTGTCGGGGACAGAGGACTGTTTGTCGTGGTTGTAAGAACGATAATTTTGATGTGGAAAACAAAGTTGAAGTTACCCGGAGTGATGGTCATGATTTTCAAGTCAAAGTTGTTCATCCTCAAAGTCTTTGGAGTCCAAACTGGACTAGAGGTGCCACCTCATTGAATCTGAACGAGTGTGTGTGAGAACGCTCAGCAATCAACCGCTTCGTATCGCTGCAAGTGCAACGCCATGCTTGATTTCAGTACTTGCAAGTTGCAAGTAGTGGTCGATGCAGGTTCCAAGAAACGTTATCCATGGTTTCGAATCGAAGTTCGGCTACGAGCGCTGTGGCCAGACCAGACCCATGGACCATGGGGTAGTTTGCAGCTGAAGCAGTCTCTATGGCCGAAAGGTGTCCGTTGCCAACCTGCACTTCCCGCCTTGACACCTCTGTACGTATTTTCGCCCGCGCGGAAACTTCAATTTTCATTATCATTCAGTTATCATAGTGTTATCAATTCATACAAGAATTATAACCAGAAACCTTTTTCGGTCCACATGGTTTCTCCCAGGGTATCACGAATTACATCAGGACGTCACCGTGCATGTGTAATGATGCCATTCGGTGCAAAAACCGCACAGTCCATCACTTTTTTTCGGTGAAGTCCCATTTCGCCGAGCGTCTCACAAAAAATAGTTCTGTACCCAAAAAATATTCACTCCTTTCCGCATGTCACTCCAATAACATCCTCCAAGCTGGCATGACCGAGGCGGACCTCCTGGTGCACGTGCGCCAGCGGCTCGACGCGCTCACGTACGACGACCACTCGCAGTACCTACTGAGCTCTTTGCCCTTCGCGTCCACCTTGCAGCCTCCCGATGCCGTGCAGACTAATCGACGACGACCATCACTCTTCGGTTCATGGCTTCGATACGCGGGACTCACAGGTTTCTACGTGCGCTTGGTGCTGCTTTTGGGCACAGGCTGGCTGTTAGCCATGGTGGGCATCTTCACCTTTCTGTACGCACTTCCAGCGGCGCAAGAAGACATTGTACTAACCAGTACCGCACAAGTAATATTACTATTGGGAGTGTACTTCTTAGGCGGAGCTCTAGGCTCTGTAACCTTCGGAGTCTGCGCGGATCATTTCGGACGGAGACCAGTACTCCTAAGCGCGTTGACATTTTGGCTCATAGCCAACGCCTTGACGTCGGGAGCGTGGAATTATGGGTCTTTTGTGGCGTTGAGACTGTTGGCCGGTGTGGGAATTGGCGGCCAATTGGCAATTCTGGCAACATTGGCACTGGAGTACACGCCCACACGGACACGAGGACGGATTACGGTATTATCCGTGTCAATGGCTGGGTTGGGGGTACTTGCTGGAGTCGGATATGGGCGACTGGCCAGCACCGAAAAGGGTATCGGCTGGAGAATCACGTACGGCGTGTTGAGTGGCATCGCACTATTATTTCTCGCAGTTTTGTACCTGGCACTGGAGGAGTCACCCAAATATTTAGCCAGTGTGGGGCGATCCGAAGAAGCTTTATGCATTGTGGAGAAAATTGAGAATGCGCACGGGATCTCACGACAAGCAAGAGTGACGGTCCCTACGAGTCTTTATGAACCTCCGTCACAAAGACCACATATAAGTTATGAGAGGTACTTAGAGAGCTCCGACTCCGACTCGGACTGGGAGACGCAACTTCAACGACCACAGGACGAGGAGCAACAGAGCGAAAGACAAACACGCTCAAGCTCGACGTACAAGTACACGGGACCTGGCGCTACCAAGGCACGCAGTCAGAGTCAGCGTGTGTCTGGAAGGAGGTTACAGAGTCAACAGGTCGAGGTGTGTACTCCCAGCTCTGGAGACCCGGGAACACCGTCGTGTACGCTGGCTCGTCATACAGATATCTCGTTTATAAGAGCGCTATCCCGTCGTGTAGTGGTGCTCTTTTCGCGATCTATGGCTCGACGGACGACGCTCATCTGGTTCTTCTGGTTCGCCGAACTCACGTGTTTTAGCGCGGCAATTGTGACGACTTTGATGATGGCGGGGACGTTTATAAAAGTGAACGGGATCGGGACTGGATTCAGAGTGAGAGACCAACTTTTCTGGTCGGTTATGACCTTCCCGGGCCTCGTTTTCACTGCTACAATCATTGAGACTGCAGGACGACGCGTGACGTTAGCGGTGTTTGTGTTGTTTGGTGGGATTGTCATGTTGACGTCAGCGTGGCTTCTAGAGGAACATGGCGAGTGGTTCGGCTTGTCTTTAGCACTTGAAGCGATGGTGTTGGCTACGGGAGGGACGCTCGGGGCGTTGATTCCCTATACGGGGGAACAATTCCCTCTTTTAACGCGAGCGTTAGGTATCTCGTGTGCTTCAGCGTGGGGTCATCTGGGTATGTTCGCGGGAGTTTATCTCGTACTTAGACGAGTAATGGGCGATGAAGCTTGGACTTGGCACGACGAACGGTTGATGTTGGCTGGATGTGGAGCTGTAACTATTGTATTCCTTCCGATCATATTTTTCATGGGACCAGAGACGCGTGGACGAGACATCGATGCCTCGTGGTTCGAAGACAACAAGGGGCTTCACACATGTGCAGGTGGCGTGCTCGCAGCTACTCCAGGGGGCCAATTAACCGGCAGCAATCGAGGCAAAGGTGACAAAGTATCCGAACAAGTGCCCGAGTCTCCATTTGGTAGCAGCTCAATGAATAAACGCGGGAAGATGAACCCGGAACGGTGCGATACGCTGCCTATCGATGCTCTGGACCACCTGGAAATGATCCACGAGTATCATCAACATCGCTTAAGTGTCGATCGACCGGAAGACCAGTCGATGCGTCGATCTGTGCTGGAAATGCTGGAGCCGGTGCTCTTGGACTGGCGTCGGTCTCTTTCAAGCTCTTTTTCCAGCTCAGCACGAGGTCCTAGCAGCAGTAGTAAGGCCAGTAAACAGGAGGACACTAAGACCGACATCCGTTCGAGCGAGACGGGACGCTACACCATCGACCTCGACATGTTCGACACGTTCACGTACATTTCCACGCCAGTACTGGGCGGCGACAACTCGGACCACGAACACCGCGAACCCAGCAATTTATCATCGGCCAGTAGTGGCGAGAGGAAGCAAAAAAGTTGATTTCGAATTGCAGAGGCAACTATATATATTGAGGAGTGCCATTTTTAAGTTACGATAATCTATTGGAAATTTTGGGTCATGTATTGGGTCATCCGGCGCTTTACAAGATTGCACGACGTTTCCAAAGATGAGCAAGTTTGCGTTGTTGCTGTCCCTCGTGGCACATGTATCTGTAGCTCTGGCGGCAAACCCGTGGGTGAATACGTCATCAGCTTTCTTCCAGTTGCGGTGGCCAAGTGCCAGTCTCCTGCAAGTTTCAGTGGCCGAACCTGCTCTTGTTGCTGGCACAAAAAACTTCTATTCGACCGACTCCGTCACTGTATTGAGTGTTCGCAATGCAACTTTCATCGACAGTGCTAGCAAAGCGACGTACGAAGTGCTTTTCCTGATCGGGGACCCCACACAAGCTTTCGTGTCGACTACACCTCTAGTTCTCAACACGATGGGACTTGCCACTGCGCTGGGTAAACGTCTGGAAACTTTGGTCTCGGATACGGTAGCCAGGAATGCAACAGAGCTGCTATGGCAGGTTGTCTCAGCGTTTCAAAGCAACGCTGTAACAAGTCAAAGTCTAAATCATACGGAAGTTCTGGCACTCTACAAGTCAGCTCCTAACTTTCCCGCTATTCGAACGACGGTACCTCCAACGACAGCGTTCTTAACCTTCAGTGTTCTATTCCGGAATGTCAAGGACCCCGCAAAGTTACCACAAAGTGTGGTGTTTCAAGTGCGACGAGGAGTAGCCGAGTTTCTAGGTGGAGACTTCAACATGTCGCACGTATCTTCCAGTGGCCCAGCCACGGCTGCGACGGACTCGACATTGCAGGTGAACCAGACTTTCTATCTACGTTTTCCTACTACTACAGGCACGTCGATGCAGAGTCGTGAAGCGCTGGCAAATCGCTTGTTGTATGGAGATCTCACACGTCTAGTAACGAGTGAGGTCGGTACTACGCGTCCTGCCATGTTCCTGGACTTTATTTTCGCTATAGACGAGCTATCTGACGCTCTAAAACCCCACGCTCTAGCAGGCTCTCAACTGTTCGCTTCGACGCTTATGCCGTACGTGTTTCGATACTTGAACGTCGATGTTTTCCCACGTGGGAACCCAGCTCTTCCAGATGCTGTAGCTGATACTGCGACCCTGTTGGCTGCAATCTCGGAAGACGCAATGAATGCGCGACGTCGTAAGACACAGCGCTTCCAATACGACCCGGAAGGATACACTACTGCAATACCGACTGACGTGGCGTATCCTTCGACTGTCAACCTAAGTATGGATCTCACCGGAGTCTTCACTACCACAGTATATTGGACGAACACATTGAGTCAAGAATTCTGGCTGGAAAGTGCAGAGTCTATTGCTCCAGTGTCGTGGAATCTCTTCCCTTCCATTTCCTTTTTCACCGATGATACAGCAATTTCTGCAACTTTACCAGCTCCGATAGTGAAGGTAGGCAACACATCGACTCCACTCTGGACTCTACAGGCTGCAACTCCGGAAAAATTAGACATGGCGCTTAATTTTCGAAGTACGGACGATAACTCTACACTTGTGAAAGTTGAGGTAGCCGCCACCCTGCATTCGTCAGGAGATGCCGAGTCTACTGTCACAAGTATCACTCGATCAGCCGACAGCTCGAGTAGCAGTCCATTGAACGTCGTGGTTCGTCATCAAAGCCGCTTGTTGCGCAACGGAGCCACAGACAAAGTGAGCAAATTGTTGCTGCATCTCGAGTTTGGGATTGCAGAAGTCACGGAAAAATCTGCTGATGGCTGCGCACATTGCCTGCAACTCCTGGACTGGTGTGCGAACGAACCCGGGTGTGCATCTCTGAAAACTTGTTTGTTTTCAGCCATCCAGAATCCGATCGCTCAACTGGTTTCTAAGACCTCAACTGCCACTGAGACGGAGGACCTTTCCTCTGTGGTTAACAGGTGCCTTACTGCTACAGCAACAGCCCCAGTTGATGTGAACCATCTCATGTTATTTACCAGCGCAATTCGATGTCAATTACGGCGATTGTGTCCACTGTCACTTAGCTCCAGTATCGTGGCTCCGTCGGGCATTAAACTTGTATGGGGAAGTGGCAAAGGGCAACAGCGTATACAGCCAGCTTCAGGCGTCTCCAACTTCCCTGCAACAACTAATTCGCCGCTGAATATCTCGCTAGCGATCAGAAACCGCGTGGTCTGTTATTTACCCATGTGGAGTAACGCCACTGTTGCATCATTGGAGACGAAGATTGCGCGATCGTGTACATTTGCCAAATATTTGGGAACTGTCAAAGTCAATGTGACGTCGAACACTGCAGGGGCAACAATTATTGACATTTTCTACGACGGCCTTGTAGGTCCACTCCCCACATTATCATTTGTCAGTGATGCCTCTCAACCGGTTAGCGCAGCGTTCACTACCGTAACAACCCCAAGTTTACGTGTTCAATATGCATCCACCCGTCCAATTCCATTCGCGCCGACTACAGAGCCTACTCCAACGGACACCTGCGTTGAATGCAAGAGATTGGCACTAGACGTGTGTCTTCGAGATGCCAAATGCGCAGCCATGGTAGATTGTGTCATGCAACAAAGCAGTGGCACCACGATCACAGTTGCCACGGATGCTTCCACTCCGTCCAATTCCCTCGCAGACGCGATATTGAAAATGGTTCGAGGGGACCAGATAGGAACCAGACTCTCACTCGAAGCAGGTGTAAACTCGTGCCTCCCCGCAGCGATCACTAACGGCGTATCAAGCGTGGATGTCAATGTGCGTCGTGGCGTAAATTGGTGAATGCCAGCGCTTGCTACAGCCGCAGTGCTTGTCCACTCGCACTAGCTTCCGTCTTGTCTTCATCGTGGTCGTCTCTTGCGTCCAACTACTTGACAGTCGGCAAATGGAGCATTTCACCGACTCGAAAACTGCAAAAACTTATTTACACCGGTTCATCTTCAAGCCTTGCGGGCTTAAAGATCCCGTTGTCACTTGTCCGTGATGCTGTTGCCGTCACTTTGTCGAGCTCCACTGATGCTGATTCCTTGGCAATTTCTCTTCGTGCACTCAATCAGTACGACGATATCCAAGTCTCAGCTGACAGCGCAGCGTCCACCTCATGGACGATCTCGTATGGACATTGGATTGGATCGTTGCCTACTTTTATACCGACCGGTAACAAGGAGTGGACGCTCGTGGGGTATCCAACCATCGTGAGTGGTGTTGCTATACCAAACGAAAGTATCTTAGAGCTCGTGTCTCGCACTACTTCTGCAACTGCGTCAAGCACGACAACGAGCCAATAAGCAACGAAATACCGGTACTACAAAAAAAAAATAAACTTTGATGCGGGTATTATGTACACGTTAGGCAACAGCTTCGACCTTGTTTAGCCGCACAGCCTCCGCGAACTCGGCGATGGGGTTCACGGTCCACATGTTGGCTACGTTTTTACAGTCTTCCTTGTTTTGTTGCTTGAGGGAACTCTCATAGAATGCCAAATGACCACCCGACTTGGTTGTGCACAGAATGATGTTCGGGTTGGCTTCCACTTCGTGGTCCTTGGGTAGAGCGGCGCTGATACTGATGGGGTCATATTCCGCATTAATGCATAGCAACGGCACTCGCACTCCTCCCAGCTTCTTGACTGACCCCGCGTCGCTGTAGTAGTCGTCCACCGTGTCGTAGTGGAAAACATGCTTGGTAAGTGTGTCGTCAAAGTCTCGCACTGTGCGCGTAGCCTTGATCGCCTCTAAGTCCACGCCTGGGTAATTCTCAAATTGTTTCGCGGCATCGCACTAATCAACACAATTGTTAAAGAAAAAGTAGTAAGAAAAAAATGACCAAGACAGTGCCATACCTCGACGAAGAAGAGCTCGCGAAAGTTGCTGTTGAGTGCTTTGTCATACGTCAAGCGGTTGAGCAGCGAACCACCGAAGTTGGCCGAGCAGATCGTCAAGTCGAAGGGATTTCCGACCGAGACGGCGCCTGTTAACGGCGTTTGGTCTCCATCTTCACCCAAATATTTGACCAGCACATTGGCTCCCATAGAAAATCCAGCTGCGACGAAAGCTTCTTGTGCGAAATGATATTTTTCACTCAGTTGTTGCAACACGTAACGGAGGTCACCAGTGTACGCGCTGCAAAAGAGTTGCGCTGTGGTCACGGGGGTGTTGGCACATCCTCTGGCGTTCAGCACCACACACTGCCAACCCAACTTCTGCAACTTCGCAATTGTACTGCGAATATAGTTCTCTGGACTACCGCCAGTGAGTCCTGGCAACACGATCACTGTACGCCGCGTGGACTCCACGTCCGGCAGCCACGAAGATGAAGCGGATGCGTTGAGATCCGTCGCTGTATTGGGTACGTTTTGGTCATGCAAAAGCGCCCAATCCAAAGACGCGACACCACCGTCGGGTAGCTTCAGCAACTGACGCTTATAGTTGATTTCGGGTCCACGTTCATCGTAGGCGAAGCGCACAGTCTGAAGGTGTCCGTTAAATAGACGCCATGGCGGGTAATACTTGCTTTTTGCTGGAAATTGAGAATTTGCAACCGGAAAAAATGGGAAGGTTAGTTAAAATGGGTCCAACAAAGTGCAAATTTATTCCACGCACTGATGGAAGGACAATGTGACAGCAGCTTCTTGTTGCCGTCCGTGGCTCGGTGCACTAATCGTGGTGTCTCGCCGGAGCGCCAACGCAGGAGAAACGAGAGGATAAAGCGTCCGAGAGCCTTGCGGCCCAGGTACACGATCAACAGCGCCAGGAAGAATCGTGAGCGGCGTTGCAGGTGCGTGTTGATGTTCCCCATGTAAGTCGGCTTGTGTGCGATATGCTCCGACGGTCTCTGCTTCTTGCTGACGTCACTGATTGACTGGCATTTGGCGCGACAACCTTCCACGTGATTACGGTCTTTTATATTATTTTGTGTACTGTACCCACACAAGCGAATTATTGTGTACCCGAACACAAAGTTGTACCTTGGTGAGTGCGTGTCAATATGTCAGTCACCGTGATCTTGCCGTCGGCAAGTTATGTAAGTACTGTATCAGCTGGCTATGAAATGGAGAGCACGACACTGGCATCTTCTGGGTGGCGAGTGTGTGAGTGACTCACTGCATCATGCTTCGAAACGGCACGACTTGAACTTGTCGGATTGGCGCTGGCAAACACTGGCATGAAGCTAATTACGGGCAGTCTGGTTTCCGCGTTGTTTGAGCTCGGATGGTCAACTATAACGGCGATATCGGCAGCGAGACACAGACGGTTTGACAAGTGACGGCCCACTTGCAGTCCACAGTCCACATGGTTTTGCCGCTGGGCGCGTTACGTTGGAGACGAGTAAAGTTGCACCTTAGAATCGACTGGAACGGCGTGGACGACTACAGGAAGCCACGCTTCCTTAACACGGAAGCCAGGCTCGGAGACACCCCCGGATGTTTGAAATCCAAGCAAAATTTGAATGTTTTGATGCGATCAACGAGCTGTACGACGCCTCGAAGGTCAAGCCCATCGTAAGGAAGTGCGGGCACTTCCTCCGGCTCGGCTCGCCATTGCCCCCGTGGCCAAGAATCGGCGTCCTTTCGGACCGCGGCGTAATGCGGGGGTGCTGCCAACCTTCCGACAAGTGGCGAGTGTTACTTCCCGGCCCCTGCCCACAGCTTCATACAGACCATTGCAGCTGGCATCAGAGCAGGAGACAGTATGACAAACAGCATAGCATTTGACGTGTACAGTATAGTTCTGTAACCACTGTCGACGACGCAGGGTAGATATTCCGCCCCGCCTTGATTTCAGAACGACAACGAGTTGTTCTAATGACCATTTTCGTGTCGAGACGCGTATCTTTGCTATTCCTTCGATGAGTGCTACGGGCGTCGCGTCGCTGGCCATTGACTTGCCCCCACTATGCGGCGACGAAGACGCCTTTCAACTTCAGGCTGTCCAAAGACACTCCATGGAACTCGGTGTTGAAGTGCGAACTGAATGCCTGTGCGCGTCTGTGATTGGTCAAAACAAATACGCTTGTCGAGCTAAATTCGCCGATTGGACGGGCCTCGACGTGCACATCCCCTTTCATCGCCACCCGGTGAAGTCCAGACCAGTCGTCGAGTCGTTGCCTCGTTTCCCTCCGCGTGGTTGTGGGTCAGGCCCCACCGCCGTCCTCGGCAGCGCTTCACATTCCAAAGTCCCCACCGCCGTCTACACTTCCGCTCGAAGTTGATTGCACGTGCGTGCGTGTCTTACCTCAGTCACTAACGTCAACAGCAGCAATGGCAACACAGAGCAGCAAACAGAGCAGCAAATATGGGTACTCGCTCAATTTCGACTGGAAGCACCCGTGGCCACGTGCCCCCACGCCTAAGAATGAGGAGGCTCGTCTCGAGGAGCTGACACGGTACCGCATTCTAGACTCGGAGCCCGATGAAAAGTTCGACAAGCTCTGTCGCATCGCGTGCAAGGAGATGAAGTGCCCCATCGCGGCCGTGAGCTTCATTGACAAGCAGAAGCAGTGGTTTAAGGCCAACAGCGGCCTCACGCAGCGCCAGATTCCGCGCGACGTGGCGCTCTGTGCGCACACCATCATGCACGCCAAGCGCGCGCTGGTGGTCGAGGACACATCACTGGACGAGCGATTCCAGCACAACCCCCTGGTTACGCGCGCGTCGGCCGTGCGCTTCTACGCTGGTGTACCAATTACAACGCCCAACGGCTTTTGCATCGGCTCGGTCTTTGTGTTTGACGTCAAGAGCCACCACAATGTGGACGCCAAGATTTTGCACAAAATTGCCGCCAAAGTACTCAAATACATGGACGAGCGACTCAAAAACATGGCAGCTGCCAATGGTGGCGCCCTACCGGAGCCCGCACCCACTTCCCGGTCCAATTCCGCACCGCCCAAGCGGAAAATAGTGTCCCCCCCAACATCACAGGGCAGCACGGAACAGCCCGCGGGTGAGACAGCACTCAGGGAACAACTACCGCCGGCTCCGGTCAAACCCGAGCCTGTGGCGGAGCCTGCGCCTAGCTCCGAAGCCACAGCCGCTGAGAGTGGTGCGATCGTTCAAGCAGCACAGGCGGCAGCAGCTACAAGTACCGCCATTGAAGCCCAGGGTCAGGGACAGGGAGGACTGGGCAACATGGGCTCCATGCTTATGAACCTGCTGGCGCGCACGACAGAGACGCAGCAACAACTCGCAGCACAACAGGGTGTCATGTTTGAAACGCTCGGCGAACACTCGAACCAGTTGGACTCGCTGGGCCAGTCCATGAGCAATCTGGAAAAGCGCTTCGAGCAGGTGCGACTCAAGAAGGAGCAGCAGCAGCGGAGTGCGGCGAACGCAAGCCGCAGACCCAAGCGCGTGTAAACAACTTTTGACTCAAGAGAAAAGTGAAGGAAGCTACTCAATTAGTTCATGGCTTGGAGCTGAGCGAGGGAGGCAAAACATGCAACTCGCATGGACCGTAAAAGTATCTATACGCCTCCCCGTCCACTTTCCCAAGCCAAGAAAGCCATTAGTCAACGTGTTGCATTACGAATATATGTGCTGTGGCATTTTAGTACATTCAAATGTATGTTGCATGCACATTTTAGCTGAAATAGGCAAATTGAAGTTGCCTTCAACTTTGGGTTTGTTGCCAGTGGCAAATTGACTCCGTTCAGCCAGTGTTGGTTACTAGTTGAGGCTTTTTCGGTATATTTTGCTGGAGATGGCGTCACCCCAGCTGCTGGATGCTGCGATTCGCAGCGATGGCGTCGTGCGAGAGACTCCGTACACACTGCTGTGCATGGTTGTGGCGGTGGAGAGGGCGAGTTCCTTGACAGCCGAGACATCTGGTGACTTATTTGACATCTAGTGAAGTAACTACGATTGAGCGTTTGATGCGGGCTGCAGACGAGGTTAGTTTGCAAAAGAATGCAACAAGAGGGAGAATTAAGCTGAAACGAGAGCGAAAAGCTCAAGACGATGACGAAGAAGAAGTGTCAGCCCCCCAAGCGAGTTCAGCTCATCTTCAAGAAGACCTTAAGCGGCTAGTTCATTCAACGTCACACGTTGAAATACAAACAAAACTGAGAGAACAGATTGAGAATCTCAGACTTGCTCAGATCCGTGAATTCACTTTTATTCCTAAACACCTGCAGCTCACGACACTCGAAGAGGATCCACTCGAGTTCCGTCGCGACATACATGGCGTCGCTCAAATCTCGGGTATGTCTGGCTGGGTAGTTTTCTTACATCACAGTAAGCTAAGTGAGATTTTTTTGCGTTATGTAGGGCGAAATGTACTTGGAGAACACTTCGCCCCAATGTCCGATCCACTGCGCTTTCTCCATACCCACACAGTGCCAGACATTTTCAAGCGCATGAAGCGTGTAGTGCGCGAAGACTTGAGCACTCGTAATAAGCGACGCATCGCCGCATTGAACGCCAAGGAGAGAGAACGCATGAAAGAGCTCGAACGACAAGGCATATTGTCACCAGAGCAGCAGCTCGAGGCAAAATTTGATCGACTACTTAATGCAAGCGTTGCGTAGCTGCTTTATTGTAGGTTCTGAACGCTTCTGATCAAACGTGCGGCTTGCTGTCGGTAGCAAGGCCAAAACGTTACCATGGAAACCAAGGTCAACAGGTCAAAAACGGCTATGCAGTAATGTCCAGATCGAATAAAATACTGACACCAAGTCAGCACCTTGTAGCGTGGAAGACACTTCTCCAATGGAGAGATGGCAGCAAGTGAGCCTGCGTTCGAAATTCTACCTGTTCTAGTCGGAAAGGGATTTATTGCAGTGTTGAGTTTATTTTACACCAATGTGAAGCTGGATTGGTAGTGTAAAACAGTTTGTCAGGACCTCACAGATATCCTGGTAGGGTGGAACACGAGCTCTCATTTTCAATGACAATTTCCACATGACAGTCAAGTTGAAGACACTGAAATCCCTCATTTGAATGCCTTTCGTGGTGAGTAATTAACACAGATAGATGTGGCGCGCACGGTATCGTTTTGGTTGGTCAGTAGCTTACCAGCCAAACAGAGGGTTTCCTAGTGGTATCCTCTCTTATCCGCTCTTTCTAACATCCATATGCGGTAGTTTATCCCTTACCAATTTGACGTTAAACATGCTTACAAGCCCGCAGCCAACTATTTAATCCGCATTTCAAGCTCCAACCGCTCGACACCACCGGGTCTCACTTTCTGCTGACTGCTCTGCTTGGAACATCGTTTCGGGTGCGTTCCTGTATCAACCTTTGTCAATGGTTGCCATGCCATACTGACCTCTTCGTTTTTCGTGACTCTAGCATCTGAGCATCCAGGAGGGAATAATGCAGCTCTTTGTGGAGACCCTATCGGGCTCCCCGCTCACGCTCAGCGTGGCGGCGGACGCCTCGGTGGCGTCGGTCAAGCAGGCCGTTGAGGACGTGGAGTACATCCAGAACTTCCGTCTGGTCTGCGCCGGCAAGCAGCTGACGAGCGGCTCGCTCGCTGACTACGCCGTCGGCGAGTGCGACACGCTCAAGATGCTGCTGTCTGTGAACGGTGGTATGCGTGCCAAGTGGCGCAAGAAACGTATGCGTCGTCTTCGCCGTAAGCGCCGAAAAATGCGCCAGCGCGCCAGATAAGCGTCGCGTAGCAGACTGTCGATGACTCGTCGTGTTGCTGAAGGGAATTTTATATGTTCCAGTCAAGTAACAGAGTGATGGACAAGCTGAAGCAACATGCTTTTTCAGGGTGATTCGTGCACCAGATCAACAGCAGCAACTGCAACATTTCTTCTGAGTTTGTCTCACTAGCGCAGGACAACCAGACCGGGTTAAACTGAAATGGTAAAAATGGGCATCCAGTGGGATGGATGAAGTGGAAATTGTTGCTGTAATTGTTTTTCTTTGAGTATTCTTTTAATTTTGGCAAGCGAAGATTTCGACAAAGTTAGTGTTGGGTGAGCAGCTGTCTCAATCTGTAAAACAATCGGCAAGACGGCGGACTCAACATTGTTTTCCTAAATTTTGTTGTGGTGTGGCTCAGGCAGGTGTACCATCGAAATGGTACATTTACCAAGCGCATGCCACCCCCAGTAGTATTTGTTAAGTGCTCGATTACTATGCGTGCGAATACAGTGAGCCAGAGGAGAAGACTCCGTAATCGACGAGCTAGCCAAAAATGCTGTCGCGCCTAAAAGCGTCCGATCCGATGTCGGTAACAGTCCACCAGGCGAGAGGGTGCACAACGACCCCACTGATGAAGATTTCTGCGAAATCGAAGTGGAGGATGTGAGTGGAGCAGATTCAACGGGCGTGTCGGATAGAAGTGTACAGGGGCTTAGAACGATGCAGAGCGAGC
Source organism: Phytophthora betacei (assembly GCA_011320135.1). Taxonomy (NCBI): domain Eukaryota; phylum Oomycota; class Peronosporomycetes; order Peronosporales; family Peronosporaceae; genus Phytophthora; species Phytophthora betacei. The sequence goes on from JAANHX010000241.1 coordinate 1,821,654, forward strand.
TGCGAGACGAGCTAAGCAGGAAGAAAGGGTGCAAGCTTTGCTCGCCTATGTGCTGCACAATTGTGACTTTCCTTTAGTTATTAATAAGCACCTCAAAGTAGTCATTCTTTCTAAAATTTGTACTTAAGTACTTCATAATTCGAGGGTGGGAATGAGAGTTTTTTTATCATTGGCTTATAAGAAAGCTTCAAGACTTCGGGAACCGATATTTTAATCTTGTTCCATGCAAGAGCTGGGATTACTACCGAAGGGTTCATCTCCATTGGAACAATGGTATTAATACCTTGGCAATTGATGCTGTCATTTCACAAAATTTCACAATACCGGTATCCTGGATACTATCCATGGATATATTACTGAGACGGCTCGTTCGAGTGTCACAATAATCATGTTCCCTTGAGACGTTTCGGGCGATATCGTCCTTGCATTACAGGAGGTATCATTCACCTATTGTACATGGAGATCGTAGCGCCTAGTGCAAATGCTGTCGAGTACAAGCCCGGAGAATGTTGATTTTGATGACCTTGTACTCAGTCGGAGCACTCTGGCAAATGGTACGATGAGCGACAGAGGGCAGCCAAAACGCGGATATATACATGCCGAGGCAGACGCCCATAGTAGCGACAACACAGGGCAGAGGGCGGCGTCGGGGCCAATTTCATCGAAGGAGAACTGCACGCTGCTCGAGGACTTGGCCATACTAGTCGATACGGACCAGCCGGTGACACTCGACACTTTCCGCAGACGATCTTCTACCGGAAGGGGCAGCGTCGACAACATCAAGACGCCGCTGTATTCTCAATTGAGACCGTCGGGGGATGAGGCGGCGCCTGGATCCAGGACATCAGAAGACAGAGGTGACAAAGACTACGATGGACACAGTGACGTCGATGACAGGGCCTTGGATACCGAATTGCTGGAAGCGTATATTGGTTATTGCAAATCGGTCGATCACGAGCCGGACATCCAGGTCGAACCGGGGGGGATAGCGGATGGAATATTAAATGCTAGAGGAAATCGCTCCAATGCCCCAGACTCGACATACAATCAAGAGAGGCCAAGTGTTCAGGAGCATTCACACTTTTGGACAAAGTACATTGGCACAAGATACAGCAAACGTCGCGGGTGTACGCAGTTCTGGGCGTGGCTGCTTATCGGTGTCGGGGTGTTACTTTGGTTGGGTATCTCACTCTCTTCCTTGGAGCTCAACGAGGTGCTGCACTTGGATGCATTCACGGTAAAGAACGTCCAAGTCACCGAAGACTTCACGTTCCTCCATTTCCTCGAAGAAGTCGACATTCACCTCACGTACACCGTCGAAACTCCGAATCCAGCCACTAGTACAAATGCGAACTCTTCGTATTTCAATGCTCTATTACTTAATGAGTATGAATACGAGCACTACGTTGACGGAGAGCCATTCGAGTATATTTCTGCTGGCTCCAAGCTACGAACTACGTTACGCATACTTGCCCGACACGTACATTGACAACACCATCAAAGAAACAATGTACTTCGTCGTGCAGCCATGCTTTTTGGAGCGAAATCCGACGGTCGACTATTGCAATACTAGGCAATTACCTACCAGTGTCAGCTCGAGTGAGAAAATCTACGATCTCGATCAGAAGAAAAAGATAAAGAGCAGGGCAGTGTGGGGGCATTTCAACATCACGTACTTGTCGGTAAATCCGATGCCCGTAGCTTGCAGCTCGTCCGGATGGCTCGGTGGAGCCTACCTTCTTCTCTTTTTACCATATTTAGTGATTACGCTATTTGGACTCCGCGTTTTCCAAATGATTCGTCATTGCGAAAACTGGAAGAAAAACATCGAGCGTGTTTATTCACGTGAGCTCGACGTTCCGGAGAACGAAGTGGACTACTGGCAACCCATGCTCTGGGACCGCAAGGTACCCAAAACCCGATTATGTGGACCGTGTTGCTGGAAAAAGTTTCGTCGGCCATTTGAGCCTTTTTACACCTGGTGGCGACACGAGAATTACTTTACGTGGGTCTTTTGTCCATACCGAAACGAACGACTGTCGCGTGGCGAAAGGGCGCTCATCGTGGTGTGCTCACTGTATGTGACGTTTTACGTGTTGTTTATCATCGTCATGTTGCGCGATTCGTATGGGTCAAGTATCACGATTTTGACGTCGGTGGTAATGTACGCTGTTCTAACGTCAATTTTACCATCGGCTGGGAAGGCAATATTCAAAGAACTGTTTAAACTGATATTTCGACAGCGACGCAAATATTTCCGCGCCGTGGAGACCTGACGGGGTTTTCATTTCGATTGGCATTCCTGTTGCAAGTGCTGGTGGTGCTTCTTCTCACACTGGCACAGGCTCCGATTTTCTACATCTGGGCCAAACGGAGCTGTCTCTTTCTCACGAAATTTATCTACTATGGTGTGCTATCTGCAATTTTGAGAATGTCGCTCATGGGGGTCGCTCTGGATTTTGCGTGGTATCTCATCCTTCAGACGTGGGGCTGGAAGGATCTGTGTCCTCTTTGCACGGAGCGTATCGTGCATTGCGATTGCTTTAACGACGAATTACTTGTTCTAGCTGTAGAGCGAGTAGGACCAAAGTGGGAACTGATTCGAGTGCTTGACGGTCTCATGGCCAAGCAAAACAATTTCGACCCGCAGTTTGCACCATACACCGCTGATCAGCTACGTGAACGCTGGAGTGTCATCGTCGAGCGGGCAGAGAAACACATGGAGAAAGTCGAGAGACTCGGTGCATATCAAGAGAAAAAGAAACAAGAAACTTTGCGTCGTGGTCGAATTCGCCACAACTTTTCGACGTTACTATCACGTCGAGGGTCGACGAACCAGCCGCGTTCTTCAGACGTAGAGAACACAGAAGACAGCTCCGCAGAAACTCGGGACGAATCGTATGAGTCTAACATTCAACTTTGCAGTACTCGCGAGAAGAAAATCTTGGAGTTGAACAGCAGAATTAAGCTGGATGCGTTCGAGAAACACTACGACTCGAATATCTCCGATGTATTCCATGCACTTTCCCGCTCTGTCATGAAACACCGTCGTCAAGAGAAGCAAAGGAGTCGAAGGGAACAACCTGGTTTACAAGATGAACGGAGTGCAAGATCTCCGCTCACAACGCGCCAAACTTCGGATGGAGAAACCATGTGGGTGTTCGATACACCAGAGCAGCGTTTGCAGCGGCGTGAGGAGGAGAAACTGCAACGCAAACGAGTATTTCGCGTCTTGAACGACTATACAATCAAAAATGTGAATTCAATGATGTCTCGAGGCTCGGGAAACGAGCTTAATGTATCGTCAAAGAAGGAACCGCACCAGGATACGAAGGGGACGCCGCTACTGTCGGCACATGATAAGTATACCGCGGACGGTGATGACCTTGGCGGTTCGGTACCGGTGTCTGCTCACGTAGACGATGGCTACAGCGAGTATCCGAGCGACTTGGAGTGCGGTAGTTACTCTGCATCCGCTGCGCATCATGCGTACACTGTGACCGAGAAACGGAAGAACCTCCTTCGGCGAGTGTCAGCGTCAGCTACCACATTCGCTGGGTGGTGTATGGGCTACGACCCGAAAGTTAAATACTAAAACTGATTACTGAAATGGATGAATATCATCACTTATCCGACCTCTCTTAAGTTTAGTATCATCATTAATGGCCATTCATATATTATTTGTTTTGAACAATTAATCATATCCAAGTAATATGTCTATAAATGCAAGAAGGGTTAGGTAGGTCATCTAATCCCCACATCGGACGTATCAGGTCACGGGGCACGGAAAATATGTGTCTCCTCCTACAAATAGAATCTCACGCATATTTTCATTTTATCCGACCGGTGCAATCATATCGATACATTCGACTAAATTAGCGCTTTCTAAAATCTGTTAATTAGCTGCAATTTGTAGAAAGCAAATAAAGTCACCAGGCTGGCAACACCAGCTCTACGGCGAGGGCTGACGACAAAGTGGCGGATCGGCGTTATACCGTATTTCGCATGCAGACCGATACCGCTACTAGAGCGATACATCCACCCAGCAGCGAATCATTGATTAGAACTGAGATCCCAGGAAATCGCATGTCGAGCGATACACGACACTAAATGAAATAATGACTATCAAATTTTAGAAATCTCACTACAAGCGAATGGTTCGTGTCAAGCCAAAAGGAAGACCCCGACGAGGAGGACGTGGCCGCCACGCGCAGCAATACAAGCTCAATGCTGAATCAGTTGACAAGAAGCTCGCGGTTCTTGAGATGTTAAAGACGACGGGAGCTATGCGAGCCACCATTTCTCACTTCTATCCTTATCTAGCCGTCGCATCGTACAAAAGCAATCAACGTAGTGCTAATGAAAGTGCCGAAGAGCGCGACCGCTGTCTCGCAGCCAGCGGATGTCGATGAGCTGCTGGCACAATATACAAGGACCCAGCAGGATCCTGGTATCTGACTGGATTCAGCATGCGTGGAAATCACTTCCTGCTACTACAATTTCTAATGGGTTTAAGCGAAGTAAGCTGGAGCCGAGTGCGAGCTGCATTGCATCGAGTCAGTTGGTGGCCCAACTCGAGAAACTATCGCTACTAGAAAGGCAACCGGTAGATGAAAGTGATGACTTCGCCGTTCAGGACATCATCGAAGAGACAAGTGTCTAAAAATAACGATTTTGTTTTTTGTTCGTCGAAGAGACAGCTGTCCAAAAATAGAGATTTTGTTTAATTAGCTCTTTGACATCATTTTTGAAGGGGACCTATCCCTCATAACATGGGGTGTATCGGTCTACATGCGAAATACGGTATTATTAAGTAATTATACTAATACGTACTACGTGTGTTAATACATGCAACAGCCTCCGCATATCAGTACCGCCGCTGGAGCTGTACTTCAGTGCAGACTTCTGTGGTGTAGGGATTTCCAGATTCGGCCATACGTCAGCCTACTTTAGATCAAGAATCGGTTCGGTCTGATAACCCAGAGCTTAGAAATAAAGGATCACGTTAAGTACTCAGCGATCTGTCCGGATGATGCTATCCGGATAGCCGCTGAGTTCAACGGTCGCCTGAGTCCGTAGAGATCCGAAACGACTACGTTTCACTAGATATTTGTATGAGAAGCATAGGATTAAATAGAGGGAGCCGAAAAGGCTCCCAGAAGATAACATAGCAGAATTTTCTTAGTCCAAGACACGTGTACACTCTTCCGGTAAGTCCCTGCATAGGGCTGGGTTATGCCTGCCGTTGATACTCGAGAGGCATAGCTTGTAGGGTATTGACTGGTAGCGCCAAGAGATTAGGTCGGTCCGGGTAGGACAAAAGTCTCGCTACGCGCGGAAGAAAGCCCCGCGAACTTAGCGGGCCGGTACGTCGGATAGCCCGGCTGCCGTGACACTTCTAGCTGAGCAGCCTCTGCGCTCGGTGACCTGTAAAAGCGCTCGCGCGCCGTCGTCCATCCTTTGGTGGAGGGCACAGGGTTTGTGGACGAGCTCGGTCGAGTCAAACTCGGCGGAGTCTCGGAAGTGCTCTGACTTGGTTAGTCGGAACTCAATGAAAGCGAGCCACTCGTCTGTCCCGCCTGAGCCGAACCGGGAGGGGGCCACCCTCTGCGCAGGCCATGCAAGCGCCACCTAACTCGACAATTTAGTTGTGGTTTGTGTAAGGAATCCACATCTGACGGTATTTGTGTGCTCTGTGGTGTAGTGATTTCTCCGTAGTTGCGGATTATCACCCGTCGACAAAGACGTGACACCGCCCAAGATGTTCAAGCAACGAACCCTCGGTCATGTGATGTACGGAGACGCCAAGGTGCAAGGGACTCGACGGCGTCACTCCCGAGCTTTCAACGAGTATTGGATACGGCCATTTGTCACTGAATCCAGGCTGTCCTTATTATTAATAATGGACTGGCCGGATTCGCATTCAGCGGACCATCTACGGTACGAACCCTCAGTGGCGGTTGGGATGAGCTCGCGGAAGACTCAGCGACCCTTGGAAGGCACGTTCACCGTCTGGGACAGGGCGCGGACCGTTAAAGATGCTCATGCGACGGTGCAGACGACGCTTGGCATGCAAGAAGATCCATAACGGATCATTGCTCACTTGATATTTGTATACTTGATTAGGACTTCTTATTAGGAATAGATCCGAAAGGGTAAGCTTAAATACAGAACAGAATTTTCACTCAAGCACACAGAGCGACGTCCGGCTTCAAGGTAAGCGTCAGGTCAAGCTTGTTTGAGTGTGTTATGCCTGTCGGTGAACTCGAAGCTCTGTAGCGAGGGTTCATCCGGCAAGGCCAAGAGACTTTGTGTATTGGCCGATTATTATCGGGAGGTTTTACGTGACGGCTTATTGTTGCCTATTTGCACGACTGGGAGTGCTTGAATTGCCTCCTTTTTATTCTTCCAACCGAGTGTTGAACACTCGGTGATCTCGTAAAAGGCTTACCCGTGCCTGGTACCCTTCCGCTGTTGGGACCACGAGGATTCATAACACCTACTAGCTTTGCTCGTGCTAGTAGCGGTTCTTATTTTTACTGGTTGGCCTATATAAGTAGTTTACAAGGTCCAGTTTGTCCCGGTGCAAGGGCAGAACTGGGGTCTTCAGGTCCGCCCGAACGATCGTTTACTATCCTAGTAGACGTATTGTTGTGGGAACATCCTAACTACATTTGTAGCTAGAGTTCACGTGGGGTTTCCAACACCACAACTGGTGCCGCGACCCGGGAACAGATTGTGACCATTGTGAACTGTTTGTATGGCCTTCCAGTTTACGAGCTACCAAGAGAAGAAGAACAAGAAAAAAAGAAACATGGCGAAAGGACAACCGACGGTACCAGTTACACCTGCCAAGTCTGGCGGGGCTCGCAACGAGAGTTCAAGCCCGGCTGCGCGCTTTGCAGCCGCCACCGAGCTTTCAGTGAGCTTCGACGACGAAGTGGACATCGGTCCTGACGCACACGATTATGAAGATTACGAAGAAAAGACGCCGGCTCCAGAGCCAGGCGCAGCGACGCCGGAGACGGCCGCTATCATCGGGGCTGAGCGGGGTGACCAGGTCCCTTTCGAGGAACCTCGCCGACGAGCTCGATGATGTTGCGGGACCGGAACCCGCCTACGAAGATTATGACGATGGGACCGAGGGTTCTAAGCCTTCGGTGGCGAGTGCAAAGCATTCAGCACTGCTGAAGGCACCTCGCCCACCTATCAACGGTGATACACCAGCCGCCAAGCGCGTTTTCGACCGCGTACAAGCGCTGATGCAGAATAATGAGTGGATGCAGCTGTTCAAGCCCATCCCCAAGAAAAAAGCCGACTGGCCTGCGCAGGAACTTCAATACCCAGTCAACTCGGTTTTGACTAGCCAAGTTGCCGAGGATTCAGTTTCGCTACTGTTGTCGCTGGGCTTCGAGAACGAGACGTACCCATCGACGATGTCGCTCCAAGATTGGAGTCCGCATGAAGCCGGAGCTGCTCTCCAAAAATGGAAGAAGAAGCTTCGGAAGGCGTTTGGCGCTGTTGGCATCAACGCCGGAAAGCAGCCTGTGAGTCGACCGATGATTCAAGATGAAGATCCGTCCACGATTCCACTGCCGCCGACACCCCAACGACTCGTTCGTACTCCTCCGACCAAGCGTGGAGCTGAGCGTGGTGCCTTTGGCACTACCGAAGCTTCACCGTATTTTCAAGACTCGCACATGGTTACGCCACGTTCGGAGAGCCGTATGCAACGTATTTACGCTGGTAACGAAGGCTCGTTCGGTCGCCGAGGCGGTGCGCGAGCTCCCAAAGGTGGTGCCGGACGTTGTCAAGTCGACAGCGATGGTTCGTCCAGTGACGATGACATTTTGGTGCGTACATTCGACGAGGAAGATCCTCAAGTCGAGTTGATGCGTCAGATGAATGAGCTAGTGACGCTGAACGACGTGGACCCGACACCGAGGATTGAAATGGCATCGCACCGACCGTTGGATCGCATCACGCCGTTCTCAGGCTCTCGCAACAAGAGCGAGAACTTTATGCAGTGGCTCCGTGGGTTCGTCTATGAAATGACTGGAACCCACACAGATGCCGACACATGGTGCATTCCATTTGAGCTAAGGCTCCGGGACGGAGCCATTCATTGGTTCCGTCAACTTCTGAAGAAGACGAAGCGCAAGTGGAAGCTGTTGAGCGACGCGTTCATCCGCTACTACTGCTCGCAGTTCACTCAGACGGCACTGTCGCGTTACTACTCCGCCAAGCGGGAACGTAATGAACATCTGTGCGACTACATAAACAGGCTGAATGGCTACGCTCGGACCGCCCGTCTACATTTCGAGAAGATTGGTCGCGACGCGAAAGAACACGTACAGCAGTTCCTGGCAACATGCGATGATGACAAACTAGCAGAGAGTCTCTACCACGCTCGAGTCGCCGACATTCACGAGCTCGAAGAGATCATCAAAGATGCTCTTAAGGGCAAGGAGAGAATGGCCAAGCGTGACAGTGAGTACCGATACTCCAAGAGCCGTGACGCGCGACGCGACGATGGGTACACCCACAACAATCGGCGCGATGACCGTCGCCGCGATGACAACCGCAACAAACCAAGAGTGACACTCATTGAAGCCACGGTAGACGACCTACTAGCTGAATTAGAATGTCGTGAAGCTGCTCAAGTGGGCACCGAGTATTCAAACGAAGATCCGAACGCTTACAACGATGTCCAAGACGAGTACAACGACTTTCAGCCCGATAATACGGATGGTGATTTCTCATTGGATGAAAATGATTGATACCTCGCCGCTGCTAACGACAATGAGCGCCGTGCAGCTGCTGAAGGCACCTATGCACGTTCAGACAACCGTCCAGCGCGTGGAAACACGCCTGATCGCGAGAATAGCTTCAATCAAGATCGCCGAGGTGGTGACCGTGGGTTCAATCAGGACCAACGCGGTCGACGTGACTTCAACCGCGACAACCGACGCCCACAGTACGGACCATGTGCGGTGTGCGGTGGCATGAGTCACTCCGCCCACTACTGTAACAAGCGATGCAAGTTCTGCAAACGACTCCACGATGCTGGACAATGCGAACTTTTCCGCAACTTCCAAGACCTTGCCAAATTCGTGCACACTAAAGGCACGAAGGAGGAACTCCCGCCAGAGTTTAAGGCCGTCGTTCAAGAACGTCATTTAAACTAGGCAGCCCGCCAACTACAACTGAGTTGGTCCTTATCGGGCTGCAACAGTTAACCGAGCCTTCAATGGAAGCAGAGTGTATCTTTGCTTTCATGGGGCAGAGTGAATGGCCTGATAAATACGTAACAAGTGTGAACACGACGGAAAATGAAAAGGAGGGGAGTAGAATCCTCGGTGGAGGTGTTAGGGAGAGAGTGGAGTGTGCTGATGCTAATAAGGGCACCAGCGAGGGTTCGTTCGGCTTGGTTTCGAGTGCGGCGCAAGACGAGCCCAAGGGTCACTCCAAGATGATGAAGTTGAACCCTGGTGAGAGACGGGGGTGGTGGTCGGCCAAGAAATTCGACCGACGGATCAGAATGAGAGCTCTGGTTCAAGGCGCTGTGAACGACCAGCGAACGAGGATCCTCCTCGACACAGGAGCGAGCGTTAGTGTGATCACTGACGCCTTTGCCAAGAAGTTGCGACTCCGAGATGTACCCGATCACGGACGCCGCATTGACATTCAAGGAATCAACGAAGGCAAGGTGTCTACGACGCGACGAGCGTGCGTCAAGATTATGCTTGGATGGGAGATGGTGTACGAGCTCGAGATGTGTGTAATGGCGCATAGTGCAGGCGTCGACGTGGTGCTCGGGACCGACTTTATGATCCCAGCTGGGATCCGGTTGGACATGTTTCACGGCGCGGCGCAATTACCGCACGAAGCTCAAATCCCACTGATCAAGACCAAGAACATGATCGACAGCGAAGAATACGGCTCCCATGTTAACGCCGGGCCACCCGAGCGTTTGGACATTCAAGCGCACGAGTGGCGAGAATATCGACTAGCGAAGCGTCAAGTCGGGCTGGAAGATCACGTACTGTGGGTTCGTCGAACGAACAAGTTAATCCCGTCAGTGACGAGGTTTCGACGTGGACGGCCTCAGAGCATTCGATTGACCAACGTGTCTGATCGAACTGTGTACCTACCAGCACACGACTCGATCGCGATGTGGATCCCAGATGGGGATTTGCCGCGAGGTGACGGCTATGTGCGTCTGGAGTCCAAGAAGTACCAAGCCTGGCAAGTATTGGCCTACGAAGGTTGTAGAGACCGCGAGCTCTTTCAGCGTGAGTGTGAAATCTACGTTCAATGGCTTGCAACTCAGCCCTCGGCAGTTGATCGACCGGACTATCCAGAACCCAGTGGGGTACTAGCACGCCCTCTAGAAGACTCGCTAGTGGATTCTAGTGATCGTCTGACGTGTGCAGAGCGCTGGACACTGATCCTGGAGGAACGTGAACGAGTGGAAGCCTGTCTGGCGTCTGGGGTGACAGCCGGGGATTCGGCCGACAGTCAGCCTTCCGAAGAACCTTCAGACTCTTACACGACAGCTCACGGCGGGGGCAATACTGCAAACGAAGCCTCGGTAGCGCGTACACACGAGCTATTGAGCCCGGTAAACGTTGTACATACGCCAACGAGTGTTCGTGTCCAGTCAGGGGTGACTACGGAAGCGACGAGTAACAGCACTGGATTAAATGGAGTCACCTGTTTTGACGAAGTTGTCCCGGCCTTGTGTGCCACCAAATCTGCGAACGAGACATCGGTGGTTGATCCAGAGGATGCAGGCATCGCGCTGAAGGTGTTGAGTACGGCACCGAGTGTTCATTGCGAGATTGGTGCGAATGCCGAACTGTCAAGACAACAGCCGACCGAGGAGCTGAACAAAAGTCAACAGCCCAATATGTCGGTGGCCCGCGCATTCAATATTGCGAACGACGACTCGGCAGATGGCCCAGAGATGGGAAACCAGGATGGGAAGGAGATGGACCCAGTACCGACTGTTGAAATCAAAGCGGATGCCGATGTTGAGTCAAGGGAAGAATCCGTAGCGACGTTGGACGGAACATACATCTCGGTTGCTCACGTGTTAACAAAATGAAGCAACGGAGGATACGAGAAATGATTTCTACGAGCACCCAGTTAACAACATTGGCTTGGAAGACTACGCGAAGGAGCTGGCATTCCTGCCGGACCTGACCGAAGCGATCAGCACGACAATAAACTACACGGCCTCTAATGTTGCTGATCCTCAGTTGTCGACTGATCGCCGAGAACGTCTAGTCGCGACGCTGAAGAACCACGAGCAGATCCTGATTGCTAGTGGTAACGCACTGCCGCCGCCAGCTTACGGCGCGGTATGCGATATCGACACACAAGGGCACGCCCCAATTAAACAGCGTGCCCGGCGCGTGCCGCTACGATTTCTCGGCAAACTGTACGAGCTGCTGCGCGCTTTGTTGCGAGCAGGACTAATCGTCTTTTCAGATAGTCCATGGGCATCGCCGATCGGGATTGTGATGAAAATGAACGGGCTGGACATCCGGCTCTGCATTGATTACAAGATGGTGAATGCTATCACCGCGATCATGGAGTATGCAATGCCGCTAGTCGACGACCTGTTAACCGATCTCAAGCGCTACCTATGGTTCTGCTCGCTGGATGCAGCAAGCGGCGTCTGGGCGGTCATGATGACCTTGCGAGCGCGTAAAGTATCGGCGGTTGTATGCGCACTCGGACATTTCGAGTGGTTACGCATGCCCTTCGGGTTAAAGAACGCGCCGATGATCTACCAGCGTATGATTGACAACGCACTCTGGGGGTTCGTTCAACCTAAAGGAGGTTGGTTTGAATACTCGGAGAGGATGCGTTTAGCTGAAGAATAGGCCAAGGAACGTCGTGGGCCAAGCGCCAAGGGTTCGTTTCAAACGAAGTTCGCGGCAGACCGCGAAGCACCGGTGGAGACCGACCCTGTACTACAATTCGTCAACAGCCCCGTCACTGACATGTTTACGAACGGGGAGCCAGACGAATCATCACTGGTACTCGTGTTTGGTCGACGGTCGTTTGTGGATGATATTTGCTTCGGTGGCGAGGATTTCGACAGCTGCCTGGCGACGCTGGACCGATTGCTGGGAAGATTTGCACAGTGTCGGATCAGCATTAGCTTCACCAAAAGCATCTTCTGCCAACCCAAGGTGGACTTTCTGTCGCATAAAATTTCGCCAGAAGGTATCAGAGCTGACCCCAAGAAGCTTGCGGCCATCACCGAGCTTTCGTTTCCAACGAGTAAGAAGGGCATGCAGTCGTTTCTTGGAGCGGTTAATTACTACAGCCGCTTCATACAAGACTTTGCGGTCTACGGTGCGGCGCTGTACCAGCTTAAGGATGAAGACTTTGTCGTTGAAGGTGACCTTTCTGTGGCACGTCGTTCCTTCGAAAAATTGAAGACGAGTGTTTCACATTCACCCATCCTAAGGCACTTCGACCGGTCGAAGGAAGTTCACGTCATGCTCTTTGCGAATGAATGGGCGTTGAGCACTACGCTAATGCAAGGACATGAAGGCAAGTTACACCCCGTACGGTTCCTCGGTCGGGTGCTAAAGGAGGCCGAGATGAACTACCATCCTGCCGAGAAGGAAGTTTTGGCGTTACTTCTGCTGTTGAAGATCTGTTACGTCCAGCTGGCAGGAAAGACGCTACATGTCTATACACGATTCTCTACGTTAGAGTGGGTGCACAAGCCGAAGTCTCTCTTCGGACGCGCGGTCCAGTTCGCCGTACTGCTTTCGCAGTGGCATTTGAAGGTGCAGCGCGTGAAGGAGAAGGATGTCGCCTTCGCGCAGCTACTGCAGTCAAGCATCACGAGCGTCGTCGACCTGGAAGACTCGCTCGCGCCGGTGGCACCTCCAAACAAGGGTTCTTCGACTATTCGAATGAACCCCGCGTTGCTGTACGCCAGGCTTCCCCGTAATTACAGCGGATTCGTCATGTCTTTTGACGGATCAGCGAAGACAGAGAAGTACGGTGGCTACGGGAGTTGTTCATGGGTGCTGTGGAGCCTTCCTGAGTGGAAGATAGTGATTGCTGCAAAGGCTTACCTCTCGGCCACCACGGTGGATGAAGCAGAGTATACAGGTATGATAAACGGTGTCAAGGCTGCTATTGCGCACGGTGCCGAGGATTTAGTCATCGTTGGTGACTCAAGGCTCGCGATTCAACAATCACTAGGGGTAATCGCATGCAGGAAGGAAACTTTGCTAGCCCTGCTGAATACTCACAAAGAACTCGCGGTCAAGCTTCGATCAGTTAAATATCTTCACGTTGTACGAGAATACAACGCTGCCGTGGATTCGTTAGCCACTAAAGCGCTGGAATTAAAGGTCAGCCGTGTCATCCTAGCTGAGACTCGCAAGTCGGAATTGGCGTCGCTGAATCGCATCCAGGAAATGATCTACGAGCCGGATGAAGACTCGGTAGAGGTTTCGTCACGTGGAGTAGAGCGTCAAGTACATGTACTGTCAGGCAGCGAGTCTTCAAAGTGAAAAACTTTCGAAAATTTCGTGGTTGATTACAGCTCACCCGAGTGTGATTATGGTAATATGGCAGTGATGACTCGGCGACAGACGAAAGCCAAGAAACGCGTCCGGTTTGCAGATGAACACTCGGAGGGGGTCTCAAAGCCGCAAGAACAGCATGAAGAACGACGAGAGATGTCCACTGAAGATTCAATCGGCGAAGATTTGCCAGACCATCCTCACAAGACTGTACCAGCGGCATTTACGGATGCGGAAGATGTTGACCCGGTAGCGATACAGCAGGAACGACGCAGACGGATAATGGTGGCACAAGACGAGGAGCAGAAGTGGTTTAACATCAAGAAGGTGCTTCAGGGCCAAGTAAAAGAGCTGAGTTACAAAGAAGCTCGAGATGCCTGGAAGTACGCTGACCGGTTCGTGTTATCAGAAGACGGCGTGCTTCACTATCTTGGATTGAATCGTCGGTACGATCACGGTTGGCAAGAAGAGACCAAGCTGCGGCTTGTGGTACCGACAACGATGATTCAAGAGGTCTTGCAGAACTGTCACGACTCGCTGGAAGGAGGACATCAAGGTGTGGTGAGAACGTTCCATCGCGTTAAGTACGATTATTATTGGATCGGCTTGTACGCCGACGTGGAGAAACATGTGAAATCATGTCCAGATTGAAGCTCGAGTAAAAGCCGTCCGCAGCTTCGTGGATACTCGCCTGACAACGTACTAGCCGAACGACCTTTCCAGATCGTCTCGATGGATTTTGTGATCCCACTACCGAAATCTCGCAGGGGCAACACGGCGTTGCTTCTATTTCAGTGCTCGTTCACGGGATTCGTTATTGCCAAGGCTATGTCGGATACGACTGCACTGTGTGTTGCCCAAGTGTTTGAAGAATGTGTGTACCGACGGTTCGGAGCCCCATCACTGTAAGGCGCGACCGCGACCCACGCTTCATGAGCGAGGTATTCCAAGCCTTTGCAGAGATGATGCAGTCAAGATCACGTTCGACTTTGATCTATCGGCCACAGGCTAATGGACAGCAGGAACGCTCGGTGAAGTCGGTGATGGGTTCCGTACGGGTGTACGCGGAAGACCCTCTACAGCAAGGTTGGGACGAAATCGCAGAGAAGCTGGTATTCGCTATTAATACTTCTCAGAACACTACAAGGAAGGAAACACCGTTCTACCTCGTTCATGGTTGGAATGCGCAGTCGACGTTGCGGGCGATGTCGTCATCACTTAAACGAGAACTCGGCAAGCAGTCTGACGCGCTAGCGTGGCGGCGTGAAATCAGTCGACAACATGGGGTCGCCCTCACTATGGCCAAAGATTATCAGGCTGTAGAAAAGGAGCGAAGGGCTAAAAAGCATAATGATGCCCTGAGTCGACTGGAAAAAGCCGCTGTACCTCAACCAAGTGGAAACGAACACTCGGCGGACCCTCCAGAAGCTCCGGAAGAGAGGGAAGATCCTACAAGGGCCCCACCGAGATCTCTTTTTGAGATTAGGAGCCGGGCGTGGTTGTACATGGAACGCGTCAAACCGGGCTTGACGGAGAAATTAGCTCACCGGTGGCATGGACCTTTTCGGATCAAGCGCAAGGTGGAAGAGTTTGCGTACGAGCTGGAACTGCCTGACCGAAGTGGGTATCGCTTCTACCCAGTAGTGCATGCGTCGAGACTCAAGGCTGTCAACGAGTTCAACAGTCGATCGAACACTCGGTTGGTACTAGACGCGACTAATGAAGCAAGACTCGACTTCGATGAGGAACTGTTGCCTGAGGACAGCTGGGAACCAAATCAAGTTGCCGGTGAATATGAAGTCGAGCCCATCCTCGACGACAGAACACCACTGTCGACGAGCACGGAGCGTGCTGTACGCGAGTTCAAAGTTAAGTGGGTGGGCTATGAAGATCCAACTTGGGAACCAGCATCCAACTTGTCATGTGGAGGTCTGCTGTACGACTATTTGCGAGCCAAGAAGAGCGAGAATCGGCTGCAGATGACGCAAGTGGCGGACGAAGGCTAGCGTGACTGGATCACGTGTGAACTGTCCACAGGGCGATGCAGCCTGTGGTAACAGACGAAAAACGTTACTGCAACAACAAATTGTATATGCATTTGAAGAACAACATGAACATGATTACGCTGTGGAAGTGGATTAAGAATAAGAAAACGTGAATGCCGACCGGGGAGCGACCACTGAAAACGAAACTTCGCTGGACCCATCAACAGCTAGCTGAGATGCTGGAGAACGCCGTGGAGCATGCAGCGAGGATTCAAATCGATTCCAATTGCCTGGCCGCGGTGGCCAAGAGTGCCAACGAAGTCGAGTCACCACTCTCCTTCTCCGCTTCATCAGGAACCTGAGCCTCGGCAGCTGGAGCTGGAGCCGGACCCTGCGAATCCTCGGTACCAGCTTCAACAGGAGCAGCAGCCAGAGCGGGACGTGGAGTACCCGGTGGCGAGTCAAACAACGAACGCCAGGTCGGAATAACTTCAGTAGAATCCAGAGACGGGTCTACGATCACGCTTCGGTACACATTCACGAAACGCGTACCACGAGGATTGAAGATCTCCGGATTACGCTGGCACGGGAAGTACGTGGTGTTGTACGGGTGCTGATGCGGCGCATCCATCCATCCAGCACGCCAGGGCTGACGAGCATCGAGAGCCGGAACTTCGGAAAGCCAGTCAGATGTCCGAGGTGCGAACGACAAGTTTTCGATTGGGTACCACGGCTTCGACGGCTCCAAAAGCAACTCGGGACGAATGAACGGCGCGCCGGAAGTACCAGAGGAAACCGAGTCACGACTCCACGCCATGTACTGCTCACGGTACTTGTTACGAAGACGATCGGCACGACGGTCGCGCTCACTGAAGAGCTTCTTCAACAGAGCTCTCAGTTCCTTCAAGCGCTCCTTGTCGTGGCCAACCTTTTTAGCTTCCTCAGCGAGACCTCGTTCAATACCAGCCAACGGAAGCCAGTGGAGATGCTCCCACAACGCGAACCCGAGGTCACCTTGCTTACCGCCGTCACCCCGAAGGTTCGCCCAGATCATCTTGAGACGGGTCTCAATCGGAGCACGCTTTGAGATGGGGACGCTTGGATTGAAGTCGACAGTGTCGAAGAGACAGGCTTGAAGAGGATAGAGCTGCCGAAGTTGTTGGTACGGGTGATCAGGATGCGAGTAATCAAAGTACGCTTGGAGACCCTCCAACGTTGTACGCACCGTCACCTCACCAGCTGGTTCGGGAAGGGTTAAGCTCAAGAGTCGCTCGAAACCCTTCTTGGCGCCTGCGTCAGTAAACGCCATGTCCACGTACGGAAGAACCCACGGTGGCAAGGTGGACGAAGCCGGCACCGTAGGGCGAACACCAGGCAACACTCGGTGAGGCAACGGCTCAACCGACGGTGCACCACCACGACGCGGCACCGAAGTGTAGGTGGCCGTGATCATGCGCCCAGGCCCAGCATCGAGAGTCCAAAAAGACGGACGAGGAGACACCGGAACAGGAGGTGAAGATGCTGGTGCTGGGTGACTTGCCGGTGACGTAGGCGGCGGACCGCCAACTATGATTGGAGAAGTAACAATCGGCGAAGGATTTGGCCGAGGTGGAGTCGGAGGACGAGCTGGGCCAAGATTGCTCCAATTTCTCTCGGAATCTTCAATATCTTCGTCATCGAGTGTGCTTGAATGATCGGTAGGTGGCGGAACATCACCGCCACCACTGGGAGCATCAGAAGAATCATCCACCGAAGGTTCATTATCATCCACGTCATCTCCACGATCGTCATCAGCATTTCCATCGTCATCAATCTCCATCGAAAGGTCGGGCGAAGACACGCTTGGTACGACAGCCGTCGGAACAATCGGAGCCGGCTTTGAAGACACGGAGGCTGGTGGAGCAGCTTCAACAGGGGCAGACCCTGCTGTAGCAACCACTCCCGAGACTTCAACTGTCTTGGACGTCGCAACAGACGCCGAAGCAGACTTGCCTTGTGGGACAGTGTGGTCCGACTCTTCACCTTCATCACTTGAGCCGAACATGAGTCGCATTTGCTCGGCCTCGCGCAGAGCTTCTTCAGCAGCACGTATGTCGGCTGGAGAAGGAGAAATCGTTGAAGCTGGTGGCTTGGCCACATCGGGTGGACCCTGAGGCGGGGGCGAAGGCGCGTCAGGAGAATCAGGAGCATCGTTGTGATCTCCAGGGTCCACCTCTTTACCCGAAGGCTCTGTAGCAGTTTCTTGAACCGAAGAAACGCTGCTTGGATCAGCATTCCCCATGTCCACGTCACTCTGGTCGCCGCTGAGGTCGACCACGGCAGGAGTTGAGGAAGACGCCGATGGCGACCATGAACTTGGAGAAGACGGTACAGACTTGGACCGAGTCCTCATATGACGACGAGGCGACTTGGAAGGAGAATGAGGACGAGATTTCTTGCGCTTCTTCTGGGCCGCCTTCTTCCACGCCTTTGGACCGAATAGCGATCTACGAGCCGACTTGGGAGTTGAAGTACCGGCAGGTGGCGCATCACCGAGACCAGCAGCTGCCATCGAAGTACTGACCTTGTCCATCGGGATTGGAGCCTTGTCTTCGTCAGAGTCGTCCAGCTCGTCGTCTGAATCCTCGCCACCTGGTCGAAGGCGCTTATGGGACTTCCCATGGGCCACTTGGTGAGCGGCCTTGGCCAAAGCTGCAGGAAGAGCTGATGATCGTCCGAAGACGCGGTAGCAGACTGGATGCGCCGCAAAGCGACTAACGTCTCCTGGCCCAAGTCCAGCGAGTCCAGGTCCAGCTCACCCGCAGTCAGACCTATCACGAAGGATTGTGATCGAACGTTAGTTGCTGAACACACGGTGGAAGGAGCGACATTAGGAACGTACCATCAACAGCCAGAAGAAGTACCTCGGGATCCATCCCGGCCAGACTCACGTGTGCACGGAGGGTGCGATTCGCTTGGGGGAGGCGAGTGTTACGGTCTTGCTGGTTCTCGAGGACCTTGAGCGTGTCGGTATCAACATACTTGCCCTGGGCAAGCTTTACCAGAAGGAGGTGAAGCTTCCGAGTCTGCTCGGTATTCGCTCCAATAGAAGACTTGTATACCTCGCGTTCGCGAGCCAGCTTCTTGTGCAACGTGCTGATGAAAACGTCCCGAGCTTGGACCTCGCAGTGCAGACGATTCAAGTCCTCTGCGTGTCGTTCCATAGTGGCTTGAACAGTGGCGAGCATGGCGTCGTTCTTAGCGTTCGACTCACGGAGAATCTTGACGTTGTGGTGAAGGGCTTCAATCTCAGCGTTGGTAGCCTTGAGGAACGCCTCCGCGTTCTCACGAGCCATGATTTCGGGTGCCACCGAACGTACGGCGGCAGCAGCCTCGGACTGAGCAAACCGCAACTGACGCTCCAAGTCGGCGACTCGTTCGGGTAATGCCGACAGCGCGTCAGGAAGAGGTTGCACCGCAGCGAGGACATCATCGAAACCAACAGCAGTCTCGAGGCGACGTTGAGTGTGTACATCGCCGTGGAGAGGAGGCGCAACGCTGAGCTGCACTTGGTGACGAGCTATTGCAGTCAAGTATGGAATTATCGAGGTCATCATGTGATCGACCGATGCCTCCGTACTTTCAGCCAGCATGGCGCGCAGCGAATCTTCGGTGAGTGGTGGTGTACCACCAGCAGGCGCAGGAGGAGCAGCAGGAGCCATCTCCGCGGATTCAGCGACGACGGGGAGTGCTGCAGGAGCTACCGCAGGGAGTGAAGAGTCAGGGGCAGGAAGCGCCGGAGGGCCGGTTGATGAAGCTGCTGTCGGAGGAAGTGCAGCAGACTGAGGGGCGTTCGAACCCTCAGTCTTGCCCTCCTGAGAAACAAGTCGAGTAATGCGAGGTGATGAGCAAGGTGCCGATGATTCAAGAGAAGGATGAGCTGACGTACCTCCAGCTGTTCACGTTCGCGACATCGGCGAGGATTGAGAGGCTGAAACGCGTCGGACACGGCTCGATTCAAACGCTTGGACATACGGTGACTGGATGGCGAATTGGAGAATGAAGAAATGTCACAACGGGCACCAGTACCGTGGCTTCCATTACGACAGGGGCAGTTGTGGTGTAGTGATTTCTCCGTAGTTGCGGATTATCACCCGTCGACAAAGACGTGACACCGCCCAAGATGTTCAAGCAACGAACCCTCGGTCATGTGATGTACGGAGACGCCAAGGTGCAAGGGACTCGACGGCGTCACTCCCGAGCTTTCAACGAGTATTGGATACGGCCATTTGTCACTGAATCCAGGCTGTCCTTATTATTAATAATGGACTGGCCGGATTCGCATTCAGCGGACCATCTACGGTACGAACCCTCAGTGGCGGTTGGGATGAGCTCGCGGAAGACTCAGCGACCCTTGGAAGGCACGTTCACCGTCTGGGACAGGGCGCGGACCGTTAAAGATGCTCATGCGACGGTGCAGACGACGCTTGGCATGCAAGAAGATCCATAACGGATCATTGCTCACTTGATATTTGTATACTTGATTAGGACTTCTTATTAGGAATAGATCCGAAAGGGTAAGCTTAAATACAGAACAGAATTTTCACTCAAGCACACAGAGCGACGTCCGGCTTCAAGGTAAGCGTCAGGTCAAGCTTGTTTGAGTGTGTTATGCCTGTCGGTGAACTCGAAGCTCTGTAGCGAGGGTTCATCCGGCAAGGCCAAGAGACTTTGTGTATTGGCCGATTATTATCGGGAGGTTTTACGTGACGGCTTATTGTTGCCTATTTGCACGACTGGGAGTGCTTGAATTGCCTCCTTTTTATTCTTCCAACCGAGTGTTGAACACTCGGTGATCTCGTAAAAGGCTTACCCGTGCCTGGTACCCTTCCGCTGTTGGGACCACGAGGATTCATAACACCTACTAGCTTTGCTCGTGCTAGTAGCGTGTTCTTATTTTTACTGGTTGGCCTATATAAGTAGTTTACAAGGTCCAGTTTGTCCCGGTGCAAGGGCAGAACTGGGGTCTTCAGGTCCGCCCGAACGATCGTTTACTATCCTAGTCGACGTATTGTTGTGGGAACATCCTAACTACATTTGTAGCTAGAGCTCACGTGGGATTTCCAACACCACAGCTCTACTACACCACACTTCGTACAAGCACCGGTACATGAATTGTATTTTGTTATTCCCACAGTATTATCCTGTACACATAAGCACCTCCTGTCACTCCACCTTGCCTTTTCCTCATGCGCCAGCATCCGGCTCCTGTTCCGGCCTATGGCCACCTAGCACCGGCTAAGAAAGCTGATGTTTATCCTATATGCAACACTTCCGGCTGGAGCAACGCCACGCTGCTCCGCACGCATCCTTCTTGTCCTTGGCAGTCGCATCCTCCTCCTCCACGTCCCGCTCATTGACGTATTACCAAAATAGTTAATGATTCACTCTTTTGCGTTTTGCAGGTCGGGAAATGTATACATTTTTGTTCAGATATCTAATATCCACCGCAGCGCGCTACCTGCATTGAACATGACCAACACCCTGTTTCTTTCATAACGTCGCGTACTGGGTTGCTTGGTAACAGAGGTCTGAAAATTCATTTCTGTATTGTATTAGTGGCAAAGTTTTGCCGTAAGAAAAATTCCAATATGAGCACTTCAAAAAATAATAATTGCCGTTATTTAAATATACTGGAGCAATATATAGCTACGTCTTGCCCTACCGTGTACTTTTGCACCAGCCATGATCCCCGTGAGTATGCTGGCCCGATAGTCAACTGGCCAAGCCACACCAAGCTCCTTATTATTAAAAGTCGTTTTCATGCTCTGTGTTAGGTCTGACGACGGCTGCCAGGTTAATTCTTGAAACCCCACCCTAGAAACTAAATAGTAGTCTTGCCCATCTTGATTAGTTTTCTGAGCGTATATTCTACTAATATCTGCAGCACATAAGTCGGGGCCATCTTCGAATTCTGAAGTTTCATCTTCTGGGTCCGTGTTATTCTGGAGAGCCTCCAAGAATGGCCGGCACCAGGGCAATTCAGCTGCTTCCTTCTCCAGCTCCTTAAACTTTGCTCCAGGTTGTCAGGTAGACTCGTTTTATTCATCTTCTTTTGTCGTTTGGCGTTAGCAAGTGCGTGGAGCTGCGTGTTTCGTTTGCTTTTACGTGGCATTGCCGGCAAGTCTAGAAATGAGTTTGCTGCTTATTATAACGGGTGCACTATGTCAGAGACTGGGGCTACAGCTCTTATCTAGAGGACGACATAACACCTTCATGATGTGAGGTGATTATCCCGACAAGATGACGAATCAATAATAGTTTTCTTGCCTGGGCATCTTGTCAGAATATTTGTTGAATGACTCATCGGAATGATGTACCGTATTCCTTCTGTGATTAACGACAGCCATGTTCTTAAAGTGAATGATGCCTATCGCTAAACAAATAATATACCAGCGGTAAATTGATCAGGTTCAATCTTGGCTTTGTAAGCTGTCAGTAAGCACTTAAACTGCAACATTATATAATTTAGAGTGCAGATTGGCTATTTCAATTGTCACTAATAAGTGAATCGGCAGTCACATAAGGAATACGGTAACAATCACTAATTTTGTGCTTTTATTTCAGCTAAATAAAGGCACTGTATCCAAATTTTTGCATTTATATGTGAGATTAGACACGATATATGGTAGAGCATGGGGAATGGTGTTATGTAAGTCGCTACATGTACTACTCTGCCGATACTTAGTTGCCAAGCTCAAGTGAAAGCTTAATACGTATTCAACAGACCACATTACATTGTTATGTTTTAAATACTCAATGCAAATCGCTCCATTTAGAATTAATTTAAGAATAACAGAGTCCACAAAAAACAAAAGGTGTATTAATTGATATTAGAACAAATCAAGCAGACTATTTATTCACTTTGTTCTTTAGTCACATCCGCTACAGTACTAACGTCCCACATATCACAGCTAACACGAAGGAACCCCAACTGCTCAAAGTTGGCGGGGTGCATGGAGCGGCGCTGCGGTGTCAACACTAGCTTGCACTGGGAAAATAACCGCTCAACGATGTTGGAAGTTGGCGGTATCGTATTCATCAAAGGCATGTACCGTGTCATGCCTGGCGTCGCATTGCGCTTCATTCCTCGGCTTCTTAGAAGCTGCGAAGTGTAGTCTTCTTATTGCTCTACACCCAACAAGTTGAACGCCCAACTTGTTCGTGACTGACTGGTTGGTGTTGCAGCTGTCGCCCACCATTTTCCTTGTCTTGTCATAAACGTCGAGGATATATGTTTTCAAACAGTTTCACATGTGCGTCTGCTGTTTGAGACCCATCTGCCAGAGGGGACAGACCCAGGAGAAGCACGCGAAGCTTACCATCTGCTTCGTAAACCGCAAAAAGCGCGACATACTGCACTCCAGCGTGTGACCATCCATCAAACATGTGGCCGAAGTGCGTTCCAATTTCTTCTCAAGCTTGTGACCATCTTTAATTGCCAGTCCTTCGAGATACTTCTTCACAGCCTTCACAATAACAGGCGGTAGCTTGCTCATGGCTCTTGTGAGAGCGTCTCAAATAAGTGTATTGTCATGTTCCTCATGATAACCAACTGAATCCACAGGAACAGATGAATAGGTTCTTCAGATACGAAGCCGTATGATTGTAGTGAGCGACCCGAACTGCTCTCGAACGAAGTGTGATACCCCGCATGCTTCGCGTCCAGATGCGACTTGAGATTAGAGTACCCTATCCCTCCAGCTTGTTTCCGCTCGTTGCGGGAAACAGCTCTTGACCAAGCGACGTGTAGAAGTAGCCAGCAATTTGCATGTTTAGGACCATCGTTGTACGGAAATGAAGTGAAGTTTGAGTTGTGCCTTGCGTATCGTAGCTTATCAGACACTCTCATAGATACCGGTTTCCTGTTGGCGTGGATATGGTGTGGTGGACAACGAAAATGATGTCATCGGATCTGACTGGTTATGTCATATCGAAACGATTAGACGGGTCCTACCAGGGAACCCTCTGCCATACTTATTGTCAATAATGTCCAATACCATATTGTATTCTCAAGGTCAACTACCAATAATAAACATTGTTTTTGCAACACCCTATTCTTTATAGAATCGCAATTTTTCAGACCTCTGGTTGGTAACACCGGAAGTTTTCCCGAGACTGGTTAGACCACCAAGACCGGCTTGACCAACAAGACCAGTTTCTGCCGGCCGGGTGCATTGGAGATATGGGGGCTGCCAGGCTCCCGTTTCTCCGACGGCTGGCCAGCTAAGTCCGGTTTCCAAAAGGCCACACTAAGCAAAAGACGCATAGGAGACGCAGTACAAGCCGGTATTGCCGCTAGCGACGTGGGCGGCATTCCTTCAGAGGAGCGGGGTCGATTAGTGAAGCACGCGATGAAAAAGAATATGTTTCCACATCAGCTTAGTTCCCCTGGACATAAATTCTCAGAAACAAGTCTGGTTTCTCTATTCTCTCGGCCTGTACTCATTTGGACTCCTAAAACTTTGAAACCCAGCGGGAAACCATTTTGTGTCGTTTCTGGTTGTACATGCGCACCTCGGGTGAAAGAATACAAGCAACGGGCTGTAGAGGATGTGGAATTCATGAACAGCGTACAATACGTCAATTATCAACGCAGCTCTAGCAATTTTACGGCTTTTTCAACGTTGAGCCCATGCTACACCGAGCGTAACCCGGATGTAATAATTAATCTGCCTTATGTTTCTTGTAAGAAGACTTGTCTTTCTAGCCGACTAGTGGAGCACATTCACGAGAGTATTATGTTGCCGAATGGGCTCGCAAGTACATTTCTCAGATAGAGCGAAGGCGTCAAAATCGGTATTACCACTTGTTATCGTTATTTGCCCACGGGGTGCCTCGAAACCATGATCGCAACCCAACTTACATCGCGCCAACAGCCCCTATCTTGACGAGCTATCTCGTGAAGAATAAAGTGCTCTCTCATGGATTACTTACGGACGAATGGTTGAAGTCCACTGAGCTGTATGACTCGCTGTATGAAAAAGTGATGAGGCAAGTTGTGGTGAAGAAACCTTTTAGAATGGACCATTCTGTCAACTTCTGCAAGCGTTTAAAAGTCTGTTGCGCACAAGGCCAGCACGAGAACTTTGTTGACGCTAAGATGTCGCTCTTGTTGCAAAATGAAATTGGTCAGATAGTGGGCCGTCGTTTGGCGCGTTCGAAGAATCACGAGGAGAAATTAGTTCTTGATCTAAAGACTGAGTTTGCACCGGATGGTGATCGTTTTGCTGTTAGTGATAATGCTACCGCTGTTCGAAAGCTCATTGAAAAGAGCTACGGTGACTCAGTGTGTGTCAAACGGGATCCATTTCATGTGATTACTCGGTTTAGCGAGAAAGTGAAATCGAAATCTATTCGTAAGATCTTGTGCAAGCAGTTGAAGACAGCAATGTACGATGTAAACCGGGAGCTGAGAACGCCGATTGATATGGAGTTCACTTTACGGGATGTATTTTCCAACGTTGGTGTGAACGAGCTGTCGTGTACGGAGATCGAGTGGAAATGATGTATTGAATGTAATGTCGGTCAGACAGCTAGAGGAGATCTCCACGTTAGCTCAAATGTGTATCCGGAAGGCGGTCCTCCTGTGTGGATAGCTTCAACAACCCAGCTGGAAGGATTTCATTCTGGATTAAAGAAGCTGCTAGCGCGAGATGTTCGGGGTGAAATTCAGCGGCGCATTCTCGATGTACACGTTGTTCAGCCTAATCTCACGGTAGGATTACGATACGGCAGGAATCCAGAGCTTGGTCAGGTAGATCTAATTTCCGCATGTCGCTCAGTCCTGTTCTTCAGCCGTAATGGCATAGGACTACTCGCAACTTCTGCTGACCAGGAATTCATGAATCGACTCATGTCCGCCCCCGTTAGACCCCACAGTATCGATCTGCTTCTCCACTGGACTTCTCGCTCATGACGTGGCAAATTATTTTCCAAAGCGCACGTGTACATCCTGACGTCTTTAAAGTAGATTTTGCACAGTCAAGAAGGCAACGCTTCTATCAAAGAGCTCCTGATGAAAAACGCAACGGCACTTCAAACCGCTACAGTTGATCGGCGTGTATTCATGCATTCACTTTGTCTAAATGACAGCGCAGGCGAAGGAGCAATCGGGTTTTCCACAGAAGAATTTAAGTTACTAAGGTAGCTTCGAAGAGAGCAAAAGTGTCCAGGTCGTGCTTGGACCGATTCAGGTCCTGTCACAGCCGTCATGTATAATCTAGTAGTGTCGACCAATAGTAACTCGGAGCTGAAACTACGACGCCGCAGAATTCGAACATTAGAATTTTCTCTAGAGATCGTGCGGCCGCCGATAGAACGGGTCTAATCAAAGCCCGCATCATCGGCAACTGTGTGTTAGCTCCGCAGTCAAACTGAAGAAGCCAACACAGATCAGCTGCTCACCAACGAACAAAGTCAGCAAATTGACCTCTTCACAGCAATCCGCAGCGCCAAGAATATCTCTAAGCCGAAGCGGATAAGATTGGTATGCATGCCTCTCGATTTTGCATCCTGTGTCTGCGACGGAATTCGTCCTTTTACTGAGAAAGAAGTGCGAACACGCTGGGAAGCAATAAAAAATCGAGTGGAGCTGGAAAACGCTGAAAACCAAATTGAACTTATTGCGTGTTGTAGCAAACGACACTCCACGTAACTAGGCCGAGCCAGTACATCCACATCCATCTTCCTTAGTAGCCGATGTCGCTTAATCCGTTACCACAGCGCGTCATGGTCCTGCTTTACCACCATCTACCACTTCAACATGTCCATCATGCGAGTCGCCAACGGCCGAGGAGGGAGTAGCCTCTGACCAGCTTGAAATATCACTTGCAACGCGTCCTCCCTCTGTCGGGATAACAGAAGAGCACGTCGAAAAACTGCGAAAGCTGTCGGTGAGCTTACACGGTGTCCGAGGAAAATGGTCCCATGTCTTGAGAGGCTTCCTGCAAGCACCACACGGGGGCCACCATGAATGAGAACACACTTAAAATGCGCTTAAGAATTTGTAACCAGAGCTCAAAGACGCCCCTACCTCACACCGAGCCGCCACCATCCGTTGTAGAGGTAGAGCAGCCAAAGAAAAGGAAAAGAACTGCGTGTGGTGCTTGCAGGAAGCCTCTCAAGACATGGGACCATTTTCCTCGGACACCGTGTAAGCTCACCGACAGCTTTCGCAGTTTTTCGACGTGCTCTTCTGTTATCCCGACAGAGGGAGGACGCGTTGCAAGTGATATTTCAAGCTGGTCAGAGGCTACTCCCTCCTCGGCCGTTGGCGACTCGCATGATGGACATGTTGAAGTGGTAGATGGTGGTAAAGCAGGACCATGACGCGCTGTGGTAACGGATTAAGCGACATCGGCTACTAAGGAAGATGGATGTGGATGTACTGGCTCGGCCTAGTTACGTGGAGTGTCGTTTGCTACAACACGCAATAAGTTCAATTTGGTTTTCAGCGTTTTCCAGCTCCACTCGATTTTTTATTGCTTCCCAGCGTGTTCGCACTTCTTTCTCAGTAAAAGGACGAATTCCGTCGCAGACACAGGATGCAAAATCGAGAGGCATGCATACCAATCTTATCCGCTTCGGCTTAGAGATATTCTTGGCGCTGCGGATTGCTGTGAAGAGGTCAATTTGCTGGCTTTGTTCGTTGGTGAGCAGCTGATCTGTGTTGGCTTCTTCAGTTTGACTGCGGAGCTAACACACAGTTGCCGATGATGCGGGCTTTGATTAGACCCGTTCTATCGGCGGCCGCACGATCTCTAGAGAAAATTCTAATGTTCGAATTCTGCGGCGTCGTAGTTTCAGCTCCGAGTTACTATTGGTCGACACTACTAGATTATACATGACGGCTGTGACAGGACCTGAATCGGTCCAAGCACGACCTGGACACTTTTGCTCTCTTCGAAGCTACCTTAGTAACTTAAATTCTTCTGTGGAAAACCCGATTGCTCCTTCGCCTGCGCTGTCATTTAGACAAAGTGAATGCATGAATACACGCCGATCAACTGTAGCGGTTTGAAGTGCCGTTGCGTTTTTCATCAGGAGCTCTTTGATAGAAGCGTTGCCTTCTTGACTGTGCAAAATCTACTTTAAAGACGTCAGGATGTACACGTGCGCTTTGGAAAATAATTTGCCACGTCATGAGCGAGAAGTCCAGTGGAGAAGCAGATCGATACTGTGGGGTCTAACGGGGGCGGACATGAGTCGATTCATGAATTCCTGGTCAGCAGAAGTTGCGAGTAGTCCTATGCCATTACGGCTGAAGAACAGGACTGAGCGACATGCGGAAATTAGATCTACCTGACCAAGCTCTGGATTCCTGCCGTATCGTAATCCTACCGTGAGATTAGGCTGAACAACGTGTACATCGAGAATGCGCCGCTGAATTTCACCCCGAACATCTCGCGCTAGCAGCTTCTTTAATCCAGAATGAAATCCTTCCAGCTGGGTTGTTGAAGCTATCCACACAGGAGGACCGCCTTCCGGATACACATTTGAGCTAACGTGGAGATCTCCTCTAGCTGTCTGACCGACATTACATTCAATACATCATTTCCACTCGATCTCCGTACACGACAGCTCGTTCACACCAACGTTGGAAAATACATCCCGTAAAGTGAACTCCATATCAATCGGCGTTCTCAGCTCCCGGTTTACATCGTACATTGCTGTCTTCAACTGCTTGCACAAGATCTTACGAATAGATTTCGATTTCACTTTCTCGCTAAACCGAGTAATCACATGAAATGGATCCCGTTTGACACACACTGAGTCACCGTAGCTCTTTTCAATGAGCTTTCGAACAGCGGTAGCATTATCACTAACAGCAAAACGATCACCATCCGGTGCAAACTCAGTCTTTAGATCAAGAACTAATTTCTCCTCGTGATTCTTCGAACGCGCCAAACGACGGCCCACTATCTGACCAATTTCATTTTGCAACAAGAGCGACATCTTAGCGTCAACAAAGTTCTCGTGCTGGCCTTGTGCGCAACAGACTTTTAAACGCTTGCAGAAGTTGACAGAATGGTCCATTCTAAAAGGTTTCTTCACCACAACTTGCCTCATCACTTTTTCATACAGCGAGTCATACAGCTCAGTGGACTTCAACCATTCGTCCGTAAGTAATCCATGAGAGAGCACTTTATTCTTCACGAGATAGCTCGTCAAGATAGGGGCTGTTGGCGCGATGTAAGTTGGGTTGCGATCATGGTTTCGAGGCACCCCGTGGGCAAATAACGATAACAAGTGGTAATACCGATTTTGACGCCTTCGCTCTATCTGAGAAATGTACTTGCGAGCCCATTCGGCAACATAATACTCTCGTGAATGTGCTCCACTAGTCGGCTAGAAAGACAAGTCTTCTTACAAGAAACATAAGGCAGATTAATTATTACATCCGGGTTACGCTCGGTGTAGCATGGGCTCAACGTTGAAAAAGCTGTCAAATTGTCAGAGCTGCATTGGGGAAAGTCGTCTTCTTCTAAAACGTGCAGGAGCGTGTAATCCTGCGTCACTTGCACGTTCTGGACGGTGAACGCGTCCAGATGGAACACCTCGTTTAACTGCAACGAAGAGAATAGAGAACGCACAAAGGCCGCATGGTTTGCCTTGGAACTGGCGTCGGACAAGCCCGAGAGACTGATACAAGTACCAGTCGAAGAAGAAGCCGTGTAGAGAAGTCTGTAGCGGCAGCGGGGCGTGATCGCCTTCCCCAGAGGAAGAAATCGCAGAGACGTTCGTCAAAACGCAGCGTATCGTCGTGATAGCTAGTGAACGTGCATGTGAGCACAAGTACAGTAGACGTAAGGATCCGTCATCTAGGCAGACGTTGGCGTGCACAGACCCCCACAGAATCCCTCAGCTCACCCTCAGCGTCGCCACAGTGAGCAAATTTGATTTCGACATCTGGTTTTGGCTCTTCGGTTTTAAATATTGTGCTACGTACGAGCTGTCCCACGTGGCTCTTCTTTAGCGCTTGGCAGATCTTCATGATGAAGTTCATCACCGATGAATCATTGGACGCTTCGTACAGAGACGTGTCCTCCGAAACGTCCGGCGTCCGATTTGCATCGGACAATCTTGAAGAGAGATTCATCCCGACCGAGCCTCATACTGCAATGATAAGGAGACGCCCAAGTTTTGTTCTCTCGACTCTCGCGAGATACCGACAGATTTCAACTGGCGCGAGTTCAGCATCCAGCCTTCTCTGTTACGTAACCGCCAACTCAGCTCGTGCACCAGCGTCTTCTTGTGCACCGACAACAACGGCGAGGATGCCTTCTCACTCGCACAGCCCGAGGCACCTCTTGCACGACCGCCCACGGGCAGAATTTGGTTTCTTCTGTGTGAATAGCCGGCAAAATCTCCCTCGTGTGCGCGATGGCTAGATGCAGTGTTCGGGCCGTCGAGCTCTCCACGCCGTCGTTTCAGATCTCATCCTCTTGTGTCTTCGCAACGTAGAGCGGCGTGCCATCACAGCATGCACGACCATGTACAGAGCGTGTACTTGGTTGATCTTTGCCAGAGTTCAGCCTGCCCACGTTGTTGCCGTCGAGCGTTCAGGCATATATCCACGTACGAAGAGTACAGGGCTCAACATCGTCATGACCCCAGCTTCGGGCGTACTTGGTGTGCCACTCGCTCGTAGCGTCGACAGCATCGTCCTCTCCAGCTCGCACGTCGACACGCGGAGCACCACATGGACAGCAGCATGAACAAGTTGACTTCAACGTGTGCGTGACACAACTGTACGGTCCCGTATGTATTCACGCGCTATTTTTCGAGCCGTTACTCAGCCCTTTCGTGTTCGCCACCGCCAGGAGGTAATACACGAACTTGTCACAATCAGAGCACAGTGTCGTCCGGTGTGGCCACGACCGCACCCGTTCGGCTGCAGACCCGTGAAAACTTCAACGACATACAGACCAGGCATTGTGGGCGAGGGCCAGAGGGTTAACGGTGATCTTCGCTCCAGCAGTGTCGTGGTCTCCGACTTGTATCTCGGGGCTGTGCAGTCTAGAACAACAAGTCGTAGCATCGAGTCATACTGGTTGTAGCAGGTAGATTCACACGGACAAGGGCAACGCACTCGATGGCATCGCCGTCGTCATATACTCAACCGGCCCTGGCAAGTTGGACGCCTCACTAGTGGACGTATCATAGTGCACTCAGTAGGCTGGACATTATTGCTTCGTAGTCTCCGACGCTGGCTCTTGTGATGCTTGAGTCATGGCGGATGGGGCTTGGAAGAACTCGACATACTGTAGCACAGTAGACCACGCCATACGATCACGTTGACTGGCAGCAAGTTAAACCGAATTCATTGATGAGTCGCACAGTCGCCACAGGCTTGGGAACTTTGAGCGGCGTGATAGTGGATGTGGTTGACAGGCCAGTGAAGACGCAAGACCATCGAACATCAAAGGGCACAGGTACTGATGTGAAGCAAGCAGTCGGCCGCAGTGCTTACTTGGGCGACGCGCAATTGGGAGGACTTGAGGATGTTGGATCCCCTCCAACTGACTGGTTGCTGAAGATAGATAGCCTTCAGGTCGTTGGTCGATGTTGAGTCTAAACGTGACAAAACCACACGGACAATTAGGGTGTGTAAAGTGTGTGTGGCACGATGTACAGTACTCACCGATAGGACGACAGTGTACCGGTATTTCTGGTAGACGACAGAGTACCGGTACCTCCAGTACTTCCGGTAAACAGGTCCGGTAAAACGAAGGGAGGAAAACCTTGGGGGATGGGACTACGCCATCAGTCAAAGGCAGCGATCCGAGGCGCTTGCTGTCTCCGAGGCCGATTCGCGAATGAAGTCGAATGATCAAACGGCAGCTGTGCGCGAGTGAACGCCGACCACCCACTCAACCACTGTGTTTTTCACAACTCGCCAGGCATCCCATCCGGGTTTGTGCACGTGGTTCTATCTATCGGTAGCACGGGCTCGCCGATCGCACTCACATCGGGGGGTTCCTCCCTATTTTATACCTTGATAGCTATAATTTTCTGTTGTATCAGTTTTGACAGAGCCCTGGAAAAGAAATGTGGTTGTAATAGAAATGTGAGGGCAACCTAGATCTATCGGAATAAGCAGATTTGGCCCAGTCTGTAATCCCATCTCGGTTTGTATCCTGCGTCCGACTTCGCACCCGTGGTGGGTTCCGATTACAGCAAAACCCGGGTTTTCAAAAAAAACATTCAACGTTGTAGACCACAATAATGTGTGAGACACATCCAAGTTGAAGCTCTCAATAAAATTGGGGAGCCTAAAAAGTCCTAACACGTCCTTTTTGTCCTAAAATTAGACTTGCTAATACGTAATATGAGATTTTTCACCCCTATTGGAAGCGATAATGGGCTATGGGTCAAAGCCAAGAATATATTCCCAAGCTTAATAAATAATCTTTTCATGACAAGGAGTGGGCATTGAACACCGTCGTTTTTCGTATGTATTGGGCAACTTCCAAAACCCTCACGAAAAGTCTGATCGCTCCACGTTTAAACGCAGCTTTTATTCCGCGGGTAGGTGTATTTTAATCATGTAACCGATACATATACCCCCAAAACCACCATTAAAAGACGGGAGGGACGAAAGGCCGCACGGCATATCACAAGTTACTTGGACGTGATTGGATCTTCAAGGAAGTGGGGAGGCCATGGCGGATAGCGCTGAGTGGGTGGCACTTACCGCACTTGTAGCTACGAGAAGGCGCATGTCTGCTACGCTTCGCGACCTGCGTCGTCGTCTCTATCTGGAGTACTTGCGTTCTGAGAGGGAGCGTCTGTTGCGCGTTCGCCACAATCTGACGGTCGGATGTCTGTCACAACCCGTGTGGGCGTCCTGGATGAACCTGTGGCACCACGGTAACGATCTCAACCTCATCAATATGACCAGCCTGAGCCGGTAAGTCGTAGAACGTCTTGGGATGTCATCGCTGGACTAATTTGAGTATTTGACCATAGTCGATCCTTCATGCTACTCATGGAAAGGTTTTCGCTCTTCTACAATTTTTCCACGCACTACCCTAAAGGGGGCCGACAGCGTAAACTCCAGAAGATTCACTAAGTGCTGGGGTTGTTGCTCTCTTTTTATGTTGGCTATGCAGAGTAATGCTTTTTGTATGATTTTTGGAGTTCCGTCGTCAACCCTCAGCCGCATTTTAAAGGAAGCGGAAAGGGCTCTGGCCCGGGTTCTCATGAGTTTTCCGCTGGCTCGTATAACGTGGCCCTCTTTAGACCGTCAGAAAGCGTGTGCCGAGCTCATAGCTCGTAGACAGCCGCTCTTGAGGTACTCTTGGGGGTTTATAGATGGCAAAAAAAATTAAGGTGAGTATTTCCAGCTTCCAATTAACCTATCCTGTTTAATACCTAATCTGTGATGTACCTGCAGGTGTTGCAGCCCTCCAACCCGGACGTTCAAAATGCTCATTATAATGGCTGGTTACACGGCGTTTTTTGTTACTGGAACTCTTTGTTTCTCTGCGGATGGCCTTATCGTGTGGGCTAAGCATAACAACCCGGGAAGTTGATATGATGGGGACATGAGTCTAGCATTTCGAGAGTGCCTACTCAATGATGGCTTATGTCCTGATCCCCGTTACGGGGTTGTGGCTGATAGCGCTTTGGCAAGCGGCGGAACCATTACTGGGAAAATTCTAACTCCACTGAAAGAAGGAGACTTACGCAAACTATTGTCATCCGTGCGGCCAGTAGCGAAGAGGCTGTCTCTGGAGATTACGTTCGTTAGGCAGGCCGCAGAGTGGGGAATGGGCTCCGTTGCTAAAGTCTACCATCGCCTATATCTACCCCTTCCTTCTGACAGAGAAGATAGGTCGATTCGCCTCGACAATCTCTTTAGATTGTCGAACTACAGGGTACGCACTGTGGGGATCAGTCAGATCCGCACTACGCATGCTTACGGCTGCGAGGATAACGCTTAACAGAAGTGAATAAGATACGTATTAAAAGAAGTACGTACTTAAAGACCGTTCGTTAAAGAAGCTCTGAAACACAGTAGGCGTCGTTGCTTCCCACACTTGTTTATCTCATCCTTCATCTCTCTCATCAGCTTCTTCATCTCTTTCCTCGAGCTCACCTACTTACTAATTAACTTGGCAAGTAGCATCATCATTTTGGAATGGCGTTCTCGAGCTTCTGCACGTTCAAGCTCCATGCGATCGTCGAACTGACGGCGTCTTTCTTCTTTGTCATTCTGCCACTATTCGGTTTGTGCCAACCGCACCACCCTCTCTTCGCGCAGTCGGTCAAGTTCTTCTTGCCTCGCACGCTCTATTTCCTCACGGTCGCGTTTCTGAGCTTCGTCACGGGCTGCTCTGTCCTCGCGACGCCTCTGTTCATCAGTCTCTGCCTTTCGATCACTCTCTTCACGATAGAATACAAGAAGGCCCGTAATGTCGTTTGCGCCAGAAGTGTTGTGCTCCGCTTCGATGTTATTGATTTACTGGCCTATCGAGTCAATACGCTTGGCAGTCTTGTAGCGTTTAACTTGAGTGAATGTGTCGAATCCGAGATCGTCGGTCAAGGTCGAGCGTTTGCTCAATTCACGCATGTTGTCTCTGACGACGCCAAGGTCGTGGCCTCCAAGGCGGCTACTGACACTGGAAAGCCTCGGGTTGCGGGCTTTCTCGCGCGCGTCAGCGACGGCGCGATTTGAGTCTCGGAATAGCATCGCCCCATCTACAGAAGTTACCGGTGTCGGAGTTGGCGTCGCCTGCGCGGTCTACCTGCCACGCGTGTTGATATCTCCTGTGTGCTTGGCGCACCAGGGAGTCTAATACTAGATGGGACATCGTTTCGTGGTGGGTGTCCGTCTGAGTCTCCAGGATTCAGGTGCGTTGAAATGTCATGATTGCTATTCGCACTGATTACTTCCTCGTCGTTCACCTCATCCTCATAGGCGACGCCGTTGTCTTCTTCATCCAGTGCCTCATCGGAGTCGGAGAGCTCTAGTGCAACAGCCAGCGTAGCATTGAACGTGCCTGAGCTCGTAACGGCGACGCCCAGAAAGCTCGAGTCCATGCGAGGGGACTGTGATATCTGGCTCAGTTGCGAAATAG
The DNA here is from genome assembly GCA_011320135.1 of Phytophthora betacei. Lineage (NCBI taxonomy): Eukaryota > Oomycota > Peronosporomycetes > Peronosporales > Peronosporaceae > Phytophthora > Phytophthora betacei. Next base: position 1,856,331 of record JAANHX010000241.1, read on the forward strand.
CGTCTTGTTCTTGTGTGGCAGGCGAAGCCTCGTTCTCTTCGTCCGCACTCGCTGGAGTGTTTTGCCCTGATCCCCGCCGTTTATAGTTGTAAATGAACAGTCATTGCTCATCAAGGAGAAGCCTCCGTGGAGTTGCGAAACTGGAGAAACGAAACTCGGCCTTGCGTGACCTGCGATGCTCGATCCAGGATCGCCGTCATTGTTCGAATCACGACGAACACCGGCGCCGTCTGGGTCAGGCATTGCACCAGTGTTCGAGGAAGGCGGAGTGTAGATGGTCGAGCCAGGGAGACTGCTTGAGGCACCAGTGCCAGTCCCAGCGCCGTTATTAGAGCCAGAATTACCTCTGTTTCACGAGCCCTCGTCTTCATCAGCACCGTCAAAGGTAGTGTGAGACCCCGCCTTCTCTTCAATCTCCATCTGGATGCGTTTGGCCCACCGTATCGCCTTGTGGGCAGGTTTCACCTCCCCGTTGCCCGACGGCTTCGGCTTGTTATATAGGGTTTTGAATTTGCGACGCAGCGATTCTAAATCTCTCTCGAGAGAGCTCCTTCCACGACGTGAGTTGTAGTGGATAGTTATCCGCTCCCACTCGCTCCTTCCAATCGGAACGAATTTCTCAACAATTGCACACAGCAACAGTTGCTCACGCACTGAGTAGTTGCTGTAGCCTGTTCTGCGGCCGCGCTGTGTAGCGGTTGTACATGTAGCAGTATTTGTTAGCAACTACACTAAAGAAAAAATCCTGGTGGATTTGCACGTACCGCCATATTGCCGTTCCGATGTCTTGTGTCCTTCACAGAAGATCGCGAAATGACAAGCAAATCTTCATAGATACTAATATAACCTCAAACACTGAGATGCGAAAAAATATATGTTGAGCTTTGTATTAACATCTGCAAGTGAAGTACAGCTTAAGAAACCTAAATCACGGTGAGAACTTGGCTACGGGTCAGGAAGATGCTGGATATCTCTGTGTTGGCAGCCATCCCAACCACAGCGGCAAATAAACCAAAGCGCATCACCATAAGAGACTGTGATCTCGTCTCCAGGGAACACGTCTCTGTCAGTGACAACGGCAACAGTGACATAGCGCCCGATTTGTACCTCGTGAAACGCAGCACAGGGATTACAGGCGTGGTTGGCGAGTCGAAATAGACCGCCAGCCACGCTGGCATTGATCCCGTATCGCTTTCCAGACTCGAAGGCGTCTTCAAGTGCAGCATGTAGCCATTGTTTGGATACCCATTCGCACACGGAGGACCGAACAGCTCGATGTTGCCAAAGTACTCACCAATTATTGTGTCCTCGGTATTGCACGTGAGGCCACTAAGCCGAGCCCTCCTTTATAAGGACTCTTGCAAATAGTGATTCGTTTGCTCTCTTTTAGTGCGTTTCCACACATACCAGCGAACGAGCAGTTGTTGCGACAACAGTATCGGTTGTTCTTTGCGTTCTCACAAGAGGCCGTAGTACACGATTGTTTGCAGCGGCACATTCCACCCATCGAAACCGAAGGAAACTTGCAATAGATCGGCTTGATCTGTGTATGTAGGCGCTCAACATCACGGGGCCAGCTGGCCGGTTCCCACGAGCTCGGGTCTATCGGTGGGTCTTCCATCTCGAGGATCTCAAAACCCGGTGAGCTGCACGTGGCTGAACTATCCAACGAGGCGACAGGCCTCGCGTCACAGGGTGAAGCCGATCAAGATGATTGGGAGCGCCAAGAACTCTGGGAGAAGGCCAAGTCCGAGTCAACATTGACGTCAAGCTCACCAGCCGCTTTAGCGTCACGTGGTGGCTGGAACCGTGTCGCATTCAGTGGAGAGGCCAAAGAGAGGACCGCTGACGCGTCTGAGTCGGAGCCGCCGTCCTACCACATTTCCACGGTGGAAGCGATAGAACCCTCATCCGATTGCATCGAGTTTGACGAGCTTACCTGACCCACCCTGACTGCCGCGGGAGACGTGCTCACGCCAGGCGCTCTTACTCGAGTGTTATCTTCACGAGAATCGGACAGCGATGCTATCTTCGTCTGCATTGTACCAGCGATAAAGATGTCAGGTATGCTAACGTTTTGGTTCTCAGCCGCTGCTGAATCCGCCTCCCGTTGAAATGTTTTTGGATGCTTGGCAGGGTTCCTTTTTTCTCGCGACCATCGCCATGAGCTCCAGCGGTGGGAGATCCTTTGCGTTTAGCCCTCGCGTACATATCCACCACTCAGAAATCCTGTATTATCGATCAGGAGTGGAGGGAATAACGTTAGCAAATTGATATGGTAGTCCACACAAGGAAGTCAAAGAAATCACCACTAGGAAAGTCGATATAAAGCCGGCCTCGGCTTAAGCAGCATCCAGGCTATTCCAAAATGAAGACTCCTCGTTTAGGCGGGGATTCGCTGAGCCGAAACCATGCGCACGCGCGCGCGCGTCCATGGCTTTTTAAGATCTACCACCATACAATTTGATATCCTCCTCGGTTGCAGCTTCAGGGCGTTGAAGATGACCGATACAGTTTACCATACGCACATTGATCCTGTTTCCACAAGAGGGTCACTTTTAAACGGCTCGATTTTTCTTGAAAAAAAAACGACGACCAAACAGAATTGTTTGTTCTGACCACTTTTTTTGGTTAATCCAAAAATTCCCCGCTTTATCAGCTTTTTAATCGCACGTTTAATACAACCTAACCCATCTATCAAACCAGTTTTATGTAGGTTTTGCCATTGTACCATTATTTTACCGAAACCTTTAACAAGACACATCCTCACAATAGTGAAATAGTGATCCATGTCATTCGAGTACACTGGTTGCATGAGAAGAGTGTACAACAAGAGCTATGGACTACAGTACGCAGCCGTCCTCGACCGGGTTAAATGGCTACGTTCGAATCGATCTGAGGTGTGTGTGTGTGATGGATGAAGCAGCAGCACTTGGGCATCTGCATGTTGTGGGAATGGCTACATGTCAATGGAGCGGAAGGTTGCACTGATGAAACCGCGGGAAAATGGACAGTTGAAAGTTTTGCAGTTTGCTCTAAATTAGGAAATCGAAGCCAGGTCCTAATACTTTACGTTTGGGTCGTAGTTGAGTGCCCAGGCGGCAAAGGCGGAGGCTGAAGCAGACACCCGCCTGAGCAAAGTCTGAGGCCGCTCCGTGACGGAATACACACGAGTTGAGCTTGATGGCGGTTGATCCGTCGCACCGGAAAGAGGTTGACGCTCGCCACGCTCCAAGTCGCTCGGGTACTCGTCGTCTTCATCGTCGTTGTAGTCCTCCACACAGCCACTGGCCAGCTCATCGAGGTTCACTTTGTCCTTCTCCTTACTTTTATGTCCATCCGGCACCAGAACCACCAGGTCTTCACTACGAGGTGTGGTCGGTCGATGGCGAGTCGACAGCAACGGTCTCTTCTTCGTGTCTTGACTGACTCGACTCGTGGACAATGGCGCTGCACCAGACATGGAGCCTTGACGCGAGAGAATTGGAGACAACATCGGAGCAGCTGGAGCTCTTCCAGGCTCTGAATCCAGATGATCCACACTCTCGATCTTGTAATTATTCAGCACTCGGAACGCTCGTTTCCGCTGCAATTTCTCTTCTTGCCGTCGCTCGAGACGCTGCGCCGGCGTGTCCAACACCCACATCGTCTCGCCATTGGTGCTACTGCTATCAATCTGCGTGCGAGATCTCGAGTCTTCATGTTCCTTCGCGCTCTGATCCTCTTCCGGAATCTGTTCCAGACCAGAGCTCGTCGACTTGGACTTGGACTTCGCCTGACGCTCACTCTTGCCATGACGTCGCAGCTTCTGCACAGAGTGCGTGAGTGCATGGAAAACCTCCGAGATGTTCGAGTCGTAGTGCTTCTCAAACGTGTCCAACTTGATCTTGTCGTTGAGCTCCAAGACCTTCTTCTCCCGCAGACTACACACGTGGATATCCACAACCGAGTCGCAAACACGGTTCTCCTCAGTGCTGCTACTCGTGCTGCCTACGTCCAAAGATCTCCGCTGCGTCGTGTCGTCTTCGCCCCCCAACGGTTTGTCCGATCCAGGCGGGTCGGACTGCGTGCCATGGAACGACAAGAAGCTCGTCAGACTGCGACGTACGCGGTCGTGACGCAGCGCTTCGAGACGCTTCTTCTCCTGATACGCACAGAGCTTCTCCATCTTGTCCATGTGCTTCTCTGCTCGCTCCACCAGCACTTCCCACCGTTCACGTAGTTGCTCGGCTGTATAGAGCTCAAACTGGGGGTCATAGTGATGTTGCCTGGCTAGAAGGCCATCCAAGACTCGGATCAGTTCCCATTTGGGCCCCACACGCTCCACTGCAAGCACCAGCAACTCATCGTTAAAGCAGTCGCAGTGTTTGATCCGCTCGGTGCAATACGGACACAGGTCCTTCCAGCCCCACGTCTTGATGATCAGATACCACTCAAAGTCCAGCACCAGGCCCAGCAGAGACATCCGCATGATCGCAGCCAAGACGCCGAACCACATGAACTTCTTGAGGAAGAGGCAGCTGCGATAGGCCCAAATGTAGAAGATCGGCGCCTGAGCTAACGTCAGCAGGACCACGACCAGCACCTGCAAGATAAACGCCAATCGGAAGGAAAAGCCGCTCAGATCGCCACCCGCAGCCTTGGCGCGGAAATATTTGCGTCGTTGGCGGAAAATGAGCTTGAAGAGCTCCTTGAAGATGGCCTTGCCAGCCGACGGGAGGATGGAGATGAGGATGGCGTACAGCACCACGGACGTGAAGATGGTGAGGTTCGCACCCCACGAATCGCGCAGCATGACGATGATGAACAGCACGTAGAACGTGATGTAGAGGGAACATACCACAATTAACGCCCGTTCACCGCGGGAAAGCTGTTCGTTGCGGTATGGACAAAAGATCCACGTGAAGTAGTTTTCATGGCGCCACCACGTGTAGAACGGCTCGAAAGGCCGACGGAATTTCGTCCAACAGCACGGTCCGCAGAGCTTCGTCTTGGGCACTTTACGGTCCCAGGGCATGGGCTGCCAATAGTCCACTTCGTTCTCAGGCACATTCAGCTCTCGCGAGTAAATTCTCTCGATATTCTTCTGCCAACTCTCGCAATGAACAATCATCTGGAACACGCGTAGGCCAAACAGAGTGATGATCACGTAGGGCAAAAACAGCAACAAGTAGCCGCCACCGAGCCATCCAGACGAGCTGCAAGCCACTGGCATGGGGTTCACCGACATGTACGTGACGTTGAACGCTTCCCACGCCTCTTTCTGGGCCATTTTCTTCTTCTGGTCCAGATTGTAGATCTTCTCACTGGAATACACACTCGAAGGCAGTTGACCGAGTTGGCAATAGTCTGCTGTTGGGTTACGCTCGAGACGACACGGCTGCACGACGAAGTACATGGTCTCCTTGATCGTATTGTCGATATACGTGTGCGGGAGATACGCATACGTCGTGCGCAGTGTCGACCCTGCTGGGATGAACTCATACGGCTCACCGTCGACGTAGTGCTCGTACTCGTACTCGTTTAGCAGCAGCGCGTTAAAATACGAAGAGTTCGGGTTGCTGCGTCTGTCTGGACTGGGTGTTTCTATCGTGTATGTGAGGTGGAAGTCGACTTCTTCTAAAAAGTGCAGGAACGTGTAATCCTGCGTCACTTGCACGTTCTGGACGGTGAACGCGTCCAGATGCAGCACCTCGTTAAGTTGCAAGGAATAGAGTGAAATGCCGAGCCATAGCAGAACGCCAACTCCAATCAAAAGCCACGTCCAGAACTGCACACAACCTCGACGCTTGCTGTATCTTGTACCCAAAAATCCGGTCCACGCGTGCTCGTGCTCTTTGACTACAGGTCGCTCCTGGATATACGACGCTCGTGGGGCAATGTGCGGCTCTTCATCCTCACTGTCGTCTCTGTCAACGTGACTGTCTCTAGGCTTGTCATCACGTCCAAGAGGGATCATGGCTGGGGTCAGCTGGATATTTGGTTCGTGCCCAATTGACTTGGAATAGGCAATATAGGCCTCCAACAGCTCTGTGTTGATCAGCTCGTCTTCCATCTCTTCGTCGCTCGTCTCACTATCCGATGAGCTGAATTCCGACACATCGTGTGTCTCCGCTGACCCTGAGCGTCGAAGCTGAGCACTCAGCGACTTGTTACCGCTTCTTGACCGGCCATTCTTCCTCAATGACCTCTGTTTAAAGGCGTCAAACTGTACCGGTTGGTGCGTGTTGGCCAAGTGCACTAGCTCCTCAAATAGTACGCGGTTCTCTCTTCGTCTCGCCTTTTCGACGGGCGTCTCGTTCTCTCTATTCGATGAGTCGATGGGCAGCGACAATTGTTGTCTCAAACTTCTCCTCTGTTCCCGTGTTTGCGCTACCCCCTCTTCTTCTTCTGTAGCGCTGGTCAAGGCCGACTCGGACGCTGTTCTGTGTCTAAATACGCGTCGGAGCAGCCCTTCTCCGCTGCCTCGCCGTCTTCGTTTCCGTCTGTTGCCTCTGTCACTGCTCATGGTACTCTTAATGCTGCGTTGACTAGTGGGCTCCTGCTCTTCGTCTGTCTCGATGATCGCACCCGTAGCGTTGGACATGGGTCCAAAAAAGGTGTTGGCAATGACATGGCGATGCAGTTCGCGCGTGCTGCTGTTGTAGCTGCTGATACTCGGGTTGCTTCGTTCGCTCCACAAGTCATCGGACTCGGCGAAGCTGTGCTGGGCTTCCAGAGACCGCTGGAAAGAGCTTGAGGGCTCATTCGACGCGGAATCTAAAGGCGCAGGCAGAGCAGACGTTGCCGCTGCTGCATTCGCTGCTGCGATCGCGTCAGGCGATGGTGGAGGCCTTCCGCGCGTTGTCATAGTGGGCGTCCCGGCTAATGTTGGAGAATGACACAAGGTCGCGTAATCTGTGGACATACGCGTTTTAGGGTTCTGAGGAATGGTCTTCCTCTGCCATCTTGTTGCTCTCTTTGATTTGAAAATTGTATGGACTTGTAGAGCCTTTCAAAAGATCACAAGAGCTCCAAGAACAGCCAATCAGAGTCGGTTGAGAAAGGCACTTGATGAGAATCACGGATTACGTACTAATGCACGATTACGCCATGTCATACTGTAGAAAAAGCTCATTTTTGAGGTACAGTACACATGTAAATGGGTAGTGTACATATTTTTTGTTATTTAGCATGTTACTTGTACGTATTGTCAAGGTGAGGTCATTAAAAAAGAGATTATGAGATGACTGAAAGCTGGCTGAAGAAAAGAGATCATCCATGATGTGCCACGTGAGACTTGTACATGTACTTGTACTGAACAACTTAGCTCGGTGTTGACACATTTCTACAAAAAGGTATTTGTACCGAATCGATGATGGGATGGAGCGAGATTTGGCGTAAGCTGAAGATCGGTCGCTTGGCGTAATGGTACCGTAACAGACCGCACTTAATTAATTAATTAACTACATGTACACCTTCAGAACCGTGTAGAGCCACCCGTGATGGTTGCCTGTGGCAAACTGCCAATTTGCCACCATCGAGTGGATATTGCTCTGGATTTGCCGTTATTGGCTTTGTTCAGTGAGTGGCTACAGTATCGGCGTTCACGGCAACGGAGGTGTCACATACGATGTCTTTTCACCTTCAAAATGGCAATATCGTTGTTCAATGTGGCAAAAATGTAAATTCTAAGAATTTGCCATTTTTAAGGTGATAAGGTGTACTTGTAGTACATGATGTACTAAGACTTAGTACATCGTGGTCAGCATGAAGCCACACGGAATTGTGGTCATCGTCTCCCGACGAGCACAAAGTGCCCTGATGAACCCCGGGAGGCTCCACTCTTGAAGGCATTAAAAATGTCCATTCGTAGGTACACAAATTAAAATATTTCGTACGCATTATTTATCAGAATACACTGTTTCTATTGGTATAATCTTAAGTAGAATTCGTTGATTGGCTATATTGATTATGATTACTACACTGCCACATCAACATCGATAGAGGGAGTCAGCTCTAATCCCAAAGGCACTCGGTTCCTCGTTACGACCATTCGCCAATCGCTTTTGTATCGATGCCGTCTCCCCCGTCTTCCCGGCCGCGAGACGCTCAATTCATAAGCGCCGACGAGTTCGACGAGCTCCCAGTGAGCCAACGGAGCTTAAGAGCCATGGCCAGTAGCGACAGAGGGAGTCGACGACGCAGACGACGCAGAGACACAGCGACAGAGCCAGAAACGCTCTCTAGCGCCGAGTTCCGCCGCAGAGCCGCATCGGAATCCGTCCCTTCAGACACAGAGGGCGCTGCAGCTCGCCTTCGGTCACTAACGAAGGAGAATTGCGCGCTATTTGATGACTTAACGCGACTAGCCGACAAGAATGAGCCTGTGCATTTTGACACATTCCGACAAAGTTCCACTCGACGCAACAGCAGAGTCAGTGAGGCATTAAATAGAGACATAGAGGAGGAGAAATACGAAGAGAGTGACGAAGAGGAAAGTATTCAAAATGAAAAGCTAGACACCGAGTTGCTGGAAGCCTATCTGGCTTACTGCAAGTCTATCGGACACGAACCCAATATCAAGATTAACGACGCGGAAGATGAGGATGACAGCGAAGCAGGTAAAGTGGCGGCGGCGTATATACCCGAACGGCCAGCTGTACCGGAGCACAAACACTTTTGGACGGATTTTATTGGAACCAGATACAGCAAACGCCGAGGTTGCGTACAGTTCTGGGCGTGGCTCGGTATCGGCGTAGGTGTCGTCATGTGGCTGGGCTTCTCGCTTTCCTCGCTTCATTTGAACGAGGTGCTACACTTGGATGCATTCACAGAACAGAACGTGCAGGTCACGCAAGACTACACGTATCTTCACCTCCTAGAGGAGGTCGACTTCCATCTCACATACACCATCGAGACACCGAGGCCCAACGCCAATGCGAATCCCAATTCTTCGTACTTTAACGCATTACTTCTCGATGAAGACGAGTACGAACACTACGTCAATGGTGAACCCTTTGAGTACATCCAAGAGGGGTCGACACTGCGGACAACGTATGCTTACTTACCGCGTACGTATATTGAGAACAGGATCGAGGAGAGTATGTATTTCGTCATCCAACCATGTTATCTCGCACGGGACCCTACGAGCGATTATTGCCAAACTTCGCAATTGCCTTCAAGTGTGGATTCCGATGAGAAAATTTTCGATCTGGACAAGCAGGGCAAGCCTAGTGACAGGGCGGCGTGGGAACACTTTAACGTCACGTACATCTCGGTAAATCCCATGCCGGTGGCGTGTAGCTCGTCGGGGATTGTGGGTGGAGCATATTTGTTATTATTTCTCCCCTACGTCATCATCACACTCTTTGGGTTGCGAGTGTTCCAGATGATTACTCACTGTGAGAGTTTCCAAAAGAACATTGAACGTATTTACGCTCGTGAGCTCAATGTCCCCGAGAACGAAGTGGACTACTGGCAGCCTATGCCATGGGATCGCAAGGTTCCAAAAACGAGGCTGTGTGGTCCGTGTTGCTGGAAGAAGTTTCGTCGACCTTTTGAACCCTTTTACACGTGGTGGCGCCATGAAAACTACTTCACGTGGGTGTTTTGCCCATACCGCAATGAACAGCTTTCCCGTGGTGAACGGGCGTTAATTGTGGTATGCTCACTGTACATCACGTTCTACGTGCTGTTCATCATCGTGATGTTGCGCGATTCGTGGGGTGCAGACATCACGATCTTCACGTCAGTCGTGCTGTATGCCATCATGGTTTCTGTGTTGCCGGCAGCTGGCAAGGCAATATTTAAGGAGCTCTTCAAGCTCATTTTCCGTCAACGACGCAAGTACTTCCGTGCCAAGGCTGCGGGTGGAGATCTGAGTGGCTTTTCCTTCCGATTGGCGTTTATTTTGCAAATATTCGTGGTGGTTCTCCTCACGTTGGCACAGGGACCCATTTTCTACATTTGGGCCTATCGCAGTTGCCTTTTTCTCAAGCAGTTCATTTACTATGGCGTATTAGCTGCAATTGCACGGATGTCGCTCATGGGTCTTATGCAAGACCTCGCGTGGTACGCGATCATCAAGACGTGGGGCTGGAAGGATCTGTGTCCATATTGCACCGAGCGCATCAAGCACTGCGACTGCTTCAACGACGAAGTGCTGGTGCTTGCAGTGCAACATGTCGGACCCAAATGGGAACTTATTCAGGTTCTCGATACTTTGCTCGCGAAACAAAATGGTTACGAACCGCAATTTGCATTGTACACGTCGGGGCAACTGCGCGAACGCTGGGACGTTATCGTCGACAGAGCGGAAAAACACATGGACAAGGTTGAAAAGCTTCGAGCGTATCGCGAAAAGAAACGGCAAGAGGCGCTGCGACATGACCCTATTCGACGCAGCTTCACGAGTTTCATATCGTTCCATGGCACAACGCAAGCGGTTCACCCTGACGCGGAAGAAAACGAAAATGACAAAAAGCGTAGACACTCGGATGCAACAAGTGAAGAAGAGGCCTACAAGGATTCTTTTGACTCCGACGACCAGCTGTGCAATCTCCGGGAAAAGAAAATCTTATCACTAAATAGCAAAATTCAGCTGGACGAGTTCGAGAAACACTACGACTCGAGCATTTCCGACGTCTTCCACGCTCTCGCGCGCTCTGTCACCAAGCGCCGCCACCACGACAAACACGAGCATGGAGACGATTCAGAGCATGAAGAAGATACAGACAAACACAGTCCGAGATCGACCTTTACAACGCGCCAGAGCAGCGACAGTAGTGACGGAGAGACCATGTGGGTCTTCGACACTCCAGCGCAGCGTCTTGAACGTCGTGAAGAGGAGAAATTGCAACGTAAACGCGCGTTCCGTGTGCTGAAAGACTACAACATTGAGAGTGTTGGCGCGTCGTCAGAGCCAACCTCTGCACCTTCAGCGTTGTCTCCTTCAGGCCCACAACTGAGACGACAAGACACGAGACGCATACCGCTGATACCGTCGAGGAATAAACCCGAGACGCCACGAGAAGAGGACTTTGTGATCCTCATGCCAGATGAGTACAGCAAGAGTGACAAGAACAATAAGGATAACCTGGATACGGTGGCCAATGCTCGAGTGGAGGGCGACTACGACGACCAGCAGGACAGCGACTACTTCCCGAGTGACTTGGAGCGTGGCCACTCACGCTCTGCTTCCTCGTCCCAGGCAGTAGGTGGTAACCGCGTCTATGCAGTCACAGAGCGACGCAAGACGCTACTCCGGCGCGTGTCCACGTCGGCCGAGGCATTTGCAGCGTGGGCATTGGACTATGATCCAAAGGCCGCACAACAATTGTAAATACACAAGCGTTTGCAGAAATGGCGCAGTGAAAAGACTTGTGCGTCATCAGAACTTTGTTTAACAAAACCAGCCAATCAGAGCGCACAAGAATGATTGTTTCGTTTTACTTTCTTAAAAAAGCGTAACCTGTGTTTTGACTTGGCTTTATTAAGATCACTTGAGCGCTTTTTTTAAAAAGCAAAAAAACCCGCTCTTTTCCCTCCACACAGAAGAAGCGTCAGTAGATCATAACCCGAGATGCAGGTTCTGCGCACCTTATCGAGCTCCGCGCGCGGCCTGCGCATGCGCGCCCAGGCGGCCACTTCAGTGCGCGCCTTCGCGACAGACAAGCGCTACACGCCTGTGAACGAGGTGCCCGCCAGCGTGTTGGCGAATGTCAACTCGGAGACAATCTTCTCCCCCGGATTCGCTGTGCGCGGCGAGCACGCACCGGTTAAAGGCGCTAAGCCCGCATATCTGGATGTACAGGCCACGTCGCCCATGGACCCACGTGTGTTGGACGCCATGCTGCCATATATGACGCACGCGTATGGCAACCCGCACTCGACGACGCACGAGTTCGGCTGGGACGCCGACAAGGCCGTGGAGCACGCTCGCGGCAGCGTGGCCGATCTGATTGGCGCAAACTCGAAGGAAATTATCTTCACGTCGGGCGCTACGGAGTGCAACAACGCTATCCTCAAGGGTATCGCCCACTTCACAAAGGCCAAGAAGAAGCACATTATCACCACTCAGATCGAGCACAAGTGCGTGCTGGACTCGTGCCGTGTGCTGGAGACCGAGGGCTTCGACGTCACATACCTGCCTGTGGACACGAATGGCCTCATCGATTTGGAGCAACTTAAGGCTGCGATCCGGCCAGACACGGCGCTGGTGTCTATCATTGCCGTGCATAATGAGATCGGAGTGTTGCAGCCACTCAAGGAGATTGGCCAGATTTGCCGTGAGCGTAAGGTGTTCTTCCACACAGATGCCGCTCAGATGCTGGGCAAGTTGCCGATCGACGTGAACGACATGAACATTGACGTAATGTCCATGTCAGGCCACAAAGTGTACGGCCCTAAGGGTGTTGGCGCCATGTACGTGCGTCGTCGTCCACGCGTGCGTCTTGAACCCATTATCTCGGGTGGCGGACAGGAACGTGGTCTGCGTAGTGGCACTCTAGCGCCGCCACTGGTTGTGGGCTTCGGTAAGGCCTGTGAGGTCGCTGCGCTCGAGATGGAGAACGATCACCGCTGGGTGAGCTATCTGTCTGACAAGCTCTATCGCGGGATCACGGACCGTATCGAACACGTTGTTCTTAACGGTGATCTTGAGAAACGATACCCAGGTAACCTTAACCTTTCCTTCGCGTATGTGGAGGGTGAGAGTTTGCTGATGGCGCTCAAGAACATTGCCGTATCCTCGGGCAGTGCGTGCACGAGTGCGTCGCTTGAGCCGTCGTACGTGCTGCGTGCTATTGGCGTGGGCGAGGACTTGGCACACACGTCCATCCGCTTCGGCATTGGCCGCTTCACAACGGAGACGGAGATCGACTACGCCGTGGACTTGTGTGTCAAGCACGTGACGCGTCTGCGTGAAATGAGCCCGCTATGGGAAATGGTGCAGGAGGGCATCGACCCCAACACGATCCAGTGGAGCCAGGACGCGCACTAAAGAGGCAAAAAGTGGTGAAGAAAGCGAGCTGCACTAGGCGATTGAAACGGCAACGAACGACAAGACACAGCGTAGCTTAATAAACCGTTTTGCTAGTTGTCACATGAAGCAGCTCATCTTTTTGTAGCCATGTTCTGCGCGTCGTTCAGGTTGCAATACTTTTTTTTCATTACCCTCTAGCAGTGACGGGAGGCATTGTAAAGAACAAATTTGTATTGGAGTAAGCCATCACGTAGCAGCAGGGCTCCTCAAAATATAATTTAAATGGATTTCTTCGTTTAATGAGAATAAATGCCTGCATCCAGCGAAAATTCCGAACACATTTCGTGAAGGAATTTACAAGATCCATTTTTTTCTTCAGCTAATTTTTTTATTTTCAGTAAATATTTCTTTAGGGTCCCTGCGTATTAATAGCATGCAAAATACTCACCGAGCTTGCAATATTTATTGCAATATCTGGCACAGCCTGCGCAACCATGTCAGCGTACCTGTCATGCTTCAAAACCAGCAACTTCTCGAAGTTGATGCGGGCTAAGCGCTTTCGGATCGGTTAGAGGTATTTTAAACTGGTACCGGTACCACTCTGGCCCACTTAAGACTTCGACAGTTTGGTTTTCAAGCATATCTTCCAAATTGTTTGAGAGTGACTATTACCAAAATGAGTTACTTGCGATTTCTAAGCCGACGGGTTTCCCTTTAAAGTTCGAAATAGGGAAAAAAGGGGTGAAAGCCGACTTGCTCAACAGCACAAATCCATGCCTGTAGTTTCAGATACGTATACGAAGCACGCGGGCTTAAACCCATGACCAAACATGGCTAAACTTCGCTCGGCCCAATGGCTAATGTCCAGGAAGGTCTGGGTTTGGGTTTAGGAGGGTGATAAATTCACGCGAAGTCCTCCCCTTTTGGAGATTTAAAGTCTCATGACCCCCCCCCTCCTTGTGGCAATAGTCTCTGCCCAAATTGTTTTGTTTTGGAGCTGCCATACCTCGAACAAAAAAAATATGTTTCACGTGTTAAAATTGGCTGTTAATAACAGCTGAAATTGTGAATGCAAAGGTTCCTTTCACGTCGACGATTTGGGGTAGCATTAGTTTTTCGGAGCTGTTACTGGCCAGGATTATAATCATGGTGGTGTACAGGATTGAGTCCTGTATGCATCCAGGATTATATAATTTAAAATTACTTTCCAACCCTTCTAATTCCAACTTTTCTTATTTCCGGTCGAGGGAGAAATGGGTTCTCATTTTGGTTTCGCGGTCGAGAATGAAACGTGTCTCAAGCGGCGGAGGCGGCAGCGCCGGAAGCGACCGCGCCGGCAGCAGCAGCGGTGGGACGAGCGCAGGAGGATCAACGCGTGTGTCGGGCGCGTCTGGTGATAGGCGAGTGTCTTCGCTCCCGCGTCGTGGCCCGGGATTGTCAGCAATGGAGACGGAAATAACTGGTGGTGAAGAATTAGATATTTCGAGCAATTGTGGGGGCGGGACCGGCAGTGAAGACGTGGAGGGAGGTGAAAAAACCGTGGCCGCCGGTAGTGATGCCTCTGCGGACGACACAGGAGCATCTGATAGAGCGATCGTTGACGAAACGGTGCACGTGGAGGTGCCGCTGATTTGGCGTTCGGATTGGGCGGCGTGGCAGGCGTACTTCACGCAGTACTGCGACAGGACAATGCAGGTCTTACCTGTAAAAGAAACAATGTCACGAAACTGCACAAGGTGAGGAGATGGAGGACAAGATGGCTGTACCAAGCACTACTGAAGATCAAACAGGAGACGATGTTCCACCAACTCAAGTTGTGCTGAAGGTACACACAATAGCTTAAACTTGATGAATACACCTAGCTTTGTGTTTCAAGCGCATCCAGTGTTGGATTTCTCTCGTGTTTAACAGTCAGTATCTTGATCTCGAAAGGACTTTAGATTTGTCCAGTCCGCAGTTAAAAGCAGGATTTTACCATGATATTTCATTATAATCATGTATAAATCATGGATCAGGATTTTTACTGTATTTTTCAGTATCTTCTCGTATCTTTCCGTATTTTTCCAGGAAGGGTACTGAGTTAACGTAGTATTTTAGTGTCCAGGATTAATCCTGTATCAATTCCCGGATATTATCATGATTATAATCCTGGACCGCAACAGCTGCCTTAGTTTTTTATCGCAGCATCTTCAATTTTTAATGTGTACACCGAAGACGAAGGAAATCGCGTCCATTAGGTTGCCTTCGCCGCTGCCATTGGACCCGATGACGGCAGTGAAGCCGTGGAACGGCCCTATGACATGGTAGCCGCCGTACGACTTGAAGTTCTCGGGCTCCAACCGCGCGATTTGACTTATGCCAGCAAGGAAACGGGTATGTGCAGCTTGCTACGGTGAAATGATAGTGATGTTAAGCGAAAAAATGTGATAGGTCGGAAAAGCTAGCAAAACGTTGTACTACGTAGTACCAAATAAATCGTGAATACAGACAACGACGGTGAAACTCAACCCCCCGTAGACATGCATTTTCAAGTCATTTTTAGAAAGGCCAACAAGACAAAAAAACTCGACCCCTTTCGTGGTATCACCTGCGATTGGTCAAAATTAAACCGACCCAACAGTTAATTAAAAGTAGAAAAAACAATTTAAACAAACACCGTTAAAAAGCAAAAACATGTATTATTTTGCTCTACACCATCACGACAAAGTGTTTTGGGATTGTTTTTTCAAAGCTTTTAATAACACATTCCGTAGATATGTTTTCCCACGCTCTAATTGTGCGTGTTACGGCAGCCAGACGCTTTTCCTTCGCGGTTCTTGTAACTGCCACCTTCTCTCGTAGCCATTCAGCTGTCAACTTTTTCTTGAGTGGCCCCATAACGCCCACGTCAAGGGGCTGACTCACAGAGGTGCTGTTAGCAGGCACGGGGACAGATATGTAAGCAATAAATATTGATTAAAAACACAAATAAAATAGGATAAATTGATAAAACGTTTGATTAAACCAACATATTGGAAAACGAGATGCTTACCGAGCTGCAAACCGCTGGCACATACGCATCAACGCGCTCAATGCGCGCTCAGGAGATGATTTATCGGCTAAATACTGCTCCAGCCAAGCCCCCTGCTCCATCTTCATATACTCGATCATGCCTCCAGTACACAAATACTATATATACACGTTAGAATCTGCAATAAATAATATAACAAAACAAATTTACCTCTTCATCCCGACGGACGTCTTTCATGAAGGTGACCAATTCGTGCTCAAATGTGATTTTAGTCTTTGCGTCTTGTCCTTTTGTCGTTCTGCTAGTTTGAGGTCCCTTAAACTCAAACAGCAGCTTTGCCTTCTTTCTCCAGCCCTTCAACGTACCTAATGGAATATTAAGCGCCCGAGCGGTAGGCTTACATCCCTCCAGAGCCACCCGCTCGAGCGCTCCCCGTCTCTGCTTGACGGTGTAGCTGTTCTGCCGACGACGTTCGTCCATCACTTCGCAGAAACAGCAATAGCGTGATTATTTAAACGGCGCCAGTATGGCGTGCTGTCCAGCAATATATTTGAAAGTATATTATTGGCTAAAATTACAAATAACATTTTTACTTGAGTTTAAAGTTGCACTGTAAGGGGGGTCGAGTTTTTGTGGGGGGTTGAGTTTCACCGTCGTTGTCTGTATTTAAAGAAAGGTTCAAGTCTTTTATCGGTCACCTCTGTTGAAAAATACGGCGATCTTATTGGTCAGTCCGCTGTCGCCATCTCTGTCCACTCAGCTCACCTCCGTTACCTCTGCTCAGTCGCAAGGTGCTCTATTATTACATTTCACAGGTACATGTTTGGCAGCCCAAAATGATGGCGGAGGACACCGACGAAGAATGCGTATCCGCCGCTGCAGCCGTAGCTGCTTCACACGATAGACGTCGCTACAGAGCGCCATCTACGGCTATTTGGTCTAGACGTGCATGCCCGTGGGATTCTGTGCGTGGAAACGAACAGTTTTGTGGCTGGTACCGGCGCTATCTACGGTGCACATTCGCCACTTTCAAGATGATCGTTGGTCGTATCGAGTCTATTCGTTAAATCGGCAAGCAAGTTGGTTGCGATCGTTGGCTGGAGGGATTGGCGCTGCACGAGTGCCTTCGCAAGATTCTCTCCGAGTCGAGCAAGACCTACAGTAGAACACATAATGCAGCTATCAAATGTTATATCAAGACACATGCACTATCGTAATTTTGAGTACTTTAACCGATGTCGACCTTCTCATTTTTGCGGCGCTGCTCGCGCTGATGCTCGATCTCGGTGTCGATCTCCGCCTTGCGTTTTGCTGCATCTGCGTGCGCACTCTGGCCGAAGTTGACGTAGCCGAGCCCGCTCTTGTCGCCGATGTACTGTACGAAGAGGTCCCAATATGCTGGGTACACGATGGGTTCGTTCGTTTTGTTGCCTGTGTCGCTCTCCGCGAGCCTTACGATCGAGAAGTCCTTCTTCAACGCCTGATACTTGCTCTTGAGCTGTGCTGTCTCGACCTGCACATCCTGGGCCAGAGCAAACTTGAGCCGAAGGTGTTCCCATGCTGCCGAAAGCTGAGCGACGCTGCGTCTACCAGGGAATGAGGAGGCCATCGCGCCAAGGCGCAGATACAGAAAGCACTCAATCATCCCCTATAACCACACAAACCGCTTTCGTGTGTTTAAAGTCGAGGAGGCTATGGTCTTCTCCGGCGTCGAGAGAGCGCTGCCATCGCTGCTCATTGATCGTCATGTTTGCAAGTGGCAGTGTCCAGTCAAAATACTAGGTGGTACAGTGTACCATGGAGCTGTATGAGCTGAGAGGGGTTGATGTTTCGGTGCCATCTCATTTAGTTTCTCTGTTGGTTACTTTCAACAGAGGTGGATTTAACAGACTTGAACCTCCCCATAGTTACACAGAGTATCCACGTATCCTGGAGACAGGTTCTTGCACGCTCATATATGTCATATAGCTCTAGCGCACTTTGGGGCTTCATTAGACTGGTCCAAGTGTAACTGATGCGCCAGATTAGTACAGACAACGACGGTGAAACTCAACCCCCCACAAAAACTCGACCCCCCTTACAGTGCAACTTTAAACTCAAGTAAAAATGTTATTTGTAATTTTAGCCAATAATATACTTTCAAATATATTGCTGGACAGCACGCCATACTGGCGCCGTTTAAATAATCACGCTATTGCTGTTTCTGCGAAGTGATGGACGAACGTCGTCGGCAGAACAGCTACACCGTCAAGCAGAGACGGGAAGCGCTCGAGCGGGTGGCTCTGGAGGGATGTAAGCCTACCGCTCGGGCGCTTAATATTCCATTAGGTACGTTGAAGGGCTGGAGAAAGAAGGCAAAGCTGCTGTTTGAGTTTAAGGGACCTCAAACTAGCAGAACGACAAAAGGACAAGACGCAAAGACTAAAATCACATTTGAGCACGAATTGGTCACCTTCATGAAAGACGTCCGTCGGGATGAAGAGGTAAATTTGTTTTGTTATATTATTTATTGCAGATTCTAACGTGTATATATAGTATTTGTGTACTGGAGGCATGATCGAGTATATGAAGATGGAGCAGGGGGCTTGGCTGGAGCAGTATTTAGCCGATAAATCATCTCCTGAGCGCGCATTGAGCGCGTTGATGCGTATGTGCCAGCGGTTTGCAGCTCGGTAAGCATCTCGTTTTCCAATATGTTGGTTTAATCAAACGTTTTATCAATTTATCCTATTTTATTTGTGTTTTTAATCAATATTTATTGCTTACATATCTGTCCCCGTGCCTGCTAACAGCACCTCTGTGAGTCAGCCCCTTGACGTGGGCGTTATGGGGCCACTCAAGAAAAAGTTGACAGCTGAATGGCTACGAGAGAAGGTGGCAGTTACAAGAACCGCGAAGGAAAAGCGTCTGGCTGCCGTAACACGCACAATTAGAGCGTGGGAAAACATATCTACGGAATGTGTTATTAAAAGCTTTGAAAAAACAATCCCAAAACACTTTGTCGTGATGGTGTAGAGCAAAATAATACATGTTTTTGCTTTTTAACGGTGTTTGTTTAAATTGTTTTTTCTACTTTTAATTAACTGTTGGGTCGGTTTAATTTTGACCAATCGCAGGTGATACCACGAAAGGGGTCGAGTTTTTTTGTCTTGTTGGCCTTTCTAAAAATGACTTGAAAATGCATGTCTACGGGGGGTTGAGTTTCACCGTCGTTGTCTGTAGCCCTCCCCCAAATACTACCCCCTGGGGCTATAAACGCGTCACTAAAAAATAAAAGCCCCACCCAAATAAAGCGGCACAATAACAAATGCGCTGATGTCCAGTCGTTCGTGTCTTCCTCCAGCTCTCAGCTTACCGATATGTTTGCCATTTGTTTTTAAATAAAGACAACGCGGCAACTCGTGAGTATTAGGCGCAATCAGGAGGTGATCCGGTGAATCGAAGCACTAGGGGAGGGCTAACCGACGCGGTCAGTTGCCCATTTCGGTGATGCTGGATGGAGTGTTGATGATGGTGCTGCTCGTCGGTGTGGCATCTTCGAGAGAAGATCAAGGCTGCAGCCCATCATCAAGCTAGGATTGCTGGTGGTGATCACCAGCCGCTGTCCGAGACGCTGGAAGAGCTGCCGTATGAGGTGTTTGTGACTAAACGTACCAAAAAGGAGAGGGTAACTCGCAGCTGGTTGGCAAGTACAACGCTTACCCTGTATGCTGCTGAGGCCGCTGAGGTGCAGTCACCGACACCGTTTGTAGCGTCGGACCACTGAATATTAAATTTCATGCGTCGCTTCAAGATTTCGCTACGCCGTCGGACCAGCTTTACGGTACTTGATGATGATGTCCTCATGGGTCGAGCCGAAAGCTTTATATCATTTCTGCTTGAGCAGCTACCAACAATCGATTTGGAGCAGACCGCCCTCATGCTGTTTACTTCGAAGATGCCCGCGCGAGCACATTGAATTTCACTGGGGCTCGACATGTTGTCGTTCGCTCCACTGGTTTCGAGTCAATGCGAATACAGTGGTACTTGATGTGAGTGCTACTGGTCGGAAACTACTCTTGCTTTTAATTTGGAAGGGTAAGGCTCCACCCACTTTTGAGAAAAGACCTGGACCATTTAATGTGACCCACCAACCTCGCGCCTAGGTGGACTGTGAGCTGCTCAAAAGTGGATCGACTTGGCGTTCCCGCTTGTGGTGCAGGGCGAAGGAAAGTGCTTAGTCTGGGACAGCAGGAGCGCAACGGGGCTACACGCAAGTGGCTACACATAGCCACCTGGCTACGAAAAAAAGGTTTTCCACATTGGTGTGAGATACGCCAATGATTACATTTGGCAGACTGTTGGTCTGCATGCATTCATTGATTGAAAGTCAACATCTTCAACCAATTAGAATAGTAGGATTATGTCAACCATTCGTTTAAAAATACCTTTCATTTAGAATAATAGATTAGGAGAAAAAAACAGTTCATTTGTACCGGAAAATCGGCTTTGCTTTTCTATATAAGTAAATCTAAACTTTCGGACGAACGCTTAGTTAATCTAAGTGAAACGCAATTTACACTTCCTCATACACGTGCGCTAACGTGTAAGCCGAAGTAGTGGGCTTTAAGTAGGCCCATTACAAAGAGGGCCCATATATAGAAGACGGTGAAGGCAAAGTGCTCTGCTAGAAAAATCGCGATGATGTGCGCGGTGCCGGACGGATTGACGCCGTACTTGTAGGCAGGAGATATTGGGAACTATAAGAGCCTCAAATGCATCCTTTAAATGGAGATCGACGCCTGGAAAGAGTAAGACAACGTGTAATGTATCTGATTCGGCAACCCTCGCATGCCAAGCATCGAAACGGTGTGTGGATGGGCACTCCGCGCATGGCGACACAGAGGATTCTACAATTATGCGGAGCGTTGAAGCTGCTGGGTTTGCCAAGAACCCGTCGGAGTGGTTTATCGCTGAACACGACGTGTATGGGGACCAGGCTCCGCGAGAAGTGGTCGGAGCAGTCGCAGGTGGACGCAAACGAGGACCTGCTCAACATTTCTGCTTTTGACGATGCGCTGGATGATATTAATTATCTAGAACAATAACTTGCATTTAATAAAGTCCCCTCTCCATATACAATCCTCTTAGGTGTTTACCGTTTCCATTATAAGAGACTGCGTCAAAGAAAATGATGCTTACGAGCCTAAGTACGAATCGCGATTTAGGCACTCTAAGCGAAAGCGGGGCGTCTCCTGTATCGCTTGAGCCCTTATAAGCTATATAATGCGTAAAACGGAAGAAGTTGTGGGCGATCAAAACTATTATCTCCATTTATGGGCCGTCGAAATGACGATACATTTAGGAGTGTTGTGAGCTCAATATTGTTTTCATATTTTAGAGATTCAAGTGTTATTCAAAAACCTTTGTTGTATTTAATACATATAGTAGCCGGTTCCGATCTTTTTTGGCAGATTTCGAAGGCCCAAACGTTTTGGCCAATCATTTGATATACATCTGTGTTTTGGCCAATTAAAATACCAAATGTGGTCCTCATTATAATGAAGGTACATTGTACTGTCGATTATTAAGTGGGTCAGAGTCGTAGTAGCGTAATCTGCCAGTATAGTGCGCGATTTTGGGTTCGTTGAAAAAGCCCAATTGCCAATATGAGAGAGGCCCAGATCTTAATTTGACTGTTGGGGCGCATAGAGGAATCACTGACGACCCAAAGGCCTATTTTTGAATTAAGAAAATATGCTTTTTGAGCAACGTGATTGATTGTCAAAAATGAGGGCTAGAATAGAGTTAATCAGTTTCGTGCACGGGGTGGCTACCATCTACATTTCGCCTTGAAGCAACATTTTCCTTTGATGTAAGTCGACCTTCAAAGTCCACAGTAACGCGTGGTCTTTTTTCCTTTAGCACAGGGCGCCGGAGGCAACAGTAAAATACTGTATCTGACTTCATCTTGAATTGAGCGCTTTCTCTTAGGCCATGCAGCTTACCAACACCTCCGCGTGCTCCACCACTCGCAAAAAGCCGGAGACGCAATCGCATGTTCACCAATGATGGTAAAAACTGCCCGGTGGTACGGAAGTCATTCACAGCATTGTTGGGACTCTTCATTATGCTATTCCGGTACGCTTCACACGTAATGTCAATTGCATCGGATTTTGAAACCGTACGAGCCGAGTCATCAAGCAACTTGCCATGCAAAGCAGCCTTCGCTATATTTTTAAATGGCTTGAAGATAGCGACGTCAAGAGGCTGGTTCAAAC
The DNA here is from genome assembly GCA_011320135.1 of Phytophthora betacei. Classification (NCBI taxonomy): domain Eukaryota; phylum Oomycota; class Peronosporomycetes; order Peronosporales; family Peronosporaceae; genus Phytophthora; species Phytophthora betacei. Next base: position 1,878,565 of record JAANHX010000241.1, read on the forward strand.
GTGTGGCATTCGACGGAAGTCTGGCGAGCAGCATCCTTTTTGCACCTTGTCAGGTGAGCGTCAAGTAACTTTAGCCACAATTTAAAGATGCCCGCGTTGCTGAAACCCTTCGGCGCGCCAGTCACAGACGTGTTGGCAATAGAGATCTTTCCAATTTCTTCACATGTGCTTTCGGCTCTTGGGTCCACACGCTAGACGATCCTTTCAGGGCAACCACTTTCCGAGACGATGCCTTCGGCATAAAAGATGCCTTGTCCATATTATAGACGCGACTCTTGTCGAGTTTGTGCTCGATAACAAGACGCGCCATCACGCAGAATAGACCACGTGCTGCCTCCGGTTCAACACGGCTGCGGACGCGAGCAATCTGCTGAGCAACCCGTGGAGCCAGGATCGGGTGTCTTTCAATAAAGCGACGGTACCAACTCGTCGTAAGCGGTTTGAAGGTGATGTGTGCTGAGTTGACATGGGCTGCATCGCAAGATATACTTTGTTGGCCTTGGTAAGAATACCTGAAGGACCAACGGGTACACCAACCCGCTGCATATCAGCAACCCACTATACTAAGTCCGCCTCAAACTCCGGCGGCAGAGTTGGTTTGGTGCCACGGCGGCCTCCCACCAGAGACTTGCCCTCTTTCCTGTCCTTTGCTTTCCTAAACAGCGTCCTAACAGGAATGTTTGTCATGCGCGCTACGACAACGTACATCTCCTTGTTGTACTCTGGTAAGAGCTATCTTCAGGTCTTGAACCGTGTTGGCACTACCGCGCCGCAGCGTTACTTTCCCATAACCAGTCTCTTCCTCTTTGCTTCCATGGCTCAGTGTGTGGCTATGGATGACAAAAGGGAATACCTGTCAAAACCGTTAGTGACCAAATCGATTATGTTACCGAGGAAAAAGCACGCAAAAAGCTGGAAATGACATCGTTAGCCAATAAAATTAGACTTTTTTATTTCAAGCTATTTTATTGGCAAAAATGCTGCACCGTGCATAGCTGGCAAATTACGTTAGGTTTGGTGTGACTCACACCCACACTGTGAGGGCTTTAGTACTAATTGCAGAATCGTAGTACAGTATTGATCAATGCCAAAACTTGAAATACATTTTTACCCATCACTGCCCTATGGTACAAGTACATGTAGAAGTACTTTAGTACTACGTAGTAGAAAATATCACCACGGGTCAGCGCTGGTCACACCACGAAGCCTCACATGGAATCCACGGTGGATATTGTAACGCTGGTTGAAGTGCTGACAAACAAGCTCTGTCAGTACGTTTGCTGTCCCCACCGCTAAGCCACCCTTGCCCTCTCTTGCCAGATGCGGTGGACGTTGAAGTGCTATTATAACAGCACCCCGATTTCGCGTCGAACAGACTAAACGGGTTTGTAACGTGTACTCAAGCTCCATGCTTTCGCACAGCACCGAACCCGACTGCTCTGCTCTCTCTCTGTTCCTGCACTCTCTTTCTCTCACGTTCGACCTTAAATTGAAATGATCCTCCCTAGGAATCCTAGTAGGATACCATCGGGCATGTGGTATTTTTCGTACAGTACACGTATTAATACATACCCGTCCGGTTATCGTACATTAATTTGCTGTCTTGACAAGCGTCACCACAACTTGGCTCGCGCAAGCAAACGACGAGCAAATTGAAGTTGCGTGTTTCTTGGAGATTGAGACATACCCTGTTGTTTGGACCCCAGTATGCGGCGCTGATGGCACATGACCGCTGCCGCACACGTATTAATAGCGCTGAAGGTGGAATGACCACGGCCAATGGCCCTGGACCATTGGTCCATGCAGTTTCTAGCACGACATTCTCGTTACTTTCCCTGGGTTTCCTATGCGCGGCTATCGCGGCGATGATCGGAGCACTGAAGTCCAGCAGGTGGATCAAGTTAAACTGCACGGAATCCGGTCAAACTTTGCTGGCGACTATCTCGCCGTGACACTCCCTTTTCACTTGCGTTTTGTAAGTGGCAGCCCATCCTTCGTGTCAGAAGGTGGCTCATCCCAGCCGTCTGATTGGTCCATTGGCCATCAGATGGCGGCGGAGCAGAGTTATCGCGTCATGGAGCGCGTGGCTCGGAGCTCAAGCTCGATATCCGTTGCCTTGGGCCCTTTACGCAGATCGGCAGCCGTGCCGCTTAACCTCGCCTTGCCTTGCCGCCCAGGAGCTGCAAGCGCTCTCGGTGCTGTGCCAACAGATAAGAAACGCAGGCAGGGAGCGGCGGTTACGCAAAAACTCAGGGCAGTAGCGACCTTTAGGGTTCGCGTTTCATCAACCGAGTAGAATCGACACACCTTAAACGACGGCAATAACCTCGTCAGCAACAGAGCTCGTGCATGCTTCATCGACGTCGCTGGAAGATCGCAAGCGTCTCGCTTGTTAGCGGGAATCCACGCGGATCCTCTTCCGACGCTGGCTGCAACAGGACAACGGGAGGGAGCCGAGTGAGCCAGATGCTGCAAAGCCGATCAGCCGTTACGCCTTCGTTGGTAATCTATTTTAAATAAAATTCTCGGACTGGCTTTCTCGAAAGTGGCGTCCATCCTAACGCTCTTACAAACGCAAGTGTTTGAGACAAGACAGAGCAGAAACAGACCGTCCTTTCTTCCTCCCTTTTTGATTTTTAAAAAATAACAAACGGTAAAATTACCTGACACCAGCGCTCGACTGCACCTGCCATTCCCGAAAAAGCCACGCGCAGACCAAGCCGAAGCATACAAAACTGCAGTACAATGTACGCCAACTCCCGGTATTCCCGACACCAGACGCAGTACACGTCGTCGCCCTCCAAGTACAACCACCCGCAGTACTCGTCCCCGACCAAGTACAGCGCATACGACGGCTACTCATCGCCGGTCAAGTCTACGTCGTACCAACAGCGCAGCTATGCCGAGTACTATTCATCTCCCAGCAGTCCCACTTACTACAACCAGCAGGAGTACTACAACTCGGGCGCGTCCACGGCTTCCTCCTCTTCCCAGGAGGGTCCATTCTACGCAGATGAACTCGACGAACTCGATGACTACACTATGGGCCTTGCGAGCCCTGACATGACTACGATCCCCACCGTCCCGACGCCGGTAAAGCTCAGCAAATACGAGCTCGGCAAGACTCCATCCGGTAGAGTCATGATGACGGCAGGCAACCAAACCATCGAGTTCTTCTCATGCACAGTCAACGCACCGCTCTCGCGGTGTATGATTGTGCAGGAGTAAAGCAAAGTGCGGGAGAGAGTCTGATACTCTACACGGTAGAACGAGCCGTACTTCCTCCTTTGCAACTGCTCGTAGCGTTTGCCGCGGGTGTTCCCAGAGATGTTTTTTATTTAAATTACCTCGCCCTCCTTCTGGAGGAGCCTCAGTCAGCCACAAAGTGTACCATTATGAAGGCTGCTGGGCTCCTCCCTGTACAAGAGATGAAGATGAAGAAGGAGTCTCGAGTAGTTCAAGCCCCACCCACCTCAGCCCAAACCCCCACTTCAAGCGCCACCCCCAGTCAAAGTCGGCAGCTCGCCCTCTCGTGTGATCGTCAGGCTCTAAAGAATACGCCTCCGCTTTTGTTGTAGAACTACCAAGTATATAGTACCATGATTGCCACTGATGAATATGAAGAACAAAGACGTCATATTGTCCCCTCAAACCCCTCCCTACTTAGGCGTTCTGGGTCTGTTTATGGAGACGTTCTTCTGTGGCAACACGTTCAAGCTCATCAGCCACAGCGATAGCTTTGATCAAAGCAGCGATCCAGCCGTTCATCTCCTCGAGACTTGATGCTGCAAAGTGCAACGTCTTCTTGGGGCTGCCTCCTTTGCTACTATGCGTGAGGCGGAATTGATGCGGTTGCTTAGGTTGCGACCGGATTCGCAGCGTGTAGCCACTGAGTTTAAATACTGCAGCTGGAGGTTCACTGCCTGCCAGATGCTCAGCTTGGGACGCAAACATACCCAACGAGCCTTTACGTACAAGTAGGACGAAGAAGAAGGAGCTCCACGTCTTTCTGTAGACTTTCGAGCCTTGTCCGTACGCTCCCTGGAGGAAGTCCAGTGTACCCAAGTGAATCGCGGGCGACGACGTTAGTGCCTCAGACGAAGCCTCGCCATTGCCAGTCTCTTGGTTTGTCTGTTCCTCGACTGAAATGGGTACAGTGGCTTCACGCACTTGCTCGCTACTGCTGGTTGAAGAACCACGACGAGCAGCCTCGCCAATCTCATCGAAGCAAGTCGCACATACTCGTTGACGTTTGCCCACAGGCTCCGAGAACACTCGAAGCGGAACCGTGTGCGGAGAACACACAGCACACACGAGATTCAAGCAACGGCGACACTTTATGACGAAAAATTCATTAGCACATGAGATGGTGAAGAGATATTCCACTGGAAACTTACATGGTGACGGCGATTTAAGAAGGTGAAGACCTCGTGACACACAGAGCAGCGGTCGCTACAGTCGTCTGGCGTCCAGGTGCGCTGGAAACACACCAAACGGCATTAAATCCAGTGTATTTTCTAGAACTTTTGAAGAGCTGGCTTGTACCAATAAGGCTCCATCCCAACTCGGAGGCGACTGCCATTGAGGCAGCACGTCTTCTACGACGCGGATGTATTCGCGTTGAGCTTCCTCCGCCGACATATCGCCGAGCTTCTGCCACATTTTCCTGTATATTCATAACATAAACATGAACACTGAAATACTACCAAAAGACGCACTTTGTCCTACAATTTCGAGTCGTCTCCAGTGACAAATTGGCAGCAGTGGAAGCCTAGCAGCCCTGTGGCGTTTCTCTGCGGGTTCAGCTCCTCGTATTTCCTTGAGCCACGGGAAACATCGCACGATCCCACCAGCGCTTGCTGCTTGAAGGCCCACAGTCGATTCGCTGTAGGCTGCTGTTGGAAGGCCCATAGGTGAGGAGACACCGACATGGGGTCCTTTTCCAGTCGGGAGAGCACGACAGCCACAAAATGCTCAGCCTGAAGGAACCTCTCCTCCGTGGTGCTGATCCCTGGAGCCTGCATTGGCGAAGTGTTCACGCTCAGCATGGCATTCGACTGTGTGAGACCTTGGCTGCTTTGGCATGCGACCTTCAAAGATCGATTTGTTTTTAAATTTCGAAATTATTTAAAAATATATCACCGAGGTAATTATTTATTTAAGTTGCTCAATCAGCAAATTCCAAGCTAAGTTGCACAATTAGAAGCGTATCAGCACAATTAAACTCCCGCGCTTTTTTGCCAATCCAAAACGACCAATGCAAGCCGCAGGTAGCTCCAATGGCGGGGCGGGCGTGGGCGCCAAGCGCGGCCGTGGCGGCGCCCCCACGCTCAATGCCAGCGCCGCACCCGTCGATCTTCTAGTCGACTCTACTGCTGAGGCTGTGAAGACGCGCTTCCTGCAGTTTCTATGCGGCTACGGGCAGCAAGAGGACGCGGACGAGGTTATGGGTCCTGCCAAGATCAATTACAGCCAACAGGCCGAGGTTATGCGCAATACAGAGACATCATCGCTGTTTGTGGACTTTTCGCACGTCCTGGAGTTCGATCCTGACCTCGCACAGGCGCTACAAGCCCAGTATTACCGCTGGGAACCGTACTTAAGACGCAGTGTCTTCGAGTTCATTCGACTCGAAGATGCGGCGTACACAGTCAACGAGGACGCCAACAAGACGCAACGCGAGTTCTTCGTCAACTTCTACAACTTCCAACACGTATCACAGTACGAATTTTCTCTTTAAAAATATTAATTTTAGGATAGAACTTAATATTTATTTAACATTTGTCGTGCAGTATTCGGGACCTCAGGACCAGAAGCATCGGAGAATTGCTATCGTTCTCCGGTACCGTAACACGGACGTCCGAAGTGCGTCCAGAGCTTCTGTTCGGGGCCTTCACATGTGGAGATTGTGGCGGAGACACCACCGGCGTGGAACAGCAATTCCGATACAGCGAACCTGTCAAGTGTCAGAACCCGTACTGCGTCAACACGTTCGCATGGGAGCTTAACACTGAGAAATCCGTCTTCGTGGACTGGCAGCGGGTCAAAGTACAGGAGAATAGCGACGAGATCCCGGCTGGGAGTATGCCTCGATCCATCGACGTCATTCTGCGACACGAGAACGTCGAACAGGCCAAAGCCGGCGACCGTGTGGTGTTTACCGGCACTTTAATCGCTGTACCGGATGTGTCCAAGTTTGCGAAAGCTGGTGGCGAGACTGCGGTGGCTACGCGAACCAATAGTCAACGACGTGGAGGAGAGAACAGCACACAGGGAATGCAGGGCGAAGGCGTGCGTGGTCTCAAGGCTCTGGGTGTTCGAGAACTCACATACAAGACGTGCTTCCTGGCGTGCAGTGTACAGACAATGGAGCAACGTTTCAATAGCATTTCGATCCGCAGTGAGTTCAACGAAGACGGCGCCGAAGAAGACGCTGGCGAGGCTGCGCTACAAGAATTCAGTGACGAGGAGTTGGCTGCAATCCGAGACATGCAGCAAGATCCCGATCGATATCTCAAGATGGCTAAGTCGATCTGTCCGTCGGTGTATGGCCACGACGAGATCCGCAAGGGTATTCTACTCATGCTCTTCGGTGGTGTCCACAAGAAGACGATGGAGGGCATTAAACTGCGTGGAGATATCAACGTTTGTATCGTGGGAGACCCGTCCACAGCCAAGTCGCAGTTCTTAAAGTACATTGTCGGCTTCCTGCCTCGAGCCATCTACGCGTCCGGCAAAGTGAGTTCCGCTGCGGGTCTCACGGCCTCGGTGACTCGAGACGCAGATAGTGGCGACTATTGCGTCGAAGCCGGTGCGCTGATGCTGGCAGATAACGGTATTTGCTGTATTGACGAGTTCGACAAGATGGATCCGATGGACCAAGTCGCTATCCACGAAGCGATGGAGCAACAGACGATCTCGATTACGAAAGCAGGTATCCAAGCCACGTTGAACGCTCGGACGAGTATCTTGGCCGCTGCGAACCCGTACAATGGTCGGTACGACAAGACCAAGACGCTCAAGTACAACGTCAACATCTCGGCGCCGATTATGTCTCGCTTCGACCTGTTTTTCGTCATTTTGGACGACGGCGACGAAGTGACGGACCTCAAGATTGCAGAACATATCGTCAACATCCACATGCCCACTGAGCTGCAGACCGAAGCGACCGAGAATGGCGCGTACAGTGAAGAAGACCTCAAGCGGTACATCAAGTTCGCACGGACGTTGAACCCCGTGATCACACCGGAAGCCAAGCGCATGATGGTGGCGTGTTACCGAAGTCTGCGTGAGAACGACGTGGTGAGCAATGGACAGACCAACATCGCGTACCGTATCACAGTACGACAACTGGAGTCGATGATCCGATTGTCCGAGGGCTTGGCGAGACTCGATCTGAGCGAGACCGTGCTGGTCTCGCACGTACAAGAAGCGTATCGACTGCTCAGCAAGTCGATCATCCATGTGGATACGCAGAATGTAGAGCTCGAGTTGCCTGTGCCTGCTGTTGAAGGTGACGACGAAGATCACAATGGGGGTGGCGGCGGTGGAGACGAGGGCGATGACGGTGATGATGGCAACGGTGGTGGTCACAATGGGATGAATGGGGCGTCCGCGGCTTCGAACGACACGCCTTCCAAGTCCAAGTCGTCTTCGCTCTCCTTTGAGCGCTTTGCGAGGATCCAGAAGGCTATCGGGCGGTTTATCCGCGAGAAAGAAGAGGAAGCGTTGAGTGCCAAACTCGCTCGTGATGCCATCCGAGCGCAGACTGAACAGAAGGAAGAAGACGAGGACGAGGACGACGCGACTGGAGTGCTGCAAGGTGAGCTGGTGACGTGGTACTTGTCGTCGCAGGATATCACGTCGGAGGCGCAGCTCTCGCGTGAGAAGCAAATGATCTGCTCGGTCATTGACAAGTTGCTGCAAGATAAAATCTTGTCGGTGGTGGAGATGGAGGACGAAGAAGACGAGACGATGGATAAGGACGGGAAGGAAAGCACCCAGAAATTGACCCCAGAAGAGAAAGACGTTAAGAACCAGCAGAGGTATTTAACAGTGCACCCCAACTACGCCTTCGAGTAGAGGCAGACAAACAAGTTAGGAAAAACACACAGTAATTGTCAATTATTGGGCTAGTTGAAGTGACCTCTGATTTGGAATAATCAAGAGTTAAAAGAGTTAAGTACAGGTTATCTGGATTTTAGCAACCACATAAGTGTTAAAGCGGTGCGGTTGCTGTATATCTTTTGACCGAGACTTTCTTACGTGGCGGATCAAGGCGGAGCAGCTTGCTAGCCCGTTCTCTCTGGACCAAGAGTCTTTTTTGTAGTGTGCGCCTCGTTTTAGTGCACGCCAACTAAGTTTTGTTTACCAACGGAGTTTCGTCAACCTTTGCTGCTCAGTGCAAGTCATCAAATCCACTGTAATAATTGAAGTGGAGACGATTGCTAGTGCCGAGACTGTCCAGCATGACCAGCGCACTCATCGTCATATTCCCCCCTTGTTCGTCCTCACGCAACGCACGCTATAATACCGGTATCCGATACATGTACCTGACGTCAGAATTGGCAATCTACATGTACAGTGCTTGTATCCATTTCATGTATGGAATTTGAAGAGGTACAGTGACTGGCATGTACTGTACTGTACCTCTTCAAACTCCAAACAGCACTATCGTCGGATGAACTATTATATACTTCGCTGGAAACCTTTGTCCAGCATGATTGCGGACAGATTGTATTAATTTAATGTTACTCTGGAGGACATGTAATACCAGAACAGCGCATCATTGCATTACTACATGTATACGGTTTTCCTTGGCACAGCGCTCTATTCTTACACGACAGCACCATTTTCAAATCGAAGCGAGTTCAAAAGACTTTGAGGAAACTCGCCACACCGGAGCGAAGCCACCTCGCTTTTAGCCCAGGTGTGCTCGGGGCATGTACGTTAAGTTTTCACCGAGATACCAAGCGTGTCACCTCTTCAAAAAAACCGGCAGTTCAACATATCGCCCTGGTTATCATTCCTCGGTGGGTATCCAACAAGATCGTCCTGAACGAACGGGGTGGCGGCGGGCATCGCACGAATGCTGGCTGCGTCCAGATGGCTCAATCGAACTTATTTAGTCAGTTTTGTGAAGTTCTTCAGCATCTCGGTGGTTGCTATCGGTGCCAGCTGGAGTAACTCGAAATGACCGGAGAAATCAACCTTGGTGGAGTGCTGATGCCCCAGTGACAGACTGTCAAGCGTGGTCGCTGTTTCCAATCCTGCGGATCTCTTGTCGCTTCTCTCGACCTGTACGCCAGCGTGTCGGAGACGCGCCTCGCCTTGAAGTATCTCACCGGCTCATTCTCGGCAAAAATGACAAAGGTTTCCGCGTCGCCGAATCGATCGACGACGACGCCAATGCTCGTTGCTACTTGTATATAGGAACAATCGTATCCTGTAGCTCTACAAAAGCAAGCAATGCAAGGGCTTAGATAGCCGAGCTATCATATCAATCCGCTGTGCGTGTACGTGTGCTTGGCGCCACGATGGTCAGTGCCCGTCTGTCCTCTCTTTGCTGATAAGTCATCAGAGCATGTGTGCGGAGCTTTTATTCGAGCTGCAGACGGCGGAGTGGCACCGCCTCCAAAAACGCTGCACGACACTTGCACCCTGTCTCCTCTGCTTGCAGCTCGGCGCCTGGAAAGGGGCCTCGCCGTCTCGACACGGATCGCCACAACGCCGCACCATCCACCAGCGCCTGTCCCTTTCTGTCTTCCTCTTGGTGTCGCCGGAGCGTGCTATGCACTCGCGCGCGCCCGTGTGATGAGACTGCCAGTCGTCTTGATGCGACCTAAGTCGTCAATCCGGACAATAGAGGCAGGAACACCCCAACCATTTAAAAATCTGCACTCGCAGCAAGAAGAGCAGCATCACACACATACGCTGCAAATCCATTAGTTATGGGAGGTAGGAAGCGCTACGTGATGAACCCGTTCCCGTCGATGGAACTGTCGGCGGGGGACAAGGTGCAGATGCAAAAGACCGCCAGCGGCTTTCTCGCGGAATGTCTGTACTCGTACGAGACGTTCCTCAAGGAAGGCGGCCACAACGTGGACGAGCGTCGCTGGAAGCCGCTCAAGACGAGAGAAAACCTGCGACTGTTTCTAGAGCGGGAGGTGCGTACGACCACGGACGGGAGCCACTCCATGATGAACGAGGCGTCGGAACAGGCTGGTACGCCCGTGTCGCTGTGTATCGGCAAGATGCAGGGCACGCTGGACGACGTCGTGTTCGGCACAGTGAGCACGACGTCGGAGGACATGTGCTTCAATGCGACGTACGTGGACGACCTCACCGGTGCAGCGGTACTGGCTACCGTCGTGGAACCTACGATCGAGGACCCGTTGACGACGCTCGCGCTGAAATGGCAAGAACTGGACCTGCTGCTACACTCGAACAAGCGCGACTTTGTGTTCATGGAGGCCACGGGTTTCACGCAACTGGGCAACGGCGAACGCGTCGGGTACCGGTTGATGTACTCGATCGGGTTTCCGCAGACGCCGGAGCTGCCGAACCGCGTTCGCGCCAGCGTCAACGTCTTCTTCCTGTACCGCCAGGAGCACGACCAGTGCGTCGAGATGTACTCGTCTGGCGTCGTCGCGAACGGCTCCAGCGTCGAATCGTTCCTGGTCACGGCGTCGGCTATGAAGTTTTTCACGGCGTTAAAGTTCGCACACTGCGGTGAGATGAAGAAGCTCACGTGGCTCATGCACCGCCGTTATGCGCTGGACAAGCAGCGCGGCGCGCCTATCAACGAGGGCGAGTGCGTGAACTGCGGTATCCCCATCAGCTCCAAGATCTTCGGCAAGTTCGGCCGCTCTCGGGACTCTTGCAAGCTCTGCCATCGTCTCGTATGCGGCACGTGCCGTGTCAAGAAGCGTCTGAACTTCGTGACGCTTGAAATGACGTTCGAGGAGCGCAAGACGTCGTTCTGCCCCTCGTGCATCAAGGAAGCTTTTGAAATTAACACAGCAGACGCCGCCCGCGCACAAATTGCTGGCAATAATTCGCAGTACGCCTTCCATTCCGGTACAGACTACTCCTTCGCGTCCTCCTCTGACTCGGAGCGTACCGTGTAAAGGTCTACCGTACTCGAATAACAATTCTCATCCTGTTGGAAAATGTGTGTTGATAAGTAAAATATAACCTCCAACTTCAACTTTGCTTCTTTTATACTACGTTTAGTAGTAATAAAATTTGAACTGTAAAATAAAAAAAACACTACATGTAGTTTCTTTAAAAGGGGACACTACGGTACTAGCATACTACTACTAGAAAAGTAGTACTATTGCAATATTAGTACTACTCTGGCAGATTATTTTTAACGAATCAAACTCTTTGAGTTTATGATAACCCGGAGGACGATCGATACTGGTCGGTGTTACCAACAAGCTGCGTTCCCCGGAGCGACTTCCGACTCCCACGCAGCATTTCGCCCCCGCCACGAGCCACACATACAAGAAGAACCAGCTACCTTGTGCTTTTATTTCAACGGCTTTGACAGTTACAGCTTGTCAAGCGCTCAAATTTGACTTTTAGACGCTTTCAGTTGACAGAATTTCGGAATAAGATACCATGCCGACATGGGGTCCCAGTCCGTTCGAACCGCTGCTGCTCTCAGTTGACGATGCGTCCCAGCTAGGCGAGATCGCTCGAGTATTCGTCCAAGACAGTGTGCACAGCTACGAAAAATATCTGTACGAGGACCAGCGTCGACTGGATGAGCGGCAGTGGAAATTAACCAAGCAACGCGCGGGCGTGCACGTGTACGCGGAGCAGCCACTCAAAGAGCGACGTAAACTCGGTGGCGCTACACAAGACGAGCTGGAGAAAGAGTACCGCCATCAGCGTCCATGCCCCTCAGCGGGGGAGAAGGTGACGGCCGCTGCCGCCGCGTCATTGGCGGATCTCCCGCTCCTTCTGGCCGTCGGGACCATTGCCGGTACGTTGGACGACGCCATGTACGGGGCCGTGAACTCAACAATAGATACCATGAGGATCAAGTCGTCGTATGTAGGGGACAATATGGCGGATGGGGCCGTTCTAGCTACCATAGTGGAGCCGTCTCCAAACGATCCGTTCCATTCTTTGACAGTCAAATGGATGGAGAACGAACAGCTACATGTCTTGAAACCCGTCGTGAAGAACCGAGATTTCGTGTATTTAGAAGTCACGGGACTCGCAGAACTGGACACGGGCGAACGCGTCGGGTACCACTTACTTCATTCCGTGAATTTCCCGCAGACCCCTGAGCTAGAAGGTCGTGTACGCGCGAACTTATCGGTGGGGGCGGTGTACAGACAGGAACGGGAAGGACTCGTGGATGTCTATGTACGCGCTATCTTGAACCCGTGTGGGAGTATTATCCGCTCGCTGGTAGTGAGATCTGTGGCGGACGCGATCATTTCAGTCACGGAGATCGCAGAGTGTGCGCAGAAGAAGAAACTGGCGTGGCTGGCCAAGACGTCGCGGGAGAATCGACGTCTGAGGGCCATGCAGAGCGCTGTAGCGGCGGTAGTGGAAGCCAATAGGATTCACTCTCCCACTGCCCAGTCCAATGCCACCAGCACAACGTCCAGCTCTGCTACGACTCGACCCAGTGTTCCTATTCCAGCTTCGGAAACTCCAGCGGCTGCGAACGGGATGGAGAAATGCACGTCGTGTCAAAAGCGTTCGGTACACAGAACCCCGTCCGGCAACCTGGTGAATACGTACGACAAACGTTCGGATCGAGACCGATGCAAACTGTGCTACAAATACGTCTGCTCTTCTTGTCGAGTGAAGCACAAACTGACCTTTATGAAGCCTCAAGGAGGTCTCGTGCGTCCAGATCTCCGCTTCTGTGGACGATGTATAGATCGAGCTAGAGCAGCCGACACGGCGGTTATTGCTAGTGAAGAGTTGGCGTCAGAAGAGGAGTTTTTAGAGTTCTACCAGAGTTTAAGTTCACGAAGCAGACGACGAGCCAGTATGGGAGTGTAGGGGGCGAAGCAAGGTGATATCTATTTTTTCTACAGCATCGAGAGATTTCTTAATAACTCGAGCAGATAGCTTCGGCTGGTTTATTGCATGATGCTGGGTTGATGCCTACCGTTGCCGGCAAGCTCGTGAACGTGAACGGGTTGTCACCGACTGTACTGGAGATCTGCAGCTTGTAGGACCCGTACGAGCCGCGCGCACGGCAGGTGTAGAGCTCAGGCGGGTAGTCAGCCTTTGTCTTGCCAATACGAGCGTCTTCCTCACTTGCGCCTGTTGGTGCAACGGCGAGAGTGTAGGCTCCTTGCTTAAGGAACGTTCGTTTATACGGATCTCGGTAGCTGACAGATCCGTCCTGGGTCGCGTCATCACCTGGACTGTCGTCCACGGTGAAGACGGCTGCGGAGTCTCCCTCTGCGAAGAGATATATCATCGCATCCAAGTACGAAGCGCGACAGTCACCGTTCAGATCGTAGAAGGTGTCGTTGTCTGCGATCTCAACTGATAGCACGTCGAACGAGATGTCTGCGTCGCTGCTCAGTGTGAATTTCACGGAATCAATACTGACGTAGCTGGACGCGAGGATGATAGCGCCGTTCATGGTTAGACGCGGTGTCAGTGGTTGTGCGACCTCAGGAGGAGGCGGAATATACGCTGGGAAACACTCCGTGTTGGTCATGACGTTTGACCCATCGTCAACGCCATCAAACTCCGCTACATCAATGCCGTTTAGTATCAAGTCCGCTATGATACGCCTGGCCGGGACGCCCGTATTAGCACACATCTCGCCGCAGTGGTGCAATGCGATAACGCCGTGGTCTGCGAAGGAGATGACGGGCGATCCGGAAGATCCGCTCTGCGTGTCCCCGCTGTACGAGTAGCCTGAACCACCGCAGGAACTGGCCTTGAGACTCAGCAACGCCACGTTGTTTGCGTAGTCGTCGACCATGGCAATCCGTTTGCCTTTGTACAGTGGATGTTGTGGGATATAAACTTGCTCGCCCACGACACCGTCACGTGTCTTTAGTCTCAGATAACCGTACTTTTGAGCGATAGCAGCTCCATCATCAGGTAGTTTAAGTAGGGCGTAGTCCAGCTCTTCGTCAGCGTGAATAAGTTCAACACTCATTGAGACAAGGTCGCCTGGACACGCCCCCCATGAGGCACACGAGACGCTGTCGCTGCATACATCAGCTTCAGCCATGAACTCGACCGTTGTGCTACTCGTTTCGTCGTCGGTGGACACGCAGTGGTGGTTCGTCATGAGGTGTCCCTCGTTACCAATCAGCCAACCAGTACAGCCCGCAGACGCTCCCAAGCCTTTCGGAATGAGCAACCGAGCCACGGATCGAGCCGCTAAGAACGCCATCCGGGTGGTAGTGTCGTCATAGTAGCAAATAGCCTCTTTAGTGTTGTCCGCAGCGCAGATACTCTCGTCTGTGGCCGAGATCGGGTTGTCATTATCCATGAGCACATAGTAGTACGCGTCCACCACGAAACCGTAGCAGGTGGCGTCACTGTTGGTTACACTAAAGGAGTTCGCGATGACGTCGGCATCGTCGTCCGTAGTGTTGGGACTACCTGTGTTGCGGTAGAATTCGATGCGAAACTCTTTCGCAAGAAGAGGCTGAGCCTGAACGTTGCCGTGCACCTTATCACTAGGGTAGTTCAGGGACAGGTTGAGCGTACGATCCGGAGCGTCGAAACCTTCCACTGCTCGAAGCACCACCGAGGCACCACGAGGCATCCAGAGCTTGCTGAGGTGTAGTGCCACGTAGGCATAACCGGTACCTTTGGTCAACGTGAATGACCGGAACGGAGTGGAACTTCCGGGCGTAGCCATGTCGAATGCTGTCTCAAATTCCGGACAACCCATTGCGACATTCACGGCATGCAGTCTCGATTCAGTAGAATTGTCGGTACTTCCCGATGCAGGATCGATCTGCATGGGGGTGAAATCCGCGCTGAGTAGATTGCTATCGTCCGCTACTGGGTTGGCAGCATACGTTGCCATCAATAGCAACGCAATTAAACCGGTGAGACCCAATGCGCGATACCGCCGTTGGTTCCCATCGCCTGAAGACTCGTGGTCCAGCCGATGGTGAGTCGTTGAGACCCTAATATCGTGCATTTTTCAAGGAGGACTTCGGTACTTGATCGAGACGCCGGAAGTTGACAAGTGAGAGTTGTCGTTGAAGATCACTTTCAAACATAGTTCGTTCGCGCCACCGTCACAGCTGTCTATGAATAGGAGACAAGACGCGCCGAAACCGCTAGCTCTATTTTTTTCGAGTTGGCTGCGCTCGAATTGGAGCCAAGAGCTTCTCTGTACAATTCCAAGCCGTTGGCATCCTATCCTCCAGCATATCCGGTCTATTTTACTCCTTGATTCGATACGTAACGCTGCAGGGGCACTCTTTCAATTTTTCTCTTTTTTGAAGTCCGATGATCATCATTTAGCATTGATATTCATTCAATAAAAAGTAACCTAGTTTGGGTTGATAACTATCTGGGCATTAGATTGAGGTAGCGTTTGTCCAGTGACCCCCAGTCATCGCTGCGTTCCGATCCAGACGGTGAGCTTGAGTTGGTCGGTCCACTGCTCCACGGCGTTCTCTCCACTATCCTCGAGTCGGTATGTTCTCCACACGCGACAGCACGCGAACTCGTTCGAGCTGCTTCTTCCACGCAGTACGAGCAGAACCACATTTTATTTTTGAAGAAGCTCCCATTTGAAGAGGCAAAGCCCAGCTCGACCTTCAATCTGCATGATGAGCACAGCGCGCGTTTGCAAAGCGAGCATGAGCCGATCTCGGTGGCGAAAATTCCGGGTTTCTGGCCACAGCCGATGCATTTGGCCTCCCCTCGGATGATGGCGTTCGTATCGCGTACTCTCAATAGCCACGTCAGCTTCTTGAGATGAGCGCAGCGGATCATTTTTCTCGCTGAGATGAGTGACACGGCCGCGTATTTTACGCCCATAGAGCGAGGTATGCGTCCCCCCGAGTTCACAGACGCGACAGTATAAATCCACGGCACTGTGGTTCCGTTGTCTGTACAACCCGCAGATGGACATCGTACCACGCGTATTATTGCGCGTCTTGGGGGTCTGAGGAAAGTGGACCGAGTGGAGAAGGTGGTACCCTACCAGTTCCCCGTCGCTTAACTTGGTGAAACCCGTCGCCTCCATGTAGACGAAGTCGCGGCTACTAACAAGAGGACGCAGCATTGGAGACTGGTAGCCCTCGACCCACTTGACAGTGAGTGACTGGAACGGGTCCACAGTCGAGGGGCTATCAATGGTTGCCAGTACTGCGCCGTTAGCTAATTGATCTCCTGTGTAGAAGTACTTGAGACGCATGGATGCCACTGTGGGGGTCATTACACCGTACATGGCGTCGTCCAACGCGCCCTCCATCTGTCCTACGGCCAGTAGAGCAGGTAGATCCGCTAGCTCGGGCGCTTGCTGCTGGTTGACGTACCCTAGGTCGTCGGCGGGGTTCGCGGTCTCGAGCTCCGAAAATACCCGCATGTTGTCTCGCTGGAGAATGTGTTTCCACCGTTTATTGTCGAGACGTTCGTGGTCGTCATGCAGGTACCGCTCGTAACTCTCGACTTGATGTTGCACGAAGACGTGGACGAGTTCCCTCAGGTAGTTGGCGTCATGGTGTGCCAGGTTGAGGGGGGCGAATGGACTCGCAGCATTGGCCATCGACGCTTGTCAAACCGCACAGACTGGTTGATCCGGGAAGTCCGTGTTTAAAGCTGGAGTGAAGTAATAAGAGGAGCTGGCAGGCGAGTTACCTCTCCCTTCTCTCCATGTGGGCGGCCGTGACACCTTTTTCCAGCGAGATCGGTACCACATGGACATCATCACTCGAGCAGCAGATCCCGAGTCAGTCCAGGTGGTTCAGATGATAAGATCCTTGCCCAAAAGCAACTGGGTCTCAACGCCACTGCTCTGCTTGGCATGCGTGCGCTCGGTCTGCAGCAACTTTTCCTCGGTGCGTGGCGGGTGGATACATGTTCACGAAGGCAAATCTCAGCAGGACATCTTGGGGTCCACACATTGCTCTGCGGACCGTTGTTTACTCTTGCTAGGTCGCGCCACAAACATTTTTGTATCCATGAACGTGAAACAAAAAGTGTACAGTACACTGCACTTGTGTTGTATCGGTTGGCAGCCAACTTGGCTACGTTGAGAAGTGCTAACTTACTCTACGACGGAGCACTACGTACGCGATGTTCGGGTCGGAGCTCAGTCAGACGGTGCCAGCGATTCGAAATTAGCATCCGCTTCGAAATCCTCAGAATTTCAGCATCCTGTGCTTGGTTGAATGTACCAAGTTGGTACATTGGTACTACCAACTACGACATGATCAGCGTTTTCTTGAGCTTGCACGACGCGCATGCTGGACGAATACAAAGTGCACATGCGTCGCTTCTGAGCAAGGACGTTCTCCCACCGCAATTGACTTCAGACGTTTGCGCAAAAGTCTTAGTAGAAGTTGAACTGCTGCTGCTACTGGTGGATGCATTGGCGAGTGATCGACTCGCGGCTTCCCGTGCAAGTTTCAAGTTCTGAGTGGATGTGCGTCGTAGCCATACTTGGCGCCGACATCGATGGCTTGCCACCTCGCCGTCACAGTACATGTACAGTGTACTGTATTTGCAATTTGAACTTGTCTGCATTGGAGGTGTCACCAATTGCATCACCAAACTTACTCACTATGAGCGACCTCCCCATAAACAGGAATCTCAAGCAGCTGAAAGCGCTAGAACGCTCAGCTCCGGTCTCTTCAAATTGGAGACTCCAATGCACTTCTATGTGGTGAGCACTGTGCAGCTGGCGAACGTGCCATCCTGAGCCAAACTGAATTTGCTGTCGGACTCTTTCGTGTCCGTTTTTAGTGGTTTTACTATTATACCACTGTAGACAACTTTGAATCGGTTGCACTGCTGTACTCTCTGAGGCGCGTCGCGCTGAGAATTTACATGCAAACATGCAAATTATCGCTGTGTACGTACCGCTCAGCTAGACTTTGCTCCTGCTGCTTGTATTTCTGGTAACTGTGATCGTGAGTCAGGATACATTAAAACTGAGCGGTCATAACTCTGTAAGTTACAGAGGTAGTCATATTCTCCAAAAATATATTGTGAATTCCGACCAAATTTGCCAGTAAATCGTACTTAAGTGGGCTGTATTTTGTACTCTCTCAAGGAAATCTTGAGAAGAACGCACAGTAAAGGATACCGAAATGATCGTTTTGGTACCGCATTTTTGAAAAAAATCAAATTTTAAATTTACTCTACTGAAACAAGATGATAGCCGCAAAACCAACGTTTTAACAATAACCCATTTCACGCGCGATTAACTAACTAAACTAACCAAAGTTCGGAGCGTTGGAACGCGTTCCTCATTCATCCGAGGAAGACGTGGCCGAGAACTCGCTGTTGGACCGGTACCCTCCCAGTCTCGTTGGCGCCAAGGTCTGATCCCTGGCCACTTGCAGAGCACCAATTTCCAATGCATCCTTGATACAAACCGGGCAGAACGTCACCTTGCGCTTCTCGTACTTGAGATCCGGCTCCATGAAGGTAAGGAGTTTACGTACCCGACAGGAGCGACATACAGCGTTGAAGCACAGTTTGCACGACCCACGAGTGGTACTGAGCTTGCCAATGCGACTGTGGCTGACGGACGACGAGCAGCTCACACACTTGTCGTCACTGCGTTTGGTGCCCATTTGCTTTTTCTGCGCGTTGCGATGCTGCATGATCCACGCCAGCTTCTTCATCTCGCCGCAGTGCGCGTAGCCCGTGCAAGCTAAAAGCATCGAAGCGACCGGGTGCAGCAACAGTGACTTGAGTACCGGACTTCCCGGATCGCACGCCCCGGTCGCGTAAACTTCAACCGAGAGATCGCGGTCCTGACGGAAGAACGCGCACAAGTGGCAGTTGGCACGCACGAGATTGGGCAATTCCGGGGCTTGCGGCAGGCCGATGGAATGCTGGATGTGGTAACCGACCTGTTCGCCGTTCTTCATCCGTAAAATACCCGTAGCCTCCATGTAGACAAAGTCACGGTTCTTCACCAAACTCGTCGAACGTAGCGGTAGATCCAGCTGCATCCACTTGAGTACAAGCGACTGTAGTGGGTCCTCTGGCGTAGGTTTGACGATCGTGGATAATACGGAAGCGCTGCTGATGTCGTCGATGTACGACGCCTTAAGACGCATCAGCTCCAGTGTGGGACTAATGACTCCGAACATGACGTCTTCCAACTTGCCTGGAATGGAACCCTCGCACAGAACAACCGACATAATCGACGCTTCGTCCTCCTTTCTAGAAGAGTGTTTGTCCTTGCTGTCCCGTTCAAAGTGTAGACGTACATTGTCCTTGGTCTTGAAGAGTTTCCAGCGGTTGGTATCCACCTGTCGGCTCTTGTCGGCACGGTATTCTCTGTAGTTCGGGAGATGCTCCTCGATGAAAGTTGATACGAGCGCCTGAAGCTCCGCTTTGTCAGCCACCGACAGCTCGAAATTAGGGAAGCGGTTCTGCACGAATCGATCCCTTGCCATACTTGCGGTTCTGACAGCAAAAAACAAAGTGGACTGGACTACGTCTTCTATAATAGTCGAGGAAGTTCCCACGCCACGATTCCGCTAATCCGATGCACGCCGGTCCTGTCCGTTGGTCGAAGAGCGTACAGTGCAGGCTCAGGCTCGAGATTACCAACGTGGATCGGAGTCGGCTTGCTGCAAGCATGTGGCCGGGCCACAAGGACACAAACCATCCCCGTCGGAAGGAGGTAGGAATTACTGATGAGTCCACATAAACTCTCTGTTATCTGGTTTCCCTGCTGTCTTTAATTACACGGTTGAACGTTAGAACATGGAGGGATGGAGGTCTTTGGCCGGTGTTGCTGGTGCGAGTCCGCCAAGCCTGTCGCTCTTGATCCTTTATATGTTTATACCATTCAAGACCGTGTGGTATTGAGTCGGTGACGACATGGTGAAAAACGCTGCTACGCTTTCCCCCCGATGGGAAATGCCAACTCTCTGTGTGACGCCGACAAATTGACAAAAACATCGGTCGATCAACTCGATTTGAGGCCAGCCGGACCTGTTGATGCCGGCACCGCAAGCTTGCTTACTTTTTACCATAGATTAGTCGATTGTAAACACGGCATCGTGGCAACGCACTCAAGAGGATCTTTCCGTGTGTCGCTGGAGAACACCATTGCTATAAATGACGACAGTGCTTCAATCTTTCGCGTGGTTATCTTTCGTGCTTCGACAGGGAAGTTCAGTTCTTTTCTAACAATTCAATCCCGTGTTGAGCGAGTTATGGTATCACAGCACACTGCGTTTGATCAGCTGGACTGTGCTTCGAATTGTTTGAACGCTTGCAAACTACTGTATACCGAGAATTATTTTACGAATTCGCCGACGAGAGGAAAACAACGATTGCTCAGTCGGTAGAAGACTCGTCCTTCTGCTTCTTTTCCATTGCAGGCTGGATATGGTTCGCGCTCACAGCTGTCGATGCTACTGCAAGTCTTGTCCAACATGTATCCATAAACGTCGTAAAACACTTGGAGTGGTGTCCAACGTACGGGGTCGGACTTGGATGGAGCTCTCAGTTTTTCAAAGTACTCAAGAGCCAATAAGATGACTCAAGCACTTTTACATTCTCTTCATTTAGATAATGTTGGAGGGATGATTTGCGCAGAGTTGTTAGGGCAGTACAGT
Organism: Phytophthora betacei; assembly: GCA_011320135.1. Classification (NCBI taxonomy): domain Eukaryota; phylum Oomycota; class Peronosporomycetes; order Peronosporales; family Peronosporaceae; genus Phytophthora; species Phytophthora betacei. The sequence goes on from JAANHX010000241.1 coordinate 1,899,345, forward strand.
ATGGAGTGAGGACAAAAGTAGAGTGGTCTAGGCAGCCATAGTGGAGAGGAAGTCTTGAGTGTAGAAGGAGAAGACGCTTGTGTTGGACTTGGTAAAAGGAGAAGACACTTGTGTTGGACTTGGTAAAAGAAATTATAGAGTCTGGTGGAGTTACTCTCCACCAACCAGTCCAGTTATTTACGATTTCTCTATATGCAATAGTGCAGTTATATTCCACTAGATAGTCATCATCACATCGGAGATGCTTACTTCGACAGCCTCCCACATCGAGGAATGTGTATGATGCTCTATCTGTCGGATAGTATTTAATGTACCACAGGTGGCTGTTTATAACAGTCCTGCACGTACATGAGCATTTACAAGAAGTAGATCTTGTTTTGATATTGATGATCTTTTTCCTTTGACTTTCATTGTCAGATTTGTCACCTTGTGCCGTTTTGCTTTGGCAATAACTGCTGATTTCTTGTTTTCATTGTTATTTTGGCTACTCAGGAAAACCTTAGAGGATTAAACCTGTTCACTGTAGTGATTGTTGTTGTTATCGTTTTAGTTATACGAATTTGTAGCAGCTACTTCAGGGAAACCTTTAATTTTAAGGATCAAAACCTGTTCGCTGAATTGTTGCTGTTATCGTTTTAGCTTTACGAATTTGTAGAAGCTACCTCAGGAAAACCTTTAATTTTAAGGATCAAAACCTGTTCGCTCTGTTGTTGGCTACTCAGGAAACCTTTGAGGATACACCTGTTCACCGTATTTATCTTTATATATTTCGTGTAAGCGTTTTAGCTTTGTTCATTTTTTAAACTGCCATTGTTTTGATCTTTCATATGTGGATATTTCTTCACAATGTGTGGTTTGGTTTTTGTTTTTCGCTGCTGAGGTCTTATAGAATTGCCTCCCAATTTCATGAAATGGTTGATATACGTGCTGCAGTCATTTTCAATTTGTTCTGACTATTGTTATTGAGAGCTTATAGTTTTCAAATATTTTTGAAGAAAGGCTACAGCTTTTAAAAGCATAAATAACATCAAACAGTGTCATCGGTAGCGTACGCATCATATTTGCAGTAAGTGTGCAGGCTCTCGTCGTTGGGGTTATTTTTCTCCCTAGAGGCTCATCGAGTTGTTTCTCGTTTGGAAGTTTATAATTTTATTTTTACTTCGCAAGCGCTAGCGATAGATTTTGCAAACTATCGAATTCATTGTAGATGGAATTGATGCAGTAAAACTATAGTTTGCTTTCTGTAGACAGAGGCTTCTGTAGGCTTGTCTTTTAGTCATAAAGTGTTGAATTTTTTTTCTCATTCTTTTGGTACTGTTATGCTGGAAATGTTTGAAACTTTTGCCAGTGACAATAAATGTTAAAGTTTGGCGAATGCATGAATAGTTTTTGGCGTTGATGCCTCCCAGTTTCATACATTTCAATAAGTATTTCTCTCTCAACGTTTGGGGTATATATATATAGACATATATATATATTTTCGTACAAGCTAGGCAGCCTTTGTGAAATTTGCAATTTTGTATTTGCATCTTGCAAATTGCATGTATGATTTTATTCATAAATTTCTTTTGTGAATGTGGCATAAATATGTTTTGAGCAGCTAGGTAACAATGCTTGCACCAAAGCAATATTAGGAGCACACTTCACTCACATTTTATCTAGCTCACAGCTTTGGGGTAATTTTCTCCCTGGTGGCTCTTCGGATTGTATTCCGGATTTTATTATACTTCGAAGTAGTGAGAAGCATGCACACTATTTAGTCAATTGACAGAGACATTGCTCATGCAAAAAAGTGTTATTGCTTGGTAGGGAGATTCTCCTCTGGCTCAATACGCAGTGCGTATGGTACGGAGTCCAGGGAGATTCTCCTCTGGCTCAATACGCAGTGCGTATGGTACGGAGTCCAGGGAGATTTTCCTCTGTCTCGATACCGCGTGGCAGACGTGCTGCTCACCGCGTGCAGCTCGTTTGCTGGCGTAGAGGGCAACATAGCCTCCCAGCATGGCGATTTATTGCACATGCAGCGCTACAGCTCAGTGGCTGGCGCAAAGTTGGCAACGTGGCCTAACGCAGGCAAGTGTCCGTCCAGCGATTTCTCACTCAGGTCTCCTTCACCTCATTGTGCCCCTGGCCATTCATGCGGCTTGGAGGTGTGTTGTCTTGCCGCGTCCAGCTCGCCCCTGGCGAAACGTTGGGCTGATAACCTGTTGAGCCAGGTGGCGCTTTGCGTTTGAGCGTTGGGCTTATAACCTGTTGGAGGGATGATTTGCGCAGAGTTGTTAGGGCAGTACAGTATGGAGTGAGGACAAAAGTAGAGTGATCTAGGCAGCCATAGTGGAGAGGAAGTCTTGAGTGTAGAAGGAGAAGACGCTTGTGTTGGACTTGGTAAAAGGAGAAGACACTTGTGTTGGACTTGGTAAAAGAAATTATAGAGTCTGGTGGAGTTACTCTCCACCAACCAGTCCAGTTATATTCCACTAGATAGTCATCATCACATCGGAGATGCTTACTTCGACAGATAAGGGCACTCGTTATTTCGCCCGATTCATGTGGAAGAGCCAGGCTCACGGTCCCCAACTACATCCGATCGATGACCGACAGTGCCCGACTCAATATAAGAGCCGGTTGAGCAATCGTGTGAAGCGCATGGCTGCTATACGTATATTCGGATGTGAAAGACTTAGCACTGAGCGTGTGAAGAGTGTTTGCGGGATTCTGCAGTGTTCTACGCTGGTAGTGTGTGGCGGCACGTACAAACTGTAAGAGCAAACACAAAGATTGACTTGTTTAAAGTGTTAACTAAGCGCACATGCAAATGTATCTGTAACGTAGATACTGAAGTTCCTTTCTGGATAGCATGCAGAGACCTTTTGTACCGGCAATCTCTTCAAGCGCCACAAGGACGTAAATTCCACAATTATAGATGTCGACTTGAACCCCGAGGTCTGTATGATACGGGCGGACTCGAAACTTTCGTGGGGTGTAGTCTGGTAGCTGCACTAGAAGGGCCTCCGTGAGTGCTCGGACTTTAAGTGCATAGGTCGAGCCCATTGGATCGTAGACAGCCGCCTCCGCCATTTCCAGGTCCAACGATATGCCGCACCAATGGTTTTTACTGCAGCATACGGGGATGAAGATTTTCTCATTCGTGACACTGGCGAAAACATCAGCAAAAACGGCGGCAATCCCTGGCATTGTTTCGCCTTCAACAGAGCCGATTATACTTGGATCCACGATGATTACATCATTTCGTGATCCAAACAGTTTAGCCATAACGATGTTCATGGTGTCTTCACTAAGGCAGGTTTTACCTACAAGGTCCAGAATGGCTGCCTGTATATTATACAATAGTTAATCAGAATCATATGATGAAGCAGGCAAGAGATGGGTATTTATACCTTTCTGGAAGACACAGGAATCGCTTTTGCTTTCGTCGTGACGTCTGGCTGCTCCTGCACCCGAAATGAGGATGGCATAGGCAATGAAAAGTCGACGGTGTTCACCCACTTCGTCATTTTTCCCACTTGGTTGATGGTCTTCATCGCTGTGTGCCAAGACTTCATAGTCCGCATCGTGCTTGTCAAGTACACGCCGAAGCCAGGTATATCGACGACCAGATCTTTTTCGGCAGTACCTTTGTGCTTTGACTGGAATGCTGTGACGTTTTGGTAGCAGATGCTGATTTGTTCAGGACGCAGGATGCGCGTGATGGAGGCTGGAGGGATAATAGGCTTGGTTGGTGGTAGCGATGCTATCGTTCGTACAGTCGGGGCCTTGAACTTAGTGCCGTACTCAATCACCTTAAACTTGTTGAGAACTGCAGCCGCAGATGCATAGGTAGCTTCGCCCGACAGTGCGGTTTCTACGGATGCTAGGCTCAGATTCAACGAATGAAGCTCGGAGTCTTCTTGAGCAACATCAACCGCCTTCTTACGTGCCGCCTTCTTCGCTTTAGCAGATTGCTTCGGGCGTCCTCTCGATCGTGGTGGGCTGGCAATAACGAACGTCGTTTCTTCGGTTGCTGTTGGAAGAGTTCGTGAAGTCCCCGACTCAGACCCGACTGGGACTGATTGGCCCGATTCATGTGGATGTTCCGACTCAGACTCGACTGCACCCGATTGGCCCGACTGCGGTGAAACGCCACTTGGCTCGTTGAATAGGCCGACTTCTTCAGGTTCTGATACTAGATCGGTAAGCAACTCATCGCCACTCGTGCTGTGGGCATGGCCAGTGAGAAGTGGTTGATGTGTTTTTTTTCCCAACAGCGGTCTCTGGTGCGTGGGTAGTACTATACAGTTGTGTTAGAGGCACCAAAATATCGGAAAGCTGCCCACTCGTTTGCGAAACCTCCAGCTGGTTTGTTTCTTGAATAGGATCTTCAAATTTACCATCCTTGAACCGACCAACCACTTCTTGGAGATATTGCATTGCCTGTCGATACTGGGCCATACCTAGACCAGCCATCGTGTCACAGATCTCCGAGGCAATGGGCAATGCTTCTCGGAACGTCGAATCCCAAGGGCGCTCGCGCCCAGGAAGAACAGTCTTCACCTCAAATGAGCTGGGTTCATTTTCAGCGCTACTTGAAGTGCTATTTTCCAGTGCTGAGCGAACGTTTGAAACCAACCACCGCTTGTTTAATAGTAGCGTCGGGATAATTGTTTCTTGACCAAGAGCTTTGCGAAGGAAGAAAACGTGTCGGCATGGTAACAAACGCGTGCTCATGAACAAACATGAGCAAGACCAGTCGTGCTTGGTGACACAATACTCAGCATTAAGCTCATCCAGTGCGTGATCATCTTCACACACACTCTTGATGAAATACACCCCAGGGCAACCTTCGTAAAAGATATACGCAGCCGGTCCAAGGGCATACGAATATTGCATGTGGATGAGCTCACACGCATGTTCGCTCACAATGTTTGTAACCAAGGACATCTCACTGTCATACTCAGGATGGTGCACGACCACAGTTTTGTAGATCTCCGAGAGAACAGTTTTTCCTGCAGAGTTTGGTAGTACATTATGGACGCAATGCATTCGTCCACTGCCATGAAGGAGTCCACCCATTCCTTGAGCTGTTTCCACGAAGCTTCCAGCCGATTGTTCGTATTGCTACCAAGTGTGACAGTATTCTGACGTTTATACGCACACCACTGTCCACGACAATTATCCCAATTCCTCCGAAAGTACGCCACAAATGGGTGCTCAACGTCCGATGCCGACGCACTCCCGACTGGAGACCCGACTGCACCCGACTCACTCTCGACTCCACCCGACTCACTCCCGACTACGGCAGCTCTACTACGTTCCACTGCTGACTGATCGTCGCTTGACGCCACGTCAGTAGACGTTGCAGCAGAGAACCCAATCGAAGCAAGGTGGACCATATACTTGAAGTGCTTCTCGTATTCCGCCTCCGTCTTCGCATACACAAGCAAGCTTACCACCCCTCCAAGCTGCTCCTTCTGGGTCTTGTAGAATCCATAATCCGCAGATGCAATTTCTTCGCGCAGATACTTCAACACATGGAACTGACATAGCAGCACAGTCACACCAGTAAAAGCTTCTTTCAAGACAGAGAGCTCCGTAAAATCTTTGTCCACCAGTACACATTGCAGCCTCGACCACGCCGGATTGTTTGACTTGAATTCTTTCAAGGCCGTGAGCAACGTAGCGTACTGCTCATTCTGAAGAAGCGCGTGTTGGATAAACTGTCCCTTGCCAAAGGTATCATGAGCCATAAAAGAAAGAACTTTGTACTTGGATCGATTGGTTCCATGCGTGGCATCTATCAGTAGAACTTCAGGGAACTGTTCGTACAGCAATCGCATATGTCTGGTCTGGAGCGTGATACACGTAGCTACTTTCTGGAGAATAACAACAGGTTATCTAAATATATTTTGCCCAAAATTGTAGCAAACAGGTCATTTACCTTCTTGTTGATATCGTCAAGAAATATTCGACCAACATTACCGGGTTTGTCGCCGAACTCCTTCATCCATTTTTTCAGGCGCTTCTCGCTTGAGGATGGACCATCTTTTATCTCTCGCGCTTTCAGTTTGCGAACCAAGTTGTGTACGTCTTGCGAGTTCGGATTACTATTATACTTGTCTGTGATGAACCTCAAAATACCGGTCTTCTTGGCCCCATACCGACGGAGCACGTCAACAGTTTGTATGGCGCCATCAGTCAGCGCTACCCGCTTGGAAGAGTGGGCTCTGAAAGAGTTTTCATGTAACCGATGGTTATGCTCCAGCCGACAGCGTGTGATTCTTACTGCAAATGTCTGGTTGGCCGAGTCAACTAACTGCACACAAGCATTTATCTACGTAACATGATTACCCGATTAGCATCAGATTACACCCGACTAGACCCGACCAAACAATACTTGCCTTTGCCTGGCAACCCTTCGCTCGAGTCTCTTGACGTGGTCTCTTCGAGGCTTGAGACTTATAGGATCCAGCGTGAGTGCAGATGAATGTCCTGGAATACTGCACCCAAGACGCAGGGATTGGTGGTGCCTTTGAATGCTGTTTTCGAATTCGCTCGTTGCGCTCAGACACTGTGGTGTTACTGCGGCTCCGGAAGACCTATCGTTGATATACAAACATAATTGGTAAGCACCTAACGAGAAAAATACAATGATCTCAACGTTCTCATCGTTACCTGAAATGTTTGGGCTGAATAGGCCGCCAAGTACTGGTCAAAGGCTTCCCACGACGAAAACTCAACCTTGTTTGGCGATGCGGCCAACACACGACTGGGTCCACCACTTTCGCTTGTGCTGCTAGTAGACTCCGGAACGTCTGAAACACTCCGGGCCCCCGACGAGCCGTCTTCCGCCGAATCAGCACTACTTGCGGCGGGCGTTGGCAACCAGATGTCGTCCTGGGAGTCCTGGGATCTCTCAGACTCACCACTGTCGCTCTCTTCCAACGCAGCGGCTCCCGTCAGCGGCCGCTTATGGGCTGCGCGCACACGGAGATCCATTCAGCCCCGTACGGTTCCCGCTCCCCCCTTTCGAAGTTTTGTGGCTGGCAGCGCACTGATTCCAACGGGTATACGCAATATACGCCGTACGGATGTAGCTCATCGGAAAGGAGCCGGGGATTGTGCAGGGGAAGGGTAATCTAGTCGGGCGAAATACTCACTGTCTTAGATAAGTGTACATGTTTCACGAAAGATTAACTTCTAAAACAATTCACTGGCGAAAAACAAATCGACTAGCTCAATTTTTACGAGTGAAGAAACCAGGGTTAAATATGGGAAAACATGAGTCGCAAAGAGACACTTAGTAACTAAGAAACTCAAAATGTTCAACGGTCCTCGTGCTTTTCTTGTCCTCCTATTGATAGGCTCATACCCAGAAAAAGTATGAATTCCGAAGTCTTGTCGTGGAGCTTTCGCTCTCAAAGAGACAAAGACCACCGCTGCATCTGCAGAAATGGACGACGTGGCAAGAGTTCCACATCGACTAGATGTCGAGCTCCCAAGTGACGATAGAAGTAGACAACACCGATACAGAGTGCTGGGTGCTTCTCTCCTCATGGTTCTGTTCATGACGGCCTACGCGACCAACCCAACAACCTTTAGGTCCAATGACCACAGTGTCGCCTTCACCCCTATGGAGACGGATGATCCTACAGTTGAGATGATAGACCCAGCACCTCCTACCGCTGAGTCCATCTCCCGGTCTGTCAATCTAGGAATGGGGTGTCCGGAATTTCAGCACGCGTTCGACAGCGCGACACCAGGAAGTGCGACTCCATTCCGGTCGTTTACACTAACAAAAGGCAGCGGATATGCCCATGTGGGGCTTCGCTTTAGTAAACTCTGGATGCCAAATGGGGTCTATGTTGTGCTCCGCGCAGTTGAAGGTTTTGACACCCCGGATCGAACGTTAAACCTCTCCAGAAACTACCCTAGTGGTCGAAACTACGGCAACATAGTAGCACCTCCAGTTCTCACAAAAGAGTTTCGGATCGAATTCTACCGCGACGAAGTCGGCTCCAGTGACATCGACGAGACGGATTTCATTGGCAATGTCTTCAGTGTAGCCGACAGCGACTCGAAATGCTTTGGCTTTGTGGTGGATTCGTACGATTACGTTCTCATGAATGCCAAGGACCCCATTGTCGCTACCGGTGCGTCGATCTGCGCTGCGGATAATACGAAGAACGCTATCTGCTACTACGCTGAGAACACTACACGGACAGCGTATTTGGCTTCACGCTCTGTCGCGCGCCTGAAGATCCCGAAAGGATCCGGAGAATGGGCCAGTTGTACGGGCTGGTTACTTGGTAACCAAGGTCACATTATGACCAATTATCATTGTGTCTCTACTGATGAAGAAGCTAGCGGCACCAGGGTGGAGTTTATGGCGGAGGACAAGTCTTGTAGCGATAGTTTCTCGTGCGCATTGGGCGAATGTGAAGGTGGTGTGGTGGCTATATCGACTGAACTGGTACACGCCAGCAAGGAGCTTGACTACGCGTTGCTGAAGCTACCGACAAGCGGTGTTGAGGCGGCTCAGAGTTATGGGTATCTACGGTTAAAGACTCGTTCCGGAGTGGTTGGAGAACAGCTGTACATCCCTCAGCATCCGATGGGCAAGAATAAACGCATTGCTGTTGAAGATGACTACGCTAGCAACGTTGCTTTACTGAGTTTGAGTGCTAGTATTTGTGGGACGGAGGGGTATTCGTACAGTGGGGATACGCAGACTGGGTCATCCGGGTCCCCGGTAATATCGTTCTCGGATCATGGCGTCGTGGCACTTCATCATTGTGGCGAAATGTGCGCAAATACTGGGATTCCCGCGAAAGATATTGTCGATGATTTGGCTACACAAGGGATAAATCTGGCAAAATTTGACGGTATCGACGATGGATCGAATAGTTTTGAAAACACCGAGCGAATCCCAGAGTACATCCCACCAGTTCACGAAGCAGCGCTGTCTTTAACTCCACGTCTGACGCTTGATGGGGCCATTATCCTGGCTTCTGGCTTCGTTACGATTGATAAAGTGGAGTTTACTCTGACGAAAGATACCATCGTTTCTTTCGCTGTAGTTTCAGCTGAGATCGCCGATGACGACACGTTCGTGGACTTGAATGGAGACTGCCGGGCGTCGTACCTGGATTCGGTCATGTATCTCTTTCCCAAGGACAGTTCAACAAATACTTTTTTTGTCGACGACAGCAACGTAAATGATTTCATGGCTGGTGGCTCGGTCAGTTTCCGTGATCCTCATAAGACTACATCACTTAAGAAAGGCTCGTACGTTCTTGCTGTTGCTCCTACGGGGTCAAGCTCAGACGATGCTCTGGCGGGTAAGGCGAAACTCAACGATGCCCCGGAAATTTACGCGTGTCGAACGCGTAGTTCGTATGGCTCTTACAAGCTGAAAATCTCCAGTACCGAAGGTGAAAACCCTTTTCAGTTTACTAGGCTGCCAGCTACCTTTGGAATCGATCCAACGCAGTGCCAAAAGACAGCAGAGGCGATCTGTTCTGGCTGATTATTAAGAAATGTAAACATTAATTTGACAACTTCACAACCTTCAATGTGTTAATTCTCTTTGAAGGGTAACATCGTAATGAACTCGTGCTTGACGTAGCAGTGAGACCATCGCAGATGAAATCACATTCTGTGCGTTTTGAGAAAATCAGGACTTGAATTAACAAAAATTGCTGCTGGTGCTAAATGTAGTAGCGAGCTGTGGACACTACCGTAGTTAGCAAGATAATTAAGAATTAATTGCTACAGTACAGAAGCTCGTACGCACAAAGTTGGGTTTTGCATTGGGCTACGGTCTTATTAGCTCCGCAATAATAAAATTGGTATTATACAGTAATGCTTAATTTGTTTTACTTTTATGTGGCAGGAAAAGTACTTTTAAACAAAATTTGTGCTTTTTACAAGAAATGATTTTGTTTTGCAAAAGAATTTACAATTTTATCAATATAAAACTATCCGGAAGATTACCGGTACTATACGGACAAACGTATGCTCACAAAAGTTGTCAATATGCCGGAGTCACCATCCTTAGCTTCTCGGGTATATCTCGCCTTCGACGACTTGTCCCGGGCCGGCAAGCGTGCGTGCTTCTCTTCATCCTTCTGCATCAATATCCTCTCTTTTCGGTCTCCCTGCTCATACCTTTTTCTCCCGTGTAGATGTCCTGCACTTTGCTAAATTCGATGGCGCCCAAGCTCTTCCGGTACCCCAAGCGACAGTCGAAACGCTGCTCACTGCAGAACTGAGCACCTTCGTGCAGATCTTCCAGTGGCCAGGCAACCAAGCGATGGCCATTACAGTAAACACTGCCGAGCTGCAGGCCTCACAGCGGTGGGAGCTGGCCGATGCTCTGGTCTCTGCTCTCAGTCAGGCCGATGTCCAGGAACTCACGATCCTAGCGGCCCTGCACTTGCCGTACGCCAAGGACGGCGGCCTCAACGTGTTCTACAGTGGCCATAATGGCCACGTAGAGAAGGATGCTAAAATCTCACTGGCCGATCCGTCCTGGGAGGTCAAGGACCCGTGGCTCAGTGCCTTCCTGCATTTGATCAAAGTGGAGCAGTGGCCACGTACCCACATGCTGCTGGCCAAGGGGTACAAGCCCGGCCGAGACCTGTCCGGCACCTATGAGGCTGTGGCCGCTTTGGGCCAAGCACTGCAGCTCTTTACGAAGGACAAAGTGACAGTTGATAGTCAAGAAGTGCAGCGCGACCTGCCTCGGCGATTGGCCAAGGAGAAGACCGCTTCAACTACAGGTGACGACCACCTCACCCTGCTCTACCATTAGACGGGAGCTAAACACTAAACGAAGACTATGCGTTGTTGACGGCCGACAGCGGGAGTGCACATTTTATCCATTTCTCACTCGTATTCAGGTCGGCCATTCATTGCTCTGTTGATTGTGGGCTTCCCTCTCTTGGTCTTTTATGTCCGCAGTCGCTACCAGCTAGCTAGCGTCCCTGTCCTCGGCGTACGACACTAAAAACAAGGTCTACTTACTCCATGAGCAGCACGACCTTGCGCTTCGTTGTGCGGGCGACGGCGGCCTGCAGCGCGTCGTCGAAGTCCTCGAACTTATATGTCTGAATCCAGGTGCGCAGCTTGCCGGCCTCCACCAGGCCCGCGAGCTCCGAGAGCATAGCAGCACGCTCCTCGACGGTCGAGTCCTTGACCCACTGGCTGAGCCAGAAACCCTTAAGCGTGATGTCGTGGAAGATGAGCGAGCCCGTGCCCACGGCCACGGCCTCCTTGCCCATGCCGCCGTACGTGACGTGCACACCCTTCTTGGCCAACACCTTGGCCATCTCTAAGCTGGTCTTGCCGCCCACGCAGTTGAGCGCGAGCTTGGGTGCCGGCAGGTCCGAGATGAGCTCCTTGAACTTGGCCGAGCCAGCGTAGTCGGCCGTGCAAACGATGTCGGCACCTAGGGACTTGAGATGTTCCACCGTCTCATCGTACTCGCCGTCGTCGCGAATGATGTTGATGGTCTTAATGCCACGCAGAGCGGCCAGCTGGATGACGGCCTGGCCCACGGCGCTGTTGGCGCCGTTCTGGATCACCACGTCGCCCTTGCTGAGCGTCGTGAAGTCGGCCAACATGCGGTAGGCCGTCGCCGGGTTCACGGCCAGCGTGGCGGCGTCCTCCACCTTGATCTTGTCCGAGACCTTCATCACATCGGCGCTGTCGGCCACCGCCTTGCTGCGCCATGTACCTGTGCATTAAAAACTAATAAATTGTCTTGAAAAAAACTATACTTAAGCGGACAGCACGCACCGAAGCCGGCACCCGTGGGGATGACGCGGTCATTGACCTTGACGTTGGTGACGCCGGAGCCCACGGCCGTAACGACGGCCACACCCTCATTGCCGGCCACGGCCGGGAGCTTGGGCTTGATAGCATAAGCGCCCTGGATCTGAGAAAGATCAGCCACATTGATAGGCGCGGCCAGGAACTTCAGCGCCACTTGGCCCTGCGCCGGAGCCGCCTCCTTGTCGTCGGCCTCCGTCCTGGTAACAAATGACGATTAATTAGCGATACAAACTCCTGGCCAGGACGACACTCGCGTTGGCCACGACGTACTTGAGGACGGAGAGAGGGTGGCCAAACTCCGCGTAGCGGATAGTGCTCATGGAGCGCTTGCCCTGCTTGGCGAGGCCCTTGACGGCGGTGGAGATCATGCTGCTAGACTACTTTGACTTGAGTGTGCGGCTGTGCGGGCCGCTCGATTCTTTGACTTTAAGTTTGTAAGGCTGAGTCCGTCGCGTTTGGCAAGACTGTGGAAAGGAATACTTTAGATTTATTAGACGTTATGAGAGGTCTCAGTGAAACTTTCAGCAACTTTGGCATCCGATTCGGCAACTTTGGCGAAAACTTAGCTCATTAAAGTAGGTTCGCTCTGAATTAAAGCCTAGTTGGCGTTGAAGCGGCATTGTTCAATCCATTTAGCTCGTGCGCGTTGCGTTATTATTGTCCAGCCTTCTGTCATCTTGACCTGCTGCAGATTCTGCGTTTTGACCGACAACAGCGGCTCGACCGTCTTGGTAGTCGGCATCTAAGCTGTGGTCTGTTTCTGAATTGAACAGACCGATTCCGCCTTCGACGAGCGTCGCCGTTGTCATCCAGAACTCCATCGTCGTCGACTTGGACACCGTAATCATGGAGACCATCACCGCCGTGACGTTCAAGTTCGGACTCTTCGTCGGCTCCAGCAGCCCTCGGTTCGTGGCCGTGAGCGATCCGCTCACACCGCTGGTATTCCCGGTAGATGGCCCGAAGCCGCAACTCTGGTTCGCCAAGTCAGAGCTGAAAAAGAACACCACGCATGTCAAAGTGTTCGAAGAACCCCACGAAAAGCTCCTCGACGGGCGTGTCAGCGGAGCCGTAACACTCCACAAGTCGCATGGACAGCACGCTTCGTTTGTATTCTTCGCTTAAAAAAAACATGCATCGTTGACGCTTGGGACAATAGGCATCGTCGGGCAACGAGCGAGAATGATGTCACTGAGCTGGTTCCTTGTTTTTGTTAGAGCTGTTGCGTACGCCTGGAACTGCGGCGTGTTGATCCAAGACGAGCTCGGATGCGAGGCTGACGGATTGCATTGAGCCAAAGGCGAAACACTTCAGAATTTCGAGGCAACATCAACAATATCAGCGGGAATGTAGCCAGCTGGAGATTGCCTTTGCAAAGGCAACCGACGATGTTTGTAGGCGTTAGGGGCATGTATTCTAGCACCTTCATCCAATGCTCCAAGCAGCTTTTCCAGTATAAATTCTTTCTCACGGCTTCGAGCAAATTTACCTCAAGATCGTCGTCCTGGCACGAGTGAGGCGAACGACTTGGTGTTCCCGCTACTGCGACGTCGAATGCGCTTATTTTGCTGACTCTTAACCTGTGGCTTGCCTCCTCTCGAACGCTTCACAGTTCGCTTGCCTTAAGCTGCGCACAAGTCGTAAACTGCAACGTGGAAACCTGCTTGGCGGTAGAGACACTTGAGGCTGGCACAGTCTCGACCCTTTCTTGCTCTCCAGTCTTTATTTTAACAGCAGTCGTCACAGGTCTTTCTGCGCGCATATCGTACAGGTGTTTGGGGTGAACGAGCTCGCGAATGCTGCATGCGCGTGGGGCCTTGCACTATGTCGTCCAAGCTGGCTTACAACGGTGTCGCGATTCGTTTTTGGTAAAAACTTGAAGGATGTCCGTAAAAACGTCGTAAAAAGTCCAGCGCCGCTGCTCCACCCAAACTCGTTCAAGACGGTAAAAAGCTCATTGTGACTTTTGCAGAGTTGGAAGAAAGTGGTTGTCTTGACGGTGTTCCCAATGATTAATTAAAGTTTGAGATCCGTCAATTAGGCCTGGGGGTTCATCGATGCTCTTCGGGGCGCGGTGCTCGGGCCGATACTGTGGACGATTTTCTTGTTGATGGGAACCCTCCAGCATGTAGCAGTAGTACAACTACATATTTCGTCACGCTTTCTCAATGATCAACTGATATAATCTTTGAGACCTGAATTCTACCATGTTGTCAACTTGCATTACTGAGAGAAAGCGTACACTGCGTTTGTGCACTAAAAATTCTAGTAAATCATGCTCCTACGAGGGTTTTGCTCCTTCTTCCTCGCTGGTGTTTGGCTCGGTGACGTCAAAGGACGAGGATGAGAGGTTACAGCAGCCTTTGTAGCTGGTAGCTCTGTTTTCTTTGCCTTTGGTGCTTTCTTGTTCTTCGGACTCTTTTTCGGGGACTTTGTCACTGGCGAGTCCGGAGGGAAAAGGTAACTGCGCTTCTCACGCGTCCAGTGTGTCAGATCGCAGCGAAGCTGTGTCAGTTTCTGCTGCGGAGGGTTATGAAACAGCAGCGATTCTTGCAACGAATTCATCGTGCCGCTCATATACTGCACTCGTAATTGACTCAAGTCTTCCTCTTCGAAGACAAGCAGCTCGACGAGCGTCTGAGTGCGAACAGTGACGGGCGAGTGTTGCCCTGGCTGCAAGACGCTCAGTTCTCCAAAAAGTTGACCACTCGCAAGCACAGCGACCGTCACTTCCTCCGAGCGTTGCTGCTTCGCAGCAACGAGCGCTTGTGCATTGCTAACAAGCCGAGGGGTCGTAAGCATCCAGCCGTTGTCCAGCACCCAGGAACCATCACTCGAGCGAGACGTAAGCGCGTCTTCGGACTTGCTACCTCCGAGTCTGGACAGTACCAAAGTCCGATGCGTAGAGTTCGGAGCCGCGATCGTCTTCACCACGTGACATACCCCTTTCTTGATAACATAGAGCTGCTTCACCACCTCGCCAGCTTTCAATGCGTCTTTATTCGGATCGACAAGTGTTGATCCGGAAACTGCAGCAAGAGCTGTCAGCATTTCTTCGGAACACGTTCCGAAAGCGTGACAGCGATGCAGGAATTGCAGCCGCTCTTCCAGCACTCGTTCCTCGTGTTCCCGTAGGATATTCAAGTAGATATCCACATCCAACAGCATGCAGCTCACCTCGCCCATACAGGAAAAAGTGGCCAGTTCTTTCGGACGTAACGTGTTTGGAACTGTCCGAGCTGCAGCGCCCTGCCCGTTGAGTTGAAAGCCACTCCATGAATGCATTGATGCCAGTAGTGGGGAGCTGATTGAGCCCATACGAGGACGCAGCATTTGCTGTCGTTGCGCTCGATTTCGAAGCATGACAAGTCGACCGTCAGCGTTTGTCGCGCTTGACGGCTCAAGGCCAATTGTATCACCTTGGTACAGTGTGTTAAGCTCGCGTAGACTTGGTCCCTGGAACGTGATAGTCTTCACTAGTGACGCTACATCATCCAGCACAACGTGGAAACTTGACGAAAACCTTCCTTGTTCGACGACAATTTGGTCATTCTCGAAGCGGTAGTACGTGGCCTCCCTCATACATCGCTCGACCATAGCCAGTCGCATGCCGCGGAAAAATCCCCAACAACGAGATAGACGTGCTGCTTCAGCCACATCACTTCGACTACGCGTTCTTCCTGGATTCTGTTTTAAGAACTGTTTGAGCCAAACTTTCGCGCTGCTTTCTTGGGCTTCATTTGCCAACGTGGCTGAAGAATTGGGAGGTTCTACTAGAGTCTCAAGTAGGAGATTCTGGTGTGAATTATTCGGTGAAGCTGTCGGATGACGAAGCGTTTCGAGCCAAGAGTAGTCGAAGATGGCTTCTTTGAATCTCCCCATTTCCTTGAGAACTCGAGCTCGACTTTCGACAAAAAGCGGGTTCTTCGAATCCAGTTTCAGTGCTTTGCTCAAGTCCTTGACTGCTTCAGCATGTCGCCCCAATTTGTACAACGCACAGCCGCGGTTGTAAAGTGCGGACGCGGCATGATCCGGATCACTGCGTGAGCACTCCAGGAAATCTTCAGCAGCTTGAGCATATTGCTGCAAACGGTAGTACGCGTAGCCTCGACTGTACTGCGTCGACACCGAATGTTGAGCACTGGATACAGAACCTCCGCTTCCCATCTGCAGGCCCAATGCACCCAGTGCATTGTAACTTGGAGTGGATACTTTTTTCTTCAAAATCTGCGAAGACTTGGCGACAATCTCTTCGAACAACTCGGGAGATCGATGAGTGACATTCCGAGCTGATAAATCGGCGTCCTGCAAAAGCATAAAGTTAACATTACTATTGCAAATATAACAGTAGACATTAAACTTACCGTGGACAGTTTGCCTTCGATTGGGACCAAACATTGCAAAGGAATCGAAGGAAGGGGGCGCAACCGACCTCGAGCAGTGCTCTTGCTCTTATCGCCGCCATTACCTACCGCTTTTTCTAGTGGCTGAGGCATCGAACATAACTCGAATGTCCAAAATTTCTATTTTGAGTATATCAAATTTTCTTTAGTTGAAAGGTGATATTTTCTTACATGACGAGAACTAACATAATTAGCTGGCCGCACCAATCTCCTTTAGCCTGTCGGCGTAGCGCAACGTGTTGAGAGTGTGGTTGCAGCTTTCTGAGCACGGTGAAATAGTGGCGATCATGATCGTCTTGGAGTTTTGCGAAAGGAAGCTGTCGCGGAGGAGTTGCGTAAGTTTGCTTTGACGGAAGGGAATGTGAGTTGCACCTCGATCCAGCGCGCGGATGCATTCCTTAAGCGCCAACAAGCTCTTGTTGATCTCCGCTCCTTCCATTCTCGTGTTCTTCTTGTCGCTCTGAGTGTCACTTGCACGCTCACTACCAGCCAGATCGACCATGGAGAGTCTTGCCAGGGCCGCGTTATGGTCTTCGGCATACAACGTCACCCGCAGTAAAGCGTGCGAGCGCGAAGAATCATCGTGGACAGCATTGGCGCTCGTGGCTCGTGCTTGTTCTCCACGTTGAACAAGCTCAAGCAGTTCATCCGCATTGGTAGCAGGGAGTTCTTTCAGTCCGGGCAGCTGTACTGCGCCATCACCGTCCTCCATAAGCTGCACACGTGCTCGTCCATTGAGCAAGTCGTTGACATTATTCATATAAATCTCATAGAAACTCACCCCCGCAGTGATACGCGAGTTGCGTCGACTCGAAGTTACTTTTAACTCGTCAAGATGATGAAATAAATCCACCGCAGCTTGTCGATAAATGGACTTCATAGTGTACGTCTTGCCCGAGCCAGTTTGGCCGTACGCAAACACTGTGAGGCTGGTGGTATCGTTCGAGGCAGTCGCTTCCGAGACGAGATACGGTACCATGGGTCCAACCGTGGCGTCGTAGATCTTGCTGTTCTCTTGCCATTCGTCGAAAACCCCGTCAAAACAGAACTGATGGTTCTCCAGCGTCTCGGACAAGTCCACGCGGAGTTTCGGTTCATGACACAAGAGTTCTCGACGCGTTTTGTTGGCGCTTTCATCCTGTGAAGCGAATAAACACGAGATGATGTCGTAGCCCTTTTTCTTGCGTTCTTTCTTGGCTAGAGGACGCTTACGAATAAAGACCGAGAGTCTGGGGGCTTCTGCTGCTTTAACCAGCGTCGCTGGCGTCGGTGGAGGCTGTATGGATGCGGTTAATGACAGCAAAGGTAATTGCTGCAGCGTTTCTTGTTGCTGTTGAGTGGGAGGAAGTGCGTCGCGGTATTGTTGAATTAACCGTCGAAATTTATAACCTGCGTCATCACCGTGTTCTCTCAGTTCTTTTTCCACTCGACGCTTCTCTTCGGCCTGTTGCGCACGACGAGCTTCTCGTTTGCGTTTGATCTCGTTTAGAGCGTTCATAGTCGACTTTTTCGGCTTCCGAGCTTGGTTAATTGCCTTAACCTGTCTTTGACAGGTTAGTGGAGATAACCTCTCGGACTTCTGATTATCCTGTTTTTGTTCTTCTGTTAAGCTGTCTCGCGATAGCCTGCCTCGGGCGGAGTGGAGAGTGCGTGGGGGTGAGCTTGGACGCAGTCCAGCTCGTATTTTATCAGCTGAGGACAGGCGTAGAGGGTTAAGTGGAGTGGGTGGTGCTTTCGGACGAGGTGAGATTGATACTGAGGACACTCTCGGAGTAGATTTAACCTCGTTTGAGCGTTTTGTGGGCGATTGGACCCTCGGAAGCTCGGAAACTCGACCTGGAGGGGGTAACTCAGAAGGTGATTGCGTTCTCGATCGAGGTTGGATGCTCTTGAGTCGTGTTCGACGCCTTGCAAAAGGGTCTAAAATGGCTCGCTCCTTCCACTTATTGGATGACGATGGCGACCAGTCTTCATTGGTACCTTCATCTGGAGGAATTCTCTTCCAAGGACGGATGAATTGACCTCGTAGAGGCGATCGACGTAGTGGGGTTCTGTGTTCTTGCTGGTTGGGTTCACTCCCACTCCCACTGCTCGTCGCCTCGTCCTCTTCATCTGCTCGACAGGTCACTTTCATCATATCAGTATGTTGACCCGGATTAGGGTCATAAGGCACAGACTCGGCCTGTTGGTTTTCAGTTGGTTGGTGATCTTCTGGCACTTCGTTTTCGTGGTCTTTTTGGTTTTCCTCGACGTTAAGATCGTTAGTAGAAAGTTGCTTCAGTTGCATGAAGTAGGGTCGAGGTTTCCTCCATCCTACAGGTTGTGAAACACTCGGAAGTGCTTCTACCTGGACGTGCTCCTCACGACTATCACGACGTTTCTGTAAGGACTGGTTGGTGCCAGCCCACGGCGGGAGCGAAGGCAGAGGAGGAGTGGCACGCTTATCCTGTATGTTCAGGGTTAAGCCATTCGTCCGTAGTGACCCTACCATCGCGTGGCCTGCTAGACTTAAGCCCCCAAGCTGCTGATGCAGTTGACGTAGTGAGCTTCGGCTGTCCATGACGTGTGCGTTAGGCATCTCAAGTGCTGAAGCGCGCTTAGAAACTCACGACAGATCTCGTTCTTCGACGAGTCTAGCGTGGAAATAAAGCGTCGTTTCAACCGCTCACTTGATCTTATTATGGTGGCCGTTCGCTGACCCAACGTCAAAGATCATTTCTAAAGCGTCAAGCGGCAGGCATGGCGTTAATGCAGCATAACAATGCCAAGTTCGACTTGAGTGTTCCGACGAAGAAGGAACTAGAGCCTGAAGATCAAGCGGAAGAGCGCGAAGATAACGACGATGACAAACAGGTACCAATCATTTCGAGCCACACGAATCAACCTGCTGTGGTCTCAGCGCTATCCGAGGAGACAATGGCCTCATTATCCCATATATTTGAGACTTTGTATCTGGAACACCCGCTTCAAGTATCGAAGAAAGCTTCGCGAGAGGAACGTCGCGACCGCGAGTTTATCTCCATGAGTCTCGTGTACGGCGAGATCGCCTTCGAGCCGTTCAAAGTCGTGCTGGATGTGCTGAAACGATGGCACCACGTGTTGAACAAACCTGGAGGTAGTTTCCTGGATATCGGGTCGGGAAGTGGCAAAGCAGTCTTCGCTGCAGCTTTGTTGCACGATTTTGACGCTTGCTACGGCATTGAAGTGCTGGAAGGTCTTCACTGCATTTCCCAAGAGGTTTTGCAACGCTGGGAGAAAATTATCAAGCCGAATTTCGCGCTGTCTATGCAGAAGAAGCGAACGAGGATTTCGTTCACTCAAGGAGACGCACTCGCTGTGGACTGGCCGGCCAATGTGGATCTGGTTTTCCTCAACTCGACGTGCTTTGGCGAACGGTTAATGTACGCGTTCGCGAGGAAGCTCGCACTAAGTTGCAAGCCCGGAGCGATTGTCATCACGGCAACACACAAATTGCCAGATACGCAAAACTTCTCAGTTTTGAGGCAACTGACTGTCACCCAGGAAGCTTGGGGTGACGCCACTTGGTATTTGCATCGGAAGAAATGATATACTTCCTCCAAATGATATACTTCAAGTAAATTGAAAGAATGCATACGACTGTTTATAGGTCCCAAACTTTAGTAACGGGGTACAGTAGCTGTGTCGGGTTGCTCCTTCCCCCTGCACAAATTCTGCTGGAAGCGATAGCTCCGTCCATCAGAACCGTTTGTGACTTTCTACTTATGAAAGCGCCATCGCGGTTGTTCTGCAGATGCAGGAATAAAATGAAAATGGTCTATTTGCGAGGAAATTCGAAATTCAGAAGAAAACTATTTCTAATTACGCCACCGAACCGCCAACGGACTTCTATATCGAAGCGTGGTTGACGAAGTGGCTTAATGTGCTCAAGCAAACATCACGGATCGACGAAAGCCAAGACACAGTGCTCTATTCTCATTCAAGCAGCATTCCATTTAACAGAGCTTTGGCCAATACAAAAACATGTTGTTATCATTCTTTCTGGAATTACGACATTCGTCAATTTTTTTATTCTGATTTTGGAAATGCTGCCAGTTCTCGAAGAATTTGAACTTGTCGTTAGATTCAATCAAATATGTCCAACCGCCACAGCACCACTCTCGAGAGGTTCGAACCAATTGAGCGATAAATTGCTGACATGGGAGCTGCTAAAAATGGCCGGTTTAGATCAACAGCCCAGAAGTGGCAAAAAATAAAGCTGCAAACATTTGCTAACAGGGGTCTAATATACGGCTTTGAACAAACTCGCCGACGCCCGTTGTCCCGTATCTACGTGGCTCATACTGTGCTGTAGTGGCGACTTAATTGTTGTTTTGTATGCGTCCACAGGTGGGGCATTTCAATGACTCGTTGAGTTTCGGCACGATGCACTCGTCGTGGAATTGGTGGCCGCAACTCAGCGTCGTCAAGTAGTACGTCGCAGCTCGTCGTCGACTGGCACTTCGTCGAGAGCCACTGAAGCTATTGGCACTCTTCTGGTTCCCCAGCCATGGAGGAGTGAAGAAGCCACTGTTCGATCCCGTGCTGTTGATGGATCTGTTACTGTCGTTATCTGAAAGCGACAAACTCGAGCCTGTAAGACCCGACGAACTGCCGTTGCCATTGGCGACACCACACAACAGGGAGCCGCAAATCCCACAGTCGCCAGAATTCAGATCGTTCACAATGTCGTCGTCCGCCATGGACCCACGGATCGAATTGGTGAGCGACGACTGTCTGCTGAACTGTCGCTCGGATTCTCGATGAAGCAGCTGCAACTTGTGGGGCGACTCGGGCGACTCCCAGTGGGAGCTGTAGCCTTCACTCCTCCTCATCGTGTCTTGTATATCCGACTTAATGGGGTTCTCTAGTCCGTATTGCTGCAATGCATCGCCGTAAATGAACTCGACCAGTTCGTCTGCGAACACTGTCATAACCACGGAGCAACAGAAATTCTTATGGTTTGTTAGGAACCCGTTCAGTGCCGCGAAGAACCTCTCGAGAGTTTGTTTGCGCTGCTCGACCACGCGAGAGCTAGAGAAGGTGAAGACGATCTTCTTGGGGAAATAACTCTTTAGAAATCCATACAGCCATGGACAATCGGCGTCGCAGAAATGGCCGTGCTGGAGTTTCTTGAGCAGTCGCTGTTGCAACTTGCGGTATTCGTCGAAGGACCTTGCCAGACGCCAGGCCACGTTGAGCTCCTGATGCCGCACCGTCATGACGTATCGCACGTCGGTATGTTTCTTTGTCACTGACATTTCGAGGGCCACTTGTTCCAGGTATTTAATGGCCGGTGGAACTTGTGCGTCCTCCATTTCATTCTCCATGCCGTTGCTCTTGCGGCCGCTCAAACGGAGGCTGCGGCCACTGCCACTGGGTCGGCTACTGGCTCCGATCATCGCTCCTTCAGTCAGAGAGCGTTTACGGGCGCTGGTACTGACGCGACGACGCTGACGATGGGCCAGTGCCATTGACAATTCCGGCGAGTACATCATGGGCGTGTGAGGGCGTTGATGACCACTCCAAAGCGAGGCGTAATCTGCGTGACGGACGCAATGCGATGGGTCCACTCGCTGTAGCCGTTATGTTAGGCACGTGCTACAGCGAGGCTGGCAACTTTGTCTTGAACTCTCGCTCGCCGTGGCGTCCGCGGTCCTGTGAACGAAAACTGAGCGGCTGGTTTTCTGTGAGTCTGACACTGGAGGGATTGCGCAGGGAAGCATTTGGCGATGGGGGTATTGCAGCTGCGCTTTTGGCAACACGATGATATCGGAAAGGGTATGTATTGCTGCAGGAATTGAAAATCTTTTTGTAAGGAAAAGCTGTTCAAGTTAGGATGGCACGAGTTTGTAATTATTGGTTATAGGAGGTGTATGCGGGTTTTGGATCCCGGTACTGTGGTAATAAGAGAAAACATACGGCAAGCTCGTCGGTTCGTGTAGATAAGAGAGAGGAATGTATAATCGATTAAAGGTCTGCAGCACAAAAAATGAATTCCAACTCGAGCAGGGTTGGCAACGGCGGGTTTTCGAATTTGTCCCCAGTCCCCAATTTTCGGCTACCAAAGTGGGAATTACTGGACCAACCGGGCCGTGGTGGGCTTTCACAGGAAATCAGTATTCACCGATTCGGTACCGATAACCTGCTTTCTTTAATCAAGATAAACCATCTCTACTTCGCAGCATCTATGCGAGGTACCAGTACAAAAAAGTTCAATTCCCACTCAATTCCCACTTAATATTCAGCAGGTCCCAGTGGGATTCCCTGGGAAAATGGACAAAACCCTGGGAATATGCCATCCCTGACCGTAGCCCCCAACCAGCGCTGGGATGGATGTAAAGGCAACCACAACAGGAATTAGAAACTTTAGTTTTTGGAGCTATCCGAGGTTATAAGGTTACAAAACGTTGGTCCAAAAATAGACTCTTTGGTGCCCTCATAACTCCACTGGAGTTAAGTATTGGAGCTTCTCAATAATATCCACACGGAAATCTATTTTTTTTGCTAATCCGGATTTTGCTTAGATATTCCTTACTCCAACTCCAGAAGCTACAGCTCTCTATTAAAGATGCTTCGTAACGCGATTCCGTTTCCATTCAGACGGCAAAATACATACAAGAGGTCTTGTCAGCGCCGATTAGGGTTGTCTGCAACGGAATGGCGTCTGAGAGTCACAGGAATGGCAAACTCACAGAAATCAAACTGCCTCTCAGATTCGATTGTTTTCACTGGCTGTAATGCGGGTCGACAAAGAAATTTTGCTCTGGCACATGGTGAAGAAGGTGTCGTCCAAGCGGAAGAAGCTGCTGTATCTCGTGCTGCTTCAGAATGGAGAGATAGAGCGCCCTCTCATCCCCGACATTGTGTTCTCATTGGCTGCTTTTACCGACGCTAAGTGTGAGCTGGAATTCCGTTTTGACATCGTAGGGCTGCAGCGCCGCTGCCGCGCGCCCGACGTGATCATAACGGCTCACACGGACCGTGCTGTGGCTATAGAAGCACTATGCATCATGCTACGACGTCTGGCGTATCCGCTACGTTTATACGAGCACCTTCTACGCTTTGGACGATCCCGTGCAGCTCTTTCGCGTATATTTCTTCACATGGTTGATCATGTTCACGACAAGTTTGCCGAGAAGATTTATTTTGCTCGCAATTTAGTGGAGAAACGAATGGAGCTTTTTTGCACTACTATCCAAGATAAAGGAGCACCTGTCGACTCCATTTTAGGCTTTCCCGATGGAACTAAGCTACGTGTCTGCCGCCCGTGTCCTCGTCCAGGAACTCCTGGTGAGAACCTACAAAAGTATTGCTACAGTGGGCACAAACGCTGCCATTGCCTCAGCTAACAGGCAGTCACTGCACCCGACGGCATGTGCATCCACATTTGGCGGCCGATGGAGGGGAGACGGCATGACAGTGCCATGCTGCGCGAGAACAGATTGATAAACTGCTTTGAGGAGCTTGATGAACTTTTTGGCGGTCGTTTTCTTTACGGCGACCCCGCGTATGGTGGAAGTTCATTTTAAGTGGATACAAGGAAATGTAAGCAATCCTTTTGAGCGTGCTTTCAACAAGCAAATGAGCAGTGTCAGAGAATCCGTCAAGTGAATTTTAAGTGTCTGAAGACGCTGTGGGCTTTTGTCGCGTATGCACCCCAGCAAAAAAATGGTTTCTCGCCTATCGGCAAGTTTGTGAAGGTGGCCGTGCTGCTCGCTAATTGGCACAACTACAACTCAGGTGGTAACCAAGTAAGTAGTTACTTTGGGCTGCAACCGCCAACGCTAGACGAGTATCTTGGTTAGAAATCGTAGCTCTGCATCATACTGTACTTCCACCACTCGATTTGTTCTACATGGCTAGCTTCAGCATCATTGCATACTTCTCGTTTTCTAGTTTTGCCAGCTCCAGCTGATGAGTCCGAGCTGCTTCTCGCTCGGTACGATCTTCTTCTCTATCCTTGTGTCTGTCCTCATGCTCCTGCTCTTGTTCTCGACGGCGCTCCTCAAGTTTCTCTCGGCGCTCGGCCGCCTTCTCTTCACGCTCCAACTCGTTGTCCTCACAAATCAAGTCGTACACAGTGTACTTAAGCTTTTTTTTCGCTGCACGACTGCCGTCTTTACCACCCGTGCGTGTGCGCATGCGCTCCACTGCTTCGCCCGCACGCTCTTGGCAATGGTCTCCTCTGCTAAAAATTTCTCTCTTTTAGATTCAGCCTTGCTTGCATCATCCCTAGCCATTTCGTCGACTAGAGGCAACAGCGCCTCATCAAGTAGTGGTTTGCGCTCTTTATATTCTTCTGAAGCACCGGACAAAGATGTAGTTTGTTGTCCCAGTGACGATGAGCTTGGATTAAGGAGGTGAAATGGGCCTGAGCAGCCTTGCCCTTCAGCTCAGTCTTTGCAAACCCGTCTACCTTTCTGACATTCACCGTCAACGCTTCCCATGCATCCATGAGAGTACCTCTCCCCGAACAAACGGTGTGTCTGCAACTACCTGGCGAAGCAGGATGATGTCATCAGAGAAGCTGAACTTCTTGCGCTTGGGCTTTGTAGCCGGCACTGGTGTCACGGTCTCTGTAGAGATTTCAGGGGAGGTGGCATGTAACACTACGGAATCAACTTCAGCCAAGGCCCCCTCTTCCGCTTGCCCTTGCATCACCTCTGGTCTTCCTCGGCGCGGAAAGTAAAATGCCAAACAAAAACGTTAGTGGACGAAAGCGTTTTCACTCCAACATTTGATCCGATGAGGCACCATCTGATTGTTAATGGACTAGGCTGCGAAATTGAAACAATCCTATTCCACTCAGCTCCCACGTGAGCTGCACCGCATCTGAATGGAACAGAAATTTTCGGTTTGCGAAACCTCTCTATTATCTCAAACTAGTACTTACTAATCATTGGATTTAGAGCGGCCCAAAAATAATCTTTAACAGGCTCCATATAGTATAAAAGGGTCAAAACCTTTCTTTATTTAAGTGTGGCAAGTGATGTCAACACTTCTGGGTTCTGCGCCTCCATAGCAGCTAGCTGTAAGGCCATTACCTCTTCATTACGTTTCGTTTTGACTTTGCGGCATTGTGGAGGCCTCGACTCGAGGATACGTCCTCTTCGCACAGGGTACCCAAAGCAGTATCATGATTCAGCAGTCACAATACAATACTAACTTTCGATGATGTCATGGAACTCGGTACAGTATTCTGCGTGAATAGCGAACGCCTGATATATATACCAGTCTGTAGTGTATAAAACGACATTGCTCAAAGCAGTTTCGAGCGAAAAACAGCCTGTATTGATATAAGCTAACAAAGCAGGTAATTGATGCTCGCTGTGTTACATGTAGTTAAACCCGAATGTTGTCAACATTATTAAATGATTGTCGCGCTCACCTTCGACCACGCACCCTCGCACCACATCAATGCAGTAAGTAAATCCACTTTATAGGGCTCTGCGTGTCCTTCTCCTGAGCGATCTAATGCATGTATCATTTTTTTTGATAATAGAGTAGCCTTCTCCACTGGTTGCTTCAGTAGTGTAGCAAACGACTTGAAAAAACCACACATGGTGGCTTTGCCGGGAGTGGTTGGGAGACAGAACTCAGTTACGGCCTATTCAGCGATTGCCTTGTAGGACATAGTAGTAGGAGAGAGTGCTTGTTTCTTGATAATGGTCACCTTCTTGGCTCAGGTAAGGCGTAGCCGCTTCGTAGGATTGCGGGGCATGGCGGATTTGGTAGCTTAGCAACGGCGGGGTAAGTTTAAATGTGAAGGTCCGTTAAACTACATATGCATACATGTGCAAGACGAAAAAGATCGCCAAAAGCGCGCGCCAATTTCAAATGTTGAAATGTATTGGATTTTTTGCTTAGTACCTCCGGTGGATTCAATCTTAGCTCAATACCTTTGCACATCTCCTTCTTGTCGTGCGGATAGGGTGATATTATTCTTTGTGGTAGCTTATACGCTCATGACCCGTTCGCTATTCACGCAGAATACTGTAGTCCTCTCACTGATCAGGAAATAAAGGCTGACATTCCTCCTCAAGGAAGGGTATTTTATTTACGGAAATAACCTACATTTCGGCATATTCTTTGCATATTATGAACAGTTAGCGTATCGATCTCTACCAATAGCTAAGGACTGGCTGAACAAATCTTAGCAACCTGACCTTTTGGTTCTCCTTACTTCTCGATGTGCCCCCTTGAAGCATCTTCCAATCCCTCCCAGCTCGAGTTTTTTCCATCACAAAGTTCTCAAACAAAGAGCTCTAAGCCCTGCTCTTGATTGAGCTCCCGCCTAGTCAAGGACCTATGCTGAGGTGTAGAAAAGCGGTAGCGGCTACACGAACCAAATGCACCACCTCATAGAGCGCCACCTGGACTGTCATGAGCTCGCTGTAGATGCATTTTGTAAGGTATCCACTCTAATTAAGCGTTGTCGGACCGTGATGCTGTCCGACGGATTGATTGATGTGTGATCGACCAGATTCTGTGAACGTCCTCTTGTCAGAAAGATCGCCAAGATGGAGTCGATTTTGGCTGCAGCTCTGCAGAAGTATATCGATCTGTGATAAGTTATGGCTGGTAGACGACCCGTGGGGGTCAGTTTATATCGCCATTTCGTTGCTCAACCGGCAGAACAAAGCCCCAGCTACGACGAGAGCAGTCAAGGCCTCAGAAGATGTTTTGTACTTCTTGCGTTCCGCTCACCGAGAGATAAGGAGGACATGGGAGCTCAAAGCTTGTTTGACCTCATCGCGAACACCTTCGCCACTTTCAATAGGCATGGGACACTGGACGATTTCTGATTGGAGACAGTTTCTCTGTCAACCAGGCGTTCGGCCGAAAATTGAGAGCTCTTCCTATTATTAGCGCGCTAGTTACCGACTTTTGCTTGATGTCCACGACGTTTGGCCAACGCAGATACCTTATTGGCTAAGACTGCGATATGATGGATCATCTCAGTAGCATCAGCTTAATGATCAAGTGCTGACCAGCCTTCATAACCCCTCAGGCTCGCGCAATGTGACTCGTTGGTCAAGCGATTAGTGTAATGAGCGCTACGACAAGGGGCGACAACCCTTACGGGGCATGGCCCATATCATTATTCCCTAGCATGACATTGGACGCGTTTGCTGTAAGAGTAGGAATCAAGTCGAGCGCAAGAGTTGCTCGAGATGCTCTTCATCTTTCGAAAAGCTATCCGCAGGGCAACTTTGACGCTCTTCGAAGTACAACCCTCGTGTTGACGGGGTAGCGAGTTAGTGTCCTGTTATGAAGGGGATACTGATACCGGACGCAGCAGTGTGAGCTGTCCCGCACTGGTCTGGATAACAGAGGTAATGGCCGAGGCGCGCTTCATAGCCCGCGAGCAGGAAGCTCGCGATGGCTTCAAGTGGGATGACGCGTTTCTTTCTGGGACCAGCTTAGCAAAAGGCGACACCGGCACACACGAAGAATATGCCAGTAATACGGGTGCTTTCTACATCAAATGAGTGATAAACGTATTTCTATTACGCGAATATGTACACCGTTATGCGCAACAGCATGGCGTGAATGCACTCGAAGTGTAGCCGTTCCTTGCTTACAATCATTATTCGTGGGATGTTAGTAGTGCAGGCGCAAAATGGGTAGCTATATCATCATTTTTTTTAAATTTTTAATCGAAGATGTTTTGGTAAGGCTAGTACATGCACAATTTCAAATTGACAAGCCTGATGTATAGGGACCGGTTGTTTACATATTCGACTGAAACCAGTAAAAGTAAAATCTAACCCTGAACTCCCTGATACTACAGGCGCAACCGACAGATTCAAAAATCGATGCAGGGTCGAGTCAAAGCAAAACGAAAATGACGACTAAGCCAACATAAATGCATTTCATGTTGGAGAAGGTCTACTACGCCGATGTCAATGGTAGCACTGACGATGGTCCGCCCCACGAGGGAATAGTTTCGTAACAAACAGACCTTTGCCAATGTATGGCTTACAATTAGCTAGTACGGATTAGCTTCTTGGCGTGCAATCGCTGAAGCAGCAGGCAACACTGTGAGCGTTAGCCTGTGACCACAACGCTTTGATGTTATTCATGTATCTCGACCATTGATCGTCGAAATGTATGTGCATACAGAAAGCATTGTCAGCCAAAAAAAGATTGTGCTTGCTTCTTTATGCTAATGGACTGAATTATCTCCCGTTTAGCACCACCTTAACAAGGTTGTTATATAAGATGGGCAAAGCAATGGACATACACTATCCATGGATGACGAAGAGCTAGAATACGCCGCGCGCGGCCGCATTGACCGGCATTATCGGTCACAATTGCTCCGATATTCCACTCATTCTTTGTCTCGATCTCGTGCATCACTTTTTCCATTTGATCGGCAACTGCGACAGTCGTGGCTGGGCCCCGTTACGACAGCTCCAAAACGTTCAAACATACATCCAAGCAAATGCAACTTAGCCACATTCATCCACACATCCGATAAATAAAATCAATCGACCACCACTGAATGTCAATCGGTTGTTGAGTGCCTGAGCTTGAGATTCTTTCTCGACTTTGCTATACTAATCAGAATTCGCCCCATCGCTTTTCACGCTTCGGAAGTACCCTTGCACACGCCCTGTAAAAAAGCCTGCGGGCTAATTGTTTCTCGACAAAACGATCCAATAAGCAATTATCTGCCTGAAACTGGATGAACAACCGCTCAAACTCATCGTGATCTTCCTTACTGAACACTGGGCTAAATTATTGACAAATGCATCGATTTGGCTCAACTCGTTGAGGAGACGTCCTCCATAGAGGACCTAGATATATACCTTGATACTACGGAGCTTGTAGATGGATTTACTCCGCTCAGTTGCAAGAAGTGATATAGAGTCCTTGGCTGAACTGGTTGGGGCGAGACTTGGCCACGCGCTGTTGCCTCTTTGTTGAAATGGCACCTTTTAAGATGGCTGGTATAGCTGGTGTCACGCCCCACAATGACCTTAAGCTCCGGTGGGTTTTCATCTCTAGTGGTGTCGCTGTAAGCAGCTAGGCAGTGACACACAACCAGCGGTCGGCCGCCTTTATTAGGCAGCCCCATGTCAGCGAACAGCTTTCTCTCGTAACCTTGGTGCACCCCATGCTGCCAGGACTGAGCGAGAACTTCCCGATCGTGAGATCGGCAGATCAGGTATGATAGCTTAAAATTATGCAAATAAAGTCAATATATAATAATGTGGAGCATTACGCTTTAAAATAAAATATTACTGTACAAAGAACAAGTAAGCTTTCGCTTATTATAATATTGTATTAAATATTTATATATATAGTGGGCGTGATGGCGACCAAGCTCCGCGACCGTACTCCACAGCGACGCCGCCTGGCTCTCGTGTATCTGTCAACAACACCAACGAACCCTTTCTAAAACCGACAAACTGTCGGCACGAACAAAGTTGATCGTCGCGCCCGAATCCAGCAGCGCACAGAGAAGCCGCGTCGCTTCTTCAACATGGAGACCGAGCACTATCAATCTCGAGTCACTGCAGGAGGTGGTGGCAAACAGCTGTGATGGAGGCACAGAGCTAGTAGGGCCAAAAAAACAATTCCTTGCTCAACCAGAAGGGCGATTCGATCCTCACGTAGACGTCATTCTCTGAGATTCACTATTGGCTCTGGAGCGCGGCACACTGTCGCGATATGTCCAGGCTGCCCGCAGCGGGACCGTCCGTTGAACGGGAGTCGCCCGAGCGAGGGTATCGAGTGAATGACGCCGCACTACGAAGTCCACCGTAATTACGAATGGAGTCTATCTCCATCGGTTTTGGTTCAGGCGTCGGAGGCTGAGCGGCCTCGACTTTGTGCGACGCCTCCACAATGTAGACTTCGTGTAGCGAAGACCTCTTTCGCGGTAGACATAGTATTTCCCATCAAGTAGAGACTCTGGTGCTCAGCTTTCATGTTGGAAACAAATACGTAGACTTTTGTCGCCATGTCCACTGGCTGCAACGTGATGCACAAAATAAGAATGTCGTGCTCGCTAAATGTACAAGGTCATGGATATGTGTACCTGCCCAGCTTCAAAAAGGCGGACTGTTGGGCACTCTCGTTTTGAGGCAGCCATCGAACGCGAGCCACAGGTCGGCTTTCATCTTCTACATAATCGGGAAGCAGGCGGCGTCGGTAACCAGTTTGCCGAGCACCCAATTCTTGCCTTCCCTGACAGATTTGGCAGAAGAAAGCGAGGGCGCGACTCGGTAGACAGCTGACGATCTTTAGGGCATTGCCGACCGCACCGAATCACAGGTTCAAATGAAGACTATCATCGACCTCACCACGGTGGCTTGAAAGTCGCACTTGACCTTTTCGTTCTTGTTTCTGGTCAACGTGAGAGTCCGACTCGCTGACGAAGGCCAAGCAGATCACGTGCCGTGGACTAGTGGACAACCATAAGTTGCTGTTCTTCCGATCCGACGGTTAACAATGTCTTGATAACTCAATCGACGCCATGCGAGGGAGTTTGGCGTGCTCACGGGAAACACTAGGCAGGCCTGACGTGTCCCTCAGGGACGTGTCACTCGTCTTAATCGTTGGGCGGATTTCAAAGTGCTACCAAGTGTAGCGGGCTAAGACCGCTACCAGCATACACTAGCAAACTGATAAGCAGTAGGCAAATTGAATTTTTAGTAAGAACCGCAAGACGGTGTCGACACTCGGACCCCGTCGTAACCAACAGATCTTATACTGGAATCTGATTTTCCACCGTGGTGACACGGCGGTAGTTGTGTGGCGGAGTCCAGTCATACAGTCCACTCACTCACACAAGCACAAGTACGTAGCAACTGATGAAAGGAGCACGACTAACGGACCCGCAGTGGAATCGCGCTAAAAGCGCAGCGGAAAGGAAGCTATACTTGTATCAGCACATATCTGATGATATAAACTCACGCCTCTGATTGAGGGTATTAGTATGGTCGGTTGAAAAGGGGTGGCGAGCTGGCAGTCGAAGTGGTCATGGAAGTGGATCACTGCATTCGATAAATTGAAATCTATGTTCACAACAATAAATTAAACAAAAGTGTTGATTCCACTAACGCGTACCACATAATGATTTCTTCAGTTTACATTTTGTGATACATTTAGTGAAGTAAATTTAAATCTATTTTATCATAGGATAACGTTAAACGTTAAGAATATATTGCTTGGGACCAAGCGTAATGTATTACATTACGCTGTATTACATTACGCTTGGTCTCAAACAATTTATTCTATATTGCTAAATGTTTTTGCTATTTAATACTTTTTCTGTGTTGCCAGAGTGTCGCCTTCATTAACAACATAGTTCATGTTATTTCCCACCTGTTTGTTTTCTCGGCTTTTTTCACTCCTATATGCTTCATTAACTTACACTGCTCCACGAGGGCCTCATTGAATGCCATTCTTTGGTGATAAATACACCAGCATAGAAACAGCACTGATGTCACCCCAGCATAACTAAATAGTTTTGTGAACTAATGACAAGAGCGTTTCGCTTGTAAATATAGTGTTACTAGCTATTACGTACATGTACTAGTAGTATTAGTAAAACCTTTTTGTGAGTATTTGCGGTGGCATGCATATTTTGTAACTTTAGAGAAACAACTACAGTTCTGTAGCTAGCAATAAAAAAATCTAAAACCTTTTAATGTATCATACGCGAGCTGTTCCTATCCTGCATTGCTTGTACAGTGGGTACAGAAAGTCTACGTCCAACGTCTCCTTGAGCACGTTGGCCCACGGCGTTTGGTCCCTGACGGTATTTAGATTGGTTACTATGCATGATATGAATGCCTGACGTGAAGGCTTTCCAACAAACTATCATTTGACCAGATTGACAGAAGCTGGTAGAAGTTGAGCCCACTCAAACAAAAAAGAAGTAAAATTATACTACTGTACTGTAAGCTTAGAGCATGAGCTTCTCTGGCCACGTAAGACAGGAAAGCTTCAAATCTAAATTATTTACAGCACGGGCAATCAGCTAACCGTTACTTGCTCAAACCTCACGTAATGACACATTCAACCAAGTAGGAAGATAAGCCTCCAACACCGAACCAAGCGCAAGCACAAGCAGGTAATTCCAGCATATACAGTACCGGTACTCCACCTATCGTATTATAGCTGGCCGTTCGCCTCAACCGCGACCCCAGACCACGTTCACGACGTTAAGAGAATAGTAGCTACGTCTTCAAGTCGTATCACCCATACCAGATGATCCAGGCTGGACCGTTCGGCGTGACTCACGCAGAGCGCGATCACATACAGAGCAGTGGAAGCCACGATCGACAGAGCAGCCCCTCTACAATGAAGGCCACTGTCGTAAGCACATACATGACAAACATGCCTAGCTCCGTGTCACTACCATCCTGCGTCGGGCGGGTAGATAGCGGATCTGCAGTCACTCTAGTGCTACCACCTGATCTTCATCCTAATTTCTCATCTCTACTCTAAAGTGCGCACATGATCAACCAGCGTTCAGCTCGTCCCTCCACGACGGCTTGGCGGTTGACTTCGTGGCGGATACGACCGACGAGAGGGCTACCGCTTTGTCTTTACTTGCTCACACAGCGGGATCACCTCATTGTTGCCATCTTTGCCTTGCACCGGTAACTTTTCAGCGAGACGGATTTTATCTTTCGCTACCCGATAATAGGGGTTATCACGGTTGGAAAGTAAGCATGTTTGGCCAACCAAATAAATTAAACCTTCACCCGTAGGGCCAAAGCCGTGTAGAAAATGCACTTTATGTGACCTCATCGGCGCACAGGTAGAATGACAGGAAGCCTGCGCGCGGTGCATCTGCAGCGTCTATAGCTCCTAGCTAGACGGAGCTGCTCGATGGTGGCGACAGTGATGATCACTTCACAGCAAGAGCCTCACTCCGATACTTATTGCGTATTTATATTTTAATAATGTTGTATTATTTTAACCAGCAACATCAAACCTTCTGGCACGGTTTTCCACCAATCACAGATAGCCTTCACTGGTATTAACTCTTTCAGTACCAATAATTTGCAACCTTCCACTTTTTCAAGGAAGATTTGAGTTGAAAACAAAAACGGGACGCGAAGATAAAATTTGACCGGCCAATCAAATTAAATCTTCACGTCCCATTTTTTTTCGGATTCTGAGTGTGCCCACAACGCTATGACTATTAAAACAGATGGGGATGTCTGAATTTAATAACATCCCCTCGTAAAATCTGGTGTAAAAAAGGGAGCTAATCCACGTGGATATTCACAGCTCATTTATTATTATTAAAAACTTCGAAGTACTAAATAGTGACTACAATACCGGCGGTATTGTAGTCACTACATGTATTGGATGTCAAAGCTTGGTTATGGATCATGTAGGCAGCATATGGATTTTCCCCATCCAATTGATAGGTCGTACAGTACTTTTATTAGTAGCGCTGGTGCCTGCTACCCGCACTTGAATCAAGTCTCACTTCGCAACTCTCGGTCCAAAAATCGCAGCGTGTGCGTCGATGCACTATCAATGGTTAATACATGTATTAATAGTGCTTGCTTCCTCGACACTGCTAGCAAGCACCGATGGTGCCTCGAAGTCGACGGAATCTGCAGTACTCCCTCCTGCTCGTTCAATCACAACGAACCGGATCTTAGTGCGCAAGAGCGACTCTGACTCGGTCAGCAACGGGGAAGGTGAGGATGCTGAAGAGAGGGGTCCGAGTCCAGGTACCTCAGCCATCGAAACACTGACAAACTCTCTGAAGTCGTCCGTTAGTCAGCAACTCGACGACGCGCTCAAAAAAGGAGAGTCCGCTGACGACGTTTTCAAGCTACTCACGCTTGACAAAGCTGCCGATGATCTACTAGCAAACCCGCGCTTGAACGACTGGATCGGCTACATGAAACTCTATAACAAGGCGAACCCGACAAAGAGAACAACTGTGATCGCTACGCTCACAAGTCATTACAAAGACGATGGGTTGGCGAAAATCATCGAAGCAGCGAAGCAAGTTCGAGCTACTGCGGGTCTTGCGAAGCGGGTGCAGACGGAGCAGATCTACCGTTGGTTGCTTGCCAAAGAGACCCCGGATAGTGTTTTTAAGTTGTTAAAACTGGAGGACACAGCGGAAAGTCTCTTTACCCAGCCTCAAATAGTGCCATGGGCCAAGTTCGTGGACGAGTACAAGAAGGTGAACCCGACCAGTGAGACAACTTTATTCTCATTCCTGAAACCTCTCTATAAGGACGAAGAGGCTTTTGTGCATATGCTTATTGCTGCGAAGAATGTTCCGAGCACGGAGAAGATTGCTATTCGAATTCAAGCCGAGCAGACAGCTCTGTGGCTAAAAACCAAGAAACAACCGTTTGATGTGTTCAATCTGCTGAAGCTTCAGGAGACCAAGCTCCCGCTCCTTGAGAGCCCACTGTTCACTGCTTGGGTAAGGTACACGGACGATTTCAGCCTGATTCACCATAAAACGAAGATGACTCCGATCTCGGTGCTGAAAGAATTCTATGCCGACGATGTCCTGGCAAAGATGATTGTTGCAGCCGATAAGAACCCGAGTTCGTCATTGATCGCGCAACATTTGTTTACTCAGCAAATTAGGAACTGGTACAGAAGCGAGCTTACCCCCAAAAAGGTTTTCGAGCTGCTAAAGCTTGACGACGTCAACACTCCGCTGCTCGAAAACCCACTGTTCGTCTCTTGGGCGAGATTCAACGACTACTACAGAGGGAAGAAGCCGAAAGACGGTGGAGATCTGCTATCGTCGTTGACGAAAATTTACAAAGACGAGCGAAGTCTTACAACGGAATTCGTCCGAGCATGGCACGTTCCAGAAACCAGAAAGCACGCGGAGCAACTACTGTATGCGCAGATAAATCGTTGGGTGTCGACCGAGACAGATTCAGTGAGAGTTTTCTACCTTTTGAGTGTTAGCGGAGCAGGTAAAGATGACGTTCGGAAGCTGCTTTTTAACAAATACCGCAACGCTCTTGCTAAACGGCTTAGAGAAAAGAAGTCGGGCTAGGAATTGGCTCTGAATTGTCAATTACTAAAGCAGAGAACTATAAAACTCCACTGAATGATTATCAATTTACTCAACGTCTTTATGCTTCAGGTTTTTTTATTTCTGGCGGAGCACTTTTAAACGTCGAAGCGGGCATTTGTCACCGTTGACCTCGATTTTGAAACTAAAACTAGAGCTGGAACTTTGTAGTGGTTCTCTTGGAGGAGTGTGTAAGATACAAAAACTCATTTAAAATGACATCATTTAAGGAATACAGGAGAAGCTGATCCTATGTGAAGCTCGTAGACTTAAGCTCGGTATATGGCTGTTGTTTTGTTTAATCACCTGAAGAACCTTGAGTTCTCTTAAACACTAAATCGGAAATGGGAGGGGAGAACAGGGGTCCTTTCTAAGGTTGGGTTTGGGTCAATCATGATTCAGGTTTGACTCGCTTTGGTTGCCCCAAAGTGTGATTCATTTAACGTTAAGTACAGTTTATCCAAGTGAGCATTTTGCCATGTGTATCAAATAAACCGAATGAACAGGTTTGCCTGTCCATGAAAAACATTCGAACTATGAGAATCTGACTATAATTAAACTCCGAAGTTTCAAATTTATACGGTTTATATATAATATCACTGATTCACTAGCACTTGTAGCGGGGAACATGATTCTGTGTTTCTCACATGTATTTAGCCGTTCAATTGGAGATAATAACCCCCCATGTTTCTGGAGGTACTCGCTTTTTGATAAAACCTCAAGTAGCGCGCTTGCCATTTACCTGTAAAAGCTTCAGAAAACAAAACCAGGACAAACTTTAGGCAGTGGGTATGAATTTCCACACATGAAAGGGCTGCAAATATGAGGAAAACTGATGCTATGAGGGGGAGTCGAACATTGCAAAAAACGTGCTCAAGATTACCTTCAGATTACACTCACATTTTTGACAATGACCTGCTCACTTTCAAAGAAAGCCGCCTCCGGAGGTGGCTTACATTTGAAGTGAGCTAGCCCTTTTTATTTCCTAAATAATTCTCCCACCGAGTCGCACCTACCAGACCGGAATGGAAATGGAGGAAGGCGCGTGTATGGCTGTGCCGCTCTGCGCCCGTCTCCGGCCAGCAGTCGGACGCCTCAAGGCGCGTCGTGCAGTACACGTTTATGAGTTAGATGCCGCACAGAAGGCTGCACTCATAACACGGCGACAGTGCACCAGGGCACGGGCCGCTGTAGCCGGTGGCGGCGCAACAGCAGTGTTTGTGCTTTAGAAAATGCTAAATTGTCTTTTCTTAAGTGCGAAATTGAGCCTCTATGTTCGACTCCCCTTTTACTGTTTCTGCTCAGTAATTGTGCTTACAAATTGGACACGTCTCTGCTTATATTTTTTAATCATTTCTTAATGTTCGACTCCCCTATTAGTACATTAGCCTCGCCCTCCTTATATCCTTATACCCTTTGATAGAAAATAAGGTATCATCCCTCTGTGACGCTTCAGTACCGGAATTAACGTGTTTTCTGCAACCGTGTAAAAAGTACCTTTCAAGTCAAAACCGTAAGAACGGCGGAAGGCGTAAAATCTCGCACAAGATACTCCTGTCCATTTGAAACCGTCGCTTTGCTCACAATATTGTAAGCAATAGCGCGCTTTAACTGGGATACTGTTTTGATCCCAAACTGGTTAGTTTTGCTGGTGCTGCAGACTTTTTACGGGCCACTGGTTGCAAAAAAATGATCGGTCGCAAAAATACCGTTAATTCCGGCACATGTTTTAATAATCCCAAGGGATAATAAAATAAGATAGCCTATTGAGATTGGTAGTGGAATAGAAGCAGTCGCTCTTGCGACCTCATGCTCGCACGCTTTGCATTCATGTATACAGTATAAAATGTGAAAGCTCACTCGACTCAACGTAGCAGGACTAGGTAAATCCTTGTTTTCTCAGACCCCAGACCCCAGACCCCGGGCAGGGACGACGAGCCCCTACAGACCCCTTCACTATGGCTTGATTAGAGTGAGAACCAGTTTTATTTTCAGTGAGAATTTTTCGCGATCTGAACCTTCCCGAAGTTACTGTACATCATCAGCCGTATCCATGGCCCTAACCCGTGCTTTGTGTGCGCGAAGCGGGACACCAAATTTTTACCAAAATCGTCTCTATTCTCTCAAAAAAGGAGAAGAAGACCTTTGAGGCTTCATTCATTATCTACCCCCTCCCAGTGCGGCATCGTCTCACACAAGTGCACGGCGAAGCGCAAGATTACACTGCTACTGCTCCTAAAAGCATGCAATAAGTCACTTTGAGCTGGGAATGGCTGCGTTTGAAATGAATGCATCTGCGGCACTACTCCACGAATTGGCTGTCTTAGCCACATTTAAACTCAGAGTAGCAAGAATAGTTAAGTTGCATTGATAGTAAACAACTAATGTGGATTCATAAGATTCACGTTTACTCGCGCGAGTTAAGTTGAGCTGAGGGCCGATTCACATTAACGCTAATGTGAGTATCGGTGAAAGATATCAAGGCCACGTCTAAAATCATGATGACTGTACCTCACTTTCGGTACTGTAGCTTTACGAGGGTACGGAAATCCCGCTTTTTGATATCTACCCAGGATTTGCAGTCTTAATAAATAGCTTGAGTTCAAAAGGGCGATCTTTGAATAAGTTTGGGGGTTCTGTGATTATTGTCTCCCAGAAAAGATTGGAGTACTTTCCACGGTACGGTAAGCTCATGCCACACTGGTGATTTGGTCACTTTCGGCAAGATATAGGTACGCCAGAATAATAAGAGCACATCCCATTACTACATATACGTGCATTTCGAGAAAGGATTCGTGGCGTGCCTTGACATTTTGTATAAGCTTATGTGTACACCAAGTGTGATCCTTGCAGTGGCTATTAGCCGTGCACTACATGTACCTGTTTCAACATGAATACGCTCAACGTAATCATACAGTGTTCACGCGGCATGAATGAACGCCAAAGCCTCGTTTTAGATCAACATACGGATTATTTTTCCCATCTAAAGCAACAATTGTAGTCGTTTGGCGCAAAGCTTGATCGTTTCACTCCACAACACCGTCGAAGCCCGGCGCGGTGCCCTCCCCCATGCACTACCAATGGCTGATTTTACTGGTATCCACCGCGCTCCTGGCGAATACCGACGCTGTGCTGAAGGCGACTGTACTCCCGCTGAAACCCCTGCTCAGACACAATGTCCCAACGAATCGGCTTCTAAGCTCAAGAGCAACGGCCAAAATGCGGAGGAGAGGGGTGTAGGCACTTCCGCCGTCGAAACACTCACCAATTCTTTGAAAGCGCCCGCTAGCCAGCAGCTTGATGCCTGGCTCACAAATGGGAAATCTGCAGACGACGTTTTCAAACTCCTCACCTTGGACAAAGCTGCTGATGGTCTTCTGGCCAATCCGCAATTGAATGATTGGATCAGCTATATGAAACTTTTTAACGAGGCGAATCCAACAAAGAGAACTACAGTGATTGCTACACTCACGAGGCACTTCGGGGACGAAGGCTTAGCGAGAATCATCGAAGCAGCGAAACAGGCTCCAACTACAGCAGCTCTTGCCAAGAGGATGCAGACTGAACAGATCCAACGTTGGCTGGTTGACAAGAAGACCCCAGAGGACGTTTTTACGCTTCTCAAGCTCGACGATGTAGAATTAATACTTTTCGAACAACCTCAAATTGTCACGTGGGCGAAGTACATGGACGACTTTAAAAAGGCGAACCCGACTAGTGAGACGACTTTGCTCTCGTTCCTGAACTCTCGCTACGACGATTCAGATCTAGTGAGCATGCTTATAGCGGCGAAGAATTTCCCACAAACAGAGAAGCTTGCAATCCGAATTCAAGCCGAGATGACGGCCCTTTGGTTGAAAGAAACTGTAGAACCGGCCAACGTTTTTACGATGCTGAAACTTGACGAGATTGGCTACTCGATTTTGGGGAATCCACTATTCGCCGCTTGGGTAAAATACACGGACGATTTCCGCGAGATTCATTACGGAACGAAGCTCACGACGATCTCTGTGCTAAGACAATACTATTCGGACTTCGTCCTGACACTTATGATTCTTATGGCCGTAAGGTCCCCAACTACGTCGGCTGTCTCGAAACAATTGCTTAGAGAGCAGGTGCGGAGCTGGTATTTCGCTCGTTTGGACCCTGCGGAGGTTTTTACCCTGCTAAAGATTGGTGAGGCAAAGACTCCGCTGCTTGAGAACCCACTCTACTATGTTTGGAATAATTTCGCCAGTTATTACAAGAGCCTGAGGCCGAAGGAAGACATGACCCCGATTGCAGTGTTGGGACAGCGCTACAACGAGGATGACCTCTTAACGACTCTTCTAAAGGCATGGGAAGTCCCGCACACGAAAATCATGGCAGAGCAGCTATTGAATGCTCAGCTCGAGCGTTGGCTAAAAGCCCAAACGGACCCAAAGAGTGTCTTCTCTCTGCTGCGCGTGGAAAACACAGCAGAAGATGGCATTAGGAGGTTGCTTTATGAGGATTACCTTAGCGACTTCGAGCGATTGTCCAAAAGAAGAAAAACTTCGCCTAGTAATACACCATGAAACGCGGTGGGTTTCTTCAGATGAGTAGGGGAGACGTACCGGTATCGTGCCCAATTTTGATGCACATACAAAAAATCAGTATAATCTCCACCCCTTTTCAAATTCTCAGGGATCCTCTTTTCGAAATACCCTGTCCGGACATAGCGTAGATGTTAGATTTTCTCCAGGGTTTCAGCGCCATTGGATACTTATGGAAAACCTGATGGTGGAACACTGTTCAAAGAATATCGAAGGTTTTAACTGACGAATTAACGTTTAGACAGCATTATTCGCCCTATAATAGTTAAGCTATACACACGGCATACATGTTCCCGTAATCGATTGCGCTCATAACTAATACTTGAACTGTTGGCATGCGTACAGGCCACGAGTTGGCAGTAAGGAGCTCACTCCAGCAATTTCTACCTTCACAGTGTCCGACATAGGTCATGCGTGTAAATTTCGTGATTCTTGCCATTTTTACGAGCGCCTTGGTGAGTGAATGCAAGGCGACGACATTTAGTGGTACTCAGGTGAAGAATACCGAGAAGCGCTACCTAAGAAGCTTCAACATGGGGGATACAACGATGAAGGGAACAACAGTCGAAGAAGAGCGGGCTGGGAACCTTAGCCCGACAACGATCAAGAGCATATTAGAGGCAGACGACACCGTGGCAGCTCTGCAGAGTCACGGCAACCAAAATGCCTTCTTCGCACAGCTGGTGAAAGATGAAACTACGGCGATAGCCATCGTTGCTAAGCTCTCGGAAAAGGACAAAATTATCAAGAACATGCCAATTCTGGCAGCATTCAACGATGCCAGAACTGCCCAAAAGTACAACCAACAACTGACTGACTGGCTCGACACGAAGACCCTGGACGACATAAAAGTAGAGCTGCGAGCTTTCAATACAAAACCAATGAAGGCCCAATTCGGGGAATGGTACCAGAACGGAAAAACTCCGGCTGAATTTAGTGCTGCGATCGCAAAGATAGGGAATGCAAAGAGACAAAAGGAGTTCGACGCGCTAGAAAAGCTGTACAGAGGGTTCGTACAGGGGAAGACGAACAAGGCGTAAAACCGCAAAAGCGACAGCCAAAGACGCAGCAAGAGGAAAACGTCAAGAGCGACCCCTTTGTCGAGTTTTAGTGCAAATGCAAAGCTGACTCATTTTAACTTGTGCGAAATCCATTCTTTTTTTAAGTACACCAACTCGCTCTGAATGTCATTTTCCTTTTAATGTGTTTGCTGTCAAGAATGGCAATACGGAATGTGCGTGTAGAAGACGCCCATTGCTTGCATCCCAAAGTGATATTAAAGCTATAGACGTTCCCCTTTGGAATGGTATCCCATACGAGAGGCAATCAAAATAGTGATTGCCTATTAATACCGGAACAACAGTGGTAGTATAGGAGGTTGGAGTGGCAGCTTTCAACCTACAGGTCAAATTACTATCTTAACTAAAAAAAATGTTCGTTTGGTGAGTGATCATCAGACCTACGGATAGTAATATAAAAGATCACATCACTACAAAGAGGATTTCAACCCTGGTGCCAAGCTATCTGCCAAGTGGGTTGTTAGCCCCTTGGTTCCCATGATTCATACCTCTGAACCGCTAAGAGAAAGTCGCTACGTACGACGAGCATGTTAGCAAGATGTTTGTAAAGTCGTAGGCTTTCCACATGAGGCTAGGTATAGTTTTTTTACACACGTGAAATATAGGCTTAGTCGTATGCTTTACAGCTTCGCTTAGTCCTGTGAAATTGAAAGTCGTAACAAACTCTCTCCACGCAGCTCGTCGTCCACCTCACACTCTTCTTCACGAAGCAGCTCACGACGTGTTTTCTTGCGCACACCTACCTTCTTTCCAGGGCGCGTGATGACAACGCGCTTGCCCAGGGTAGGTGGGGTGGTGAGTCCACACTCAAAGCCGTCGTGCAATATCTGGAAGCAGGTCTTCATCGTACCTCTGTACACACGTCTTGCCTTTGGGCACAGGTAGCACTTGGCGTCGTCTATAGAGCAGTTCTCACAGTAGAATGTCGTCTGAAACGACTTCTTGCGGTCGCCTCGGAGCAAAGAGCACACTTTGCAAGCTCGCTGGCGCCGTTTCTGAGCTCCAGCGACTGTAACCCAGTCGTCGAACTGAATTAGGGAGTGGCGACGCGTTTACGTTTGCGCTTCTTGCCGCCTGATGAAGGTGTAACCGCCACTCCTGCAAGATCCTGTTCCTTCAGCTGCAGCATCTGGCTGTGGAGCACAGCGTACCATTTCCCACGATCCATCGTCGGTGTGCTCGCCAATTTACAAGCCGCTTTGTGTGAGATGTAGGAAATCACAATTACTAGATCAATGAGACAGACCTATGAATAGGCTCTTGTAAAAGAAACGAAATCAAAGTCTGGATCGAG
This sequence comes from Phytophthora betacei, assembly GCA_011320135.1. Taxonomy (NCBI): domain Eukaryota; phylum Oomycota; class Peronosporomycetes; order Peronosporales; family Peronosporaceae; genus Phytophthora; species Phytophthora betacei. The sequence continues at coordinate 1,941,587 of JAANHX010000241.1, forward strand.
AAGGTTTAAAGGCGGAGTTGGTCATGTACATCCACTCCACCCATCCATACCTGGTAATTGCTGACCACCTTCGGGCATGCCACGGTCGCACTAGTCTACATCGTATCACACGGAATATTATGAGATGGAGTTCAAGCCTCGAAATGTCGGAGCGCTATAATCGCATCCGCCCCCAAATCAATACTGTGGACGCGGTAGAAGACTTTATACCAACGTGTTCTGCGCACCGACAGCTGCTTGCTCTCCTCGAGCACATGAAGAAGTTCCAGAGTGTGACGAAGAAACGGCAGCGTGACGGCATCGAATTGGCTGACGTTCGGCTTTCGTTCGACTCTGTGGTGCGTGAGTACCCATCTATGCGTGATCAGCTTAAATCAAATGCTAAGGCTGTCCACTCCCCCATCTTCTAGGCAGCGGCTGTCAAGGTGATAAACGGAGGTGCTTTTTCAGCTGCAGAAGCCGCAGTGGCCAAACAATTCGAGATCTTAAGCAGTTGTAGCAAGATGAAGACATGCAAGGAAGATTACGCGACGCATATTCTTTGTGCTGGTCCAAACAAGCGCGCTAAGCACGGAGGCGACGGTGGTGATATCACCTACAGCGAGCCGTTGAAGCAGCTACCTCAAACATCGAATGCATGGGAGCTGGTGCTTACACCTCAGTGGACATGCATGCTACCTGCTAGTTCTGAGACGATTTTGTTTTTGCGTGCAAACAGGGATTTATAGAATATGACGACGCTAGCCTTAGTTGGAAGTGAAGCAGAGGTGTAAGCAATATTGCAATACATACGGCAATTTTTTGGATTGATAATTGTGGAACTTCCCATTTTATTATTGCGCTGACCCCCGTCAATCCCGTATAATACTGTATTGGAGAGCCCCTGATATAGGCCAGTGTAAAGGCATCTGCTTATATGCCATACAATGACTAGTTCCGCCTTCGTAGCGCTATCCGATGCTCCTTTTGAGCTTACAGCTTCCGCAAACGTCACGAGTTTGAAATATGGACGAGCTTGCAGCTCTCCCTTCATTGCATAGTTGCTCAGTCTGGCACGATGAGGTCCAATTGTACGCCTATATATGCTAAAATCACTTTCAACAGTATGTGCACCAGGTGAAAGCCTAGCAAGCCCGACCACAAACTGAGACAGCAACTCAAAATAGGAGGATTTGTTTCGCTTTTGTTTCTTCTTGCTTCAAATATGGAATGTTAGGGCTCGTCATCGGGTTTTGTTTACCAAAACGTCAAGAAAACCCCCTGCAAATTTCTTCAACACTTTTAGATCTGATTTGGTGGGGATGGACGAGCACCAAGCTCCAAGTGGTATTTTGGAAGTCACTAGTGACGTGTTACGTTGTTTAAGCCAAAACTGCATTGACGCAAGAAGTACCTTGTTGGGCAATGACAGATGTTGTCGAGCTTGCCTTAAAAATGGTGGGTCGTTATTCAGTGTTTCATTGAGCTTTTGAAGCAAAGTAGAGAGTCTGTTGGTGGTGAGTACTTGCTACTAAGCTACAAAACTGATGAGTGCGTGTGCTTCCAACTCTCAAAGCTTAGGTTCTGTAAGAAACGTCCGATTTAAATAACAATATTAAGATGGACAAAACTAGTAGCGCCGAGGCCAGTTGCGGCGAATTACCTTCTTCTTAGCCGCGCAATCAATCCTAACCAACGTGAACCACGTGAATAATTGACATTCCAGTCAGTGTTGGCAAAAACGTAGTGAATCGGCCCGAAGGGAAAAGTCCGACCCGTCCGTTTGACCTTTATTATTGACAAAAGGATTATTGCCTTGATTCGGCCAGCTGTTTTGTCAAGCGTTTTATTATAAAACGCTACTGTATAAAAATAAACAAGTAATTTGCTACGATAATTTTCATTGCAAGGTTCAAGGCGAAGATGTTGATCAAGCCCCCAGAGTAGCTCGGACTTGAAGGACTACATCACACCGAACGACGAGGACAGAAATCAGCACCAGCGCGACCACCTGCGCAAGGAATTGAGTAAAAACGACCGAAGTGGTGGAGGGCTCGTTGATGTTTACACGCTCGATGTTACCCAACTTAAACTTTTGGCACCGACTCATTTATTAACCGTGAATCTGCTGGATGATCTGGGTGGGAGAGGGCGATGTCATCAGCGGTAGATGGAGAATTAACTAGGCCTCACATTTGTGTTGACCTGCTAGCACTCTCGCGACCGAACAGCGTGGTCAATGACGACGGCACGCGCATATCAGTGGAAAATCTAGCACCTCCGTCTTGTAATGAAGGAAAGTGGCAACGCTAGGTTCTTGTAAGTGATGGACGGCACGACGTTCTTGTCAGCAGCCTATTGTAAATATGATGCAAGTGCTACTGTGGCACTACCACATCATACTGAAGCACACGAAGCTTGCAGTGAATGTAATACTGCAAAAAGCACTATATTACTGGTGTCAATAAAGCACTTGATGTACTAAGACGTGCGGCATTCCCAGCCAACCTCCATTTGCTACTCCAACTGTGTGCGCACCAGTAATATGCCGTCCAGGACATGATGAGACCAAGACAGATCATGTGACTTCGATCCCGGCTTCAGTAGCACGGATACGGGCAGGGTATTGATTGATCAACGCGTATTGAAGAGTACCAATAGAGCGGTGGGTCTACACAATTCACTCATATTTTTTGCTCGAATAACACACTTCTACAATTTCAAACCTCACGCAGATGGTCCACACCCATTTTCCACACCTACTCGATGGCCAGCAGATCCATAGCCATGACTGTTTTGCGGTCATGAAGCTGACGCGTGGTGGTTGGTCCCAGAAATTTCTGGCTTTTTGAGAAGCCTTTTGACAAATACGATACCATGCAAAGGGGATGCAGTTAATACTTTCCTAACCCCACATGAATGTTCAAGAAGTTATCTATCAGCTCATTGATGTCCAAATAGACCTTGCAAAGCGGCCTTCTGAGCTCGAAAATCTTCTCACTTATGTTCATTCGGGAAAGAGGATCTTTCTCACTTGGAACTTGAGATTAACAACAGCCGGAAAATCCTTGAACTCGTTGTCCTCCTCTCTTTCGTGCTCACAGTAAGGACGCGACAAACGGGAATCACAGGCCACATATTCCGCGTCAGTTTAAAATCCTTGAACTCGTTGTCCTCCTCTCTTTCGTGCTCACAGTAAGAACGCGACAAACGGGAATCACAGGCCACATATTCCGCGTCAGTTATTTCCGCTAGATATTCCACCCACAGTGACAGAGTGCTTACATCGCTAACACCATCGCCTGGGTCTTTTCCATCGCTGTCTTCGTCTGCATTGGTATGTGAATGATGATTGCGTACTTGTGGCTAAAAATTAATTTATGTAGTGCGGTCCTCACGAAGAATTTCGCCTTCCACGGGAGAAATTATTAGCGTGTTCTTGGGGTTTCGTAAGGCGTTTTACAAGGACCATTGACGAGCACGTTTTGCAATTAGGTGATCAAGCGCCTTGCTCGCTTTCCTGCGATTGCGTAGCGCTGTATGAATAAGCCTGAGCTCGACAAAAAGGCGCTCACAGGTTACTGTGCTAAGCGGGATGGACAACACTGTAATTACAAGTTTGTTTTAGGCAGCATGCTGTTTTTTTCTGCTTAATAAACTGTCAATACTCCAACGGCGAGCCTTCAAGCTCGCTTGCCCTGGTTTCGGTGAATGTGGCTTCCATCCAATTGAACATATCCGCTCGAATAACCTCAATGTCTTCTGTAGCAAAAAGGCTTCGATAGTAATTTACACCAAATTTAGAAGGCCGTCCGATGCGTGAAATATCTGTAGTTGGTAATGCTGGCGCGTAATGAGAGCATACCGGATGCAGGGCATAGCCCAGCATAAACGGCGGCTACTCGTACCGCGATCATCGATGCTCAACACACTTCACAAAGCCCATCACAAATAGTTGTACTATCCCGAAATCCGAGGTGAATGGCACGGTTGGATATCACAACATCTCCAGCCGTCTTTTCATTACGCTGTAAAATGTATGATACGCGCGAAATTGGCGCCACAACAGCTTCGGCAATTCACCTTTCCACCCAGAAGTCGGTTTCACCCAAAACGGCAACTCTTGATGGGAAATCGCCGTCCTTCCCGTACTGTTGATGGATCATTGTTAAAGCGGACCTTACACGAAGCAGTGAGGCAAAGTAGTCCTGCATAGATTTTCACCTAGATGCACAGAGTGATCATAGACTAAATCCGCTACCGTAAAACTTCACCATAAGCTGTCGTGCGCGCTTTAGCTACTTTGATGACAATTGGTTTATACAGTTGACAGCTTGCGCAGCCTTTCAAGCAACCTCCCGAAATGTTGCTTGTAAAAAGGACTTGACGAGGCTATTGATATCGTGTGCGAAACAAAATAGAAACTGTAGTCGCCGCCATAAAAGCACCAAAATTCGCCATGTGTGATTTCACCGTCCATCCTACAGAAATACCTTGTTTTAAGACTTTCTCGAGGTACTCTGGTATTGCTAGTCCTTCATGACGATCACCAACCGTAGACATCGGTTCATGAAATAGGGTCAACTGGACTCTGAGAGTGTGCTTCTTTGAAAATTTTATTCAAACGTCTCATGGCAGGTTGATCCGACCACCTGTTTCTGCCTGGATACTTCTGAGAGCATCCGTCCACTTCGTTTTAAAGCGCTGGGCATGTTCTTTTACAAGCCGACCGCCCACGATACTGCATGATAGGATGATCGCAGTCACATCGGAACAGTTTAGCTCTAGGAATCGCAAGACTGGTTATTGCTCTTTGAGCCGGTCAGAACGATGACTGCCCGCATAGCGTTCAATAAACGAGCTCGATCGGTTTCATTTCACTTCATGAAAAACGTCGTTTTTGCTTCTTTTTGGCTAGGTTACCCTTATTGGCACTTAACGGGGAGCGCTCGACGAGCAAAAGTGCTCGTCTCGCTCGTGATCGCTTTGTAGGATGCGATCTTATCGTTACATGGGTGTCGAACGGCGCTCTGGGAACGCTTTTTTCGGGCGATTGACTCCGAATCCGACGTGGGCCTTGCTGCTGCCGAACCAGCCACAATTGCTGCGATTGCCGCTGGTGCTGCGGCTGTCGTAGCCGCGGGGCTTACTTCCAAATATGCTGAAAGAGGCGATGTAGGTCGTACCTGCGCAAATTGGTCGTGCTCGCACCTGGATAGATGCTACAAGATCTACCAATAACCAGAGCTGGCATGTTGTCAGTAAATCCTTTGGTTTAGGCAGCTCTGTAGTTCGTGTACTCGCATAACCGGTATCCTCCTCTTGCTTTCTCGAGCTCTATTCGTGATGCAAAATACATGGCTTCGGGGCACCTTCCTTAATGTCCACGCATTTTGTTAGCAGATAATTTAAATTGTGGTTTGAGTCTATACTGGAGGTGCATGAAAACGGAGTGGCTGTAGCCGCCGTCTTTGGTTATGGCCGATACCTGATCCAAAACCACGTTTCCACAGCTGCAGTGGCCGAAACGTTACGACCCACCGGCCAACATTGTTACAGCTGCAGTCTCATTCGCACAAATATCATCAATGAAAATGGTCTCTCTTTTTTATTTTGGGGTGATGATCCTGAAAACTTTAAAACGGTGCTTTGTACAGTGTCTGCACGCAGTACCCCCTGCGGAGTCCGCCGCAGTGCGGACATGCCTGGACATTCACGATACTTTATTACAATTTTAAAACAAGTACTGTAGGAGATGCCTGTATCAGTCGACTGATGCCAGCCGTGGGGATGGCTTAGTGGGCAGACAAGAGCACATTCCACTCAAATCCCTTACCACGTATTCCCGACATTACGCGATCGTATGAGGGCGCATCACAGCGTCTATTAGTATTACAATAATGTTGCCGCCCGAAGCAAGCCTGATATACATCGGTTACTAGAGTGTATAAAGAGATCACTGTGCATGTAGTAACCGAATACTTTGTATTTTTACTAATTTTAGTGAAGCCTATAGGTAACACAGGCTTTTTTTTTTATCAAACCCGAATGCTGCCAACAATGCTTGATTGTAATGGACCCCTCCATTACTTAAGTAGGTGTATCAGCACACGACTTGCATGTGCTAAAATGCTGTCATGCCATTGGCTGATATATGGGGAGCCAGACCCATTACTAGCCAATTGGACTATGACGCGTATTGAAGTGGCCAGGGCTGTGACCTTGGTCCTAAAATTAAATTAGTGTTGATTTTTCCTTAAACCTAAGACTCAGTCGTCCTATGGCGAGCTTCCTCGACACTAAAGTGTAAGCAAGTAGCGGAGACAATACCTGGCCCGTAACATTATTAGTCGTTGGACTCATCTTAGATTACGCCGTCTCACACCTCATCAAGGCTGTGAGCATTTCTACACTATTTGGTTTATCTACCGATTCCTATGTAATCTAGGGCATGTAGCATTTTCTGAGTAAAAACGTACCTTGTAACACAGTGAATTGTTGCTCCTTTGCCGTTGTGTTGGGAGGTAGTTTCTCGACGTGTAAGTTTGTGTGCGTTAACCCGACTTCGAAATGCGATGACGCATTGTCAACAAGCAACAACACGCTACGCTGCTCCGACCGCTTAGTTCTTTCGATGATTTCGGTCTTCTCGCCCCAGGCGAGGCGAACATGCTTTAGAAGGTTTTGGGCATGACTTCAGCGCTAGTGGTGGCGCTGCGTGCAGTCGCGAGTGGAATTGGAAATGCGCCGGGATCCAAGTTGGTAGCGGCTACCAATACCGGTGCTGTGCTTTGCAGCGGGTTTTCCAAAAGGGATTGAATTTGTTGGATTTATAAATAGCAGGTCGTGGATTTACGATAATGCTAGTTCAAAAACCGTGATCCACGATGATTTACAATAAACTGGCCAGAATTGCACTTTTAAAAATGCGATTCATGCACAGGTCCTGCGTTTCGTTCACCTGCGCCCGTAGCTGAATTGGGATGGGTTTACCAATGCAAATAAAAGGACTTCTTACGGGTGTAGCCTCGTGGCCAAATCGATTACAATTTACGCAGGTGGAGTTAGATAAACATTTAGCTAAATATTAGGGAATGTCATTTTACACACATTTACTATGACTGGCTGTCATTTTGAGCTCCTAAAAATGTCGGCAAAATTACTGCAAAGCACAATACATGTACAAGTTTGTCGCCTTTAAAAAGGCAGCAACATTCACATTCTGTCTAGCGGTCTACATGTACATGCAGTGGTTGAACAAGCCTGGACTACTGGATTTTCGAAGCAATAGTAGTGACTTAGTGCCTTGCCCATCTCCGTGATGTCGAGGGCGTTATAAAGCTCACAAGAGGAGTGGGCTGGCAGTGCTTTGCTAACGAATTCATGTTTGTGAAAATTTGGAAAAAGAACGAAAACGAAGTTGTGGTGATTAAGCGCGACGAAACGATCAGCGGGGGTAGCAGAATATGTGGAGACCTCGAGGCAAGGTGCGCAGACCAAGTCGCCGTTACCGAGTTACGTTTACGTATAATAAAAATTAGCACTGATGTCAAATGTTAATTAAATCCCAAATGAGTTAGGAAGGCTACTTTTCTTACGTCTACATATATCAAACGTTAGTCTATGACTTCTTAAACAAAACTTGCTTGTTCCCAGCATATATATACTGAATTCAACTTCATCGCTCTTTATAGCCAACAATTTTTATACAGCTGTTCTTCTGTTCGCATACCAACAGTTTTACGATTCCGACCAGCCGTGGCAGCCACCCACCCTATTCAGGAGCAAACCTTCGCTGCTGCTGCAAACGTGAAACCCGGTAGCCACTCTATGGGGGTGTTCTACACATTAATGCTTCATTTACCTATGATAATAATGCGCTAACGTATACATAAGCCTCTAAAGATTGCGAGCGCTGGACGCGTCACCCGCCCTATTCAGAGTCAAACCCATCCTAGCCTAACTAGCAACTGAGGCACTTGGTTGAATGATACCATGTGTGTTGTAATTGGCGGCGACCCCCCCCCCCACCACCATTTACACGCCAAGTAGTGAACGAACACGTCACTTGCTCAGTCAATAAGTGGCTCTAGAGGAATATGTGAGCTCTGTGCACTTTGCTTCCGCAACTGCTACTTTGGCGGGAAGGCTACATGTACGCGCCGTGACCATTTTCAGTAACCAGCCAGCCACTTGACACTGTAAATTACAGCGTTGAGTCCCAAGCAACCCTTCTACTAGTAGTAGAAGGGATGCTCGATTAAAGCCCTAAAACGGAGCGACATTCCATCTACAAAGCACAAATATTATTTACTTAGTTTAATGCTCTTGTATACAAAGGTATACATTAAGGTCTTTGAAATCCGTGCTTAAAGCATCGCTGTAGAATGCTTTATCTGTGGAAGTTGTTTACCTGTCAAAACCTAGTAAAATGAAGATTAATATGCATTACGGTGAAAATATAGGACCTCGTCACATAAAGTTTGTATCAGCGCAAAAACGCTGTAAGCGTGGTCCACACAGCTCAAATTAATTCTATTAGGGCTGTCCATTCAACGTACCGTTGCACTACCAGGACCATGAAATTAACGGTACCCCCCTGCATCAGGAGACAGGTATATGGGCCGGTCAGCTATTGCCTTGATACCGGTGCCTGCACGTCACAAAAGCCTGTGCAGTTGAGCCCGGTGTAAACTGCAATGCGGCTTGTAGTAGGGTTTCACTATCACGAGCAAAATCACCATAAACTTTACGGTAAGGATCGTGGATTTAAATAGAACCTAGTCAGCAAATCTGGTATAATAGCTTTAGAAGCTTCACGTAATTGAGTTTTGCAAATGTTTGGCACGTTTGGGTTACCTTGATCTTCTTAAGGACCTGATCCCCACGAACATGTTTGCCACGTGTTCTCTTTAAGATTTTAGTATGCATAAAATTGCGCTAGAAACAAAAATAAAAAAGCACACATCTTTGGAAAAGACCACTTTGGACACCCCTGCGGCCCGGCTAACCGCTTTGATAAAGCTGCTGCAATTGAATTGCTAACATGTAAGCTTGCAGCATTTTATGATTTACCAATCAAAGGGCTCGACATTGCGGTACTAGTCTACCTACTGAATTGGTTTATATGTTACCAGCAAGCTCGTTAATAATGCAACTATCACTAAAAGTACACCCGACGACATACCTATTCGAATTCGAACCCAATAAAAGCTAGCCAAGTTTAATGCATTGACTCGAGGAATTACTTAACCAAATTCACCTACGATATCGGTGTATTAATAAAAGCGCAGTGTTTTTTGGCTGGCTAGAAGAGCATCAGAACCGTTTCGTACTGTACCATATTACAATTTATAAAGAAAGTACGGAGCTTTGCCCAATATACTAGGACAGTTTGCCAGCAGTATAATAAGTTAGGCAAATATACAGGACAATTTACCAAGCAGTAATTGGCTGATTTCGGATAAATTCTGGGTAGGCACGACTGTGACACAATAAAACCATATCTATCCAGCTTCATCATTCAGTCCGGACCTGTGTCTCAAGTGACGATGGGACACGGACAATGCAGCGATTTGATCGCTCAATAAGCATAATAGTATTCAAAGCCAATCACTTGTGCCGACAGCTCCTATTCTTTCTCATTCGGCTTTTTCCAGCCTGGATTACGCAAGTGAAAGCAGCAAGCCCGATCCGGTACAAATCCTTATGGCCGTCGTCCAGGTCTTGTTTGTATACCAATGCAGCTCACAACCGGAAAGCGTGGACGCAGTAGATGGGGCAGGAAGCACAGGAGATGAGAACGCGAGGGGTGCCGCCGACGTATTTCCACACACTTAGGGGTCAAACAAACAGGTACATTAATGAGAGCTTATGCAATGACCATCAGCTCGATCCGAAAAGGGACGAGGAGAGGCGGGTCTTTCTTGTTCGTAGCTCTTGTTCTCCAAATGCAAAGTGAGGAGTGGAGGCCACGTGTGTGGTTGGCAGCTTTCGGGGAGTTCACGCACCGGTACTACACCGGTAATACCGGTCACGGATAATCTCGTGTGGAAAACACAATTCCCTTCCTCCGCTCCGCTCCACTATGGAATACACCTTTCCACACACTTAGGGGTCAAACAAACAGGTACATTAATGAGAGCTTATGCAATGACCATCAGCTCGATCCGAAAAGGGACGAGGAGAGCGGTGCCCCCATTAATGGTCATGCAGTCACCCTCACTAATGTTGTGTCCCCCCTTTGTCCAGCCACCATATTTGCTGACAGCGCAGTGACGGACTCCTTGCAGAGTCGAGTGTAGGTCTTGAACGCGTCAGATACCCATTGGCCGTGAAACTGAATCGTCAGTGCATCCACACCGGAGCGGTACATATGGGTCGCCCCGCCTGCGCAAAGGGAGTGTGTACTAAAGTGGCGAGGGTTCTTGCCGGTGCGGACGGCAGCACGCTTTATAGCTTGGGACAAATCTTCAGCTGAAACGCAGGCTGGGACTCCTCGGTGTGATATGAACACCGCGGCTGGAATGCTAGCCGGAAGACCTTTCCTTGCTTGAAGAAGTACAAGAGCTCCGAAAACAGGGCAAAGGAAGTGATGGCCAGAGCGTGAGAGCATTCTTGTCGTAGGGGTTCCGCCTTGGTTTGTCTTCGAACCGATCAACCGCATCCACACACCCTGAGCTTGCGATGGATCCTGGGTTGGCCTGCCCGTCGCATCGACAATTATAATGTCTTCAGCTCGAAGTGCAAACCACTTGAAAGAACCTCCTCGGATTGACACGATCTCCGATCGACGTAGGAGGAAGAAGTACGCTAAGCACATCACCCCCCATATAGCTTGCTCACGTGGTGTAGCCATCGTCAAGCTGCGAAAGCAGGCTTCCAGAATGTCGAGTGAAACCGGTTCCTTACGAAGCCGCGGTGTATCGAGACGGCTGATACCTTTGAGGAGCATGCGGATGTCTGGGTGTGCGATCGGGAAGTCGTAACCGAAAGCGGCGAAAAAGTGTCGTACGCCTTGAAGAACCGCTGTAATGGAATCACTACGGATTGGACCGCCGGATCCGAAGCCGAACTGAAAACCGTGGAGAACGAAATCTGAAATATACTGCACTTTTCGATGAATGGAGACGTCGAGAAGATATGGGTGAGCGCCTCTGCGTGAGATCCAACTGGTCCACTTGCCTAGGGATCGACTGTACTGCACAAATGTGGAGTCGGCAACGGAGTGCGCGCGGAGATACACTGCCAGACGCTGGTTAGGCCTTGTATATCCACCGGCGGGGACACCTGCAACCAGCCGGAAGTTAGCGACGTAAAAAGATCCACAAACGACGCGTTAGTGGTAAGTCGGGAGCCAGCATCTGCTCGGACGTTGTCTGCGCCGGGTATGTGGGACGCAGAGAACCGGAGTCAAAATGTTGATTCCCACCAACTTAGCAGGCGAATAAGAACTTGAGCCCTGGGATTGCGAGATGCCAATTTGTTCTGCCACGCGACGGCAAATGTGTTGTCGATGCGGAAGTGTACGTGCCGCGGCCTCCCAGTAATGCGAGCGTTTGAAGCCCACCTTGCGCCCCATGTATGCACAGCGAAAGCACACGAGAGAAGCTCGCGGAAGTTGATGTCAAAACCGTTGGTCTCTCCGTTGTTGAACGCCGCGATGAGATCACGCTCGGACGGAGTGAATTGGTACGTCAGTGCCTCCTTCGCGGATATGTCAAGTGCGCAGAGACCGAAATCTGAAGCATCCGTTTCAACCACAATGTCCGGAGGCGGAAGTGCGTTGAAATACGCTAGCGAAACGCCGTTCAGGTGAGGGGTGTGCAAAATCATCCACCACCACAGTAGGTCATCCTTCATTGTAGCAGTCACGGGGACGCTCTGGAAGCGGTTGAGCCGAGCCTCGCGGACCCGTAGGCGCTGTAAAAATGGTCTAGCGGCCCGAATACATGTTGCCACATGGCGTAGACTTCCGAGCAGGGACCGGTACCCCTTGCGGGTGAGTGAACTTGCGACGTAGGCGGAAGCTACGATTTTGCGGGCTTTGTCGATTTTCGCTGAAGGCATGGCAACAATTTCTGCGATTGTATCGAACTCGAGTCCTAGAACGCGCTGGCGCGTCTTCCAGGGAGTAAACTTCTCAGTGTTGATAGCATCGACACCCAGGACGGCGACCATGGCAAAACGGAGAGAACGATCCATGTCAACGCATGTGGTGTCAATGTCGGCAGCCACGTTAATGTGATCGTCTACCCAGTGATAGTTGAAGAAGCCACCAGGAGAAACTGCATTCGAATGACCGCCGTGAACATGAGAGATCGCTCCGCCAAATATCTCGTAAAAGCCGGGAGACCCCGTCCATCCGAAAGGTGCTGATAACTCGACGATCAATGCGTTTTCTTCTTTGATAAGACCGGCGAACAAGTACACACTGTTGCTGTGGATGCTGATGTGGCGGAAGACAGATGCCACGTCACCTGCCATTACACGGACAGCTGCACTTGGAAAATCTTCTTTCGTTTTCGAAATTTCTCGCGCTACGGCATCGCAGTGGGCGTAGCCCGGCTTAGTAATGCTGTTTTGGTCCGTGCAGTCGTTGATCGAAGTACCATCCGGGTAGGATAAGTCGTGGATTGTGCGACCCGACGTGTTGGCATCTTCGCTTCCCTTGTCGACGACGCCGAACGGACTTATAATTACTTCGGGCCACTGCTCAAGCAGATCAATGTCAAGAACCAGGCATCTCCAGGCGTCTTGCTCTTTCCGGATATTCTTGCGCAAAATGTTGACGCGTTCTTGAGCAGAGCCATGATTTGGTGGCCGAACCACTTGTCTGGGTGGAGCCGCCCGTAACTTGACTTCGACTCCTTCACAAGCAATCTTGTTAAGTTGATTTAAGTGCTCGTAACCTTCACACAACTTGTTTAGGACCGCCGGAACGATGTTCTTGTTTGGGCGATAGTCCTCCACTGTTTGGCCTCGAATTAACTCTACGAATGCAGGTAGCGGGAGCGTCGACCGGCGTGCAAGGGCCGATAGAGCGTGCTGCAATGGTTGGTTAAGCAGGTAAACCGGGCCTTCTGCGCTTTCGTGCATCGCAGGGTAGTGTTGTTGGGGCATCTCGATGTTAAAACTGGCCATAACCTTGGTAAGCTCGGCATGCCGAACTTGTTTGTGCAGGTCTCGACGTATCCTTGCGTTGTCATGCATCTCACTTGCTCTTTGACTTGATATTACAGGGCGAATCGTGCGAGTCCCTTCTCGGTCGACCGGCCTCTCGGTGGTACTAGTACGTACTTCCACAGCACTACAAGAGCGATCTGAGTGTATACCAATCAAACCCTGCGGGTGGGTGCGCGAATGCATAGTCGGAGGAGTCAGTAGAACCGTGGGTGACTGTGTAGTTGGTCCGGACTGTATAGTCGAAGAGGGCTGTATAGCTGTGGATGACTGTATAGTCGGCCCAGACTGTATAGTCATTGGGTGCTGTATAGCAATAGGTGACTGTATGGTCAAAGGACGCTGTATAGCAACATGTGACTGTATAGTCAAAAGGCGCTGTATGGCTATGGCCGACTGTCTAGACGGATCAGACTGTATAGTCGGAGAGGGATGTATATCCGTAAGGGTCGCCTCGCTTGTGACGAAGCCATCAGTCGCAACGGAAAGCGGAGGCCGCGGACCGGGCTCAGAGGCCACTTGCGGTGGGTTTTGATAGGCAAATTGACCCTCAAACACGCTAATTTCTCGCTCCCGCGCGAAATCGATCCTCCCACCGCTTCGCTCCCACCCTATCCGCCTCCCCGCGCTTCTCGTGCCGAGGAAGTGGCTTTTGCGTTGACGCCTCACTAAACTTGCTCTCAACCATTGTTTCTGCAGAACTTGATCTATTATCCCGCATTAGGTGGTTCTCGTACCGAAAGGATGCCGATCTGCATTCCTCACGGCCCCTTCAGCGACGCTCGCCTGGATTCGCGCGGCGCGACCCGTACGTCTCGTCGACCCACTGCTGTACTCGCGGAGGCAGGCGGTCCGGCCAGTTGTGTGCTCGCTTGTGGTTGCCGCAACGATCGCGGGTGCCTCCAGAACAAGGGAGACCTGCCACATTCAGCAAACACGGTTCTTGGCCACGCCGGTTAAGCGGGATCAGACGTCGGATGCCGTCAGGAATCGCAGATGTTCTAGCTTCGTCGCGGCGCTGGCGTCCGCCGGAGTCACGGGCAACTCTCCCGTCGTTGTCTGCTGGTTGGCTGAGAACTCT